>JANIJU010003056.1:96553512-96641234 GCA_025504685.1 Leucosticte australis | reverse complement strand
GACATTTCCCCGTTCCAGCAACCTGCCAAGCACACATGCTCATGTTTTCAAAGTGCATCCTATTCTTAGTGTGCAATTAGGACAACTGCTTGTCTGCCTCTGCAAATGCCCACATAAGTGTGCAGTTAAACCAAAACATGTCAAATAAAGATGGCAATGTTTCCCTGCTTAAGTAAAATAAAAACGGTAATGAAATCTGCATAACATGTAATATTCATAGATATTTAAATGCATATTTTAAAAAGCCAGCTTCATGCTAGAGGCTCTGGCAACTTTAAAAACCTATAGATCTTCTGATGCTGAAGATACAGCTTTTCTGAAGGTTCTAAAGGATTTTAAACTGGCATATTTTATAAGAATACTTCTCACATTACTGCATTTTTATATATTTATAGAATTTTGATATATTTTTATAATACCTGATGAAAAGCATACAACAGTTTAGCGTCAAGAGGGTAAATTCATGAAAAAAGACTCAATAACAATTAAGACATTTGAAATATGCAATGAATTCCAAAGCATATAGAAACTTGTCAGACTTAATTCTGCTAATAGATAATAATAAAAATTAAAGAACAGTTTTGAACTATGAGGACCATTACCTCTTAGTTTTTCCTGTTGACTGCATAATAAAGACCAAGAAATCAACATGAAATTATAATTCTGTGCTTTTTCCTTGCCTTCACTGAAACTTTGACTTTTCAGAAGCGAATCCATCCAGATTCAACAATATCAATTTTTAAAAGGAAACATCCAGAAGCAAACAAAATGTTTAGCTCTTATTTATAAGAAATGAAACCTCCATCATCCCCTCATAATGCTTGCACAGTTTTTAATTTTTGTATGAATCTTTAAAAAAGGGCTTGCACATATGTATATTTCCAAATCTGATGTGGATGAAATTTTAAAATATTGACCAGTGCTATTTTAGTAAGAGTTAATATAAAGGTTTAATAATCTTTTCTAGCAATTTGCATTGTGTGTGTCTCAGAAAGAGAACAGAAGTCATGGAAATACTTAATATTTGAGTTGTGTGTAACTCATAAATAAAGCTAACCCTGCCAGTAAGGTTTTTTCTGATTCTAAAGACCTTAACAGAAATTAGTACAGAAGTGAATCTTCACCTCACATAAGAGGCACAGAGACTGGTGAGTATTTGCAGACTGAAATTCTACTTGTACTTAATCATATGCTTTTTTTTTTTTTTTTTAGTTAATTCAAAATATGTTGATGCCATTTACTGCCTGTTCTACTTAGAGTTTTAGGATGGTGGGGAATAAATCTTCTTTTCCCTTGTTCTGTAAAGGCTTTGCTGAGGAAAAGCTATCTAGGACTTACACAGAAAACTAATTAATATTTCAACATTGGATTCTTCAAAGGAAAGAACTGCGTAAAAGTACATTATTCATTGCTGATTTTGCCTGCATGATGTCACTTGAGGTTCCCAAAGTAGAAAACATAGAGAGATAAAGAGAATACAGTTAAAGACAAAATAGTACCTCACTAATAACTACGTTCGCATATTTTGCCCCTTTAAAGAATACTGATTTATTTTTTTGTTTTTCATATTTTGTAGAAAATTTGATACAACTCAACACATTAGTTTCAAACCACTTGCTATATATGGGCCTGCTTGTGTGTGTGATTAATATGCTTTCCTGCTGATTATGGGTTTTTTCTGCATGTGTTTTTTTCATTATATATTGTTTGTTTTAGTACTTTCTCTTCTATAAATCACATCTTTCACATTTATGATAGAGGAGGCAAAATCAAAAAAGCAATTTTTCCAAAGTACAAGCATTTTGATTCATTTATTTATATAGAGATTATGTTTCCTTTGTGTTTTCAATACCAAGGAGTACATGGCTTGGGTCAAATGATGTTTAGCTTAAAAACAAGTATTAATATCAAAATATGCAAAGAGGTACCAGGCTGATATGAGAGTAGTTTATTAGATCCTCTTCTTTTGGAAGTAGAAAAAATATAACTTTATGCACTGTCTAATTTTACAAATGTGATAGCTTTTATTACTCAATATCTCTATAAAATGTCCTTAAACATAGCTACTACATAGGCCTAATTAACCCTCACATTCACGGAAATGACTGAGGATATTTTCCATTCCTTAGTCTTTTATTTGCTTTTTTCCCAGACATCTTAACTAGTCCAAGTGAAACAAAAAGGGCGAGTAAATTCTGGTATCACTGAAAAACAGTGCATAAAGAATCCTATTCTACAGGCTGCAGTTAACAAATTTCAGTGCTATTTTTCCACTTTTGAAAGGTACTACTTGGGTTTATGTCTTAACTGCTTCTCCCTCAGCCTTAGAACACTACCTTTTAGTAAGCAAGGGTGTTTTTTTGCTGATGAAAGTTAGTATTTTCTGTAAAGTGTCTTCCTCTCCAGAGTTCCATGCTTGTTTCTTTGCATTGCAACTTATGGAAGTCACTGTGATAAAATTCAGCATGAAAGGTGGAATTCCAATGAATGAGGAAAGGTTATATATTCTTATATACAGAATTATATACAGAATAGGTTATATATCAATATATATAGAAAGTCTTTGAGGGAAAAAACTGTCTTATTTGGCATATTGCAATAGGCTGAGGTAGTATTCAAGTAAGTGAGTAAGTAAATCAATAAATAAATATATACATTCATATCTAAAATTAAATTATTCTTCCCCATTCACTACAATGCAAGCATTCAAAACTGCATAATGGAAACATTTGAGTATATAGTCCTTTCAACTGTGCAGGATAGAATGTAGAGGTATGTAAGCAGCAAAGATGTTCAGGACATTCTTATTCTTCTCAAAATATGCTGAACATTTTCCTAATGCATTTTTGAGACTGCACAAAGCTCTAGTCCGGAGTTGTCATTACCTTAATATTTGACAATTTAACATTTTGCAATACTATTTGTCAGCCTTGTTAGGTAGGAGAGCTGTATAATCCTCCATATTACCAGAAGAGTACTAAGAAGAAAGAGACCTTTCTCAACATATGACTGAAAGTTCATTGCAGACCAAGTAATTGCTTCACAGATGCCAAGATAATTCCCTGTTTTAAGCATTCATCTATTTTGGGTGAGTATTTAGTGAGCCTGAACACTATTTTATCTAAATTAAATTTAGTTGTGCTTTAGATGTACTCCTTTAGAGAGTGGGGAAATCACCTCTTATTATATTCTCAGACACACTGAAGACATAAGTCCTTCTTTTGGACTTTTTATTTCAGAACCTACCCTAATTTATACAGATTTAGTTTTATATTTTGGGCTTTTGGGCTTCAACTGTTTTTTTGTTTTGTATAGACATAGTAACAGTGTAATGTTATGCAGAGAACAACAGAAAAAAAAATCAGTAATACAACCATAAAACAGTGAAGAACTAACACTGACCTCAGACAAACATACAATTGGGGTTTAAATCAATACAATTTTGCTGAAACACAGCCTTCGGTTCTTTGTTCAATACTGCTTGGGAGGGTTCAACACGAACGTAATTATGGATAAAGACTGCCTAAATCACCATTAATTATATGAATAATATTCCTTGTACTTGTCATTCTCAGCTTATTAACCATAAAAAGCTTTGAGTGAATCAATATAAAAATCACAGTCAGCTTACTATACTGCCCATTATAAGCAATTCATTCATTTCAGGGCATAAGATATTTCTACTTCCAGCTTCTTTTAGTTTACTGGTAATCAGTGATGGCTGTAAAAAATCATCTCCACACCACAGGCAGTTACCGAAAGAGGAAAAAATATGCGTTCATTTCTTCTGGAGTCTTTTTATATACAATCCAAAACTTCCATCTGCAAGAAGATTACTGCATCTTCAACTAGAGGTTGTGGAAATCCACGGGAAAAGTCAAACTATAGTTTTGGGATAATGCTGTTGATTTCTTTTGTGTACATGAGGCAAGTGTCTGGCAAGGGGCTTCCACAAAAATGGAAGTTTTGGTAAACTTTTACGACAGACTGTGTACATAGAGGTACCTCAGTGCTGTCATGAACTTGTTAGACATGTGATGTTTTACTTTCCAAGGCTGTACATTCTGAGTACCTCAGCTGAAGTGCACAATCCCTCCACTATCTCATTCCTTCTTATAGAAAATATTCTCAGTTCTCAAAAAAACAAAAAGAAAAACAAAACCCCACCCATTTAGCCTGGGCCAAATAGAAGAATTGCGTACAAACTTACACACTCATGGGAATGTTAGGAATTTGAAGAGAGTCCCTTGTCAGTGCTAAGTTATAGCCACAAATCTTGCTGATGGTAGATATTCATTCTCCTCAGAGCATATGTTTATGATTCAAGGTGGACCTTGTACTACTAGTAAAGATTTGAAGAAGCCATGAGCAGCTTCTCTTATCTCTGAAGTATGCTCAGGGAGCAACTAAACCCTGCATCATGAGCATTTCTAGCACTGCTTTGGGCTTTCACAGGAAGTAAAGTCAGTGGCTTAGCATCTGTCAGTTTATCAATTTTAGGCAGTTTTGTGTGCATCAGATGACAATTGGTACACAGTGTATAAAGGCGTGTCCCAGGATTTCTTCAGTCCCTGCCTCCCTTTGGAGCCACTTGTGAAGTGGCACCCATGTCTCCAAATAAATACATCTGAATATGACCATCCATGTGACCTAGGAAAGCTCCTGACTTAGATGTGAAGGACCAGTTTATGACTTGATGTTCAGTAATAATTATTTCTTAAGAAGTCTCTGTTAGGCATTTAGGCTGTTTCTGGCATAAGAATCCATCCAATGAAATTATTATAAACCTTTGATTCACTCAATTAATTTTTTCTTAAAATATAAAATAAAAAATTCTAACAATATTGTTTGTGTCTGTAAATGAAATTATCTACAATGGTAGAAAGAATTGACAGTTGTGAGAATTTCAGCTCATTCCTGGAAACATAAACTGTGAAGAAAAGGGAGAAAACAATACTTTACACCTGACAGCTCAGATTATGGTGCCCTGCAGACCTTAACTGCCTACTCCAAATCTTCCCACATCTTTTATTAAGGAATAGTGGGGTGATAAATACTCTGAGAGGTTGTCTTGTTTTCCTGAATACTCTATGCAAATAGTTCTGTTTATGGAAAAAAAACCCCACAAAAATTTAAGCTCTTTTCTATCTTAAAAAAGCAAAAGTGCCTTTGAAACAACTGTTTCTTTTTTTTATCCTCTAAATATACAGTAAGTAAATCACACAGTATTTATTTGGGGGCAGCTATCATTTTGATATTTTGTATGCCTTATATATCCAATTTTTTCTAAAGTCCTATTTTTAATATTTGCTAGAAAAATTTCTGAAAAAACCCCTACTTTAAAGCAGAAAGGCCAACAAATATTTGGACATCTTAGTGAAGTAAGTCCTGTTCCACTAAGAGCTCTGCATTACAAGAATATTTCAATACACCTGTGGACTTTGATGAACACACCCCCCCACTACAACAGCAGAGGAACAGCCAATTCCTTCTCATATTTGAGGCTGCAGCCATTCAACAAAAAATGGTGTAATTCACCCAGGTGATGAGACACTCTGCAATGTCACAGTGGGACATAAAACTTACCAGTAAATAAATAGAGAAGACCCTATCATACCATCATTATGAGTACTCCTGGTGACTGAGAAATGCAATTTCCAGAAAAACAGACCAAAAAATACTCAATTTTTTTTGATACTTTGTAAAGACTTTCTAGAATAAGTTGCAACAGTGTAAAAGGGATTCTTGCCTCTAATAGCTAAGCAAAATAAAGGCAATTTGGTAACATCTATCAAGAGTATACAAAGGAAAAAGTATAGGAGGTATAAATGATTCTTTATATTATCGCTGAAGGCAAATTGCTCCTTATAAAACAATGAAGTTTCCAAATGAGGGTTGTTTAAGGGATCCCCATGATACCAGTTCTTATTACTCTCCTTTGCTGCTTACCTGAACTTTAAGTCCCTACTTCCAGTGGACTGACATCTCTATTTAGTTTTTCAGCGTACTGCTTGAAACATTTTTACTCAGTTTACAGCCTTCCCTTCATAAATAGTAAAAACTAAAATAGGTGGCATTCATTAACAAAACCCATAACTAAACAACATTTATAAAATGCTAAATAAACTCCATTTTTAAACACTGCCCTTCAGAACTGGGGATACTTTCCTTCTTATTATTCCTGGGAAGGAAGCATTGCTACATAAAGGACAAATCACTGGTCTGACTATGAAAGGGAACACCATTCAATCACAAACTTACTGCACGACTCTGAGCAAGGTAATTTGCTGCAATGTCGGTTTCCTTTCCTTTGACTACACATCTAACAATTTCATATAGGAAATAAATTGGTGGGGAAAAATGTCTGTTACTAGAAATATGTTCAGTACTGAGAACAACACGACTGAAGCTTCATTTATGTGGCTGCATATTCTAAATAAATGTCTGTATATATGTGTATGTATGCATTCATATGCATTTTCTTTATTTGCCCTCCTAATACTCTATGTCTCTCTCTGGTTTTTTATATCTCTTAAATTATATATATCTATAAATATATTTTTAGAATGAGTTAATTTAGTACAAGTAACTGTGTATTAAGACTTGCCCCCCAGCTCATCGCAGACAGCATAGGAAAGACCATATCTGTGCTTTCAGTTTTTATTTTTCACTGCCCTGGTATGGAAAATTTAAAAAATCAACAATTAATTAATTGTAATTGTAATTAATGCTGCAAAGGCTTCTGAAAGGAGCTTTTGAGAATTATAAATGGAATCATGAAATGGCTTGGGATGGAAGGGACCTTTAAAGATCATCTATTTTCAACACCTGCTATGGGCAGAGGCATCTTTCACTAGACCAGGTTGCTCAGAGCCCTATCCAACCTGGAACAGTTCCAAGGATGGGGCATCCACAACTTCTCTGGGCAACCTCCTCTGTTCTGCTGCCTCATCACCCTCATAGTAAATAATTTCTTCCCACTATCTAATCTAAACCTACTTTATTTTGGTATAAATCTATTCCCCCTTGTCCTGCCACTACATGCCCTTGTAAACAGTCATTCTCCTTCTTTCCTGCAGGATCCATCAGTCCCGTATCTTCTCTTCATATGTACAAGAAGTTTGGAGGTGTCTTCAATAGTTATGCCCAAGTCAAAATAAATGTTCAAACTCCAAATGTCAAGACAAAATTTGCTGTGCTAGTGGCTAATTGCTTAGAATGATTTTCTTCTGTCAAAAAGGTCCTAATATTTGCTCAAAGGATTAGAAAATGCTGCTAAGGGATCATCATGTTTATCCACATGATCACCAACACTGTCATTATTAGCTGTCAAGTCTTTAATATAAAATACAGGTAATAAATTATTTGGGTTTTTTTTCAACTCTTCCCCCCCCCCCATTAATTTTTCATTGTCACCTGCATTTTCTATTTTCCAAACAGAAAAATTGTTATCGTTTTTTATTCTAATTCACTGGAAAAAGTGACAAAGTCATCCAAAATTGATATTCTTTACAATAAACTTCAGCATTTATTGCAAAATTCCTATTCCCTTAGATTTTCATTTTGCAGACACTCTCTAAACTTACTTACTAAAAGCTGAATTCTAATATAAGCAATTTTTGCATTGTTTTCTCTAAATATCTGTATATCTAAGCAATACAATATAAGGATATCACTGCAGAATAAAAACAACAAAATACTCTTTGAACTCTAATATAGCCCAATTAAATCTGTTAAAATGAGATTCTTCTTTTCAACGTGATATTCTTTCCTACTGAGATACAAGTCACTGAAAAAAATATGGTTTTCAAATTATGGATTTTTCAAAGAAGTGATAACTTAGCTTTCCATATTTATGTCCTCCTAGTGAATGCCATATAAATTATGATTCATTTTCTACTGAAAAGAAAGCTTTTTTTGACCAGCTGTACTTTTGGGACCTGAAAGGCAGAATATTTTTCTCTTTCAAGAAAAACACAGAGTACAGTCAGAAATTTCCTGGCAATTTGCGAATGAATAGTTGTAAATTTGCCAAATTCTCCTAGCAGATTTTTCAGCTTTTTTTTTTTTTTTCATATATATAAAATACATATAATAGAAGTATGCATAATATATGTGCATGTACATAAATTTTAAAAAATTCAAAAGATCTTTCATTTTGAGGATTGTTTGTTTGATTGCTTTTATTATTTTTGGCAGGTTTTTTATTATTTCACCTTTTGTCTCATTAGGAAAGGGAACAGGAGTTTCTTTCTTATTCATATGTCAAAATATCTCTTAGGTCTTATGTATTATTGTTCTAAGATCAATAAAGAAATCTACATTGATGTGGAAATGGTATTTTTTCCTTAAATCGGCTAATATGAATCTGTGTCAAAATTATGTGTGGTTTACTGTAGAGACTGCTTTTATAGAAGTAGCAGACAGAATCAGAAGTGTACAGAGCAATTGCAACAAAATAAAATAAAATATTTAAAAAGGCAAAGGCAAGGTCAAGAGAAAGGCAACCAAATATCCTATTTCAAAACACATATGTTACCCACTGTTCAATGAGTCAAATGATTTCAGGTCTGTTGCTGACTTACATTAATGAAAAATGGACTGCAGTGATCATGTGGAGAAACATGTTTATGAGCTCAGATACATGACATCAATATAAATGGCAATGCAGAGCCAGGATCTGATCAGCAGAGCAGAATCAGATCTGCTCTAACCATGGGTTCACATGGAACTAAATCTCTAAAAATTATAGATGTTCTGTAAATATCATCAGGAGTGATATTTCTCTGGAAAATTACCTCTAGTTTGAATATGCTAAACTTGTGAAAGAAGATAAAACTAAAATGTTCAACAGGAAAAAAACAGTTAAAGGTTTGTCCTTTTCTTCTTTTAGGATTCCCAAACTTATGAAGCTTACACCATGACCCAGTGTCTCTGCCACAATCAAATGTGAGGATAATACCTTCCCTTTGACTTCTCATGAATCTCTATCATTCACTAAGAACTGAGGGAAGCAAAGAACCCACATTCTTACAAGTGATCAGTAAAATAATATTTCTGGAACTCAAACATTTAATCATATAGTCCCTTATAAAGATATCTACACAGTAGGAGGCTAGAAAACAAGATGACAATATATGTACAAAGCATCCTACATAAGTACTCCAAATTGCATTCCTCAAAGGACTCTAAACTGCAGTAGGAAACCAGATTGATATGGTTGTTATTATCTCCACCTTTCAGTTTTTCCAATATTACCTCAACCATCTGGCATCACTGATCCAGGCCTTACAGAAGAAGCATAAAATAGGTAACCCTTTTCCAGAGCACGAAGAGGACTCACCTGGATATGACATGCACCTTTGTACTGAGCACCCCAGCCCCTTTAATCTGCCCTGTTCTCTGCACATGCAGCTGTTGGTCGCTGGCCTTCTGTCCTCTGACCTTGGCCAGACTCTCTTTGGCCAAAAGCATGCTACCAACAGCCCTGCTGCTGTGTTAAATGCATTTCTCTTGACAACTTGAATGTCATGGAGGTCAACTATCTGCCTCTCTGAGTAGATGCAGAATTAATAACTTTTTCAACAGTTTTGTCAAACTTTTAAGTCAAGGAGCTTTCAAATTTTTCACACAAAACCATTAGTTTAGAAATAGGATGGATATGACATCACATGGAAAAAGTTCTTACAGTAGAAATATTTAATGGTTTCTCTATTGACAAAGACTAAGAGAAATGTTAGATCTCCCTTGCATTTCTCTGTATGCTTCCTCCTCCATCAGGATGGAGAATATCCCTGGAATCTAAAGCTTGAACATTCAGGAGTGCTGAGAGTCACATAACCACCAGCAGCAGCTTCTCTGCACTATATCAGCCTATTTTTTCTTCCCTGAAAGTTCTACCTGTGATAGCAGATGCCGTGACATGCAACATTTTCTCTGCTTTTCTCATCGATGGCATGACTGACGTATTTTATAATCCTACTCCACAGAGTAGCAGATGGTGCCTACCCTTTCTCATCCTTTACAAGACTTGGTATTTCTTTTCTGTCAGTCATTAAGCTAGAATTTTAATTCTTTTTTTCTTTTTTTTTTTCCTGGCTGTACAAGCCATGTTATTTCATACAGCAGTAGCTACTTCCCCTGCCAGTCTCGTGTCTCTTGAGGTCCAGACTTAGCAAAAGTCTTGAACTTTTGATGAAACTTTTATTCAATGTAACAAGCCCTGACTGATCACTGAGTAATGCTATTCTTTAGAAGGACTAACTCTAAAAGTGTGTGAAATTCAAAGGTTGGGGTGTCTCATAGCAATTTAGTGCAAAGATTAATCACTCTCTTTGCCACTAAGAGCAAAGGTTTCAATTAGTAGAAGTACTGCTAATGCTGCAGAGAATCCTCAGAAAATGTGTGCATGGTCATACACCTTTTCTGCTCCACCTCTACATGAGATGACAGTCACATAGCACATGAAAGCACTAAAATCCTCAAAGTAGTACATCATACCACTCAATAGAACAAGTTCATTTGGGTTCAAAATGGTGTTCAGATAGTTCTGCTCAGTGTAATGTTTCTTCCCTGCTCTGTGTGCATGAAAAATGTGATCAAAGATCTGTATCTTCTGTGTGATTCTGTCCTCTATTTTTCAGGGGTATACAGTCTCACTGAGTAATACACTCATTATGAATATCAGGAAATTTGCCAGGGACCTTTATCAAGGAACTACACTTGCCCCATGATAACTGAGGCAGAAATGGATATCTCAAAAAGTAAAAGTAGTCAGGAATAGAGCCTAATCTTTTGTGTTTTAAAATGCCCTTCCAGTCTGAATGAGACAAAGCTGAGGAACTTGCACAGAATCTGTAATTTTCTGAATATTGCTGAAAGATTCCAGTGCTGATTACTGAGCCACAGATCTAACTTGCTGCATTTGGCTTTAGCAACAGAAGTTTCTACTCTTCCCTTTTGCTGTATTTTTTATAGTTGTTTTAGAAAACAGGTGCTTTAAAATCTCTAAATTTAGAAGGAAAAGCAATTTCCTCAAACATACATCAATTTCTTGATGAAGATTGTCCTGCTTGTCATTTTTATCCCTATTATTCTTACATTCTTGCATGCCAGTAACCACCTTATGCCATGAACACAGTATTTAAAAATAATATTTTATTACCACAATGAATATCACACTAGCCATTAGTAAAAATATCATTCAAAGTCATGCATACCTTATAATTTTGTAAAATCTCCCTATGGAAGAGTGAACGATGAAGAGTGTGTATACAATTGCATGATAGATATCTGCAACAAAGAATTAGTTATGTAGTTTCTGTTAGCTATAATATTGCAAAATTATGTAAATATTAAATTCTCATTAAATAAAATTAATGCATTAAAATAATAAAAACAGAAATTTGAAAGAAGGGTTGTGAGGAAGAGAGAGAAATGGCAAGCACTGTAGGAATGTGCCCCCTGTTGACAGAGTGACTAAATTATTCTTTGTCTGCTTAAAAAGGTAAAAAGCTCAGAAGTTTCTCTCCCTAATTTGGTAAAAAGAAACCTCATAGGACCTTTAAGACTTCACCTCAGACGTGGGGGCGGCCCAGTTGGACAGAGGCCAAGAGGTCCTGCCTAGGTAATTCACTAGAAAAAGAAGAGAACAAAGGAAATAATCGCTTTTGTGGGGTGTTTTAGCAGGAGCAAGGACCTCTTGCCCCTGGCTCAGTTTTCTCTTTAAGAAAAGAGAAAAACTCTCTCTTTTAAGAGCTTTGCTATTTTGCCTTTTATTAAACCTTTTTCTGTTTCTAACACTACCTCAGAAGCCACCCTGCTAATTTTATGCTGTTCCAGGTAGCTGAGCTGTCATGTGTGTGATGAGTTTCTCTGAGAGCTCTTAAGACCTGGCTCGAAGAGTAATGCATCAAAGCCCCGTTAAATACATTCCCTCATTGCTCTTTTTTTTTTTTTTAAATAAACTAATAGGATAACGAAGAACATAAAAAAAATACAAGTAATGGATACTGTATCATTGCTGCTCCAACAAAATGTCTTCAGTTTTCCAAGATTTTAAGTTGGCTATAAGAAATTAATGTTATGAAACACTGAACCTGTGCTTGAAGGCTGAGGTCTGATCAGGCAATTGCAAATGAGGCAACTGTTAGGGAGGGGTACATCTCTCATCTTTGAGGGATATGACTGGAAGGCATTCAAAGATCTGTGCACTGAAGATAGCTGGTAATGCAGAAGGAAATGAGACTGGATGAAGTGTTTCCATCCAAACCTTTTCTGATGAATAACTGTGGTTTTGGTAAGGCGAATATCCATGGAAAGAGTTTGCCTTTCTTGGAATAGATTTCTCAGCATAAACCTAGGATCTAACTTCTTTTCTTCTAAGGAAGAAAAGCTGGGTTTGTAAAGTACTCCTCTTCTGGCAAAATTTAAGAGCTCTCACAACAAAAAGGAGAAAAGGCATTTAGAGCAGCATTAAACAAATCAGCCTTTTCACAAACATCCACTAACGTGTAAACATATAATGTTGTTGAAAATATATTGTCTATCCAAATCATACTAAGTGCAAAAAGGAAGAAGTAAATAAGCAAGAGGAATTCAAAAGCACACTGCTTTTGCAGGTGGTTTTGAAAGAAAAAAATGCAAAAAAGGATTTTTTCTTTCACATTGAGCAAACAAAAAGGTAAAAAAAAGGCTTGCTGAGTGAACTGCTCTATCCTGCCTTCAAAACACAGTAATATCCAGCAGATCATAAGAACTGCATAACCTGCATCAATTGTGTGACAGCACTTGGCTGATGTCAGTGTAGGTTCATATTTCCGGGGCAGCTTAGTTGTCATTAGGCTGTTTGCCTTAAGCAAAAAATTGGTGGGAAAGGGGGGTTCAAGAGGTTATAGGACAGTTTTTGTTCATTTAGCTAATTTTTTTTTTTTGTTTCTTCTGGCCACATACAGTGTGTGCTGTATTTTATAACTAAGCAATGAAGCACAAGCTGTATGGCAGCTATTCTTGAGGGACTCAGCCTGAAAGAAGTTGCCCAAACAGCACACTTCAGTGCACCTGCACTGGATGTTGTCTCAGAACAGGGAATCAGGAAGAGTATTTCACATGAGATCTGAGCAGTAAATGTCACCAGAATTCATTTGGCGTGTTCAGATTTACCAGCATGAAAACAACACCACTGCTCCACTGTCAGCAAAAATGATGTTCTGCAAGTACTCATGGCAAGAGTTGGTCGCACGGCAAGAGTTTCTCTCGTCACATTCTTGCACAGGAAATTTGCTCTTTCTCACCTTCAATTTGACATTTTACAGGGATTAGGAACATAAATCAGAAAGAAAACTGTATAATGCATTGTTTTCTCCCTGTGGCTGACTGCTGCTAATCTTAAGTCAACAAATGTCAGATTTCAATTTTAGTGAATTACTGCATCGCAGACAGCAAAAAAAATCAATCTTCCTAGCTGTTATTTTTCTAATTATTTCTTATGCAATGAATGAAGAAAAAAAATCATTTTGCTATATCTGCCTGACACCTGCTTACCATCATAGTTTTGAACATCTGAAGCAATTAGAATTGTCAAAATATCCTGGTTGCATAAAGGTTTGGTTTTCATGGCAATTTTATTTTCTTTAGGAAGGAAGATGACCTATTGTGACTTCAAACATTTTCTCTCTTCAGAAAAGACAAGAATTCTCTGGAAATTGACCATATATCACTATAAAAATATAAAGAAATTAAAGTCCTAGAAAATATTTTATTATGCTCAAACTTTTTCATGGAGAAAAACATGACCATAAATAAAAACCAGTTACTTCAAAAATATATGAATTATTTAAAAATTATTCTAAAAAAAAATATAAGAAAACTTCAGTCCTTTGCAAATTAAGATTTTGCATTAGAGTTTAATGTTAAGTACATTTTACCTTCCATGCTTCATAGATGTTATCCTGTATAATGAAGAAATGTTTACTGAGTCAAAATAAACATTATTTAAAAGCATCATTATTCAACAAATTCTGAGCAAAATGTTAAGAAGCTTTTTCCCACCACCACTACTTAATTGGGCTTTTAATGTTGCTGTCCTAATTAATGTGGATAAAGTTGTTACTGATTCTTTGTAAAATGGGTGGGTTTTAGACTTTTGCATGCAAATCTCCCCAGATTTTCTGGAGCTAAAGCTCTCAGAAATCTTTGATGGACTTCAAGATCTCTTAACCATGTTGATTTTATTTTTATTTTTCCTACCCCCAGCAGTGTAATTACAATGTTAGTATAGGAGGAACAGTTGAAATGTCACAATCAATCCCCAGAAAGTATTTTTAAAGCCTTTAAAAAACCATGTGTCTTTTCAACTGAGTTTTCAAGGAGATAAATGAGTGTTGAATTTCTCTCAAAGCAAAATAAAACATAAAAGGAATTAGTGTCGGAAGAACAGAGTAAACTTTAGGCACAGACAAAGTGGCTGCCTTCTTCAGATAACAGATGAGGAAACAACCACATCCATGGTACAAACATCATCTGTACTGGCAGCAAACTTTAACCATAAACAGGTTTGCTGCTGTCACTGCTGAGGCTGAGGTAGGGGTTAGGCTGTGATCCAAGGCACCTACTTCCAGCCCCCCTCAAGCCAGCAGACTCAGCTGAGATATCATTCTTATCCCCTTCTCTCTTTTGCAGGGCAACAGAAGCACCAAAGCCATCATTCTCCAATTTTGTCCTTGTTTTGTAGGCAGATAGGCCTACAAAAAATTTCTCTCCCCTTCCTATATCAAGAAAAACCCAGGTCCAGACTAGATTCCACTTCTCACTCTCAGGCTTGAAAAATTACATTCTCACAATACACTGTGGAGAAGGCTTGAGTCAAGGGGTCAAGGTGTTTATACTGGAGCCATTTCAGACTGATTCTGAAACTTCTGAAATTATGCTTTCTCTGGGTAAGCACATTGGAACATTTCCCATTCACACCTAGTAGAATCTCTCACCAAAAAAACCCCCCAAAATACACCAGCACAATATTTATTGATTAGTTAGGCATGAAATAAGGGTAAGGAGTTTAGCCAGAATTTTTTAGGCTATAAAATTTCAGTGGATTTTTAGGTTCACACTTGGTTAGTCAACATGACTTGCATATTAAGCCAGAACCATGTACAGCAATTCCAGAGCTTAGTCCAAATGTTTAGAAGACCAGGTAATAGTTTCACACAGCAGATCAATATCTGCTTTCACTTTTGAAACAAACTCCACTAGTTCTCACTGAATAATGAGACTTGGAACTCCTTTTCACCTTCTGATCCAAAGCCCATGGAAGCCTGAATAAATACTTCTGTTGAAAGCTAGGACCTCTGGATTGGATCTTAAATGATGAAAGATGATGAAGCTGATCTATAGAGCATGAAACAGAGCTTCTCTGAAGAAGAATTCACATTCACATTCAAATACTTTTTCCAGGTCAGGACGATGGACTACAAAAAACCACATCTCTGTTTGACTGAAAGCATTTGCCTGCAGCTGCTGTATTTCTTACTTGTAGTAAAAGGTTTCTCATTATAAAAAAAATATGTAGGGAACACTCAAAATCTGACAGAAGCATGATGCTATGAAACTATTTTATCTTGTATTGCATAATATTAAAATAATTCTAAGAAATTTTCTACCAAAAAATTCAACATTTCATTCTGAAATGTTCTGATAGTTTCATTTTGACTTTTTCAGAATATCCTAATGTCTTGAAAGTTAGGAAACTGACATGTTTCTAAAGGTATTTTCCTTTCTAAACAGTCAAAGACTAGTGAGCTTTTATACCTTACACGGTGTATGACACAGCAGTTCTGCTAACAGTCCTATTTTTTATTACTGTTACTCTTTTACCTAAATCATTACTGTGAAAATGAATTACGAGCTGAAGTGATACACCTTATGTCATTATAAACTCCTTCATTGCTTAATAATATATTTATCTGCAAGTTCTTCCTTTCACTAGCTATGAACCAGCTTTCAATGGCAAATATTCTGAAGGAATAGATAGAGGACATAATCTCTTTTTCCCTTGTTTGTGGCATTTGTTTACCTAGAATCATAGAACCATTAAGGCTGGAAAAGACCTCCAAGTTCATCAAAATGCAATCTCCTTGATGAACAAAAACTGCATTTCTGATAAAGCATACACTGTATCAATGCTAAAACATTTTTAACACTGTTTGCCTAAAAAGTAGCTTGCTGATACTGAAATAAGACTGATCTTTTTTTTTACAGCTACTCCTCATTAATTAATGATAGCATATCAAACACCAGAGCAACAATGTAAAAATGCTGAACTTGAATCCATGGTGGTGATTACTGGTCTTTTGACCTGCATATATTTTTTAAAAAATAACAATAATATTTTGTTGTTTAGATTTTTCCTGCAGGGGTAGGTATGTGTGTGTGAAGGGATTCATTAGGATGCTTTGTTTTTTTTTAAATGAGTGAGGAAAGAATACTGAAATTCTATTGAATGAGGGAGAGACAATTAGTAGAGGCTAATGTTGAAGTGATAAAATCATCAAAGCAAGTTTATTGTAGCAATATGGCTGCTATCATGCTATTTCAAACAATTAGACAGCAAAATGCATTCACTTGTCGTAATGATTTAGTCTTCTGCATGAGATGCTGACCTAGAAAAGAGAGAAAACCTTATAAAAATATTCAGTTTACCCTTACATTTTTTCTCCAGCAAGTGTTTTGTTTTCAGTCTTCATTTGCTCAATAGTATTAAAAGTTAAACCACTGTAAGAACCCTTTTTTTTTTAAGGTTCTGTGTCTGCATGCATAAATGTCTTGCATTAGTCTTGCATTATTTAATGAACATGCAAAACCTCTAGTCATGAACATGAAGTGTAGCAATGCAGGATCTCAGGAAGGGAAGAGGCTGGGATCACTGCCAGCCATCCATCTAAAGTGCAGCACACAGTACACGTTGAGAGCAAAGGCAGTCAAGTGCCCATCTGCTTGCTTCAGAAGTATTTTCCTTGCAGAGTGGATGAGAACACTTTAGTTAAGCTCAGTAATGAACTGATTAGGCTGGTTGTGAAGGCAAGAGAAACGAGCAGCCTGGCGATTAACAGTCAACTCACAGGCAAGAGCAAACCCACATTGTCACAAAAAAGAGAACTTCTTCTGTGTTTAAGGAGAGGTTTGAAGTGAAGAACAGGATTGTTTCTTGAGGGTTCCTGAACTAGCATAGCAAATGCACAGCAAAATAAAACCACCAAATAAAACAAGACAAAAAGAAACATATCTCCTCTCATCCCCTAAATAATAGACTGTTCTAAGGGAGGGTTGGCAGACAGTGTTAGTACAAGGCAAACATAACTTCCACTGAGATCACTGAGATAAATAATTAGTGCTAAAGATTTTGCCTCATGGTTTAGCACAACAAAAAAAGAACAAAAAAATCTGCTCTCACAGTTTCCTCTTAAAGCCATAGGAGATAATAATCAGAGTGACTGTGATAACATTGGGCACTTTTCAGAATGAGAGATGGTGTTGGAGCTGGCTCCATGAAATGCAACGGGATTCTATCACTTAGCCTTTAGGTAAGAGACAAAGGCCTTAAATGACCACACATCTCAAAATCAGATATTTCCATTCCACCTCAGTGGCCTGGCATACATGTAGCTGTGTGAGCCAACCCTTCACATTCCATGAGGGAGGGTGGGACTAACCCTTCTTTCAAAGATCTCAGTCAGATGTGCTCAGTGTTCCACCCGAATATCTGACACAAACACCCCTGGATGACACTTGCTGGGTGCTTAAATTGCTAAAAATTAGGTAAGTCACATTTCATTGAACTGTGCACTGTGAAACATCTGATACACTTTGATCTGTGTTAGCACCAGCTATTGCACAGATCAGATAAAAGGAGCTTGCTGAAACATATTGACAAAAAAAGAAAAAGCATTATACAAAGAAAAACCATTTTAATGGATGGTGAATTAAAAAAATGAATCAATAATAACAGCTTCCTATTAAACACATAATGCTGAATATATCGATGTTGGGGGGGATACTATTTTCCACCTATTGATCAGGTATTCTACTGTATCTTTTTATAGCTCTCTCCTTTGTTTTCTCCTGTGAACCACATGCAAAATAAGAAACTATATAAATGAAAAATTTCCCACAAAAATAGCATTAATCTGGCTGTTGAAAAGTCAAGAACAACTGCCTTCTGACATACTGGGCTGGCAACTGCTCAACCAGCAATTTTCAGCAGCAGTTCCTGGTTTACTGAAAAGTTAACACCATGTTTCTTTATTCTCTCAATTAAACAGAGTTGTCAGCTAGCAATATTAAAGAAAAATCTCTTACACCAACTCCCTAAACTACCCACAGCCTCCCTACTAGTCAAAAAACTCTCTAGCAATCAGTGCTCAGGACTGCATAACAGATTGAAAAATGACTAAAGACAGAGATATGGAACTTTAACTTACTCTTATAACTTTCCTTTAAGAAGAGAAGGGGGATACTTCAAGCATTACAAGTAAACCCTAAATTTCCCTGGCCCTCATGTGTCTGAAGGGATTTGAGCAGAATTTAGTCACGTTATGTTGTGAACAGAATCTTTCTTAGCCTGAAAATGTGAGACTGCAGCTGCACACTGAATAGAAACCAAAGAAACCACCTCAATTTTTTTGAAACTGCTTTTCAGAGAGTCTATGTAGATATCTATTAATGAAGAAACATATCAGGCTCAGAATTTCAAGGGAGTCCCTGTGAAGTTCTAACATTTGAGTGTTAAAATGAGTTCCCCATCTCAACACTTCCCACCACCTATTACATGTCTAAATGGACAATAAGGCAAGAATTGTCTTCTGGCAGCTCCTTACTTATTTTGCTGACTCAAGTGGATCTTGTTTGAAAGTGCTAATCTTTCCCCAGGCACTGTCCAGAAAGCCTAAAATCTCTGTGCCTTCTTTATACCCTTAAAATTTTCTAGGAACTGTCTTTCCCTGAAAAATATTTCTTCACTATTCATATGCTGTTGCAATGCTGAAGTGTAAGGAGCTATTGATATGTCTGTCTTCAGCTTCTCACTTTGACACAAACATTCTGCCAGACCTTGGGAAGACACAGCATCTTTTAATCCTATCATTCATGCTTCTAAATATTTTAAGTAGGATGAAAGATTGTCTAGATGTTTATTTGATTTAATGCCTTCATACAAAATAGAGTACAGTAGTGTCACCCTGAGTTGAGATGGGAGCTTTCTGATGCAAAAATTAATATTTTTCTGTCCATTCCAATACACACTAGAGTCTTTCCAGCACATGTATAAAGTCAGATATACACGAGTGAATGGCACCTGCTATGCATTTATGGAAACCAAAAGTTTGCCTCTCAGTTACTGGAAGCTTAAAATTGCTTAAAAATGGGTTTTCTATCCTGCATACGGCATATCCACACACTGCACATACAAATATGCATGCAGATACTAAAGCATGAAAAGTTTAATCAGATTAAATAAACCAACAAAAGGATTAAGTTAATTCCTATGGGCTCTGAGTTAACTGGGAATTTTAATGCAATTTTGGATTTTATGGAAATCTTTCTTAATAAAGGTTATGAAGCATATTGCATCCTTGTATACACTCCTGCTAACTGCTGCCAGCTACCATAACAAATGAACAAGAGAATAACCAATGGGAAAAAAAAAAAGGCAAAGTGACACTAGCCAGCACTGACCAGAAGAGAGTTATATAAATTTTTGAGCATTACCACAGTAAGGAGTTGCAGACGTTCTTTAAGGATTTCTTAGGAACTCACTCTCATCTCATGCTGATATTTGTTTTCTTGCTATGACAACTTCTGCAGACTGACAACAGAAGTATTACATCTAATACTGCATCATAAATTACTGTGAAGCTTACAGTGTCCAAATAATGTGTCCTCATATTCATATGTTCTATCATTGTCTATCCATCATTAAACTAGAAATTGATGTGGTCTTTGACTCATGAATTGTTCTTTATTCAATTATTACCTTAAGCAACAAGGAAAATTGAACTTGAGAAAAAAGGAAGTAAAACCCACATAAAGCACTTTTTTATTAAAAAGATTCTTTAGCCAGTATTTGGTGTTAGCAGAATGGGAAAGTATAACCTTATTTATAACTCTCAGCTTCTCTGTAACTGATCATCCATAAACAGATTCTTTGATATATTGTAATGATTTTTACATGCTCTGATTCTAAGCTTTTGATAATTTTCCTACCAAGCTTTTGCATTAATTTCCCATTTCAACATTTTATTTCTGTCTTGGACCATAAAAACATAATTGTTATCACTGAAGTTGTAGCTCTTCTGTTCCCAAGGGGCCAATTCATTTTACAGAGCACGTACCCTGTACAGCTTATTGGCCTTCATTTTCCATCATCAAATGCTAACACTACTTGAAGGAAACTTTAAGTTAGGAAAGTACCAGTACATATTATAGCTTCTATAATATGGATTTGCTGCCCAGCATAAAAAAATGGAGCATTTATTGTAACCCATTTCCCAGACTTGAGCTACTTCATCTACAAGCTATTAAAAAAGTAGATTATGTTTTCCATGGCATTGTAGGTATTGGAAAGTTAATTTCTACTCCAAACAATAAGAGGAGATGAAGTAGACAGTAGCTAATATGAATTGCTTCCCAGCCAGCAAGTAGCCCAATTTCCTATACATCCTCAATATTTCTACACCCAGATCCATTACAAAAACTAGCAAAGTAGGAAAACTTTTTTTTAACAAATAATAGTCCTTTGAAAGCATACATAAGTATTCAAAATAAGTTGCTGGAAACATACAATGTAAGATACACTCAATTTGACTTTAGAGGGAAAAATGGGTAAGATCCATTCTTTGGATCTTCTAATAAATAGATTAAAATATTTTACATTAAAAAGATTAAATTATTTTGCTTTTATAGTTGGTGTAAATCTGCATAGCATTTTGGCTCCAAAGGTCCTAGAAGCATTGGGATATGAGGAGATGTATGTGTTTGTGGAAGTGACATGGGAGATTTACTGATACAGAGAAAGAATGGGAGCTTTTCTCAAACCATTTCATAATCTTAAAAGTGGGTAAAGGACCTCATCTTCATGACGCACAATGATCACCATATGTTTTAAAAATAGTCATCATGAATCATATCAAGAAGAAGGAAGTGAGTATAGAAACAGGGGAAAATTACTGTAGAGGGGGAAAAAAGGCACAGAAAAAGAAAAAATGGCAATTGATAGCCAAGGCTTACCACAGTGTACAAATTTTCAGGTGACTTTAAACCTTCTGACAAATAGCACCAAGGGAAACCTGTAAAATGGATGATCTGAATTTTAAAGTGGACTTGATTGACTAATACAGGCTTTAAGAATGACTTGCGCCTTAGGATAAATTTGGATAAACTAAAACTTAGTTAATGTTCTGTGAATGTCAGTGATAGATGATGTATTTTTCTGTTTGTTAGAAAGGAAATAATCAATGCCTTAGCAAATGCAACTTTCAAGGCTCATGCTTTGGTTAGATAGAAATTAAATGTAGGAAATATCAAAGATGTGCATGACAAAATGTCTCAAAAAATTTAAAAAAACAATCAAAACACTGCAAGAAAGATGAAACCCAAAAGTGTTCTGCCCATCTAGTGCAGCTTCTGCAGCAGTTACAGGCAGTAACAGTTTCAGCAAAAGATGCAGCACTATGTATTACTTATTTACAGAATAGTTTTTCCTCAAGGAATACTTCTTCCTATTTTTACAATGCTACAGGTTAGTTTATCACCATGGGGGGTTTTCTTTAAACTCTGGACTCTCCTTCTTTCTTTAATACTGTATGTGCTTATGTTTGTATAGATAGATAGGAAAGGAGATAGAAGAATCCAGCTAAATAATTTAAAAAGTCATATTTCAGTTTGTTCTACATGTAGATCCATTCCACATTCCCCAGTTCATGATTTCCCAGGATACTGCCATAAAAGCATTCACCATAATTTTCAGAACTAATCCATTTATTTTTATCCATTGATATGAACAACCACTACTATACATCACCCACTACATTTTCCACATAAAATTGGCATTTGTATCTAGATACAAGAGGCATTTGAACTTGTCCAACATACATTTAGTATCCAAAATAGAAAGCCTGTACAAAAATCCTGGCTTGTGTTGAAAGGTCACAAGTCAAGTGAAATTCTCTAGGTCTTTTAAAAAAGTGGCATAAATTGAACAATTCCTCTTTTCCCTGATGTTTATTTTTCTATCTTTAAAGCTCTTTTCATACTTTTTGGCCTTTTTAAATTTTTTTTCCTTTTTCTATGGTTTTCACTGGGGAATAAAAACATCCTGTAAACTTTTTCATCAGTTTTTTTCTTCAGGCCATCTACTATTAAACCATTAGTTACCCTTTGAGAGCATAGTTTTCTGACTCTTCTTGCCAACCTTGCTACACTCAATTTACAAATCCTTACTCTGACAGCTATCCTTTCCTTTTAAATGTCCATAGCCTTGCCTGATGGGCTTACTTGGGGAGCTTTTTGTTTCTTACAAAAAAAATATGATAAGAAAATATAAAATGTAAATCCTTCATAAAGCTAGATTAATGCACACAGTGAAGCCCAGGAAGACCAAAACACACTGCAAACACTGTTCCCATTACAACAGCAGTCGGGAATGAAAACTTGAGCAATTATAATCCCAACTCAATTAAACACAGCAGATAAGCAAACACTTATTTTTCCCCTTAAGAACATACACAAGAGTGTTCCCAGCAGTGTTCTTTGCTTCCTATCCAAGTCATCCTGATGTTGCACATAGAACCAGACAGATCTAAACTCCCCCTCTAGCTGAATTCATGTTCCTAGGAAGAAAGCAGATGAAAATCGTTTAACATTAGGTCTTTGGGTCAAGTCAAGAGGCATGACCCTTCAACACTGATATTTGATGCTTTTCACACAAATGTATCACAGGCTGGTGGTAACCATTCAGTCATCTTTGTGCTTGTAAATGGGAGAAGAGATACGTTTAAAGCAAAAAATATTGCCAGCTGAGAAACACTGATTTAGTTATTCAGTTATTCAGATCACACTGCTGGGGAGGTTCTCTGTACATAATGTGTGCTGTTTACACAGACCTTGCTTAAAGAGCTTCAGTTCAGAAATTAAGAATGCTACCTTAATAATCTGTGTTTTCTTTAAGTACTTCGGAACATATTTTCCAGAAAGGCTTTTAACAGCAACTTCAAAATTTTATTCTATCTTTGAAATATTAGTAAGATGGAGAGTGATCATGTACTTGCATATTCAAGTATTTTTAAATATATTTTGCAAGAGGATTATTTCTGCAGTTAATTTTTGTTAAATCTTGTTTCTGACCACCAAACAGTCCATGAAGGAGTGATGCACTAGTTGTTGTTCACATCAGAATTCTGAAATCACCAGATAAAAGGGGCATGCTTGAGTACTGCAAACAATCATTGGCTTCTTTTACGCAAGGAAATGTTAATTTCTATGCTTCTTTGACACTAGATAATTTTTTTAAAATATAGTAATCTGGCCCTGAGCAAGATATTACCTTTCTTTTTTTTTTTCTACCCAATTTAGGATGTCAACCATTTCAGAACTAAAAGTAATGCATGAAACTTCTTAAGAATTTTATTTTTCTGGAATTATTATTATAGGGACAGTCACAAAATAAAGCATAAGACAATATAGAAGACTGAAGAAAGCAGCTCTCAACTGTAAGATTATTATTAACAATTCACAAACATGAGCATAAAGGAAAAACACTTTTTTCCCTAATGATGCATTTCAGCTGACGAAACAAATTACTGTAATTGAACATTAGCAGGCCACCTCAAATTGTTATTGTACCATCTAGCATTGCCAATGAAAATTAGCTAGTGACCTTAGCCTACAGTTTTTAAGAGCTTATAATTAAAGTATAACATGAATAACCTGGGGAAAAAACAGCACTTTTAGAAACAAGGTGCTGGGAATTACAGAGATCACAGTGTGTAAGACACATCCAGAAGACCCCACCATGCTCTTTACTCTTACTTCAGTGTGGATGACACTGTATCCCGCTATGCACCAAACACTGTCTCCCTGCTGCTCTTTGGTTTTCTCCCTGGGACAATAAATTGCTGCAGAGAGCAGCAGGGGAAGCAAGAGGGCACTGGATGGTGGAGGGAGCTCTAAAAAAATAAAAAGGAGAACAAAGCAGTCTGAGAAGATGTCCCACTGATCATGAAGGAAAGGTCAGGCAGGATGCTGCCTTTGCCTTTGCTTGCAGTCTCACTTTTTCTTCAACTCTCAGCACCCTCCCCTCCTTCTATAAGACTTTCAACTATGACAGAACTCTCTCTCTCCATCTTTTTCTTCCAAGCTCATTACTTCAAAATAAATTCCAAAGTTTCAATCACCTCGAGACAAGAGCTCTTCCTTCAATATCCCAAACAGAAAAAAACATTCATTCCTACTCTCAATAAAACACAGGGGAAATTGCTTGGGAAATGGCTTTTTATTGCTGTTTTGCACTCTGAAAATAGACTTTCTAATGTATTTTGAAAGAGATACTTATGGTAATGAATTTTATCCTGGACTTTCATGCTGGAAGGTCCATATTGAAAATATATGTATATATATATACCTCCCTTTGTGATATATGCATACATCCTCCATTCATTGCAATTTCACAGTAGAAATCTGGCATCTTTAACTCCCAACCTGAGTGGGGGAACAGGCTGTCCCGTGTCAGACATAAAGCAGAGACACATTTATGGAGTTTTCTAAGAGACTGCTACCCAAGTAATATCCTTTCTTACCTCTTTCTTCTAATCCCATATTTGATCCTGGATTTTTCAGTCTTTTCCCTCTGCCCTGACTGAAGACTTCCTGCAAGCAGGAGCTGAGAAGTTCTGTCTTCCATAATTAGGAATTCCTTTGCTGCTTCATCCCTTATGTAGAAGAAGTTAGGGTCCTCTTTATCACTGTGTGCAATTTGAAAAATGATGTGCAGAGACTTGAGACTATCATTCCCTGGTGAGACAGAACTCGGATCTATCTTCACACATGCAGTCAAGCAGCAGATGTGATTTGTTACTGTGGTCAAAACCATTGGTACAGCAACAGTAAATTCAATGTGTTTTCTATGTAAACAACTCATAGGGGGTGAGAATGCTTATATGATGATCAGTCAGAGCATGAACCCTAGCCACCACACCACTTTGACAGCCATATCACAGCTGGATCCTTCGGCTTTCTTGAATCCAGTAGGCTCTTTGAAGGCTGAAGGCTGCCAAATGCATATAGACTGCTGTAATCATGTGGATGGATGATTTGGAAATTTGGCAACCATGCATCCTTCTTGTGATCTAGAGAGTCTAGTTTGTTTGGGATACAGGGTTTTCATGTGATTGAAAACCAGAGGGTCTCATTTTGTGATGTCTTGTCAACTGTATGTCAGAGAACCAAGAATTTCAAGCCAATGAGAATGTGAATAACTCAGATTACTCAAGGATCTGTCTTTCATGGCATCATACAGGACAGAGATTTCTGCATCCTGCTCCTTACTGTGATTCTCATGACATACTGTGAGTATGTGTGACTCACCTGTACACAGCCAGGGAATGTGGACTAGATGTCTAATCTAAATATTTAACAGAATCAAGTGCATCCATTGAACCACTTTATTTGGAAATGGGATTTAAACATCTAAGCCAAACAACTGAGGGAAAGCTGTACACGGGTAACTTTAAAAAGTGAATCTTTTCAGGTGTCCACCAAAGTCTACCAAGTGATAAAGCAATTTTTAGGGAGCATATCCTCTCCTTTGTATAATATCCTTTCTATTGACAGACATAAAGTTTTGCATTCAGAAACTAGACTGATTTCTTTTTTCTTGATATAGGATGATTACACAGGAAAAAATACCAAGAGCTCCAGAGCAGCATTCTAAGCAGAAAATGTTCCTTCTCAAAGCATATTCATGTTTGCATAGACAATGAATCTTAACATCAAGTGTATTTTACCTACATATGTGTGAGAAACCTTTCTATAAAGAGAGAAACAGAGATAGGGAGTGCAAATCTGTGCAATACACAGCATTTCATATATTCCTGAAGCTAAGTAAGAGCTCTTGAATATTTACAGAGTTAATTAGATCTTCTCATACCTTTTTTTTTATCCTGTTTGTCTTTGTGCAATGCCATAAAAAAATCCAGAGGTGATTCTACTTTCAGATTTAGCAAGCAACATCATGTGCAGATTAAAAAGCAGTGTAAATATTTCAGAAGAGCACAGCTGACTTTGAAGCCAAGTTGCATTAAAGGTAAGAATAGAGAAGTTTCTTCTGCTCTGTTAGTATTTGTATCAGTTTACAAGCTATTCATTCCCTATTTTGTCTTGAAAATTTGCATATTCTTTTTTGTGACAAAGTTGAAAACTAGTAGCAATTTTGATTCTAAGAAAAAATAAACTTGATGTTGACAAAATTTCAATGGAGTGCTTCTTCTTTGTAAACAGAAGCTTTGCTTTGTAGAGCAGCATCTGAAGATTTTTGCTATGACTTGTAAACACTCCGTTAATATGCTCGTAATTTATTTATAACATTTCTGTGCTTCAAATGTAAACTTCAAAATCTCTCTCTGAGAATCAGAGAATAAAACAGAATTGGTTACAGCTGCAGAAAAAGGTAAGCATCTTTAAAATATGATTACACCAACTTGGAGTCATAAATTAGTATCTAAACTTGTGTCTGTCCCTGTCTTCAATACTATGAGCCCCCGTTACAAAGATAATAACAAAATATCAGATAAGGGAAGTGAAGATGATTACAGAAGTGGAATTCTTTCAAGCATAGAATAACTAAGTAAACAAGGACTTTTCAGTTTAGAAAAGAGATGACAGGAGCCAGGGTGAAAACAAATGCTGAAAGATGGCACCTAAAATAAGGAATAACAACCTTGTTGAACTCCTTGCCAGAGGACATAATAGATTCTAAATTTTACATGGACTCTGGGGAAGACTGAAAAACCTAATGGAAAAGAAATCTATTTAAATTTGCTAAATGCATCTAGCTCAGTCCTGAGGCACAGAAAGCGATTAGAGGAAGAATCCTATTTTTACACTCTCTGTACTCTTCCCTAAGTGTGTATATACCACAGCTACTGGAAGCAGCACACTGAGTTGAATGGTCTTTTGCTCCAGTCAAGTTCAGCCTTTTTTATTTAGAATCTCAAACTCACTCTTCCTTCCTTTGTATTCTGTGGGAAACTTATTTTGTCTGCACCACGTTACATTAGGTGCTCAAACAAACTCATATCTCTACGATACCTGAAATCTTATTTTTTCCTTACTCACATCCTGATGGGATAATTTCCTTCTTGAAGGACAAGTCACCAATAGAAAGTCAGGCATTTATTTTAACTCCTCTTTTTTCTTTTCTTCTTCATTTTTCCCCCTTCTCCAAACTATTAATTTGGAGGAGGAATTCCAGTGGAAATGTGGTAGCTGTGGGGCTCCAAAATGTCATGCCCTAATTCATCTATGTTAAGGTATCTGCTTGGGGAAAAACAGGCTAAGATACATGTCCCTCAGACCTGCAATCTCAGCTCTGTTTATCAAATGGGATAGAATTTATAACTTTGGGGATCTCAAAAGTAATTTTCTCATACTCACTCTTCTTGCTGATGGCCTAATGTTAGCTGTAGAAGGCTGGAGGCAAGAGAGCTATAAGCTAGCTCATGCACATTAAAACAGACATAGATTAGCTTTAAGAGCCAGGGAGAAACTCTACTGTTTTTAAAAAGCACCTATTCATTGAGTCTCTGGGGACTGAGTTCTAAAAAGTCAATATCAAATTCGGGCAGAACACAAGAACACCTGTAATTTTGTTGCATTGCAATTTCTCTAACATCTGCTACAAAAAAAGTGCCAAGAGTAAGGAAATCTTACGTTGTATGGTGCAATTCAGAATCCTGTTTTTCAGGGGCCACTATCACAAAGTAAGCCTGGGACAGGAATTCAGCAAAGCATTACAGCTGATGTGTCTACAGATTCGAGAAAATACACAAAGAATGCCTCTTTCAGAACATCTCAGCCCTCACTAAGGAGTCAACTGTTTCCACATAGACAAGAGCCACGCAGTTTTATGCAGGTAAATGCTTTGCAATTCCACCTAAAGGTTTGGCTAATTAATTCATTCTCTTATCTTGCTAGGAAGATCACTGTGAGTTCAGGCCACGGTTTTTTGTTCATATTACTTTTGTCTGTTTGGTTTACTTGGCTGGTTTATATGATGTTTTCTAAATAAGACCTAATCTCATTGTTGATCTTAACTAGATGTTCTGTTCAGCTTGCCTGTACAGGAACACAAGCAGCACTGTGTGTTCATGAAGCAGAAATGGCACCCATGGGCTGCAGTGCAATTTGAAAGAAAAAAGGAAATGAACCAATTGGTAAAAACAAAAAACTGTGACTTCTTGTCAAACTACCTTACTTTTTCTTCCTAACATATAGAATGACAATCAAGTTTGATACTGTCTGATTTAAATATTTATTTCAATTTCACTTGTGTTTCAAATTCAAGATTATTCAAGACTAAATTAAACTGAGTTGAAATTGCTGGTGTTTCTTGATTTCACCATTTAGAAAAAGAACAGGTATCATCCTTTCTTATACTGCTTTGTAAAACAAAATACCTCCCCTGTTGGAAAGCAGATAGAAACCAGCCCCAGGAATATGCTGCCATGAGTTCAGCACACATGTATGGACATAGCCTAAAATACTTGATGTCTGACAAAACCATAGCAGGCATGCTAAGCAAAATCCATTATGATTCAGTCAGGTCATTATGATTTCAGTCAGGTCTTCAAAGACAACTGTGAATCTAAAGCTTAGTAACCACTTGGCCTGTCTTTCAATCTTTTAAACCTCTGTGATCTATTTTGCTATCAATAGGTTTTTCACCATTCAGGTACCCGAAGCACAGAAATAGGTACACAGCTAGTTCTTGCACAGCTTTTAGATAAAGATTCAATATCCTTTTTTATTTATTACCAGACCAGGGACTGCCATACTGCCTTGTAAGAGAACAAAGAACATGTAATTCTTTGAGAACTTGTACAGAGAACATGTAGTTCAAGTGCCAGTCAGTATTTTCCTTCTGTGTTTCTGATTGCAGGCTGATTACACAACACTAATGGGAGCTTTTATTTATTTATCTAAATGAACAGAAGCCAACATGCAGAAAAACAAGAGGTTAAATCTTTAAAGAGATCTCTTTTCCCAGTTGTAATGGGGCTGTGGACAGTGCTTCTTTTTCAGCTACAGAAGGGAAAGAGCAGAGGGGATATGCAGAGAATATAAGGCATCACACAGGCTGAGTTTCACATTGGCTGTCTTCTGGCTCACATCCCAAAATGTGACACCACTCTCTCATGAAGATGAAGTCCCTGTCCCACACTGGCATTTCTATTGCACAAAGAAGGCTATCTAATCCCAGCTCTTACAGCCCTGCTCAGCTTCATTATCTTCAGTGGTAATATGCTAATTTACAAAGGTTTTTAAGGATACATAAATATAGCAATTCAGTGTTTATTCATAGAAAACAAATAAAACCCCCAATGAACATAAGATAAATGACAAAACTGAAAACAAAGAATACACATGATGAGACATAGTAAGGTTTTGCTACAATCTAATTTCATAGCATTGAGGCAGGATACCTAGAGATTTTGCCAATGGCATCCCAGTTTTAAAGTATTTCATTTGAAATAGCAAAGCTCTCGTATCCCTCACTGTTGCATTATTTTTAGTAGTTCACTGAGGTATGTATTTTATTTATCTATTCCTAATGGAAATCTGTGATTAAAAAAAATAAATTAAAACAAAAACTAACTCTCAAGATATTACATTCTGAGATCTAATTTGTCATTAAACAAAAAACGTATGATGCTAGTAATTGTCAGTTTTGTAAAATGTGCTTAATTATAACATTAAATGAGGTTTCTTTACAGAACCATGCAGAAATCTGAAATGATACCACATTCCATAGCAGCTAACATAGAGAAGTATTATCATTACAAGAATTGCAATAGGCACTTCTTAAAATGCCAAACTTTTGCCTCCTTACAGATGCCTGGAATCTCCAGATCTCTACAAATTATTCACATCTCACCATTTTTCCTTCCTATTGTTCATCTCAAGCTGTCACTGCCTTTTCATCTGCACTACATGCTTCCCTCCTCTCATCCCCACTGCCAGCCTGATTCCTGAACACACCCTTGTACATGCCATGCCTGGCACATACCTTGGCAGATTTCACCAAGAACAAATGCATTGAGGACCTACAACAGCATTTTTGACCAACATGGGCAATTAAGGGAGTGAAGCCTCTACCCTCTTAAGATACCTGAATGAGGCCACATAACAGCATTTGTTTAGATCAGTGTCTCAATCAGTGCCCAGCCTTTGTGCTGACTCCAGCCACAGTTCAGATCAATGTGAACCAGCACTAGAGGCTGTCCAGAAATCTGTGCTGTCAATTTACTTGTCTACTCCCGAACTGCGCTGTGTCATACACTTAGAGCCTGATGGTCTAAAATATTGTGTTTCTTACATTCCAGGAAATTTTTCCTTTACATGACTATATACCCCCATTTGGGCATTTTCAATCTCTTAAGAGCATCAGACAAGGTCACAGTTGTGTGATTATCTTAGATGTCATGACATTAAAGGTACTTTCAAGGGTTATTTTGCCTTATCATTTCTAAATCTGTAGGGTGCTCAAAAGTAAGAGACTTCCAAGAATTTATCCATTAATTAGGAAGAAGCAATAGGCTTCCTGTTTTATCTGTAGCTGCACAGCCAAGGTAACACTTCTGAGGGCCATCACATTGCAGGGACATCCTGGCATACATCTTCTCTTCCAGCTCTGTCCTTTTGCTCTGCTGTTCTGGCAGCAGTGAAAGACAATGCACAAAAAAATCTGCTAAGCTTTCCAATGAAGAAAAAAATAATTCTTTCCACAGCTTGCAGTATGCCCTATGAGGAAAATAAAAAAAAATCCTATTTACAGTATATTTTTGGCAATACTAAAATGCAACAAATTAAGAACTCTAGGCTATAGACTATCCTGCATTGACTACTTCTGTCAATGCGTAATATGAGCTAGCATATCATCATGTTTTCCTAGGGCCAGAAGATACTGACCTCAGTTAGAAATACAGACCCCAGCAAAATGTGATTCTATATACATTCAGGCAAGAAATATCACTACATATTGATTAAAACTATTTTTCATTCTTGAGACAGCTTTTTTGTTGGTATCAGGGCATCAAAGAACATCATATCACTTCATCCTAAAAAGACAATCACATAACAGCAGGATGAGAAGTTGTGTTGCACCTTGATATTCATGGTCCAAGAAGAGTTCTCAGTTTGATGTGAAAAGCAACTATTTTTTTATTTACTAATATCCTGGGTAAAGATCATACAACCCTTTTACAACCATTTTGCAGTAAGAATTGAATGGTCAATGAGATAAATTTGAGGTACCACTTTTGAGAATTTTTTTTTGAGAGGTATATTTGTAACTCAAAGTCAAAAGAGACGCAATCAGTACAGGCCACGTGCAAAAAACATTTAAAATAGTTCAACACTCGTTTATTTAAATTCCACATTCTCTAACCAATTAATCAAGATTACACTTTACTGAAAGAAGAAAAGAACAGCCACATTAGAAATCTGTCTCTGCAAACTCTGGAGGGGAACAGATACGCAAATGTACAGGAGAGCTTACTTAGATGAGTGCATTTTATATCAAAATGAAAGCAGAATATTCAATCCTCGCTTGCAAATAAGATCTACAAGACTAAAATATGATAAAATATGGTTAATTTTTTTTTCTAGATGTGTTTTCCAGTGTTTTAAGTGCTATGAACAGATTTTGCCTTAGAGCAAGGGACCTGTTAAGTAACTTTTGTGGCAGTTGAATTCACAAAGGGTACAAGAGATATTGCAGATTTGGTCTACCACAGAATTCCAGCTACAAGCTATTCATAATATAATAATTAAAACTGTGAACTGTGTGTGTTTGTTTTGATGCAAGCAATATTTTTTTTTAAATAAAAAGGGTGTACTTTCAACATAGATGATACAGTTGTACCTCTAAAGTTGTGGCAGAGAAAATAAATTCTTATGCTTCTTTTTGTTGGCATAACATGACATTTTGAAATGCTTGTGGAGTTTGCAACCACAGTCATATTCTGCCTGCTTTCTCTAATTTCTGACTTCCAGAAATTCTGATGGATTCCTTCACAAAATGCCTGAAAGTAAGATTTATATTTTTAAAGGAACAGAAGGAAAAACTAATGAAACAGTTCATCAAATTCACACTTGATATACAAATACATCTTTCTAAAATAGACAAATAGAAGTCTTATAGGGAAACTACACATCATGAAAAAAGAAGATTGGCATATATGGTCAATCTCAGAAAACTTTCAGCTAAAATGCCCCACTAAGAAAAAAGAAGTGCTTGATTTGCAAGGAAAGCGAGCCACAACCTAAACACCTCCCAGTAAGCTTCAAATATCAGAGCCTGTTTTAAGCTCTGAATTCAGAACAAATTTAGTGTATTTGCTGAGAGCCTTCATCACCTTCAAATCTCTCTGCACTTGACTGCATACATTTTCTGTGAAGACCTACTTTCAACACCATATAGACATTGCTTGCTTTCCAGCATTTTGACTCTTTCCCAAAATTAGCCGGATTTAGGAACCTGATGATATTCATGCACAAACATACATATTACACTAGACAATACTTGATTTTAGACAGAAGGCTGAGAAGGCCCCCACTACAAGAAAGACACTGAGGTGCTGAAGCGCACCCAAAGAAGAGCAATGAAGCTGGTGAAGAGTCTGGAATGTAAATCTGATGAAGAGTGGCTGAGGGAGCTGGTGGTGTGTAGCCTGGAGAAGAGAAGGCTGAGGGGCAACCTTATCATGCTCTACAACTATCTCAAAGGAGGTTGTAGTTGGGATTGGGTTGGAGTTGGGATTGGGTTGGAGTTGGGATTCAGTTGCTTCCCACAAATAACAAGCAATAGTTAAAAGTCAGTTAAAAGTCGTTTGTGTGTCTAGCTGATTCTAGCTTCAGAAATGCAACAAATGCAAATTGGTCATATGTGTATCTGTCTGGCAGGACACATTATAGAGCATAAAGAGGAATAAATTAACAACACAATAATAGCAGTTTTGCCAAGTTGACCTTACAGATTTTTTTCTAAACTTGAATAACATTTGAATATTTTTTTAAAAAATATATCTTTAATAACCTTAAAGGAAATGTAATTTTTTTACTTTCATTTTCCTTGCACCTTTAAATCAGAAAGAAAATTTCTCTTACATTAACTTAAGAGGCCCTAAAGGAATAATAAACACATTTAGCTGTTTAAAACTATACCTTTAACTTATACATTTCTCAAGGGAAATTCTTCAAAGGGTGCTATGAGTCTGTTGCTATGCAGAGCCAGCTGAGCAAAATGCAGATGAAGCAGATTGCTGGCAAACACTCCCAACAAGATGTGAACCATGAAACCCAGAAATCTTTGTTTGTTGTCTAACCTGGCTCCTTACTAATCATTCTATTCACTTCATGTGTTCAGGGCACTAAGACATGGCTGTTGTCAGAAAAGGAGAGAATACAAATAGGTAAATTCCTGCATGCTGAAATCAACAGAATCATTCATTACATAGGATTTGCAAATGTACCCTAGAGTGATTGAGAGATGCAGACATACATTCAAGTGACAGAAACTTCAAAAAAAAACCTAGCATATCAACAAAGCCAGGGCATCTTCAGGTAGGCTTGCTCTTTTATTTCACCAAATAGAAGGAAATTCATTTTAGCCTGGCCTGCAAATAAGAGGGTCATGAAGGTTAGTAATTAGGCAGAGGAATAGGTGAGAACTACATCCATACTTTTAAAGATCTGATTATGTGACTGGTTTAATCATGACTAACTGATCATATTCTGTCTGTAATATGCAGTTTCTCATGTCACCTTATTTTGATCAGCAACAACATGGTCCATTTTTTAACATGAAGCAATTCATTTTTATAGAAGTAAACTTTTCTTTCAAATGTGTCACCAAAGGATGCTGGCAGTTGAGAAACCATCAATATTGAATCTATACCCAGCAGGTAAAGCTGCCTTCTATCATTGAAAAGCATCCTCTGATATCAACAATTTTGTTATAGAGTTGCATTGGTTAATAGCTATTTTGGGAATTCAAAAGCATCTTGGGAATACAAAAGAATAGCACTGTTTTGAAGAAAAAAAATCTGTATATATATACAAACAAAACTTCTTTTTAACTTCACTTTCCATCAGCACTCATATGGTAATTTGAAACAAACAATATTCAGCTGATCAGTTAAAGTGAATAATAAAGTCTATTATTCAGGCATGATTTGTTAGCTCATTAAGATCTAAATACTCCAACACATATTGTAAAACCTGTTCTCTTCAGCAATGTAACATTTTGTTTCTTCAGTTTCTCAGTTCATTTCTGTGTACCTATAACCCCCACTACCTTTGAGATTATGTTTCTTCAAATCAAGTGGCAGCTGTAGGATGCAATTTTATAAAGAGAACAAACTTGAAGATCCTGAAACACAACAAAAGGTTCAAGAAAATGAAAAAAAATCAACATTTCAAACTAAAATCCAGAAAACATAGAAAAAAGTCTATTTCTAGGCAAGATGTAGGATGGAAACAGAAAAAGGTTAAAAATTAAAAAAAAAACAAAGAAAGTATAAGCAACTAGTCTCTTAGAAAATCAATTAAGAGTGAAAATAATAATGGCTTTCACAGATACAAGTGTGCATTTATTACCTCTGACAGACTGCCTTTTATCATGTTCCTGGTTTTAGTTTTCTCAGTTTTGTACACAGCATATATTCACTTTGAACAGCCTTTCAGAAAATAGATGGAGACAAATATTGTCAAAGAATTTGCAATAAACAGCAACCTTTGTTTTTAGAAAACACATTTTTGTTCCTATCATAACAGGCATTTTCCACATCATTTTCTTAAAAGCCATGGCTGGGGTCAATTCAGAAGATTAAAAAAAATTACTTGTACAAGTAGTGACATGACCTAGGATGAGCTACAAAGCATAAGCACACAATACTCACTGCAAAATCATTCAGAGAAGGCACTGGGCTAACACCCTACAGAAAAAACCCCAACCAAACAAAAAAACCCCAAAAAACAAACAAAAAAACCAACTCCAAAACAAACAAAAAAAATTTACCTGCTTCACAGTTAAAATATCCTGTGAAAAAGACTGAAAACCACACAAACCTGTTCTTTATAACCGAAAGCTGAATTTCACAGAAAAATAGAATCACATTCTTGCTCATGTAAGTTACCAAACACAAACACAAACTGCAAAACTAAATGAAGAAAAAAAGCAGTTAAACCTGCAAAATTCAGCTGCAGAACACAAGATGCAGCTCAGCTGCACCTCCCGTGGGCTACAGGTCTTTGCAGCAATAAGGAGGCTGAACTACCTGTGCCTCTGGATCTGACAGATGCTGCCTGGGCCAGCCCACATTCAGCAAAAGATATCCAGAGGGCTTAATTTATTTGACTTATGTGTCTTTAAAAAGAAAAATAAACACACAGGAACATCCATGACTGCTGCAACTTGATTGCCTACTTACATTTAAGAATGGTTTCTAGGCCAAATATCTGTCTCTGAAAAAACTCCTGCGTATAGTTCAGGAACTAGAAGAGGATTACTCTAAATACACAGTTTGCAAGTAGTATTTATAGACTAAGAGACTTCAAATTTACAGATTGCACCAGCTGTCTAGTTCCCAAAAATCTGGGTGAGAAATCACCTTTTCTGTTCTAGGAATATAGCTATTTTGTGATCTTTCACTTAATACCAAATGTACTTACTGTGCTTTTGAAGGCAGACAGAGTCAGGTCTGGCTACCCATACTTTCTGAAAGATAACAATGGTCTCTGTATTCCAAACAAACAAGAATAGCAGGATTTTAAAATTTTAAATACATACCCTTGACCTTGACCAGATCACAACGTTTTGTGATATCTGAAGTGGCAAAATAATATAGAAGAAAAAAGAGGATAACACAAACGCATTGTTTTACTAACAACAGTTTTATTTTATGCAGGATGTTTCAGAAAATTTTGTTAGGACAGTGTATACACTGGAATTGCTCAGACACAGATATCTACTTATATGTAAGACCATACACATTTAAATCCAAATTCATCCTACTTCATCTGAGGCCTGTCAGTGGGCATCTAAATGAAGGGTTTCACCAACCCTGGCTTTTGAGTATTTAAAAATATAGCAGCAATGTCTGATTTACCTTTGAGGGCAACACTCATTTTCCATTGGTTCTAGGGTGACAAGACTCCTTATCTAGATGTGAAAGTTAAATTACCTAATGTGACATAGATTAATTCAGATCATGTTCTTAAAATTCCACAATACCTTTCTCAGTAAAAGCAGTAAACAAAGTGTTGAATTTATACCACCATAAATTAAGCTTTCAGAAATTATTCTGTGTGAATGAGATCAGACTGTCTTTGTTCTCCTCCATCACAAATAACTCTCAGCACATTGCCTGCTCAAAAGATGTATAGTTTAATTTGAAACAGCATCATTTCAGCAACATGAAACAGCACTTTCCCATTATTAAGTATTTTCAGAGACAGCATGAGATTATCCATTCACATCCCTTATGAGAATAGTGTTGATCACATACCAGCAAATGTTTCCTCACTAAAGAAAATCAGAGTCTGACATTTGAAAATTGTGCTTTGTAGATTATTTTTAATATCTGTTTGCTTGTTTCTCCTTTCATGGGCTTATAAATTTATCAGGCAGCCTACAGGCTTTGTTTAGAGTTACAGAGCAATTTATATTTTTTAAATTATTAGAATACCCTTCCTTTTTGTCACCAAATATCAAGAAGAATAATCTTTAATGATCATTTAAGGTATTTATTTCCTGCCATTTCTTCTGTTCTGGAATATTCAGGCTAACTAGTTGATAATAATTTTATGACAGTGGATGACAGTATTTTGTTCCTGTTGAAAGCAAGGGCGCAACATTCTCTGAGGTCACCAAGGCATCATGCCACTCGTGGTCCAACTTATGGTTCTGAACAGCTCACAATTTACAGATTTGATCCATAATTCATGGTCCATATTCCACACTGAGATATGGCATTTGAGTCTCCAGACAGACTCTTCACTTGGAAAACAGCCCATTCCTCATGAGATTTAAGCAAATCAGGTTTTAGTCTGAACCAAATCTATTAAAGGAGGACAGAAAAAGAAATGAAAGCTTATGCCCTGACCACAGAACTGTTAGGATCCAGTACTTATCCTCTTGAAGAAAATTTATATGTAAATAAAAAGAAACCATTTTTATAAATTACTAAGTCACCTAAACAAGTATCACAGCTTCTAATTACAAAATATTCTAACATATGGAACCCAACATATGGGCCACTTGCAAAAGGGATCATTTTTGCAACTTAGAGAAATATTGATAACATGTTTTCATCCTTTATCTTGAACTGTGCACTTCAAATGTTTTCAGGAAATGCAGCATTATGTTCCAGTTAATGTATGTTTACATTCATCAAATAAATAGTGTCTCTAATGCTAGTAATTGACTGCAGTATGGACAGGAATTTTCTACCAGTTATAGCATTCTGTTTCAACAGCAAATGAAACCATTTTTACAGTTTCAAAAAAAATCCGATCCATAAGTGAGGCTTTACAAATCAGTTAACAATAACTTTATAAAATCTGGAAAGCAATTTTTATTTGAGTTGCATTCTAGCACTAACAGAATAGCATTACACTGTCAAATGAGTTGTGCCATGTATTTTACATAATTGAGGATCTTGTGCAGAAATTAAACTCTGGATCTGGCAAGTTCAAGCATAAATCTGATGAGGAATGAATGCCAGCTGCACGGAAAAAGGGTGAAGGAACCAGCCTGACCATGATACTGAGGATCAGCTCCACAGACATTGCTCTTGGAAAAAGTCTACTGGGAGCACTAGAGGCATTTAGATGAGCTCAGAGACTACAGATTTCTCCTATTTGATAGAACTCTGAATGCCAAGACCTATGTGCATCTCCCCAAGGCCAATGTCACTTACTTACAAAGTAAACAACTGAAATGTTTTCCTTGGTATTTACTTTTCTTATGCTTCCAAATATGATTTAGAGATAAACATTTAAATGAAAACTGCCTTTTTGAAAAATACATTAGAATCTTAGCTGTGTCATAATTGGACAGTTCAAACTACAATACAGTACAAATAATTATCAGCATTTAACAGAGGGAGGGAAAGGAAGAAGAAAGGAAGAAAAGATGATAAAGTACTGAGACTAAGTTTTCATGAGTGTATTTATGAACGTGCAAATGAAAGTGTCAGAACACTTTTCAATACAATGTACCTAAACAGACATTCTTTTCAAAAAGTTCAAACAATTCTCAAAGTTTATTGATAGTCTAAAACAGTACTATATGGAGAAAGGGAAGGTCAATGTTTGTGTCTGTGCAGTGACCATTCTTCTTCTGAATGCTAGTAACAGAAGAGAATTTTAAAAACAACTCTGTATAACCACAAAATCTTACCTTCAGCTGCCCTAAAACTTCTGACAGAGAAAAATCTTTTTATTTGTTCTGATTCTAGACTGTAAATCCTGGAAATAGAAAGTAAATGCTGAAATTTATTCTGTCAACTACCAGCTGTACAGACATCAATACTTCCTTTCAACATCCAATCAAAAAATGCTGCAGAGAGAAGGCAATTTGAGAGAATGATAGCTGGAAAAAAAAGTTTCACTAAAATGTCAATGTATATTAACTTGTTTAATATTTCTTTTAACATGGCACTCCACTGAGCCAAAGGTGAAATACAGGTTTGAAGGAGAAAATACAGCTACTGCTAGTAAATGATAGGTAATTTACTGTGAGTAAGACCACAAATTATCAATAGCTTTATCATGGTAGAGGCCTGTTTTGCCATACTAATGACTGTCTGAGAAAGAGGTACTTTGATCTAGGTTGCAATGAGATATCTCAAGGATATGAAATCTACATTTGGGAGGAACAGAACAGCTGGGTAAGACAGGGACATAATGGTAAGATTGGAAGAAAAAAGAACAACTCCTTTCTATGAAAATTCAGCAAGGGTATCTGTAATCTCTATGAAGAAACTCACTGCACTTTTGACATTGCCCAATGCTTACCACCCAAATAAATAACAATTACACACATATTTTAATTTAATAAGCTCTGATTCCAGCTCCCACAAACCAATTGAAGCATATTTCAACACAATTCCACTTACAACAAAAAACAGATGGTCAAGGAAATAGATGTCTCTTTGTGATCTGATATACACATCTGCAGACATTTACAATATGCATGCATTTCCAGAGAATGCTGAGCAAGTTAAACTGGGAAATGGGAATTTTTTTCTTAATGGGCATGCGCAAAGACTGTGATTCAAGAAAAAATAAGCTGTGACAAAGATGCAACTATCCTATCAGGCCTATCTGTTTTCAAACAAATATCATATCACAGCATCATGTTAAAGAAACACTAGTCAGATAACTTTGGAAATAGTTTGCTGCAGGGAAACATCACTCAAATGTGAGGTGGCTGAGGGTCAGGTGATTTTCAGATCTCTCCCCTCTCTGATGGAAGACCTGAGGTTAGCAATGGCTGTCCTTCAGAAATTCATTATACAGACAAGCAAAACATCCCACGGCAACACAGGCCTAGAGATTTATTTCAGGTCTTCTAAATCTCAGATTGCATTTTATGCAGACATCAACTATAAGCCATTGCCAATGGCATCACACAGCTGCACTGGTCCCAGGGTAATTATGCACAAAAATCAGCAGAGAAATGTGTTACGACAAAGAAGGATGGAAGAGCCTCACTCAAAAGAGAATATCCTTGCAGAACCTCTAAGAGGTATAGAATAAAAGAATTCAAGAAGTCAATATGCTAACAACATTCAAAATTAGGTTGTGGCGGGTTAAAACCACACAAATTTAACCACTCATTTGAGGGATCTTGCTAGTTTCTTAGATTTCATCCCATTTCTTTTCCTCCATATAATTTACATCAGGCTCACAAAGGGTACCACATTGTCAGGAACTGAGAATTAATATTTCTCTTTTTTGAAACATCAAACCCAAATTTAAGTACCACATTTCTGACCTGCAGGAATCATATCCTAGAACGAGATTTAAGGATATGATTCCTGACCTGCAGGAATCATATCCTAGAACGAGTCCATTCCAGTCCGGGACCTGTCTGCTCAAATTGTAAATAACAAACTAGATTTATTTAAATGTTCTGCTTCCTCCCACTAAGGGGATGCTGAACAGCCCTAAATCTCAGCTTATGTTTATGATATACCACCATAGAGACCAGTGAGACATCAACAGAATGTCTCAGTAAACTCGTCCAAGGGGGCCAATAATGACCATTGGGAACAGGACCAGTTTGACAAGTATATTTTCATATAAACCATCATATACAATCATATACCATATGGATAGTAAATACTTTCTGGAATTAACCATTTAGGCTGGAGACAAACTGGTGAGCTGGAGGTGAAATGCTCTCTGTTCTGTCACTAATCCCCTGAGCTATAGAGGCCCCAGCTGGTGCTTCTGCAAAGGTTCACACAGCTTTTTTCGAAAGGCCACAAAAATAGTTACAATATCTTTTTAAACCAAACAAAACCAAAACAAACAAAAAAACCTCTTCCACAGTTTCAAAAAGAGTTACATTTTTCTTAAAATAATCTCTCTGAAAGTAGCAGACTGTACACATTTTACAAGAATAAACAAACTTATCTAATATTTATCCACAAATTGGGAGTACTAGATCATTAGTGCAAATTTCTGCTGACCAGCAGCATTTATTCTATAAACTTTGGGTATCCTAAGTGGTCCATCAGTGAACAACAGATATCTTCAATCTGTCTAATCTCTTTATGGGGCATGTTTTGTTTCCAGGCATGAATGCTACTCGGTGAAATTTCCCCTTCATTAGGAAGATAGAAAAGACTGGTGGAGGTGGCAAATAATATTTGGTTTAAACTAGCAGGAGGAAGAGGAACACCAAGAAAGGCAAAAATTGTTTCTGCTGTCTTCTGAGGAAAGCTCACAATATCTTCAAACTTGACCAGCTGATAATTTGTTGGCAGCAAGTCTCTGTTTATCCTCATTGCTGCTGCTGTGTTTGCTAGCCATAAATAAGACAACACAGAAATAGCATTTGAATTAGAATTTGAAACTTCTTTTCTTAGTGATTCAAACTCAGAGGCATAGCCTTCATTTAAACTACATTTTTCTTTACCATTCTCCCCTTTAAACATTGCAGCCAAGCGTTGTGGAATATTTTTCAAAGAGTAAAGGCTTGGCTTATTTTTGTACAACATTGAATAGACCCATGCCCGTGGGTCCCTCACTACATATAACGCTCTCATTGATGGTCCTAAGATTTCCTGAAAGAAGGGAAGCTTTAATGTCCAGCTCCCACTGGTTAGGCTAAGCACAGGTCGTGCATTAGGATAATAGATAAGGTGTCTTCTCAGTTCCCTAATATATTCAGCATCTTTTTCTTGACTTCCTCTTGCCCTGCTTCTTTGCTCTAACAGGGATTCTCTCTTTTTGGACCTTTTCTTTTTGTCTTTGCTTAATGCAGAATGCTGAGCAATTTTACTTCTGCTAGCTTCATACAAATGAATGTTTTGTAAATGCAACTTCGTGTCTTGAACTAGAGACTGGAGCCACCCTTGGATAAGACGAAAATTACCATTCTGGACATCAGAAACCTTCCATTCACATGGATCTACAAAGGAATCAATTTCAAATTCAGTCTCAGGAATTTCAAGATAGGGTGTAGGTATCCTGATGTATAAAAAGTCACTGGTGTTGAAAAACAGCTGTTTTAAAATTTCTGCACCAGAAGTGGGAAGTGAAGTAATGATAACATCTGGCAAAACGACAGGGTTTCCTTCCAATTGTTTGGCTTTATTGCCTTTATCACGTTCTAGCCTTGTCACGTCAGTGCTCCACTTTGCACAGATGGGCTGAGTACACATGCTCCACACGTCCACCAATTCAATAAGCCACAGTGTAACAACCAGTATCAGGATCCAACGCAACATTTTGCCGAAGGATATGTAAAACCGCCACTGAAAAGCCAGTATGATCAAACTGACACCCAAAATCAACCCTGCAATTATGTTCACTTTGAATCCAAATGGGAAAACTACCCTATTATTTTTTATATCTTTTTTCACAGACTCAGTACCAAGACCAAACTTGGTCACTTTATTCTCATGAACTACTTTAGCAAAACCACCAAATCCCAAGTAATCAAACCTTGCCTTTATATTCTGATACTCAGTCACAACAGAGATGGTATTTTCAGTGTTGTTGACACTGAGCGAAATCTGAAATCCAGATTTTCCATTATCCATGAGTCTACAGTTAGAAACATTAACATACGGCCCATAGAAAAGGTAAACAATCCTTGTAAGTGTGTTTTTCATTGGAAAGGTAACATTTACAAACTGAGTCCATCGCTTTTTGAATTCAGCAGCTTGTTCAGCCTCCTGTATCCTAGCAACAGGACTACTCCCACGATGATCAAACCAAAACATCTTGTAGTGGGCATCCCACACATCCATCATAGCTCCATTGTACTTGCTCTTAAACTTATAGGGTATGTATTTAAAATCAATGTCAAGATTATGAAAAAAGGCACTGACTGAATTAACAGGAGAGTCTTCCTCCTTCTCGATATGGTCAACTACTAACAATGTCTGAGAATTTAAGAGCAGCAAAACGCGATACACACTTTTCAGTTTCATTGCTGATGTGTAAGCAGATACTGCCTCACCACTCACAAACATCATGTCACCAGCCTGGGAGGCTGTTATAACTTCTCCAGTTGAGTCTCCAACCTCGTCACCAATCCACTTCAGCCACTGGGCGCACTCACCAAGCTGTCCTTCCCAAGGCTGGTTGCACTGGCTTGTAGGAGATGGAGCAAACACCAAGACATTGTTCAGGTGGCTGAGTTTAGGTCCGTAAAGAGCCTCAGATACAAACACCTGTCCATTGGGAGCAAAAGTGAAGGAATTCTGATCAGGATGTTCATGCCCCGGATTGAAACTTCTCCACCCATCAATCCATCTGTAGGGTTGAAAGTGAACAATATCATAGACAGCACGCCCACCGAGTTTCCCAGACTTGAAGGACACAAAGGTGTTTGTCTGAATGTTTGGCAATCCAGCCCCGTAAGTAACAACTCCCCAGTTAGGAAACACGTGCATTTTAGCAGTACCATAGTCAGGAGGTGGCTGAGGAGTGATTTCAGCAGCATACCATATAAATTCCGTATGTAATGTACTCCACCTCTGCGCAGTGGATGGCACCATTGGCCCATCCTTGGGTCTGTGTTTTCTAATTTGCTGTGCCAGCCAGTTACCAGCTCCATTCTTCATGATGAACTTATCCAAGAAAACCAGTTGGCTCTCAGGACCATAAAACCAGTTGTAATTAGAATCTGCAACACCCACAGTCCTCTGGAAGCCTGGTAGTAGGGTGGCATAGTAAAACCAAAAGTGCATTTTCAGCCAGTTATTCTCCAAGTTGTTAATACCAAAGTGGCGCTGGGCCAGGAAAACATACTGGGTTACTGACTTGGCCGTGTAACTCCCGTAAGCTACTCCCTCATCCAGAGACCCATCTACAATATGATTGAGGAGAAACATTGTTTTCTCCATCACATCAACAACAGTGTGTTTCCAAATATTCGCCTGAGATCCTTTGTCCACTCCGGCAACTAAAGCCCCAATAAGCAAAGCAAGCATATTGGTTGCTTGGTGATTATGGAGAAGCTGCTTTCCCCAGGAACGAACCTTGGAGTACTCATACATCTCCTCGCTTACAGACCATATCTTCTCCAGGTATTTTTGCCTTCTCTCGTTTCCCAGTGAATTATACAAGAAGTCAAAAGCAGTGGCAAATCCTGTTAGGGAGTGACCGAGTGGCACCTCATCTCCAGGAGCATTCTCAACCAGCCAGTTTTTGTAGCCAGCCATTCTATCCATATACTCTAGGGCAAAATCAAATGCAGCTTTATCTTCGGGGCACAGCAAACAGTAGAACGCTAGAGGGGGCAGGTTGTTACCATAAATCTCATTCCACTTGGCCGCAAAATCAATGTGCTTGGGTGGAGGTAGGTAGTATAAAGGGTTGGAGAGCATAACCATCACTGCACTTCTGATGGCTCTGAAGAGATGCAAATGGCTCGTACGAGCCTTTTGCCTCAGTGCCTGAACATCCTGAGGGTCGAAATACAAGCTTGGGTGAAGAACTGTTCTTTTCAGCTTCTGCTCGGCACTAAGGCCTTCAAGTTGCTGCTTTTCATATTGATCTACATTTTCTATGAAAGTCATCCAATCAGAGTAATTGCTTACAGATTCTTCGAAAGTGAAGACATCAAACACCATTAATGCTAGAAACAGAGTATGCCCCGTGAACATCAGAGCCATGATCCATTAGGCAGCTCCTCTTCCCCAGACATACATTTCTTCACAAAACAGTGTTCAGATACCAAACTTTCATCCAGTTTGTTAAAAAAATAGTATCTTAAGGCATATTTTTATGAGAAAAGACTTATTGTATACTATGCATTACAACAAAGGCTCAGACTACTTGTAATCTGAGACACAACATTGAAATGACAAGGCTCTTGAAAAATTAAATCTCAGGTGCCTTGTCTGTTCACACTTTTCTCAAATACAGCACTACAAGCATAAGCACAAAAATCAGGGAAAAAGTAAAATCCCTACGATAAGCATATAAAGCACAGGTCGACTGCACAGTAACAGACTGAAACACTATCTCTTGGTAACATGAAAAGCATGACCTAAAAAGGGAATTGGAGAAATATGTTTGCTTTTATAAAAGCTTTCAATCGGGCCAAATTCCACTTTTAGAGCTGACAAAAACTCCACTGATCACAAAACTATGTCATTTATTCCAAACAATGTGTTATATTTGATAAAATAGGGAATATACAACACTTGGAAACTAGACTCCAAAATTGAAGTTACTGTCTTCAGTCGTTGCCTTTTTTCAATTTCCTTACACACTCTTTCCATCTTTCTCTTTTGGGATTCATGGAGGGATGGGCAGGAAAACAATAATATAAAAAAATCAACATAGATCCTCCATTAGATCCTTTTGATGAAGCTGCAGTGATTTTAACCACTATTCCTCTCTGTTTGTGAAAGATGCACCTGAATTAAGAGTCATATTGACATATTTTCAAGTCTTTTTTAATCTTTTCTTCAGCTAGTAATGCCCAAATTTGGCCTCGATGATTCAAAAAATCCTGCTCCTTCCATTATGATGCAAAAGGAAAACATGTGAAAGAGGCAGAAAGCCAATACTTTCTTGTAAGAAGAGCAGTTTCGGGTTTCCTTTCACTTCACATGTAGGTTCTTTCTGTGGAAACAGAAACAAAAGTTCTCTGAAGCTGTGTGGATGTCAGCACATATTTAAAGTACTTTGGTTAACAAACGGCTGCTAAGTTTAGAGGAAAGATTAATTAATTCACTTTTTCTTTTAAGGAAATCAAGAAATAAAAGAAGGAGCACTTTCAAAGTTCCACAAAATTTACCCTTGGCAAAAGAGCAATTCAGATTAGCTACTCAAGCTCACTTTATTTCACCATTCCCAGCGTGAACAGGAGGTCTCAGGGAATATTTTCCTGTTACGCTACCAGGAGTTACTCACGGAAAGAAATCTGACACACGCCACCGAAAGTCAATTCATCACGAATTAAAATAAGAGCACACGCGTGTTTTTACCCCGCGAGCGGCTCTGCGGGCGGAAGGGCGGCGGGAAGCAGGAAACCCGGCAGCCGGCACCGACCCGGGAGCCGCGCCGCGCCGCCCGCTCCGCGCCCGCCAGAGGGCGCCAGCCGCCGCCGCGCCCCTGCCCGCGCCGGGGCCGCACAACTTGGACAAGTTTCGGCGAGGACCGCGGGGCCGCCGCCCCCGCCCCCGAGCCCGGCCCCGTCTTACCGCAGCGGGTCCGCGCCGGCTCCCGCGGGGCTGCGTCGCTCTGTCCCGGCCGGCGCGGCCCGGGGCGCGGGGCCAGCCCCGGCTGGGGGCTGCGGGTGGCGGCCGCCGTGCCGGCCCCGCTCGGCTGGGCCGGGCTGCGCTCGGTTCCGGCCTCTTCCGCTCTTGCCTCTACTTTTCCACCCGGGCTGGCCGCAACTTCTGGTCCCTGCCCTCCGCCGGCGGCTCCCAGGAGTTGATGGAGAGGGAGATGCGGCGGCGAGTGCCCAGCGACGGGCGCGGGCAGCCAGGCAAACTCGCAGGGATGTCGCTCCGGAGGGGCGGGGAGGAAGGAAGGAGGGAGGGAAGGAGGGTGGGAGGGAGGCGGAGAAGCGGCGCGGGGGGTTGGCAGAGCCGCCCCCGGCGGAACGGGGATGTGCTGATCCTCCGCGCCGAGCCTGGCGGCGGGCGGGCTGCCGGTCCCGCCGTGGCTCCCGGCGGCGCTTCCCTGCGGCTGCGTGCGCTGCCCCGCTGCTCCCGGCGCCCAGCCCCGCTCCCGGCCGCGGATCCCACCGCCGCCCCCGCGCCTGGGCTGCCGGCGGAGCGGAGTCGGGCTCGGCGGGCAGCCCGGGGGCCGGGCCGGGGCCGGAGCGGGGGGCCCCGGCGGGCGGCGGCGCAGGCGGCGGGGGGAGGCGAGGGACCGCGGTGACCCGGTGCAGCGGGTCTCGGTGCGGGGAGCTGAGGAGGTACGCGGGGGCTCGTGGAAGAAAAGCTGCCGCTGTGGGTCACCCCCGAGGCCGGCCGACTGACGCCGCTCCGCCGCGGACCGGTCCCCGCAGCTCCCGGGCGGGGCAGTGCCAGGGATGCTGTCGCGGCGGCGGTCGGGACGCTGGCGAGATCGGCAGGGCAGGGCAGGGCGTCAGGAGCCGCCGCTCCTGTGGGTGACAACTTTGTGAGAGCAGAATAACTACCTAGCAGTGCCCGTGTCTCAGGGACCGCGGGGATGCGCACCATCCGCTTTTGTTTGTGGCCGTCACACTTCTTTATTGACAGCGTTCCTGCGCTGCCTCTTCGTTTTATGCGGTGCATTAAAATGGTTCTCATTCAGTTTTAGCTGAAGGCTTCTGAAGTAAAATGCAAAGGCGGCATGAGGAGTAAAATCCTCTGCCGCTCTTGTCGTCAGGGTCAGTGGTGCTCTGAAGGGCCAGCAGAAAATATTGGCCTGCCCCCCTCGTGCTGTGGGCTGCCGACAAAATCCAAGAGGTGGAGCACCATTGTCGGATTGGAATCAGTTTGGGTTGACGGTGGTGACTTTCAGAGCCTGATTCCGTGACCTGATGTTTGTGACCAAGCTGTTGTTCGGTAGTTGAGTGCAGGAAACAAAAGGTTGTGAGATTTTGGGTGTGTTACCACTTCCTGTGTTTCTAATCGGTACTTCAAAGGATGTGGATTTTAGTCATCTCAATAAGCATAACTTTTTTCCAAGGCCTATGTTCTTCTATTTTTTATTTGCCCCCATACCTAGAAATACTGTTGCATATTTAAGTATTGCTTAAGCTACTCAATGTGTAACTATCTTGAAATGAATATATGAATATATAAAGGCCATACATTATGGATACTGATTCTGTTTCTTTGTGCTACAGAGCGCACCTCAGAAGGATTAAATTATTAAATTATGCACATTTACATTAGTGATGAACTGTGCCTGGAACCATCCTAATGTCTCAGATGTGCCCTATAGACTTGGCTTAAAAGGGGAAAATACTGATTATTGCCTGGATCATATCTTCCCATCAGAAGAAATTTGCATAATGAACAAAGATCAGCACATAATTCCCTGACCTTGAATCTTTTACAGTTGTGCCTTTGCTACTAGGGAAGTTATTCCAGGAGGAAAGCAAAAGGAAATGTAAAGCAACAATAGAGGCCACATTCCCCTTTAAGTCTGTAGAAACTGAGTGGAATATACTACAAATGAAAACCTCCCAAGTCTTTCCTTCTATTCTCATTGTACCCATTACATTTTTTCCCAAGGCTGGCCCATTCTGGAACATATTAAAGTCTCAGAGAATGACTTTTCCCATAAATTGTCAGGCAATTCAGAATGAGCAGGGTATGTGTACGACTTAGGTTAAAAGCAAGAGTAAAGCTCTCCCAAGAGCTTTTCTCACTCCCTGGAACCTGTGCTGAGATCATTACATATACAGTTCATTTGCAGTGTGATATTTGTGGAGAAACATGACCATGATTTACTGACTTGCCCCATATATTCACAAATGGAACCGTTTAGAAAAAGTCTTATAAATAAAGCAATGAAGGCATTTGTATGGCTTTTCGCTTTTTCTGTGGCAGCTTTTTCACATTAACAAAGATGCACTGGAAAAATAGTTCAGACTCATTTTTTGCTAAGCAAATTGCAAAGCAGAAGTGTCTTTAACCATATGTGATGGTTTAGGCTACTTAGTGTCTGTCATTTTCAGGCTACTTTGCTTGGAATACAACCCATTAAAAAAAAAAAGAAACAACAAAAAAACCAAACAAACACAAAAACCTAACCAAAAAACATCACAAAACTCAAATTCAGACAAAGCCAAAACCCAGTAGTGGTAAAACTAGTGTTCTTTTTTTTTTTTTTTTTTTTCTTCTATTGGTATTTTCTATTTAATAGTCAGCAGAGACACATAGTAAGTATACTACAAATCAAGAACAAAAAGAGAAATTTGGATACAACTGGTATCAAGGATAAACAATTAAGTGAAGCAAACTTCAAAGGAGCTGGATTTAGGTAATTAGAAATAGTGACTCTTGCTTTGTAACCAATTTTTTTGCTCAAAATGAGTCTGAATGATATTGGCATTCCACCTTACCTGATTGCATAATGCTGTTTAAAGAGTGGTCACTAAAACAGAGTCACTTCCAAAACAACTGTTAATTGTGAAAGTAACGATTAAAAGTTACCATTTACATTTTTATTTGTAGAGACACTGACCATCTGGCAACAAATTGCATTATATTATTACATTTTCAAATATGCTTCATAACTATGAATAGCTGAAAAACAAGGCTTATGGGCTATCAGCAAGAAAAAGATACTGTAAGATAGAAATAAGTTTTGAGTCATGGGAAAGTGACCTCACTGGCACATCAATTTCTTAATGCAAGAAATCATGGGTCATTGTTGGTGATACACTGTGGTGCACTGCTTCAGGGATAGCATTCTGCACTGATACCAAGATCAGCCATCTGAATGATCTTGAAAATGCCAGTAGTGCTATTTTCCTTGAGTACAGGCCAAGTGCTAACAGATGGAAGTGAAGAGTAGAACAGTCAGCTGGACTGCAACAAAATACATGTCAGTGTCAAATAGAATAATAATAATTCAGAAGTTCATACATGAATGAGGTGCTGCTGTCAAATATGAGACATTAATCAATATTCACAAAAAGAGGCAGGTATTTAGGAAGGATGTGGATTGAGATAATTAGGTTCCAGTGGTGATGAACTCTTCAAGCTTCTGTCTAACTCCTCAAGTAGCACCAGTACATAAATTCCTAAGTTTAAAGTAGAGGTTTTATTTAAGTGGCATCACGAGTTTGGGTGAGAGTTCTTGACCACTCAGAAGTCTTTCCATATTGGCAGGGCTTGGTGCTTATTTCATATAGATGGAAAGGTAGACTTTTCTGAATCTAAATCTACTCAAAGACCTTATTCACTGTGAATGTTTGAAACACTCATGCACAATTCCTTCTTTTACAACAGACGAATGAAAAAAATATTGGAAAATAGTGCAGTGGTGATGAGGATCCTCCAGTTTGAGGCATTAGTCTGTTGTCAGAAGAACTCACCTTTCACAAAGAAAACAGGGGTGAAATGGACTTTTCCCCTTTAAGGATGATAACCACAATCTCTCAACTCTCAAATGACCTAGTCTCTTGTCTGTTTCAGCAAACAAGAACCTTTTGTTTCAAACAAAAAGGGGCGCCCTGTGAAATCATGTAATCTTTCAGTAATGTAATCACACATAGAAATTTGCACACATAAATGAATTTTATTAGAGGGAAGAAGTTAGATCCTCTGCCATCATCTGCTCATGTGTTTTGTAATAAACAGGTATTGGAACAAAATGTATACCACATTCTCAGAGAAAAGAGCATTCCTCCAAATTGTGTCTCTTGCTTGACTATGACATTTTTTTTGCAATATCCAGGTCCATTTCCTCTTTGTATAACCCCACCTGACAGGAAAAATTACAAACTCCACATTGTGAGACCACTAGTTTTGGAGGGAGAAATCTGATGTTACTGATGAATGTGTGACAAATAAAGGGGGTGAAGGATAAAGTATATAAATAATTGATATCAAAGTTTCTGTCTTTTGGGCACCAAGTGGTTTCAGGGAAAATGAAGAGTATGCAGAAAAGAGCATGTGGTGACACTCTTTATTTTTGTAATATACTGCTATTTTATTTAAGATTTTTTTGTGAATTGAGGAATGGTAACTAAAACACAAAAAGGCAGGCAAGAACATCCTGGTGTTACTAAAACTGAAAATTAACATGTTTATCACACCATGCAAACAAAGTACAAAAGGCAGTGCCATGTTTTTCCATATTGCAAATACTCTTGATAGTGCAGTTCTCCATCACTGTATGACTGAAGAGCTGAGAAGTGTCTGATGTCACTGTCAACAGAGAGGAGGATGGAGCAGCTGCCAAAAGCTGTGGTACTTAGCTCCTCCTCTGTCCCAGCTGTGTGCTCCTGCCAGCCCCTTTGTGTCAGAGCAGTAGGCAGTCTCTTTGCTGCACAATTGGTACTGCAGACTCAACGGGACAGCAGTTTTAGGCCAGCTTAAGTAGACAGCTAAACTGCCCCTTAAAAATGTCAGCTGCATACAGGGGTAATTTTATATCCATTTGTGAGTACTTCAGATGCTGCATATGAAGCAAATGGGACCATTTGTACTCTATTAGCATTTTAATCAAACAATCTTCAGTGGAAGTGGTTTAAAAGCATCAGTGATGATGCTGTGTACAGTGGTGGGATCTCGAGAAGGTTCTCAGCAGTAGGTCAGAACAGCACAAAGCCAAATTTTTAGGGTATCAAATTCATTGGAATAACATCTGTGCAGATCTACATCAAAGCAAATGTTTCACTATGAAAACTCATCAGCAGGCAGAGAAAGAAGATTAATGCTATAAATGTTGTATTCGTGGAAGCATTTAAGTATTCGAGGCTTGCTGATTGTGTTTTTCAACCTGCTAGATATTGACATATTAAGCACAGTATGTAGGTAAATTAATCATAACACAAAACCCAAAAGAGTGGAAGATTGTCAGTGTCTTGACAATCTATGAAGTTCTTGACATTTAACTCTCCAATGCCAAAGAAAACCCAAGAAAACAAACCAACATAAAAACACTGAGTTTACCAGGCATTAAGTTTTGAACCTCAGTGTGGTACATTCACCAGACATATGCATGATCACATGCATCAGAGAATCTGATGCATTTGATCATGCATCACAATCTGCATCAGAGAAACACTTAACATTAGAATCTTCTGAGGTAGAAAAGGTTTATATAATACTGCTGTAAATAGGGTTCTATCCTTGGACTGCAGGTAGAGATCACATGTGAAGAATCAATGCATAGAGGCATAACTCACTGTTGATTTTGCTATCAACGTAACAAGTACTGGTAACAAATCCCTTTTTTTTTCATTCATTTCAGCAGAGATATCTCAGCTGTACTTTTGCAATCCTAACATAAGCCCCATTGGTGATGTGCATGCCTTTCTACCGACTTCATAAGCTCTGTATTTGGGCCTGGATCCCAGTACCCCATCACTGGGGCTCCTTTCACCAGCAGTTGTTAATACTGTATTCTTACTCACTAGCAACCATAAATTAGAATTAGCCCAAATATATTTTTAAATATTGTCTAGCCCATGAGGAACGTGTATGAAAAATGTTCTTACTGGACAAGCAGAACCTACAGAGGCAGCAACTAAATCATAAGACTGAAAACAAAAACTCTTATGATCTACACCATTGTGTCCAAATTATATGATTAAGGAGATACTAAATTATACATTATAGTTAAAAGGTACAACTACAAATCTTAACTAAGCATATTTTTTGTAGTTCTATTCATTATACTAATATACAGGCTTATATTTAGCAGCTTTAGAAGCATTAGAAAACAGGAAAGCTGCAGATTGCAACCCATATGGGTATGCTCAGGTTGGCAGCAGTGATTGATAGTATCTCATGGGTTTGCTTTTTATAACTTAAGACAGATATTTAGATGATTTACATCATAAAGAATTCAAACACTGTATTTACCTGAACAAAGCGTGGTGTATTATAAGGAATGTCAGACAAAGTAGCATGTATTAGTTCAGTCATTATCACAGGAAAACGGGGGTATTTCAGTTTGCAGCACAGCACCCTGAATTCAAATTATACTTAACCCATTCTGCCTAAATATCCTAAGTGATTTTATGTCAATAGAGGCCACATTCATCCGCTTCAGTGGGATATCTTACTTTACACAGTCCTATGGGATTTAATAAAATTACTATGAAGTACTACTTAATGGAAAAGTGTGTTTCTACAAGAATTTTAACACTGATGATGAAGATCTGCCGCTCTTGTCATACCTGGCTGACTATTCCCATCTCCCCCTTTTCCAAGGATTAGATAGCTGTGATGAACCAGGTAAGGGGACTGGTTTTGCAAAAATCTTATCTGTCAAAATATCTACTAGTTTTCAGCTGGAAAATCTCCCTCAGTTTAGTTTACCTGGCATAGAAAATTACATTATCTGAAGGTAGGCAGTAGTAAAGAACACATCTTTGGAGACTACTTTAAGGTAAACAATTTTGTAACTTGGTTGAATCCTTCCACTCTTAATTCTGATGTTTTGCTCTGTAGGGGGTGAGGTCTAGAATGCTAAATATTTTTAATCATTCAAGGGAACATGAAAAATTTGTGTGTCATGCATGTAAAAATGTTTAAAATATATACTATCAAACCTTTGAAGTAAGAGCTCATTGTTGCAAATACTTTTCTATGTTATTGCAAAAGTTACATTCTCAAGTGCTTAGAGCTACCAGTCAGTTTTAACATTTGTTTTGCTAAATGTTAAGTAGATTGTCCCTGGGCTTCTTTGAGTCATGTCAGGAAAGTAGTGCAGAAATATTAACATCGTAACAATATACCAGTAGATACACCAGTGACTTAGTCTGAATTATAGACAGCACAGTGACTCTCACAACCTAGAACACAGGGTTTGCATTAAATTCCTTTGAATTTCACCCAGATCATTCAAACACTGAATTTTAGGAAGTTTCCACTTTTATTGCCGTTTTCCCTGGTGATGTATTTTGGCCTGTAGGTTTCTTTTAAAGTTTCAGTTCCATCTGTTATTCTAAGTACCTTTGTTATATGTGTATATATTTTAAACTTGTTAATGCTGCCAGAGAGACCGATTATGTCTACATGACACTGTGCACCTCTACCACAGGTACCCAAGCCAGTTTTAACAAGCCTAGCTAACTGGAATAGATAACATGCTCTATAAATGAGGCTGTTCCTCCTGGGATCTAAGCTGATGCATCAAAAATTTGCCTGAATATTACTTCAGGGCAGTGGATGGTTCTTAGCTGACCCACATTAAAGAGAAGACTCTTATTTAAATTTTAGAGGATAAAGTTAGGATGCAAGTTAATCAGTCCATAGATCCCTACGCAGAGAGCTCACACTGGAGGGTTTATGTATTAATAGCAAGAGGAATGAAATTATCAGATAGCTGAAACCTGAAGCTTGAACTTTAATGATATATGAGTTTTACATTATTAACAGTGCTTGTAATTAAGACTAGAAGAGTTTTTCAAAGTATATGATGGATTAGCTGTAATTGAAGTCTTTAATTAAGACCAGATGTACTTCTCAAAAGATATTGTCAAATTTGATGCTAAAAGAACTATCAAGAGAAATTCAAAGGTCTTAAAATATGAATTTTTTATCGTATCAGACTTTCTTTTATGACATTCATTCATCTAGAAAAGTGGAAAAATCCAGTGGACATTTGTAAAGGTCATATAAATAGGTTTCTTATAATGGCAATTGAATTGCTTTCTGTTCTGCCAACATAACTGGTTTGGGGAGCATCTCAAGACCTCTCAGGAACACAAGACAAAAAATTATTTTGGCACTTCTGAGGAGGCAAGTCTGGCAGTAGAAGAAGACACAGGGAGAAGTAGGGCTGAAATATCACAACAGAATTTCATGTCAGTCTTACTGCCTCTTTTCTCCCGCCCTGCTTCTGCGTAGCAGCAACTCCTAGCTCATACACACTGATCCTCTATTAGCCAACCAAAATGTCTTTCCAGACATGTAACATAGCTTAGGAAGATAATTAAAGCTCTACTTAAAGAAGAGAATTAATTTTGGATATTTTCTTGTCCATAACAGTTTTACTGCCTAAGCAACTGCCTCTACTTCAAATGCCTGAAGTTGGCCCTGACAATACCAGTGATTCATTGATCTGTCTTGGGCTTATTCAGAATCCCACCTTGGTAACCATTATGAGGGCTTCCATAACAATCTGCAGTCTAACTTCAACAATTCATTTGTTGCATAAGGACTTTGCTTTATTTAGGGGGCTTTATGGAGTGACGAGCTTCTATACTGAGGTGGTGTATGTCAACTGACAATTTTTTTTTTTTTCATAATACATTCAATAGGTATCCTTGGCACATGTGAACAGTATTGTTTTGACTCACAGGACTGAAGTATTTACAGAAAGATAAATGCACTTGAGTGCTTTCTAAATAGCACAACTGAAAAGCAATAAATGTAAAAACAAAAAATATTCATCCATTTAATGTGAGATACTTGCCATCACAAATACTTCAAAGAAAAGTTCAGTAGTCAGCACACTTCCAGGATTTTTTCATTTCCAGAAAACATGGCAGTTCATAGCTTTCTTTTCTAATTGTCAACAAAAATGGAGCCTTCGGTTTCAAATATTTTTCCCCCTTTGCTTTTCTAGTGCACAAAAAATCTATCTTCATATCACTTGTGATATATTTACAATCATAGGAGTAGCAAGCAAGCAAAAATACAGACAAGGTCTGTCAAAAACCAAGATGAGTTCAATTGCATCTCCTGAACTATGCCTCTCCCACAGACATAGGATTACCACTGGCATACCTCTATAGCTTTCCTTCTTCCTCACAAATCCACATTGTTTTGCAACATGCCCAGAAAACTATCCAAGTTCCAGCTACTACAGCCCAGAGCTCATTAGGCTGTGACAGATAGGCACTGCAGCTGCCTGGAGTTACAAAGAAATTACTGAGAATTGTTCAAAAATTTCCTGACATTTCTCTGTAGAAGTAAATGATTTATTGATATTACTGATTGGGGGGATCGAAATGTTTGAGTTAACATATCAAATCTTTTGAAACTGGGACAACAACTGAGCAAATTTCTAGTCATCTTAGCACTTATATTCCTCATCTCCTTGGCAGTTCACTTGTCAGGAGCAAGGTGCCCTACCTTCTCTTAACCTCTGATTCCTTAGCAACCTAATGAATAAGAAAATAAAATATTTCACTCTGCTGTTAAATTAGCATGAGTGCTTTGAATATAGTAGAAAATAGCACAAACCTCTTCAAGCAGTTTTTCTATCTTTGTTCTGCCACAGAATAAGCGTTTTTTTTAGGCTTCAACACATTAGGTTGCCTGGGAACATCAAAGAGGACAAATTAAATAAAAATATGTATTATTTCCATAATCCAAACACGTATTACTAAAAATATCAAAAAATCAAAAGACAGGCCTTCAAAATATAAAGCATAATATAAAGCATAGAACCATAGTCAGAAAAAAAATACCAATAGTTGCATATTTAATAATGTCAAACATTAAACAATTTTAATATTTTAAAGCAAATTTCTCTTTTGTTTTAAACTGGAAAGCTTTCCTCAAACCTTGATGTATTAAAATTTCTTTCTGTGTCCGAAGGCCTGTTTTAAAAAAGGAACAAAAGAAGCAAATAGGAAAGGGTGCTGACAGATATGTCTCCTAAGTCATCTATCTTAGAATATGTTAAACAGTATACAATAAACACCCCTTTAGATATGCTGAAGAAGCCTATGTAACAAGCTGGGATATAGGTTACTGGTTGAGATATGTGGGTTTAGATGGAGATTAATTCAATATCTGGTTCCCAGTCCGGCACTATCTGAAATCTGGAATCAAGAAGAATTTAATTTCTACTTCTCAGATGTTAAATTAACCCCTTGGTCATTAACTGTGAAGCAAATCAATGTCAATTTCAACCTTGTGATATTACTGTTTGAGATGTACAACATCCTTTTAGAAAAAACATTAAAGATTCAGAATGTGTGTAAAGATACAAGCTAGTCTGTAGCAGCGGGATTTCTGTAGCATCAGAGATTTGGTAAAATAATGCAGTACATCAGTCATACACAGTGCAATATTTTAAAGGTTTTCTTGATGTGCTGCAGCAAATTTATTTTAAAAATGGAAGAGTAAGAGAAATATCCTGCCATAAAAGTAGTTGGTTTTCATCCTATCAATAACATGAGACTGCAGTAAAAAGAAATAAAATCGTAGTGAGGTAATATGTGACCATCATCATTATTATTTTCAAACACAGCTTTATTTGGGGCTGTGACATTTGCTAAGTACCTTTCAGTGACAGCTCTATAAACCCATACGAGAAAGAGGCAGGAAAAAGAGAGGGTAAAAATGTTGGAAAGAATTCTTTAATAGAAATGCTGAATTGTAGGAGAGACTAGAGTAAAAATCAGTTATAACATATACAAACAAAGGTGTACGCAGTTAAATTTGTCATTTGCTTGCTTTAAATATAGGACATTTTTGTTCCTAAGAGTGTAGGTGGTAAATCTCAATTACCTGTGGATTTTATTTGACTCAAATTGAGGAGCAAGGGTAAATCATAGTTTTCTAAATATATGTGAAATAAAAAAAAAAAACCACCCAAAAACAAACCAGCAAACCAAAAAGCTAAACCATCAGCCTTCTTCATAGGCAAGTTTCTCTGCTTTTCAAGTTGAGTACCACTGGGAGAAAGAAAAGTAAGGTAGCATATTCTTCTGAAACAGGAAGCATCTGAACCTCAAATAATCAACAAAATGTTGTTTTTCATTACAGTCACTTGTCCACAAGAGCACTTCTGTATTTTTTTATTCTGAAATTCCAACCAAAGGGCAGAAGCAGAGAGTTTGCTGTGATGTTTTAAAAGTGAATTGCAATGTCTTTCCTGAAGTGGAGCTTGTTTCCACTTATGTGGAGGCATTGGTATGGCTGGAGCTTTGTCTTAGTAAGCATTTATTAACTACTGAAGTTTTGTAGTAGACTTTGAAGCATTCTAATTTAATACAGAAATTAATCCAATTCAGTCTATTATTGGAATGAGGATGAATTTCCAGAGGCTTTGTAATGTGTGGAGATTAGGGCACAAAGCCAAATTCCTTTCTTCCTGAAGATGGATACTGTTGAGAGATAGCATTTCTCTATCCTTCATAGCAAATCTGCAAGCAGATATTGAGCAAATTTACAGAAATTTTATAATTATTTTTGCACACAACTGCTTTCTGGAAAGATATGTCTAAATATGTATATCAAAATTTTCTGTCTACTGTCTAGAACCAAATGTGCCCTGCTGTTCCAAAATGACTTCTGAAGTATCCCATATAAGATATGGTCATACACTAAAATGAGGAGACTATAATAATCACTTTCAAGAAAACAAAATCAACAATAAAAGAGTGGTCACTATACATAGATATATTTAAATTACTTCACCAAGATATAAACTGCTACACACAGATTTTCATACTTTATTCCTGCCTTGTGTTTTCTCTATCAAACTAATTACTCTATTGCTTCTTTAGAAATTTCCCAGTCTTGTGTGTACAGTTGGTAATAGATGTCTGAAATGTTCTCTATAATGCTGGACTCTTGGGAGAGAGTACCTCAGAGCTGTCAGTCTAAAGGTTAGGATCTGCTTTCAGACAACAATAAGCACAAGAAAGAAATGATGGCATTAACAAGCATGAGGAAAAAGGTACCAGATGCTGACAAAAGGTTCCATTTTACAATTAATGTATTTTAAGGATTCCTCTTGCATGGAATGGATTTGTTCTTTCCTTCCCCCTCTACCCCTGGCATTAGAGAGAAAAAACATGATGTGTCATGATGTGGAGATAAAGTAGTTTTTATTCCAATTTCATAGCTTTTACCTAACCCTGTTGTCTTTTATTCCTCTAGGGTCCTATTTTCCAACATCATAACATCTGCTTTTTGCTTCTTGACCTTGCACTCTCCCACTTTCCCTCTTTCCCTCCAGGCTATTCATTTATTTCCATTCCACTTCCTCCTCCTCAGCAGGACATCGGCAGGGGGAGGTGCAGGTTAAGCAGAAGGCAAAAGCTCTGTATTTGTAGTCTTGATTTTTATTTGGCATTCCAGACAAACTTCTGCCTTTGCTCCTCTTACTACAGAATCTAAGTGCTCTGCAGTTTCAACTTAATATATGAAAAATCCATTTTTTACAATCATTCTTTTGCTCTTGTGTTTCCCCTGACCCCTGTAAGGTTAGTCCAACCTTTTAATTCCCCTGTGAAAGGACACAGTAATCATACTAGACAGAGGGCACTGTCTCAGCCCTAGTGAATTCATTCTCTTTGTTCAAAAGAAAGGAAATGGTAGAGTTTTGTAATGGACTTTTTTAGCATCAACTATGTTTTTGGGTTTTTTTTAATAAGAAAACAGGCTATTTTAGATTAAAGTTCACCCAAAATACTCAGCCTGAGGCAGACTCCTCCCGCAGACACCTTTTGGTGTGGATGTTTAAGTTTGTTATGAACTTAAATATGAAAAAGTGCAGATAGAGTTTTATAGAAACTGTAACCTCACAACAATTAAATACAATGGAGATGTAACTGTTTTAGTGTAATGAATTAACTTGAACTTTTCTCCACTATTGTTTTTCCACAGATTATACTGCATATTACTTTAAGGTCCTCCAACTTCAATAGCTGTAGGGATAAAGCTGGGACCTGATTGATTTTTGCTTGGCATTTTTTTGCTTTTTAAAATGTGGATGCAGGACAATAAAAACTTGTCAGTTGTCTATAGACAGAATAGAAATTTTCAAGAAAGTCATTGCAAGGAACTCTCATTTTCTTTCACAAGGAAAAAGAACAAAACACAAAAAAAAACAAAAAAAAAAAAAAAAAAAAAACCCCAACAACAACAAGAACAAAAAGAAACTAGAAGAAAAACCCCCAAAACATGTTCCTAACTAGTTATAGACAGACTTGTGCTCATTTTAAGGGGATTGATTTCTACCTCACAACCTCTAATGGTAGAATAAGTAATTTATTTCAGACTGTTGTGAAGTTATACTTGTTAATGACCATAACATAAGCTCTAGTGTACTTGTTATGCATTATCAAGTTCCTGTCTAATTTTTTGGTCCTATTGGTGGAAGTAAGGGAACTGTATTTAATAAATTATTTAATAAACTGGGAGAATAAAACCGAAAATTGCATGATAAATCAGATAAAAGGCTAAACTAGATATTAAATTATCTTTCTTCCATGTCTTCCATTAACCTGGCTGAATACATTGTCCCTTGTTCCAAGGTAAATACATATCTGACAAAGCAACATTTTCAGAATTTTTGCTTGAATTTATAGTCCTAAATAAAAGGAAGATGATAAGCATAAACTTAACTGTTTACCAATGCTTTTTATAACAAAAACATTGTTTCTAAAAATTTGGGAAGTGCTTGGAAAAACTTTCCTTGATATAAGGGAAATAATTCATAGCTGAGAATTTATGTCTCAAGCTGTGTTGATCAATTGATTTTTAAACAAGAAAAGGGAAGCTATTACTTAGTACGTAATAACTGTTAAAACTGAAATAGTCAATGTCAATATAGCATATCATATTTATATTTAGAAATGCGTGTTTGAGAGGCAAAAGGATGCTCAAAATGCAGTTGAGTTATTAATCTGAAAGCTGTGAGAATACCTAGAGATCCGTAGAAAAAAGCCCCCCCCACTTATAAAATACAACCATTTTGCACCACATTCCTTAAGAACAATAAATATTAGTAGGCATCTATAAATGAGGTGTCTTTGGACATTCATTGTGTGGTTAATTTGTTATGAGTCAGATATAAACATCAAATTTTCAAACTCTTGCCAACAGGGGAATCAGGATCTGCCTAATTGGAGATGAATGTGTACAACCCTTAATCAGCTTTAGAAACTGCAAGATCAGATGTATGTTCCAAATGACTAACACTACATCATGTTGGCAATGCTGGTAGGAAATTAAAGTTTATGACAGTTCTTGTTGACTGTATATCTCAGTTTCTTCAAGAACTCTGGAAAACCAGTCTTGCTCCTGGTGTTGCCACTGAGAAATCAAATGTCCTGGCATGTCAGGAGCACTCACTGTGTATAGTAAGGCAGTCAAACCAGCAGGAGTATTCCCCACTCCTAAGTATGACAATCACTGGCAATGTCCATGGCACTTCCCTAGAAATGCATTCCCAAGTAGCTACAGGAAAACGAAGCCTGGGTATCCAAGGATCTTTTCCCAGATCAATCATCTTAGCTTTGCCCTTTTCCTCTGCCCTTTAGCTTCCCTGTGACAGAACAGCAAAATTCAATTTTGCCTGCCCTGCTGAGAATTCATAGTCTGCTGTGAGTGCTAAGCACATTCATGAAGAATAGCACCAAAGTATTGAACCAGTGCATAATGAGTCTTTCTAATCATGCCCTTGCCCTTCATTTCCAATAGTCAACAGCTCTCAGCAGTGTGAAGTGTGAAGTGTACAAACACATGAAGAGCTTTCCATAATTTATTTGTGTTTGCTCTGAATAAAAAAAATAATGTGGCATCTCCATGGCAAACAGATATTGCCCTTTTTCATTAGTAAAGTATTTCCAAAAGGTTAATTAAACAAAAAGAAAATGCAGTTCAGCACTTAGACACTGTATTCATACATTAATTATGTCTTAATGATCAGGGTCTGTAGCATTTCTGGGGGATTAATGACCATCTGGGAGTGTTCATAGCCCAAGTCTTTTCCATAAGTCATTCATTCCATCTATTTGTTTATTTTCTAATAAATTATCCAGAGTCAAGGTCGTTACTGATAGGTCACTTGTATAAAAATGAATTGTAATAACAAAAGCCCCCACCTTGTTATGTTTTTATTGTGGAATGTTTATCCAAAGCAAAATATATACTGTCTCTTTATCAATGCTTCTTCTTCTGACAGCAAATATTTAAAAAGGTAAGAAAGCAATTACATAGCTAAATTTTGAAACTAATTTTTATTGTCACATAAACAAGACTATAAAACTTTTTTCTTCCTGCTCACTCTGAGAAAATGTGGGAAAAAAGTCAAAGTCTACTGTTGAATTTTTTGCAATAAACCTTCTTGTCCTTTTATGTATGTAGAAATAATTCAAAAAGCTAAAATTCATAAACTCATTAACAAAACTAAGTCACCTGTGAAAAGAAACAAGCAAAAATCCATCAACGTATCTCTCCAAATTACTTTTTTTTTCCAGTTGGCTATCCTGCAAACACGTCCTGTAATATGAAAATCAATTATAGTTTTCTTGATTGAATGCATGAATATCAAGCTGCAGTCTTTGCTGAGAGCTCTGGAGTCACAAAGTCCACTATCAGGAAGTTATATCGAATGGAAAGGAAGGCAAAGCAGCATTCACTGTCACAAAATTACCAATCTGATAAACATTTGTCAGAGACACTGTTCCTCACACCAAGTGATCTTGTCAATTTGTCATTTCAGCTTTCTTAGGTAAAAAGCTAACATGATTATTTTTCCAAAATTTAGTCTTATAGTCATCACAAAATTTTGTTGAAATTGCTTAGATTTTGAATCCTGTGTGATGGTGGGTAAGATTAAGAGGCTTACTGTGTCCTTGATAAATGAAAACAACAGTATATTTTGGGGGTTTTTATCATGCTGGTAGTACAAAAACTACATTTATTTGCAGATATAAAACTCAAGATAACACTGCATTTTAGGAATAGCTTTGATGCTTTTTTAAAATTTAATTTTAATCTTACATAATTCTTAATTATTACATAGAGCTGTACATTCTGACTTTCCAGAGACTGTACTAACTTCCCATTAATTTCTGGAGGTAAATCTGTGCAATTTTCTTCCTCTGTAGTTACATGTGGCTCAGGACCTGTCTTTCCCCCTCCTGCCATGTTTTTGAGGCTATGTCTGCATCACGACCGCAGGGATTTCTGAGCTTTCCTGTGGTAGCTGCAAAAGTGAAAGCTTGGAGTAGAAGCAGGATGGTGGGATTTCTAAGGCTGTGGTTTTTGGTTCAGCACAGGGCCATGCAAACAAGGCTTTTTCAACTTTCACAATTGTCTGTCTTCACTGGCCCTGTGGTTGTCATGATTTGGGAATCTCTGCCACCAGGAACTGTTCCCTAATGCAGACTTGGCAGTAGACATTCCTGTTAGGTAAGAGGATTCAATGATATTTAGATTTGTATGTAAATTCAGCTGATAACAATGGGCTCAAAAATGTCCAGATGCTTAATATTTGATTAACTATTGTTTAATAATTAACTAATGTTTTAATAATTGATCAGAGGAGATCATCTCAGCAAAAATAATAGTATCTGAACAACAGTGGAATCTGGGCAATGTCCCTTGACTGTAGTCAGTGTTAGGGCCTATGGCAGTGCTTGAATGTGTGCTTATTCTCTTTATTTGTTCTCTTTTGTGTTTCTTAAAAGGCTTTCCATGAATATGAAATAAGCTTCCTTCATATCAATCAGAAAACATTTTTAAAAATGAGTTGACAGAGCTCAGAGCTCCACAGAGACTGAACTATTTTGACTTCAGAGATACTAGTAATGAAGCTTGAAATTCAAAAACTGCATTAAAATATTGTGGAGTCTCCCACCTTTCCTAGGCTCACTTCATCTCTGTTTTACACAGCAGCTTTCTCTGCTGTGATTCCAAGTCTCTTTTCAAGCAAGGCTTTGTTTCTGTAAGCTGCTATTATGGTCTGACAAGCCAAGGGAAGCTGTCAGATATTTTACTTTGATCCAGATCCAAACAGAGGAAGCCTTCAGTACAAACATATCATTATCATTTCCTTGCTGCCCTTTGTCAGTGGTCGGTACATATGCTAGCAGAACTAAACAAACAGAGTCTCATCTAGTTTTCTCTGTTTGTATGGCTTTTGTTTGTTTTTTTTTGTTTGTTTGTTTGTTTTTTTTTTGTGGTTTTGTTCGCTTTTTGTTTGGTTTTGGATTTTTGGTTTTCTTTTTTTTTTATTTCCTTTTCCAATAACAGGTGAGAATTAAGGATCTATTTGCTGTTTCAGTCATAAAATTGCTGTTGTTAGAATATTTTGCATGTTGGACCTGATGATGAGTCTTCTAAAAGTCATATATTACTGTTTCAATTTTCTCAGATTTGCCCAAGTTTTTAGAATATATTTGCAGCTGTATATTCAACTATGATTGGTTTCTGGGCTGAAGACCAGACATATATCCTTCGAATTCCTCCATGCTTTCTGTTTAGTTTTTATCTTGTGTCTCTACTGTCCAGTTGTATGCTGAATCTAGATTTTACAAGGAATTAGATTTTGGGTCTTATGATATTTTAATGTATACATATAGTTCGACATATCTTTGTTATTTAACAGATCCTGTTACACTGTAATTCTTTTCCCAAAGCTCATAATAAAAATAAAATTATGGAAACAACAGTCAGTACTGATCACTTTGCAAATTATGGTCAAATAAATTTTTGAAATCAAAGCAATGGTCTTTGGTGTTTTTCATTCCACTACTTTCTCTCTTAGGTGTTATGATCTGCTTTTTTAAAAACACATTTACACTAGATTAAAAAAAAAAAACAAACAGGAAAACCAAGCAAAAAAACAGAAACACACAAAAAGCTGGTTGAAAAAAATATTACTTTTGATTGGTAGTTAAACACAGAGACAGGAAATGCAGTTTCATATTTGCTTCTGCAGTCTCCATTAAGTCTGTATTTGCATCCCCTCTTAGGTACTGTAGTAATTCATGTGTTCCAATAAAAAAAAAAATCCTACAAAATGATGTCAATAGAAAGTTCATATTGTGCTTGCAACCAAAGAGGCTTATTCAGCCAGTGTAAGGAATGTAACATCCAGTATTTCTGAATTTCAAGTGCTTCCCTTGCAGCCAGAGTTGGAGTGATCCAAATGTTGCATCGTGAGCTGACATAAACCCATAGGAATCTTCCCCGTCTGTCTTTTCCCCACAGAAAGGAAAATCTCTGTTAAGGAAGAAGTACTATGCAAGAGTCAAATGGCCTGTTCTACATCTGCTAATAAACCTCCCCAGAGAGAGAGAGAGAGGTTACTACTGCTTCTGTCTCTCTGGAAGGAATGGTGAAGGAATGTCTGCCCTAACAAAATCCCTCTGAGTCACTCAGAGCAGCCGACTCCTGCTTCTGCTTCCTGGAAGGCAAAATCTAAGGGAGCTGTGCACTTACAAAAGACCTGGCTGTTCCTGAAGCTGGGAAGCAGTTCTGATGTAAATAATATCCTCTGGTATAAATTTAATTCAACTTATTATTTCTTAAGACAGAAAAATATAATCAGAAAATTCTCCATCATATCCTATCAGGGTAATGCCTTAGGCTTATAGCACAGGCTTTTATCATACAAGATATATGACTGACTACATTAGTTGACATCCAGATACTGTCACAAAAGGAAAAGATGTTGCTTAAGCCACAGGCATTGAGCAGATTCTTTCACAGCATTGTTCCATACCTCATGGCTCTTCCTAGGATGACATGCTGCTGCAGCTTTATTGGTTGGCAAGTTAGTTCTGTGTAAAGTGAGCATCCTTCTTTATGATTTTCATACCAGCCAGAATGTTTGGGGTAAATGCAGGTTAGAGAAAGGCTATAACACATTTCAGCCATTCACATTGCAACAAAAAGCCAAGCAGAACATCTTTAATTGAAAAAAAATTCTCATTTGGTTTTGGCTGAAATAGAGTTAATTTTCTGCTTAGTAACTTGTGCTTTGTTTTGGATTCCCATGAGAGTAGTGCTGATAGCACACTGATATTTTGGTTGTTACTAAGTAGTGCTCACACTAAATCAAGGTTTTTCCAGTGCCACATGCTGCCAGTGAAGAAGTGCACAAGAAGCCAAGATAAAGCATGGCCAGGACAGCTGATCCAAATTGGCCAAAGGAGTATCCAGACTACTGAATGTCACTCTCAGTGTATAAAATGGGGCAGATGATCAAGACCCACTGATTGCTGCTCAGGGACAGGCAAGGCATCAGTCAGTGGGTGGTAAGCAATGGTATTGTGCATCACTTGGTTTTGGGTTTGGGTTCTTTTTTAACTTGAGTTTTATTTCTCTCCCTCTTTTTGTTATATCAATTTTAATTAGAACTTTTTTTAGTAGTAGGAATAGTACTTCCTTTCAATTATTAAAATGTTCTTATCTCAAGCCCTGGATTTTGCATTTCTCAGATTCTGCTTACCATTCCACCAGTGAATGAGTGCATGTCTGTATGGTACTTAATTGCCAGTTGGAGTTAAACCATGGTGTAGGGAAACTCCTTATCAAATATGAAATCAAATAGATACACTGAATTTCTCTCAAGTCTTTAGATTTAGATAGCATTTTTGTGGATTTCCTGCTAACCAAAGGGTTTCTTCCTAACCAAAGGAGTTGTCTCTAGTTTCAATTAAGATCTAAGCATTATCACAACAGAATATCTTGTTTGCCCTTAAAGAACTGGCTAGACAAAGGTTTCTACTAAGTCATTATTTTAGAGATAGCAATGAAGAATAATTTGTTTCCTGGTAAAAAAGTGGCATAAAAAAATGTCTTTAGGTCCCATTTATGCTAGTTTTTTAATACATCAGGGTAAATAAAAAATTAAGATTAAAAGTTTTACACTATAACGGTTCCAAATGATGGACAGCAAGGGAATGCAAAAGGTTTACACTATCCTTTAGCCTATGGTTTACCATCAGTGAATATTTCTAAACTGTGATATGAGCCAAAGTCTCTCATTAGAGAGCTGAAGGCATGCAGTTTTCCTTCGTGAAAGACTTCAGCTGCTTTTCTGGGAAAGAAGAGATCAGACTCTGAAACTGTAGTGTATAAAGGGGCAAAAAATGTGGAAAACATCCAGAAAAACAAAATCTGCTTTCTATATGTTTATCTAATGTTTATGCATTTTCCAAAAAATATTTACAGTAGGAAAAACTGTGACTGCCATATCCTGCAAGACACAATTAAAAAAAATAAATAGAAAAGATGATATGTTCAAAATGGAAAGATATACCTAGCTGCAGACAGCTACAGCAGTAGAAATCATTTCAGCTGGCAGTGGCTGATGCCAAAAAATCCAAGCTTGCAAGTTAACTTAAATGTCAACATGTTGTTTCTTTCTGTGTCACTTCATTAAAAAAAAAAAAAAAAGGTATTTTACCAGATGTAAAATTACAAGATTACACTTGTTTTTTGCCTTATTGTTAGGAAGATGGATACTGAGATTTGCAGTAGCTCCTTCTCTCAAATCACTTCAAATCAAAAATTCCTTAGAGGGTGGAGAGGCTCTCTGAAATGCACAGAGCCCAGACAATGCTGTCAGCTAATTCTGGGAAGCAGCCAAATCTTTGACATTGGTTCTGCATTAATAGAACTCTGTGCTGTGTTGAACATATGCTTCTCAACAGGCAGTATAGTACTGTTTACAGCAAAGACATGGTGCAATTATTTGCAGATCTTTACTTTTGCCCAGAAGAAAACATAGGATCATTCAGTTGTTATCCAAAAGAATCTGAGGTTCCAGTGCTTGAAAAACCAAGCTGTTTAACTGCCCTACTACAGGGCAGCATAGTACAGATTTAGAATCTTAATTTTAGGTACACATTAAAGCCTCCTGACTTCCTTTATTTATTCCATTTACTGAAGGTTTTCAAGTGCTTTCCAGAAACTGGGATCCAAAGTTTCTGGAAGAACTTACCAGTATATTGTAAGGTCTAAGTAGCTCTAAACCCGTTAAGCCATTTACATAGACCCCTTAAGCCATTTAAAATATACTAAGTACACAGCAGCAAAATCTATGTGAAGCTTATGGTTTAATTTGTAAAGTAGGCTTAATTCACCTTAACAATCAAAATACTGACAATTCTAACTGGTTTTGGTTATGAAATCCATATTCCCAGAGCAGACACCTGACTCCCTAGATTAGATAATACTAGTATGACTTTCCTCCTCTGCAATCTCTGTCAGAGTTTTCTTGTCATGGCAGGTTTGCTTTTGTTTTCTTGCTTGTTTGTAATTATTTCTTAATATTCCCATTTCAACCTGAGATAGCTGTACCTACCTTAGAAACAACTGCAGATATTAAAACCCATCAGATCACGTAGCCTGCTGTGCACAACCTCTGTGGGGAAGGATTTGGCTTAAATGAGTTATTTCTTTTCTTGATGATAGAAGTGCCTCATTTTGTGATGTGTTTGAGGATGTGGTGCTTCACTGAGAATTTAGAAACCTCATTTGGATTCTGGAATCTTGACTTCCTTTAGCAAGAGGTAGAGAGTCCAGCTTTCTTTCAAAATACCATGGTGAGAGGTGTCTTTAGAGGATGAGAGGACTCATTCAGAATGTTGTAAACATGAACTGTAGTTGTTTCTTTGTCTAAACAGATATGGATCTGTGGCTGTATCCGCTGGGGAGAGTATCTAAACAGTAAAGAATGGGGCTCTCAAGCCTTTTTGTTCAAGGCTCATGGGGTAATTTTAAGAAAGAAGATAAAAGGATGCCTAATTTAATACTTGAAAAATTTACAGTTGAATAGAGAAACCCCTTTTACTTCCCACATTGATGACTGTTAATAGAGAGGAGCCTCAGGTACAAATATTTCATGCTTTTTACAGATAGGAACCAGAGTCTGATGCCAGCTGCTCTTGATTTTCTGTCTCCTTCCAATGCCCAGTACTAGTGCAATTAGCTAAAATTCCTTTTTTACCTTTCAATTCCAACTCACCACCCATACCTGTGCTCCTGCCCACAAAATGAGTGAAAGCTTCTAGGCTTTTCATGATAGGCAATGGATAAGCAGAAACTGACTGTCAGAGGGTTTCAGGACCTCTTAGACCTCTTATGAACGCACACACTGAATACATGAATTTGTGTATTGAAGGGAAATGCACATTACCAGGCTGCTTCTTTCTTAACAGCAAACTAGGTCATGGCTTCATCCTATTGTAGTTACTAAAAGGTACCAGTAAGAGCATATCATCTTCTATGTCTAGAAAAAAAAGCTGAGCACTGAACTTTAAATTGCTGAGAGTCTAATTTGACATCTGGCTAAGGAAACACTTTCTTATCCTGAAATATGAGAACACTACATCAGGGAAACACTTACTTTGAAGGTCCCATATCGAGCCCAAGAGGGTGGCCATCCCCATTCAAGCCAGGATATCCTGACCAAATCCCTGCTAAGTGGTTACAGAAAGTGATTTTAATCAATCAATCAATCAATCAACTTGACTGCAAGTTAATAAATACTCATAAAAAAGGCTCAGCAGCAGCAACCCAAATGCCATTATCACAATCTCGCTGCAGTGACCTATGGAAAGAAACCATGCAACTTGTATAAAAAGAAACACCAAACAACTGTGAATTTTCCCACTTTTTTTTTTTTTTTTAACTTTTATTGTAGTTTCGAATTAGAAGTCACTTTCTCCATTGGTTCTCCAGTGCTGGTGCACATTCATTTCTGTACAACTGGACACACTGATTGTTACTGAGACAATGCTGATTTCATGTTTACAAGTTTAAATGCTTGAAATTTTCCAGACAACTGCAAATTTCTCAAAGTCCCTTAAAATACAAAATGTGTTAAATTGTAAAAACATATTTTCTCCTCAGTCCTCTGTATGCAAATGAGAGATCAAGCAATATATAAAGCAAAATGTCTAGATCATGGGAGCACTCAGGTATGGGATTAGATTCAGGATTCTTGTTACTTCAGAAATCTCCATGCAAAAGTATAAACTTTATTTTGCAAAAGAGTCAGGGTTAGGAGAGTGTTGAGCAAGGATTAACATAATGAAAATCTGGAGTCAAGGGGAATGGGACCTTCAGTCCTAGCTTATGTTCTTTGAGGTCTGAGTTCTTTTATCTTCACACAGAGCAATGCCTAAATTTATTTTCAACTTTAGAAGGTGTTAATGTTTTAATCTATTTAATCTATTTAATCTATTTCTTATCTGTCTGTAGAAATTTCATTTAAAGCTTTTCTTCTCCTATCCAGTATGGAATAATGATCACAGTCATTAGAAGTGAAAAATCATTGAATAGTTCCATTTTTTAATCTTCCCATTTAAACCTTCCTCTGTAGTTTCTGTGCAGGAAATACACATTGATTCAATAGGCTTTATTTTAGTCATCTCTGTTTTTAGTAAGATAAATTAGCAGTTGGGAACTCTAGAGAACCTTCTACCTTTAGCAGTTTCAGAATAGTTTCAGCAGGCTCTAGACCTTGAAGAACTGCTGGTTACTAGAATCATATTAGCTCTTATAAAGGTGAGGTAGCTGAGGTACTTGTCCATGTGTACTTCTAAAAATAAAATAAAAAAAAATATAGTTTCCAATTTCATTTCCAGGTTCCCAGGGCACTCATACCTCAGGTGGCTGAGCCTGTTCATAGACCCTTTTTTTTCTGAGTTTCAGTTCATGTTGAAATAGTTCTGGGAAGAGTTGTGTTTATGGAGAAATCCCAACAGATATTTTGAACATGATCCCACAATGTATGGCAGCCTACATTTGAAGTCATCCATCCTTCAGAATTTTAGCATATATTGTGCTTTTCATGCCATGCACCTTCATGCCTTATGTCAGGGAAGATATGTAAAGCTCCTAAGCTTTAAGGGTTGTTTCAGACATTGTGAACTGGACAAAAAAAACCAAAACTAAAAAATCTCTTACTGGAGTAAGAGCACCCCGTGTAAGTCCAGACCCCAAGCTATGCAATGAGATCACAGCTGTCTTCCCCAGGCAGGTGCAGCTGTCAGCTGAGGAATGAGAACAAGAATTGCTGTGTACCGCTGGCTACTGAAGACCAGAAATCTCACTCTGTGGTCATAGTTTAGCAGTACTAAAGTAGCTTGCTGTTCCTAGACACGTTCCAATTCCTAGCAGAATTATGTTGATCCCTTTGTGGGACCATATCTTGCAAAATTATTTTATTTAATGATTTTATTTTTCATTAAATTAGATACTACCAAAAAAATCATATTGGCCTCTCTTTTTGTTGTTTGCTTTGATTTTTAGGGGTGAGGGATGAGGATTCAGGTGAAAATGAATTATGAGATAATAAAAGTAAGTATTTCAGTCAGCCTTCATTCTATTTCTTCAACATTGTGGTTTCATATAATTGGGAGCATTTTTGCCTGACCTGAAGGGCAGTGGAAATGGCATATTAGGAATAAAGCAAAATATGTTATATTCATGCTGGATTGCATATAGGCAGAAGGAAAGCTTGTAAGAGTGAGTTATTACATATAATCAGGAGATATCTGTGGTTTGGGTCACCTTGTATTTCTTAGCTAAAAAATATTTGAAAATACTATTTTCTGACAAACACACCTTTATTTATCCGTACAAAAGCTGCAGAAACCAAAAAAAAAAAAACAAAAACAAACCTTCTTACTAGTACACCAATATTGAGAATTTAAAAGATCATAGCTTAGCTTCCTGTAAGTTAGCTTTCCTAATACTACATTTCATCATTTTGTTCCCTTGAGACCCTTCCCAGGCTTCTATTAGAAAAAAATCATTTTTTCAATCAAATTGAAATTTTTATCCAAAGTTATTCTCTAAAGGCTCTTGCATTTTTTTTTTTTTATTTTTTTTCCCTTTAGTCTCAGAAGTCAATTTCTTCAGAAATTTTGGTCAGTTATCTCAGTAGATGAGATTCATCATTCAGTTTTTCCTTTTCTTTAGAAAAAGGAGAGTACCCATTCAGTGTATGGATCACCTCCTGTGGTGTTTTCAGCTTGCTTGCTAGGGCACTCATCAGTTTTATCTGTCAGGAAATATATACATATGGCTGTAATGTATTTGCTGTAATATCAATGTCTCTCTAAGAAATCAGCTGTAATATCCCATTTGGCAGTTTCAGTCTACTTTGTTTTTGTATCTTAAACTTGAATTGTGTATTAAAATCTAAAGGAGAAAAAAATAAGTGTGGTTTTTTTTTTTTTAATGTGTATTCCATTGTCCCTCTTGAAGGATAAAACTCATGTACTGTGTGATTGAAAATAGGGCAAGTATAATTTTTTTCCATCTATTCTTTTGTATTCTCTCTCTTCTACCATTGTGTTTGGGACAAAATTCTCAATATGATATGTGAATACTCGTATTTTCTAACACTACATTAGTTTTTTCTCATCTCCCTACAACCTGAAGAACCTCTGCCATAAAAAGTTCTGAAAATTCTTTCCAAGAAGAAAGAATTTTTTCAAGGAAGTCACATATTCCCCTTTCTTATTTAATGGATAATTTTTCCTCTGGGCATTACTGTATTTACTTTTTCTATTCATCCAGACTGAGGCAAGCAACTAAAAAAGAAAAATATAAATGAAAAAAAAAAAAAAAAGAAAACCAGGCAGAAATGCACTAAGTCACATGGAAGAACAATAGTTCTCAAGTGAAGATTCATTGACATTTACTCTTGAAATGAAGGCTTACAATTTTAAAGGGAAAAAAACCCCAAGTCAATGTATTCATTAGGAAAATGTTCTTTTCTTAAAATACTACATATATGCTCCAAATAACCAACTGAAATAAAAACCAAATGAACTTTTTAGAAATCTATGCTATGCAATTCTTTAAAAATAAGCTGATGCCTTAGGCTTTATACTTTCAGTACTTTAAAACCTGTTTGCAAAATTCAGCCAACTGGCATTTGATCTGAGCATGTTAACTGTCTATTGACATTTACATGGGAGACTAGGAGAGTAAAACTCTGCACTGCTCTTTGTGCAGCATCTTTGGTTTTTGACTAGTTGCTTGAGTGTTATTGAGGAGGACAGCCTGTCACAGATTAGTACTGTTCAGTAAGTAATGTACCTCAACCTCACCTTTTTAGAATGAAATATAAATAATACATTAATTTTGTCGCTATTTAGGCTTTTGATCTTTCCTGGAAAAAAGACTAATATTAAAAACCATGTCACTTGGCTGTGGTGACATTAAAGATTAAAATGAAAAAGAAAGAATGCACAAGATGGTGAATGGGGAAAAATAAAAAGAAATAGAAAACAGAAAACTTGAAAAACAATACTCTTTCTAGCATATTGAGCACTCTTCAAAAGAATCAGCTGATCTTTCCATCTGCCAGATGAGTTGAACCAGCTACATTTCAATTATCAGATGGGCTTCTCTGAGGAACCTTGTAACTGCAATAAACATTTTTACTTGTTTCTGCTTCTCATTTTCTCTGAGCATAAGCTGCACCAAAAATAAGTTTGAAAGCTGCTTCATTAGAATTGCAAGGTGGAATGGAAACATATTTTCAGTATTTTAAGATTATTCATGTTGAACAGATATATTCAAAAAATACACAAAATAGATATGAAATTCACCTTTTCCCCCCCTCCTCCTTCCCTCAAACTCACAAAAGCTTCATCAAACCTTTAGTGCTGCTTTGTAGCATTAAAGGCGCTGTTCATGAGCCATCAGTAATGAACTATTCCTACCTGGTACATTCTAGTTAAAGTTTATTTAATTATTTGTGTCTGCCAGAAAGTCCCAGTGACTAGAAAGTGGAAAAAAAATCCAGATGAATTGGTTGAGATTCATAAAGGATTAAGCATATTTTAGGAAGTTAAAATAGATCAGTAAAACAGAAAATCACCATATGCCAGCATTGATCTAATATTTCTTGGGAACCTTTTAACTGTGGAATATTCATAGGCTTTTCATTCTTTGGATCTTTTTCTCCTTACAGCATGTAAGTATGAATAGAAAGAAGCAGAAGTACTGAAAATCAGAGCCAGCTTCAGCATGGTGTTCTGGCCAAGGTTCTTTGGAGCAAAGAGTAAAGAAAAATGAGAGTGGAAAAGAAAATCTGTTCTATTTAGAAATCCAGGATAAGACTTCAGAGCCTGTGTGGGTTTGCACAGATTTTCTTAAATTTTAGCTTTATAGTGAGGAAGGGAGGTGTATTTTAAAGAGTGGACTGAGAAAATTTGGTGGATGTTGGTAGAGACTAAACAGGCCCAAAAATCTGACCATATAGGTTTAGCACCTTTTATGGACTAAATAGTCCAACCCACTCTAAATTAATTTCTGTAATCTGTAGTATGTATCATAAATGTATATCTAGTAAATCTTATAACACAAGTTATACTGAAGGTTAAATAATTAAAGATCCTTAAAAAGCACAAAAAACAAATGAGAAAGGAGGATTCAGTATTAATATCACAACCTAAGATAGAGTCAAGAAAATTTGGAGTTTTTCTTTTAAAATGTTTTTCTGCTACTGGAAATTTCATTGTTGGGGATTTTTAAATTTTTTTTTTTTTTTTTTTGGTGTGTGTGTGTGTCTGTATGTTTAAGGGAAAGACAAAATTGTATTACTTTAATTCAAGATCAACCTGATAATTAATATGTTAGTCATTGAACAGTAAAGATGCTCAGTTATGGTTTTATACTTGCAGGTACTTTCGTAGCAGAGTTTAAAACTGAGTATTTCATTCTTGCTGTTATTGGACTCCAGCAGATGAGAATGCAAATATTTCTACGAGCTGGAAAAAACAATCTATAAAAAAATCTTGAGAGTATTATGGCAGAACATACTGAAAAGAAAATATTAATGAGTCGGAAAGCTAGGTAAAAGGAAAAACCCAGGATTAAGGATGTCTTTTTGGTGTTAAACAGTCTGAACTTAATCATAACCATATACCTATTGTGATATACACCATACTCATACTTGAATATGAATCTAGAAATGAGTTAGCACAATTTCTTGTTTTTTTCTTCTGCTTTCCTTCTTTCTGTTCCAAGATTGCAATTGACTAGAAGGTAGTTTTTTAAGAACCTACAGGATAAAACTTCCTCTTCCAGAAAAGACACCCCTAGAACATCTTTTTTCAGTGTAGGAAAAGTCTCAAATTGCTCTGCAAAAGACAGTCATTTATGTTAAGAAATCTAAGCTTATATATAAATTTCCTTTTCCTCTAAAAAGGAATTATTTAGCAATGTGGTAATAACACAGTCTTTAATTATATACATTTAGACAAAGAATGAAAAATAATTAGCATGATCAATATATGTAATATTCTTACTCAAATTATTCTAAAGTAGGAAGAATTTGCCTTTACACTGCCTTTTATTAACTCAGAAAAAAATAAACCAAAACATTTTGTGTTGAAATGCAAGTAGGAATACAAGTGGAAAATCTAAGACAACACAAGAAGGTGCTCCAGCAGATCTGGAAAAAACATAGTAATATTTTATTTTTCTCATACTCAGAAAAAAGGTTGAACCAGAAAACTCTCTTCTGAGATGTGCCCAGTGGTGAAAAGGTCAGTGTTTCCTGCCAATTGAATCAGAAATGGTCACTTAAAATTTTTAGTAAAAAATATTTAATCTAGTTGGCATTTCCTGTCATTCTGTAAATGTAAACTGTAAGGAAAAGTGTTTCTTAACTAATGTAAAGCCAGATGTAACTGTCTTTTTATGGGGTAGATCATTCCACTTTCTGGAAAAACTGTACAAAACTACACAGAGGAATCACCACTTAGGGCCAATTATGTCTTAGTAAAAAATGAGTTTTTTGACAGAAATCTTCTAGAAAAAAGGGCAGTACTACTACTTTGTTAAATCCACATTTTTGAAACAGCAAGCAACAGAACAACAGCATCAACAAAAGAAGATTTGAGGAAAAGAAATAAATATTAATGTGCTGTTTCAAAAATACTTCACCCTCAGAATCTTGAAAGAAATCTTTTTCTTCAGTGACATTTCATAGTTTGTTGTCTTGTGGCTAATTATGCCATTCATTTAGCCTGAGAATACAAATCTTTTTCTGTAAAATGTGTAGATTCCCATGAGAATTCTGAACTCTGGACACGCTTCGGTTTTATTTCCTAAGCTGTAATTAAAGTGAAAAAAAGAATTTGTTCTCTTTCTTATTAGTCCATATTTCTCCTCATCTCCATGCATTTATTCTTGTTCTAATCATGAAGTCATTTAGAAATAGTCTCCTTCAACTAATGATCATTATAGTCTCCATTTAATAGGTATTTGTTTCCATGCCATGATATGTTTTTAAGTGAATTAACTATGCTTAGAAGGGGCTATATATTTTTATTAAATAGTACCCAGTTTGAGGCTAATAAACAAAATGCTAACTGTATCCTTTTTGTAATGAGTCATAAACAAGGTACATCAGGGAGAAGTACGCCTCAGGCTCACAGGAAGCGCTTGCTTCCAGTAATGACCACAGAGCAGACATTGCTATCATTTTTCTAATTCTCATAACATATTTATCTGATAATATCACCCAGGACAGTGATTCAATACTGGCTATTACATTCATCATTTCCAGAAGAAAAAAAATCACAGTTTAGACAAGTGGACTCTGCTTATATATCAGTTTAGGACATATGCACGCACTTACACACAACACACAACTTAGGAAGACATACATTTTCACAGCTTGAAGAAAACATCAAACTTCACAATAAATTTTCATGTGACTGGAAAGTTTCAAGCCTTTGTACTCCTAAACCATGAAATCTGGCTTGTCCTAGTTATTATCTCTGGGTACTGATAAAAAGAAATTATTATGCATCAGCACTGGAAAACCTATGGAGGATGTGGCTTCTAGCTCAAAACTACAATAGAAAGGGACAAAATTATGTAGGAAAGAAAATTGTACGGACAGTTCTTGTCTATTTTTATTAAATCTAGTGTTATACTTAGAGATCTGTCCTCTTGAATTCATGTTGGTGGGTCATCTGGTCCAACCTCCCTGCTCAAGCAGGGTCTTCCTAGAGCACGTGGTGCAGAATTGCATCCAGATGGTCCTTGAATATCTCCAGTAAGGGAGACTCCACACCCTCTCTGGGCAACCTGTTAGGCACCCACACAGTAAAGAAGTTCTTCCTTGTGTTCAGGTGGAATTGTGTGGAACTTCCTGTGCATCTGTTTCTTTCTGTTTCCTCTTGCCCTATTGGCTGTCACCACCAAGAAGAGCCTGGATCCTTCCTGTTGGTGAACCCTCCTTTAGATACTCACATACATACCCATGTAGATAGGTGTATGGGGTATGTCTATTTATACTTCCATCGGTTCTGGATTCTCCATCTCAGGGCTCTGGCAGAACACAAAGAAAGCAAGGTGTGGCTAGGGTTACTAGAAGAAGAAAATCACAACAGTTGCAATAGCCCCACCAAAGGGTAAATGTTATAAAAGCCAGGTACTTGCTTTGGGGGAAACTGGCATGAAAGATGTGACAGATGTCCCATCCCCAGCTTATGAAAAAAGTCTGGTCCCTCCCCCAGCAGCATCCCAGACCTTTTCCCTGGAAAGTCATTCCAAACATATATTATTGCTTATGTTTCTTATGAAATAATACTGTCAAGAAAGGTTGGATGAAGCCAATTGTTGCAAATAAAAACAAGTGCTACAGAAAAATCACAGCTACATACAGAGATAAACAGGTTTTGGTTTTAGAAAATTAGTATAATAGTATTTTAATAGGCAATGAAGAAAAGTAATTCCTTTATGTGTTTGAAAAAGATGGGTATAAAAAATAAAAATTTTATGTTCTCTAACATCTACTATATGAAAAAGCAGTGAGCAGAAATAGGCAATAAAGGATTTTTAAAATGAACAGCTAAAGCACTGTAACAGCCAACAAAGGCAGTCTTTCCCTGGAAATCCTGACTATGAAGAAAATCTTATTCTGAAAATCCTGAGGCTTATTTCACAAAAAAAAAAAAAAAAAACTAGTTAATTAGAATATGAATAATTTTATATAATGCAATACTTGATGTCTATCCTGTCATATATGTTATTAAAAGTGATGGCCATTTAAAAATATCAAAATAAGTGGCAGTAATAGTTTCTTTCCAAGGAACAAGTGTGACTCAAATTCCTTTGAAAATTATGATTTGCAAAAAACCTATTTTCTTCTTTAAATAGTAGAGGAGTATAGAAACTAAATGAAAAGTTATCTGTTATTGTAGATCTAAATTTCTTGGAAATTAACAGTGAGTTATACAGATATATTCAGTCTACTTCAAGAAATGTTGAATGACTCTCCTTTTGGAAACAAAGAGTATCTTTCACAACAGGATTTCTTTTTAAAATACTTGCTTCTCCAGCTCTAACATCAAAAAAGTGATTCTGATTCAATGAATATTTGAGTACAATTGAATGAAATCTGAACAGTGTCGGAGCCAAGAAATTACAAGAAAAATGTCTGCAGAAAGTATGCTACTGAGTGTTGTGTGTTTGCTCTTGAAATGAAAATAAATATACTACTAAAGTACTAGTGGTGCATGTTACTATATGTTTGCACATACATTTGAAGTTTCATACACATATTTGAAAAGTCAAAACAAAAATGAAATTTACAATAATCATGTACAATAATCACAGTAGTTGCATTTTAAAAAGTGATTAAGAGTGGCCACACAGCAATAAGGCACAGACAGGAAGATGCTATAATAAGCCACATTAAATACAGTAATGGAAGAATGTGTTGAAAAAAATTAATTAAGTTTACTTTCCAACTACATTTGCTTAAGAGAGTTTAAGGATGTGATGATTAGTAAAGGTCACAGACACTGTCATGAATCTCCGATTCACAAATTATTTGTGGAAAATTCCATTTCAGGGTAAAAATATGAACACAAATATTTACTCAAGCCAGAAAAATGGGTGAGATTTATACTCTACAGGAAATTATTCTCGAGAGGAAAATTATTGTTATGGCTAAAGAACATTGGATCTCACATTGCTGTTTTCTGATTCCAAAGTTACAGAGTCATCTGGGAACTGAATTCCATTCCGTGATTGTAAGGGAATGTTAAGCAACAATAACAAATGAGTATAAAACCAGCTCTCCTTCAGTTACTTTCAGAAACTTTGTACATGGGTCTTAAATAGGAAATTACTCCAAAGCAAAACACATAACTATAACCAATTTTTTTCATAAACCCAAAGTCTCATACTGTTTGGAAACACTGGTGTAGGATCACTGCTTTCAGCAACGAGAAGATTTCGGCTTCATTCCAGGGTTTCCAGTGTCGAGACAGACTGTCCATGCAACTGCCTTTGAGGTAAGATTTCAGGCTTAACTGGGCTTCTACTCAAACCAATTTATTTTCTTCAATGTTTTTGCCAGTTTTCCTGTATTTTAGAAGGCCACTGGTAACATCATTCAAACACTTTATTTTTATTCATAAACAGAAGCAGGGAAGTTTGTGTATGGAATTTAATTTGACATAAGCAAGTAAATTGTGGAAACAGTGACAGAGCCTAAAATATGTAACAGCTGCCCTGCTACCTAAAACGATTGCAGCAAGCCACTTTTTATTCAAAAGGAAAAAATAAGTATGTGATAGTTCCAAATTTGGAATGTCTATGCTATTTAATGGATTTATTTTAGCTCAGTAAATAAATATATAATTACAATGGAATAATATGTAGCAATAATAATATGATTCTAAAATATTGTAGTAAAATTGACTAAATAATTTGTTTAGTCAGGAAGAAGCATGCCCTGGACAATAATGAATGCAGTTGAAATATTCTTATGAAAACAAATTTATTAAATAGACAAAAAATGTAATGCTTAGACCAATCACCCAGGACACCCTATTTCATGTCAAATTAGAATCTAAAATATTTTATAAACATAATACATTTAATACTACTTTCCATAAATAAAACACACATATGAAAAACCTATATATTTGAAGCTATTAAATACATAAAGTTTTGTTTCCCTCTCTGTTTGTATACTTAAAAGAGAGATACCATTGTCATCAGATTTCACACAAAAAAAAATCAGGACCTTATAAGAACTTATTCACCAAAGCATTTTTCAGACATAAGAAAGTATATAATAAAACAAAAGCAGACCATCATCACTGCCTACATGTGGAGTTCCCACACCTGACCAGTGCAAGCTGCATCTCCACTTACCATGCCTAGGGACATAGTTTTGCTGCCTATGGATTTAGAAACAAACAAAATTATACTAACCCCAACCAAGAAAAAAAAAAAAAGACTTTTTTAGTGTTTCTAGGCAGAATTACCCTCAAATTTTGCACAACGAAGGTGACATGTAGGACTGATGCCTGCAGGAAGGTCCTGTAGCTACCAGCAGAGATCTCTTCCTGCAGGAACTGTCCAGTTTGTTTCAAGGGGGTGTAGGTCTTCTCTACGTTTACCATGAGAAGGGGATACTGAAGATATTTTATGACATCTAAGTAATATTGAAAGGAAAACAAGATTTTGGAAACTTAAAAAAACATACTGGATAATAGAGATGATACAAGGTTGCTGTTAAGGCTAACTAATACAGTGATTTTATGCCTATGTCCTTGAATTTGAACTTTTGAAGCAGTTGAACAGTTATAAAATCAATGTAAGTTGAGAACTGTTTGGCTTTGAGGTTTTTTATTTGTTTTGTTGGGTTTTTTCAACCATATTAAGGCTAAGATGAACCAAGAAAGCTTTATATTTCTTTATCAATTCTTTTTTTTTTTTTTTTCCAACAGCAACTTATTCTTTTCCCCTAGTGTTTGGGTGAAGCTTTCTGAGGAGTGGAAGACTGACCTCTATACTAACTTTTCCCTGTGGCTACTTGACATTTCGGATACCTGTTTTCTCAGAGCAAGTCATCCCACACCAGCTTTAGCGAGCTTCACATAATGGAACTGCTCTAAGCAGAGGACTCCCCACCACAGAGGCAAGAAAGATCCTTCTTGATTTATTTTTTGTAAATATTTACCCTTGAAAGTGTGTTATTCTGAAACATTTCTGAGAGAGAAACTGTGTCTTGATATGTTCATACATATACTCCACAAAGAATATATGTTTCACTACAAATTGCTTAATTCTATTTTATTCCTCTCTGTAATTTAATCAGTCATCTAGTACCTATAGCTAATTTCTGGCCTTAATTATTTTATTTAATAATTATGTCTTTGCCTAGACTAATTCTGTTTTCTTCCTTTAGGAATCATAAAGTATCAGGAATACTATATAAAGTACAGAATTTTTTTGCAACAACTGTGAGTTCATTGGATATCTTTTAAGAATTTTATTCTATATTCTTCTGTGTGTTTTGGGGTTTTTCACCCTCTTAGAAGACAAAGGTAAGTTGTCATTCATAGAAGGGTGGCATGCTGTTAGTAGAGTGCTCAGAACAGAACAGCTTTGTATGGACTGTGGTACTCAGCAAAAGGGCCAGACAAAGCACCATCCATCCCACTTCAGTGTCTCCAGCAGCAGTCAGTAGAAGAAAGTGCTTAGGAAAATAACAGTATAAACAGGGAACACAGAGGATAATTCTTTTCTTAGTACAGGTTTCTTTACTTCAGAAATAGCCAGTAATTTCCTGAGCTTCCTGAGCTGAATTCACACTGTTGCAATTGATATTTATCCAAGTATGTAAAGCATGGATTTGCATAATGCATTTTTAACCTCTGAAATCCCGTGCAGAGTCAGATATCTAAGTATCTAGAAGCGCATGGGAAGACAGAGATTTGATTTTTTTTTGATCTTTGTTTCTAGATGCTGTATGCTTCCTTGGAAACATCAGTGATGGATTTCTAGAAGAATTAACACAGGTTTAGATCATAAAATTTCAGAATTTATGCATATAAATAATTTTTGAAACAAAATTATATTTAGTGAAAAGTTAAAGTGAAGTGTGTAGATTGTCAGTATTGCATCTCAGATTAGTGTCAAAACAAAGAAACAAGGTATAAGTGTAATAAAAAGTTAACATTTTAATAAGCATCTATTTTCAAATGTCATGTTCTAAGGTTAAATTTAATGTTTCAGATCTACAGGCTAAGATTGCTGCTTCAGTTTAGCAAGGATAGGTGATTACCTTGTAATTTCCATAATGGTCTTTGCTATTCCTGCAAGACAAGTTTATATCTGCGGCCACTGAGGAGCATCTCCAATGCTCCTCTCTTTTCTATTTCCCTATTATTGCTTTGGCTTTTTCTTATTGAAAAGAAAGCTTAAATGGGAGTTACAAGAGAGAAAAAGGCAATTGCTTGGGAGTTAGGCACACTCGGATCACTTAAGGCACTGATGGCAGATTTTGTGCAGCAATTCTTTCCCTCAACTGTGCCATAGCTTGGAATGAGATCAATGCTTTTTTTGTTGTTGTTTCCTTTATTCTTTAGGATTTCCTAGAGCTCATTCAATGGCTTTAGGTTTGGGGGATGTTTCTGTCAGTTCAAAAATAATCTCTAATGGAAATATATTTTGCTTTTATGAGACATGCAACTACCATGCTCTTTGAAAACAGATTTTAGACTACTGCAAGAAGTATTTGAATTCATTGTGCCAGTGGCATTTAAGGTGTTCAGTTCACTGGATTTTATGCTCTTTTTATATGAAAAGGTTTTTTTATCTCCAACTCAAAGTGGATTTTTCTTTTTTATGGTTGTTTTTGTTACTTCTGAAATGTACCTGCCTATTTTTGAAACATTTTGAAGTACTTAAATATTAGAGTATTAAAAGCTTGAAATTAGCTATTTTTGCCAACATAAAACAGTAATTTTAGTTATTAATTTAAAATAAATTTAAAATAAAATATATTTCAAATAATACTTTTTGTAAAGTGGACTAAGCAAGAAAACAAAAACAAAAAAGCAAGTAAAAGCATTGAATCAAAGCTATATTTGTCACCATTGCAGGAAATATTATGCTTTTTATTATTAATATTATAATTATTAATTAATTATTTATTTTCCTCTCCCAGGAGAAGAATTCCTATACAGTGTCACCCTGATTTCTTAAGATTTTTTAAGCTTTTTGATGTTTACATTCTGGTAACAATCTTTCTCACAAACTTTCTGTAAATAACTCATTGTTTTGCATTCTTTTATAGAAGAAGAGAAACTTGATAGACTGTTAGTTTGTCCAGTGTCATTGGAGAGGTGGCACTGTTGCCCTCCAATCCACTGTCACTTTTAGAAAGTATAAATGTTAGAGTCAGAAAATAAACATTTCCTTTTCTTCACCTTGAGAGCAGTGATGTGTGCGCTCGAGTTGTTTCGTGTCCTGTAGTGACAATACAGTAGTGGTGTTCAGTTCAGTTTTGATAGTTGAAGCTGTAAAATTTGGACACTTTATAAAACTGTTTACTTGTTTTTTCTTTCCCTCTTTTCCCTATCATCAAGCAGCAGAAATTACAGAAATTAGAACAAAAATCTTAAAATGGTAGATTCCGTTTTATAGACATGGCAGTAGTCAGTTGTTTACCATGTTAGCCAAAATTAATAAATTACTCTCCCAGCAGAAGTGTTTTTATTATATCTGATCTATGTTTCACATCTCTTGCTAGTATTGTTTTTTTTTTTTTTTTTTGTTTTGGTTTTTTTTTTAACATGTCCAGCTTATACTAAAAATGTATAAGAAATTTTGTTACTTCGGTATATAGATTTCCTCTTACACTGTCAGTGAATCCAAAACTGTCCCCCTCCACTGGTCTTGAGAGTGTTAAATGCCTGGTGTGATGGAAATTACTGAATTTCTATGTATCACACTACAGCAACCATAAACAATGTGATAGCCTCAGAAATTAACTGTGCCTGTGATATTATTTGCCATACTGGCCTAGAAGTTACTCTTAGAAAAAAAAAAAAAAAGATGTTAAGTTACAATACTGAAAAGAAAAGAACCAGTGCAAATCATTCCCAGGATTTATGGAGGTCATGCAACATGCATAGCAGAAGGTAAAGAGGTATTTTATGTTACACATAAAAAGATGTATAGACTGGATATTGAACAGGAACCATGAAACTGCAGCTATTTGCTGATGAAGACAGATTTAGGCTGGCCTAAGCAGAGGAAGACAGAATGAACCCAATTAAGTTCAAATCTGTCCTAGAGGCAGGTCACTGTCTCTACCCATTTACTAGTTATTGGAAAACGGTCATGAAGGAAAACGTGAGTTGAAGAAGAAGTGAAAATATGATCTGTAGAACACCCAAGCATCTGACATTTTTCCCTCAGAGACATACAAAGCAGGTACCTGACTGCCTGTCTGGAGACAGCTGATGTGAACAGGAAGAATTAGTGCAACAGGCACGTCCACCAGAGTCAAGAAGAAAATTTTATGGCTGCAGCAAAGATGTCAAATCCTGTTTGGTTTGTTGTCTTTTTGTAGCATCAGCAAACAGAGAATATGTATTCTTGGGGCAATGTGCCGCTACATTTGTTGCAGCCTAAGATGACATGAGCATTTCAGGCATAGACTTGTGTAGTAAACAAGCCTGGAAATAGCTGCCAAAGGAAAAAGTTATGACACAACACTGAGGAACTAGAAACATAGCTGAAAGGCATGGGCAAGACAAAGATTTGATCAAAGGTTGAAGAGAAAGAACAAACCTGAAGATATTTACTCTTTTGTTTAGTCATTGTTCAGTACATTAAGCTATACATTAAGCAATGCACGTCTTTATGTAGCAAATATTAATACATAATATTGGGTTCTGTCCTGTCAACTTGGTATCAGGTGTCCATGCCATTCATGCCAGGTCTATGGTCAGAGACAAAAAGTAAAAATACAGGTAAAAGTGCCTTGGGAAGCAGCTGATTCACCTACTGATAACTGATGGAGCTATGAGAAGTTATAAGCAACCAACTTCTCACCATAATTATGTTCTGTTTGAGATAAACTAGTGTATACAGTGTAAGTAAGATACATTGCTTCCTATTATTTAACATTTATCCTATGTTCCTTGTAGAACTTTTGAGCTGCAGCCCAGAGATATAGCGGAGTCACCACCCCTGGAGGTGCTTAAGGAAAAATTGGATGTGACAATACCATGGCTCATGGCTGAGCTCACTGGTCTCAGAGGTCTTTTTCCAACCTAATTCATTCTGTGATTCTCTTTTGCTGAAGTTAATGAAGGTATTTCGAAATATCCAACCAAATCCATGTATACCAATTATCATGAAGGAACCCAAAAATATTTTGAGCTTTAAAGTCTCAACTAACTTGCATTTCACTGAATTAAAAATGTTTATATTGTGAATGATTCAAAGTGGCGTAGAAATCATAAACAAAACTAAGGATTGAGACAAAAAATTACTAAAGCACCTTGCATAGAATAAACAACCAGAAATAACAACATAAACTATAAAGAGATAGATTAAAAAAAAAAGACATAAAAAGTCAGAAAGAAATTTTTTATTTCTTTTATTCGTTTTACCTCACGTCATGTGACAATTATTGCTATTTTTTAATAGAGTGTTTAATGCTTGATAATGGAGTACACAAGAAGCAGACATTCCTATTTTTAAATCCTTTTTCTCTTTGGTCTCAATCAAAAGTCACTTCACTGATTGTAAAATTTTTCTCATAACTTCTGTGTCTGTCCTAGTAAGTAGAAATATGACTGAAGTTTACTTTGGGCTCAGCCAGGCTAAGAAAAAATTTCTGCTCTTAAATTCACAGCAGGATCAGTGGTCAAAGCACTATATAATAGTATACTATACTGGCCTTTAACATAAAAACTTTCATTTGTTACAGAAGACACTTCATGGCAGATTTCCTCAATATGCATAGTGGGACTTTTTCCATACTATTTCAACTAGAACTGACAACAGGGACACTTTTACATTTAAATGTAAAGTACATTAGAGTTATTTATTGTCAAATTTGACTTATTCCCCTACAGAGAAAAAGTCCAAGGACCATTTAGCTTTCTATAGTATAAGAAAGGAATCATCTATATTTTCCAGGGCTCCAGATACTCTTAATTTAACAATGAAAGTGTCTCAGCTGGTAAAGTGTTTTGTCCTAGAAGATGAGGATGAGATACTATAAGATGTTACTATAAGAAATGTATTTGATAGAGCTTCCTTAAAAAGAATCTACTGAGAAATTCATAGGCACAGTGTGAATAGGCTACAACAGTCCACATCAATAGAACAAAGAAGGCCAAAACTCTTCTGCTTCTTGATTTACTTTGGCATTCAGATATCATTAATGGTATTGACCACCAAAGTAAGTAGTGTCATAAATAAAATCTGAACTTTTTCTCGTTCTCCATTTCAATAAAAATATTGGCTATAGAGAATGCCATCATTGTCTCTGCTACTAGGGGGAGGATTGATTAATGGTAATGCCTAGGAACAGAACTATTAACAGGAGGTAGACTACAATAAAGAAAGATCTTCTTTTTCCATAAAGAAAACCCTGGGAATTTATACCTACACCAAAATATGTGTGAAATTAAAGGTCTGAAATAATTCATCAGTGTAAAAGCAACAAAAGAGTACTTTGTGTATCAGGCTGGAATTAACTGACAACAAAGGCAAAAATTTCAGCCATTATTATTTATATGAAAATCATATCAGATTTAAAATTTAACATAAAAGCCAAAATTAGCTTGAGGGCTTATTAACATGATATCCCGATCCTTTCCATAACATCCCCAAGATTCCCAAGAGTATACATTCCCAAGATTCACTTCCAAGTTGGGATAAAGTGGTGGTCCTCTTGGAATGAGAGCAAAACCTACTACTGTGGCCTAATGATTGCAAATAGCAGCACACAGGTTTCCAGTAGAAGAAGACAATCAATTAAACCAGCACAGTAATTACAGTCTTTTCATCCTCAGGACACAATTTCTTTTTTAAAGAGCATATCAGGTACAAAAAAACCCATCCTAATAGAAAGGTAGTATGGCACTAGCAAAGGAAAACTGTCCAGGAATGAAGGACGGGGAACATTCCTTGATTTGGACTGCTCTTCTGAGATGACCACATTCTTTTCCGCAGCATAAATCCTACAAAAAACTTAGCCAGGGCCAGGTAAAATACAAAAAATACAAACCAGCTGGTCTATCAAATTTACATTCATGCAGGCCTGGGAGAATACTGCCTTCAGAGACTGTGTTAGGCAGAATATTGTTCAAGGCTGGGGGAAGAGCACAGTATTTAACACATGCTTGATGGCTGGCTTAATTCATATGAAAATATGGAAATACATCATGAAAAGTTTCTTTTAATGGGCCAGACATAGATAAAAACTTTATTTAAGGCCAGTCCCTGTCTAATAGAAAATATCTCCAACCTATCCACGTTAACATTTGTAAAGCAGGAAATCAAGTAGGAATCTATAGTAGTTTATCAATATAAAACACCAATAAGTTACATAACATAACATATAAAACACCAATAAGTTACATAATATTTTCTCAATACAAATAAATAAAACACATTTAAATAAAAATTTCTCAGATTTCTCAGAGCATAAATTTCTATGTTGCAAACAGATTTTTGCTTTATAACTTTTCTCGTTTTGTCATTTTTATTTTGTTGTACCTTTCTTCAAGGAAAATCTACCCAAGAATCTAAAGAATTCCTAGAACTGTAGTCACCTTAGTAGCTATATAAATGGAAAACACAAAATAATTAAAGCTAGTGGAAAAAAAGTGAAAATTAGAAACCCTTTATCAAAGCTCATGGAAGGAACCTATAGGAAGAACACAGAACAAACACACTTGATATTGCAATTCAGAAGCTAATAATTCTTTCTTGCATACCTTTTACATGGGCAGAATGCTTGAAATTCTTCAAACAGTTATTGTGGAAATTTATTATATATTTTTTTCTGTACCTTATTTCAATACTTAAGAAATAATTTGAATTTTCAAAATTAAATAGCAAAGGATTTATGGTCTCCTCAACTAAGAGGACATTTTGCAAAACACAAGTGAAAAATCTAATACTCCAGATTAACTGTAAAAATGGACAGTGTGACAGAACACAGTTACTTTTTGGTTTTGGTATAACAGAAATTAATTTTCAAAAACTAAAAACAAAATTTAAGGTCAGAGTGTTCATTTGCTTCTCTTTGGGTCTGAGAACCTACAATTAGTGCATAGATTCAATAAAATCCTTCCTCACCCCTGCCCATAATTCCGCGCATCAGTCTGACCATCTGTACAAAAGTAATTTGAAAACCTGGGGGGAGGTGAGAGAAGAGAAAGTGTTTTCCTTAGCCATTCATCAATATTAAAGTTTTAGGAATACCTATAGATAGATAGGTAGATATGTAGATATGTAGATGGATAGATAGATAGATAGATAGATAGATAGATAGATAGATAGATAGAT
>JANIJU010003056.1:96520894-96548512 GCA_025504685.1 Leucosticte australis | reverse complement strand
GGAAGGAAGGAAGGAAGGAAGGAAGGAAGGAAGGAAGGAATACTTAGAGCAGATTGCCATTTTTGAAGCCTGAAGAACATTTGCATCTATTGCAAAAACCTTGGAATCCTCTTTCTCCTTGTATTTATGTGCATGAACAGCTAGGATTTTATCAACTTCCAAAGAACAGTGTGGTCTTTGATCTATCACTTTGCTCCCAGACATTCAAACTAGGTCAAAACTTGACCGCTGCTTTTTGAATTTTGGGTTCAGCCAAATTTTGTTGGTTTTTTTGTTCCTGTTCCTGAATATTAGCTTGATTCTACAAATACAAGAGTCTCAGGTGTGCTGTTTTGATGCTGCTGAGCAAGTAAAATTCAAACATGAAGCCAAATTAGGTTTTCTGCATTGGAGAACCCTTTTATTCATTCCATACAAGAAAACTGAGAAGCAACATATAGACACTGCAGTAATTAGAGTGTTTGGGCTCAATCATGATTTTGAATTTGAATCTGGATCCCAGGCCTCCATTATTTCATCCTGAGTCTTTATTCTTTTTGCCTTAAATCTTGCAAAAAAAAAAAAAAAAAAAAAAAAAAAAAAGACACAATGAGAGAACAGGAACTTTATGCAGAAAATGTCAGAATTGGAGTGCAATATCTGTTGCAGAATAAAACTAAATAACAGTATGGCAATGTAGTGCCTTGTAACTGCTAAACTATGGTTTGCCACACAATCTCATTTAGAATGTAAAAGAAAATCTGCAGAACCTGAAAATATTTGTCAAAATTTTCAGAGTCAGAAATGGCAGGAATATTTCTTTTCCAACTCTCCCCAATTTTTCACTATAAAAAAACCCCTAAAGTCATAGTACAGAATCAAATCAATCTTGTAGGGTCAAAAGTCAGGCTCTTTCCTTTTTCTAGTTCTCTATTATTTAAAGTCCCTTGAGATATTTTTTATTCCAAAATTTTATGTTACACTTTTTATTTTTCCCCTCAATAAGTCGTTCTTTTAAAAAAATGTAACAATGGGAAATACTCATTTCTTCCTCCTAGGTCAAGGGTTTGCAACCACAGTGACATAAAAAAGAATTAACTTCTATGTACCTGCTTCTCTCTTACTTGTAAGTCCATCTAACCATCAAACACAACAACCACCAATCTGCAAAACCATCCCCAGTGCGCTCTTGTTAGACTGTGTTGCAAACTTTGTAGTCATTAGTCACTCTTCACTGAGTAAAGAAAAAAATGTTCAGAGAAAATAATATTATAGAGAACAGAACAGAGAGAACATTCCTGTCTACAACCTTCTGTCTTTCTGTGTACAATGATTAAATAAAATATGTTAAAAATGCACATGCTATAAAAATAAAGGCAGCATTATTTTGTTATTTATTAATGTTTGCTATAAATCAGTTCTCTAAAAGAGAGTAATTTGACATTTTTTTTAGTTCATTAGCAACCATATTCAAATGTCATATTTATATAAATATATTCAGTTTATGTGAAACCAAAAGTAAATTTTGCTTTCTTTCTAATAGCTTGAGCAGACCCATTCTTCTTCCTTTTTTTTTCTAAATTCATTCTTTAAGTGTGGATTGTGTCATAATCAAAAGCAAACTTTTACTCAAATGCAGATCTGGATGCTGATGCAACATATGAAAAAATCATGGACTCTAATGCACTTTTATTAACTAGTTCATTCTCTTACTGTCTTTCAACCACTGTGACTCAAATAAAATTTTTATTTGAATGGTTTCTGAGTCTCATGTCTCTACCCTCTGGTGATCATTTTGCTTATGATACCTCAGCCTTATTTACACAACTTAGACTGTTCTCACTAGATGCTCATATCAGAATCTTAATCCTTTGGATTCTATTGCCATAGATTCAACTAATACAATTTAAAAAAAATGTTTGGCCATCTAACAGCAAATAAAAAATTACAGACAGAAAAAATAAATTGTTGCAATACTGGTTCAAAATTACTCTTATTCTTTTCTATTTATCCATGTAATATCTCTATTTAGACTTTGAATCACTTGCCAGTTAAGACACTTCTACATAGCTGGATATGTTGAAAGCTTGGATATAACTAAGAACTGATCTTTTTTTTCATAGGAAATGCATCTATAATTTTATCTAAACCACCTAACTGATGGAGGGCACAGTCCAAGTCAAGTGATTCATTCAGCTAAGCATGACTGTAGTATTCCTAAACTCTTCAAGATAGAAATAACAGTTTCAATATGTTAAGTGGCAAAATTAGTTGTTAGAAGGGTATGGGGACAAAAAGAAAGCAGAATGACAAGTTTAGGTACAGAATCTAATAGTTACCAAGAAAAAGAGAGATTGAGGCTTTTAAGTTGTTTTGAATATTTTTGTACTTTCACATAGCTATTTATCAGAGAGAAGGAAACTAACAATTAACAAATAGTGAATAAAATGGGAATTTCATATCCATTAAAGTTTCCAAACACCATTTGTACTTTAATAAATTGAAAAGATGTTAGGTGAGATGTTATGAAATTTTCCTTTTTGTAATTTTCCCGTAGGAAGTCTTAATACTAGGCAACTTTTTTTGAATCTACATCAGACTTAATAAGGGAAAAATTCTATATCACATACATATAATACATTTAATGAACATTTCCTTTTTCTTTCCTAGTAGGAAGAAGATGAAAGTGAATAAAAGATGAAAGAAACAGAATAATTTTCATTATAATGCAGAAAAATTACTGTATTTGAAAGACTTGGTATCTTTCCTGACAGTATTCCAAATCCTTCCATATCTATTTTCTTACAACCTTTCTTTCTCTCCTAATATTGGTTCTGAGTACAGGGGCTGAAATAGCAAGCACTGGTAAGACACGCTGCTGCTCAAGTTGGTTTACTTCTGGAATTTTTGTTTTCCAAAATCTTGGATGATAATTTAAAACATGTGATGGCTAATAAGAGGAAGAATAATGATTCAGAGGCAAATGACTGAGAGGATCAGATTTTTCCTGGACATGGTTGTGGTTGAACAGGCATATTTTTTTTCCTTTCACAATGCAAGTGCAAGTCTTTCAGCCTCAGACTACTGAGTTATACACTTCTGTGTGTGTTAATGCACAGAGCTTTCTAGGAGAAGTGGGATATCTAGGAGGGAAAGAAAAATGATACACTGCCTCACCCCAAACAAAGCAGAGCCTCTCTGTCAGATCCATAACAAACATGTCCAGGGTATTCCAGCTCTTTACACCCACGTGATTTGTCACTAGGGAGGGCAGTGTCACCTACTGCAGGAAGAGTCCTTTACAGAGTCATTAAGGCACTTCATTCACTGTCAGGAAGGCATGAATGCCTTTTTTTGCATCTTTGAGCAAACATAAATTCCAAATGTATATTTTCCTTGAGTGACTGAAAGCAAGAATTTGGTTAAGATAACCTAATGGCTTTTAGCTATTTGTAATATGCATTATCCAGGCAAATGTTCTCAGACTGTGACAGTGTTTTTGTGGCTCATATTACTGATTCCTTTTAGAAGATGATTTATGTCAAGATAATATTATGTTTTAGCATAGAGTATTTTATTCTGAGAAAAAAATTTTTAGACTGTATTTTAACTCTGTTTATGCATTTGTATATGGCCCAAGTGCACATATGCTGCAAAATATAGGGCTTGATTCCATAGGTGTAAAATGTATACGTACATAGGCAGCACCCAGAAGTCCAGATGGAGAGATCATGGAAGTTTTTTTATATCTTTACTGTTCTTCCAGTTCCTCTTCCTATCAGCCATACAGCCATTCACTTGTCAATCCTGCCACACTCAACTACCATGTTCTTGAGTTTTCAAGTGATCTCCCATCTTCTCCAGCACCTATTTCTAATGGAAAGATCAGTGCTTTACTATGTTTTATAAATGTTTTTCCATCTAACTAATCTCTCCTAACAAGAGTTTGACAGTAAATGTCAACAAAATAGTTAATGCTTGTTCTTGAAACCTTTTGAAGTTTTCAACAAAATAAATATGAGTAGAAGAAGAGTCCTCAGTACGTAACACTTTTCAATAGGAGAATTATATCCTTAAGCCTGACTTTAACAGCAGTTTCAGACTGTTCTTCAAGCATTTCTCTTGAATAAGCTGTTTCTTTTGGACACTTGCAATTCAGTAACAACAATAGAAGGAGCAATGGAAACCTCTTACACTTCAGTTTTCTCAATGTTTTGTTCAATCATCATCTCCAATTAAGAATCATATATATTTTCAAAAATGTTAGGGTTTTTCTTACACAATTTTCCTTAGTTTTGAAGGAAACAGAACTGGTAACTTTTGCTTCTTCATAATAATTCAGGTTTTTAAATAGAGTAATATTCTTTTTCCTCTGGGACTCATTTTCTTCTTTGCACCCCAAGGACTCTATTTTTTATTTCAGTAACTTTCTTCTCCAGTCATTCAGCTAGAGTTTAAGTAGCTCCATCTGACAATAATATTGAAGTCTGTAAAAGTCATGGACGATTACAGAAGAGGGTGTTGTATAGCTGGATCATTGTCACTATGTGTCTATTCTCAATGAAAGAAACTTCTAAGCAAAAAAGTGCATACTGCATAGTGCATGGATGCTTTGATCTCTTTTCCACAAAAAATATTGCATATGAAATTGAGGTAGGTCAGCATTTGATCATAGTGTGGATCTCCACATTGTGGCCTGTAACATCATCCCATATTAGTGTGACATGGAGTAAAAATGTCCATTCATATTCTCCTTTTATTCACCTATAGTAAATTCCTCTGTTACATTGCCTAACATAAAATATGAGCTCCAGCTTTTAAAGTTTGTTGTTTAAACCCTACTTGTTTCTTTGCAAACAGTCATAAAAAGTTGACTTTGAACAGTCACTACTACAGGACTTTAAGATAAATGTTGATGTTTGGCATTGTTGTATGCATATCCTAGTATTATGACTAATTTCCTATATTTTCTGGAATTAAATGTAATGATTTGCTCTGATGTTGCCTCCCACAAATCAATAAAAGATGATCCAGAATTAATGCACTCTATAGTCTAGTTAAACATGTAAAACAAGAAATAGGCCTTGAGCACTTTGGGACATAATCCAAATGGTTGGACTTTAAATGTGAAATAATTACACTGTGAAAGGCATTTTTCTCATAATTGAGATAAGCCCATAACTACACTTCAGTCTTATTATAAAACTATTCTCAAGAGGGGAAAAATGGATGTGGTTAAATAACATTGTTTAATATGGATTAAAAAAAAAAAAAAGAAAGAAATTTGTGAATTTTCATTCAGCCCAGGAAATTGAATAAGCATTAAGTAAATGCCTCGATTTCAAATTAAGTGATTACTTGTAAGAGTCACTGAGAATTCTACCTGCTTCCTATTAATGAATCCTCATTAATAGGAAGCAGGTAGAGGTGAAATTCATTAGCAAACCATCTCCCTCATAGTTCTTCATGGTATAGATGTAGGTCACAGCCTAACTGTGCAGTGCAAGAAGAACCTTTTGAAGTCTTCAGAAATGGATTTCAAGCAAACAAGGTGGAAGAAAACTGATTGACCATGCATGAATTTAGAAAAAAAAAGGTGCGAAAAGGGCAGAGAAACTCTTTTTTGTCAACATATGCTCATTGAGGGTGAAAACATGGAAACAGAATTTGTAGAATAGGTGAAAGGGGAATATCACCATTTACATTGAATCTGATTGTGCCTTCTATGTATTTGTGTAGATGTTGAATCTCAGTGCACTTAAGGATATCTCTTCCCAAATACACATTATTATTTTATGTTTGAATTTTCCTGTGGTCACAACATAATCATATCTGAGGAGGAATAAACTTCAAAGGTGATTGCAAAGAATATCCTGCTAACAGTCCTTTCAGAACTATTAAAATGGCATTATATAATATTTGGGGAAGGTAGAAGAGAAGGAAAACACAATAGTCTGGTAAATCACAATTGTGTAGGGTTTTGCAAATAACTTACAACTCAAGACTTTTAATATTTTTAGTGTTGCACTCAAATTATGGGGATACTTACAGTAATGGTTGTGTGAGTCATATGCTCTTTTTTATGCTTTGGGTTTCAATAACAACTATTTCAAACATGAAAATAATACCTGCCTAATGATGTAAAATGCTGCACAGATTATTAACTTTCAAGTAAACATTTAAAAAAAAAAAAAAAGAAAAGCATCTCAATAAAGTCATTACATGAAAAATAGCACAGTTACATTTTTAGCAGGACCTGTTTATGCAGAAACAGACCATTTGTGCTTTCATTTGTCCAGCTCTGTAAAATAATATTTCAGTGTCTTTGCTCTATGTAGGATCCAAATTTTATTTTAAAAAGTCCTGGACTTTTTAAACATAGAATCATAGATTTACATAATTTAGAAGGGACTTTGAAGGTTTAACCACCTTGGAAAACCAGAGCCAAATAGATCAAGTTGCTCAGGAGCTTTTCAGGTTATTTTATTTATCTCTGAAGATGTCAGCTTCACCACCTTTCTGAGTCCCTGCTTCACTCTCAGATCTCACCAACCTCATTAATAAAAACAAGTTGCCTCTGACTCTCCTTGTTTAATATGTGTTCCAGTCCCAGTTATCACTGTGGTGCTCCACTAGACTCACTGTGGTATGAAAGCATCTTTTCCTGTATTGGGATCTCTAAAGTAAGAAAAGGCAGCACTCTGAATGCTGCTGACATTCAGCTTGCCTTTTACCATGACTAAGTCCTGCAAATGTCTTCTGAGCCTTGTAGAGCTCCTCTGTCTCCAGCCAGGGCCCAGCCTATATGTGGTTATTTCAAACCAGAAGCAGAAGTTTCCATCAGTCTTTGCTGAACTTCAGGGTGTAGTTTCTATCAGCCTGTTTCACCAGGGTTGAGGTTGCTCTGCAGCAGCCCTGCCCTACAGAAGGTGGATCACTTTTTCTCCCACATCCACAATCCATATACAGTTTGGTGTCAACATTAAAAATTCTTCAGGGTGCACTATCTCTCTCCAACTGTGTCATTATTAGAGACAATGAACCCTGAGGTATTGACCCCTGAGCAACACAGCTTATAACTTGCCACAAGTTTGACTTTTTACCACTCATTGACTTCAAGAGTTGGAGCCCAATAATTTAGCACATTTTTACTGCATTTGCCAGCCACCCTTCCCAAAGTGTATTTGACTGGCTGTAAAGATAAAATGGGAGACCAAGTAAAGGCAAAAAACATCTGCTACTCTCCCTTCATTCACAGGAGCTGTCCTCTCATTGTAGAGCACTTTCAGGTTACTTAGACACAAGCTGCTGGTTGTTCCTAATCACTTTCTCTTCCACTGCATACCAATAAACAGCTTTAGGAGGATGTATTCCATTAGTTTTTGGCTCAGATCTATCATGCCACCTTTAGTTCTCTGGATCTCCTTTCATGCTCTTTTGAAGATGATATTAAGATTTTCTTGAATATTTACTCTAGAGAAAATTTATTTATAGTACAAACAAAAGTCATATTAAATAAATAAATTATATATTTATACTGCAACAAGCCAAATGAACTTCAAACATGTGGGATAATAATACTCTCTTAGTACTTTGAGCATTTACTTGCCAATGTGTGGTGCTGGAGTAGTGCCTAAATATTCTGACAGAATCAAATCTGAAAACAAAAAACAATTTATACACCAAAATACATTAGTCAAACCTATTTAGTGTCTACAACTGGCAAAGTTTCCTCTTAATTCCAAGTATAACAGCTCATCCAACATAATTTGTCATCTTCAAAGACCTTGATACCAGAAAGCAAATGGAAAAAACAAACCCAAATAATTATACCTTTCAGTGTACTCTTTCTATTAGATAGGGGGAAAATTTATTATGGCTATAAGTTCATTATTATTTTTTTTTTATTACACACAGGTTTGTCTCAGATTATACAAAAACACGTCTTTATCTTTTATAGCTCAAACAGGTATGTATTGCAAATAAAATTGATACATTTTTAATATAACATACAAACAATTGTGTAACATACAAACATTACAATATCTTCATTCAAAGAATAAAACATGGAGGTTAAACCTCCAGATAAAGTGTCTAAGTGTCCTATTCAAAGTTCTGGCTTCTACATCAGTATAAAATCTGCTCAGAGAGTTAGTACAGCTTATAACAATTGAGAATCTCCCTGTTGGTAATCAAATTCCTGCTTGGTGGCATAGTATCTTTAATTGTGAGGGGAAATGTTTCAATTTCCAGCTACACACAGTTTTACATGTATTCATTCGTACCGGAGGTGAGTGAACCCATAGAAACCAACCTTTTATTTTTAAAATCTTTTAAATCACATATCTGTCTATGCATTGTTTTACTTTGTTCTCTTAAACAGGTGTCATTAAGTACATGTCTAAGTGGTATTGTCAATCTGGAACAATTTTTACTTTTACTGACTTTTTAAATTGTGGAAATTATTCGGACTATAGCAAGAACAGAATATTGCACCAAGATGGACCAAAATGCTCATTAAGCCTCATTACTCAGTGGAGGAATATTCCAGGAGCTTGGGAACTGACAGAATGAAGTTATGAACTCAAATTATTTTTGAAACACTCTTTCCACAGAAGTAAAGTAGTATATACCCTCAATTATATATGCCAAGTAAAGTATGATGCTGAATTGTTTGTTTTCTGCCCTATAACTTTTTGTTTGCTGTTAGTAAATGTGAAAAAGAACAGTATATTGCAATTGGTTTCAAATGTAGGAATTGTTCCTGTAGCACATACTGCACAAGATGTTCTGCCAGCACAGGAGAGTGATATGAGAACCCTAGGGGGGATTAAAGTGTTTTCTACTTAATTTTTGTTCTTTTTTGATGTCTCAATCCTTGTTTGAAGTATACTGAAATATATTGCAAGTAATTTTCAAACTGTGAGTCATACTTAATAATATTTTAGAATGGAATTTAGAATGCAATGTTCCAAACTCCAGCTGATACAATCATAATCCTTTGAGAAGTTCTGCAAATCACTAATTCTGTCATTAGAACCAGCTGTGGACACCTAAATGTCAAAAAATAAGATTCAGTCCCTGCAGCTTAAAATGAAGCATCAAACTATTGTCATAGCTAAGTTAGTAGTGTAAGTTTATCAGCTCTTTTGAAAGACTGGTATAACCCAAAGGTTTTCCATTGGTTTACACAGACATGTTTTTCCATATATAGGACAGTTTTCAATTCAGTTTTATTTCTGGATATTCTTTTTGCTATTCAAAGAAATTATTATAAATTACACTATGATTAACAAAGGAATGGTAGACTGCTGTAGGGCAAGGAATGCAGATCTTCCCTCTACTGAGCAGCAAAAAGAGACACACAAGATTTGTTCCTGTATACAGGAGAATGTTTAACCTGAGGAGTTTTACCTGTATTTTAGACACAATAAAAGGGTGTTTTATGATGAAACTCTCCTAAGCAGAAAATTTATCAAATTTTCCTATTGTGTCTGCTCCTGCTTAGTTTTTCTCATATCACCCTTGCCCTTCAGAGGCAATATGTTTGCTTTTTCTTTGCTTATTGACAGCTGAGAATTGTCTTCCTCCAGTCAATGAGGAGCTTAATGGGCACATTGGTTCTTACTGATCCTATGCAAAACCTGGAAGGTTGTACATATTCTTCTGAACACCAGCAGCTTGTGGTCTCATGGCAAGGCAAGTTAGACTGCCTTAGCTCAGCATTTCCACACATTAATGATGCTCTGGTATCTTTCACTTTAATGATGAATTTGAAATCCTTAGGTTGGTAATGCAATGTTTTGAGTAATATTGCAGCCTTTTCCAGTATTTCTAGACTTGAACTTTTGGCATGTGCTCCAGGATTCAATTCCTGGTTAATGGTATTTCCAAGATTTGCAATTTTGTGTACCACAATGTATTGTAATATGGAAGTACTTCACCTTCTCCAAAAGAAGTTCAGTTCCAAAATTAGGTTTCAAGTGCAGATTAAGAAGAACAGAAATTAGAACACAAAATTAATGTCCATTACAAGATCTTCACACAAATCAGTGCCACTGACAAGTTTTGAGCAGAGTGAGAATGACAGGACTTTTGAAAGTCAGGCAATTAAATTAACTGGAAGAGATATATGAAGGAATTTACACAGCCCTTTCCAGTCCATTTGAAACCTTTAATGCATGTCTCTACCATAAAAAGCACAGTTCACTTAGTTTATTTCAAAATCATGCATTTATTTCAAAATCATGCATTTATGCACAAAACTAAAGAGCAGAATAGTTCATTTAAATATGCAATTTATTTGTTGACATGATCAGTCTTGTAAGAAGTTACCAATATTTAAACAAACTTGTAAAAGTTGTAAATAAGTAAAAGTGACCACAGTCTTAGTAGCTTATATAAAATATATCACAATGATTTTTCTCTCTACAAACAACTACAGAAGATACTTAAGTGATTACTTATTTAGTGGAAATAGCAAAATTGGATTTGTAATACAAAAGATTGAAAATCTAAAGCAAGTATTCCTGAAACAACCTTGAGATTTACTATTACTTTTTGCTGACTAGAACTGCCACATTGGAATTTCACTACTGAATTTTTTGCGTCTATATATACTGCAATATATTTATTGCAAAATAAGAAATGTTGTATGTTATATGCCTTTAGATTTGCAAAGAACTGTTGCCTTTACTAGGGCTTTACTTACAGCTTTTCCTCTAAAAAGGCTTTTTTTTTTCATACATAAAAAAAAATTCCTCACACAGAGCACATTGGCATACTGTAGTGGCAAATACATTAGGAAAGGCATGTTTCTGGAATCTTCTTTCCTGTTGCTGCTGATGGCACCCAGAACACCCACTAAGCCTTGTCCATTTAGCTGTTCTCATGCCCTGTTGACTGCCTTCTGATAATGACTGGACTATTTGTCCGTACTTTACTGATCACATCACTCTCTGGAGAATAAATTTATTGATTCATTGATGACCCTTTTAATAATGAAATTACATTTCATGCTGCTTAACTGATTCACTGCTTCTGTTGATTGTCCATTTATTGATTTCATTTGCTCAGCTAATTTTTAATCCTTTAACTTTGTCGGTTTAATTTCACTCCATTACCTGTGTATTTTACTTATAATGAGTTTTACAACCTAATTGACTCTGTACCTACATGATTTTCCTACTTAATTAATTGTGTGTTTACACAATTAATTGCATGGATTATAAACCCCTAATTAATTGATTACTGCTTAATCACATAATTTCCTGGTGCTGAGCTGCAAAGAATTCGGTGGCCATAGTCACATTCTGCCAATATTTGCCCACATTTAACCAGTCTCCTTTATCCTCCCTACTTTTTGTCATCTATCACCATTCACTCTACCTCTTTAATGACCCCATTGTTTCATTTTTACTTTTTTTATTTTAGTTAAATACTCATTAGTCTCTAACACTGTCAGAACTTCTCTTTATTAATTCCATCATAAGCTTTAATTAAATATTTATTTAAGTTTTGCTGGTTTTAATTAGAAGCTGGAGTATGCTTCTGCAAGGAATCTGGATTTAATCACATATTATCATGTATTATTCTAGATTAATCCTGGCAAATTAATTTAAATCATTCAGGAAAAACAAAACAGAACAAAACTGGACTAGATCATAGGCCTATGATAGCATAGTCAGGAATCCAATTATTTTTCCATGCAAAACTACCCAGAGGGCTATAAAAGACTGCTATCTATTTACTTCTATGAATCTTAAAGGGAGTTAACATTATAGAAGTGTCTCACTAATATCAATCGATACCACAGCTCCTTAAAAATGTTCTGAGAAAAATAGATATGGCTTTGAGTGTCTTGAGGAGAAGACAGGAGCCAAGCTTTTAAATGTCTTATAAGTACCTCTCCTTTCCCCCCCCCCCTTTTATCAATGTTTCCTTCCCAGTTTCAGAGCTTTTCACATTTATGCATCTCACTTCTGGACTGAGCCTAGTCTTTGAAGCCAAAAGAGATAGAACTCCTTGATGTGCAGAAAGACCTCTACTTTATGTGCAGACTGCTGCAAATAGAAAATGCCTTGATAATATGGATGGACTCTGTGGATGTCCTTTTCAAGGTCTGTGTGTATAGACACAATATTTCATCCTTTCTGAACCACTATGGTGCAACGAGGAAGAGGTTAAGAAGCAGCTTAGACTTGCCGAGTGTCTCTGAGCAGAAGATTTTACTGGGTTTCACTGAAGAGAAATTGAAAAGCATTTGATCACAGAAGAATAAAATTAGTCCTCCAGAGAGAATAACCTGATGCAACGGTGCTTCAAACACATATAAATTTCCCTCACCTGCTCTAGTGGGATAATAAATTTATGAAAAAGTAAAACTTCAAAATAGAAATATTAGATAGCCAGTGGCATGTCTTCGAAGTTACAGATTCTGCTATCAATTTAAAACTTTTGTTTCTAATTTACTTTAAAAGTATTGTAAACAAATATAGCTGTAGCAGCTGGCAGCATATTATTTCCCATACACATAACATAGATAAAATTAACAAAATTATAACATTGTGCCAATAGGGATGCACACACAAATCTTGTGTTATTTAGTGAAAAAGGCTGAAAAGTTGCATTCCATTTTGTTTCTTTATGGGCAAAAATTACGGTGATGTGGGCAGACACAATGAATGTCCTAATTTAACATAGGAGGAATTAGACTAGGCTAAAGCAAAAGGTTAGAAACTATTCAAATAAAAGTTTTGGTGTCTGAGGGGGTTCTGTGAAATTTAACTTCGAATACTTAGGGAGATGAAGTGGCTGAGTTCAAGCTTAAAGTCATGTACTGTTATCTTTGAGAAAATGATGAGGAGAGCTGAAGAACCAAGCTTTTGGAAAAGCAGACATACAGTGTTTAACCTTAAAAAATGCAAAGCTGTAAATGTATAATCTTAAAGATAGTTTTTTCCACAGTGAAAAAAAATAATTTTGAGACATCTAGAAGGCAATGAGGAGAAGTGTGAAGGACAAAACAATTCAAAGAATCTCTTCTGTTTTTTGTAAGAGGATAAAAGACTGTGGATAGAACAGTACAATGATATAATGCATATTGACTTATCTATTAATACATAGTCTCCATAGTAGCACTTTTGAAATTGTATCTCACATGATTGCATAAGCATATTAGAAGCACATGGATAATTTGAAGTTACTACTGACTAGCATATTTTAAAAAATATTCAAAATAATTTTGTAATTTTTTTTCTGACAAACTGTGCGGATACAGAAGAATTTAGAATATCTCCTATTCTAAATCTGATACCATTCAAAATGTCATGAATGTTTTTAAAGTGGTTTTTATATTAAATCTGCAGATGACAGTGAATCCATGTAGGCTTAGTGGCAGACAGGACTAGTCTTCAGAGAGGTATCCATACATTGGAACAATAACATAAAAGATATAATTACAATAAGATTCAGTGTCCTACATGTAATAAAAATATTTATTTAAATGGACGGATTGAAGATGACTGACACCAGGTTGCCAAAAATTACCTTCAGGTCATAGTAAAGTTAAAGTTGAGTATGAAACAGAATTACCACAATGTTATGAAAAAGACAAATAAAATACTAGGTTACACAGAAAAAACTCATTAATTGTAAAACTGGCAATAATTTTAAAATGTTTTGGGTTTGTCTTGTTTCTTTTTTTTTTACAAATAAAGATGTACTCAGAGCTGTGACCAACTTGAAGTATAAACTTTCCAAGAGGGCCTAGAATACGGTGAGAAATATTATCATTCATCTATAGAAGACAACTAAGGAATTCTTGTGAGACTAACTTTTTTAGTCCAGACAGAGTGAATCAAGGCTCTTAGGTCTAGATCATAAGCTGCTCTTCATGTGCTTGACTGAGAGTCCAAGGAATAATGGCTTTATATTATAACTACGGAAATTTAGATTAGATTCAGAACAAAATTTCCAAATTGAAAGGCTTGCTAAGCCCTGACTATAATTTCTTTGGCACAGTAGAAAATTCAAGGGACAGCCAAATGTGGTTATATGTTGAATAGGCAATGGACTATTATCACAAGATTCCACCTTGAGCAGATTGCCATTGAAAATAACTGTATTTTCCATCTTGCCATATTACTTTTCAATCCTGTGGGGTTTTTTGCCATCTATGTTCCAGGTTAGTAATACAGAGAAAGACATACTTTTCCCAATTAATGCTGGAATATTAAAAAAAAAAATCCATTATCTAGTATTCAGTTTAGAGCAAGACATACTTTTGAGTCTCACTAACTCACTAAGAAAATTGTTGCCATTTTTAGATGACAAATGGTCGTTATAATGGAATTATAATGGCAAAAATTGGAAGTGTTTTGTCAAGGAAATACTAGTCACTCATGGTATTCTTCATTCTTTGCTCAAGTGAAAGAATAAAAAACTACTTTTCACTTCTAATTTAATGGGGATTATCAATTTTAAGTTTGAGAATATCTAGAGCAGACAGCCTGTGTAAAACATTTTCCTCCAGGCCAAAATTTGAAGTGCTTACTTTTTTCAGCTGACAAGCAAATCACCATCATCCTTTGAAGAAGCAGTCTTACAGAAAATGCCTGGGTACTAAACAAATGCTTTTTAAATTTCCAAGATCAAACAGACATGGGCAATATACTCTGAATGCTCCAGAAACCTGTCCATGTATTTTCTAGGACTGTCTTTCCCAGCTCTACTTTTAGCAAAATCAGCAAAGATTCAGATTCTACAGAACTGACTGGAGAAATGAAATAACAAATCAAGGTCCTAGGGAAAGAGTGTTTAGCTAAGAGAGGGGCTGGGGTTTTTCTTTCCTGCAGAGTCTGTAAGCCAAAATGCAAGCTTAGAAAGTATGAGGACAGTTACAAAGACAAAACATATTTTGGGAAAGTAGGAAAATGACCTTGCATTTTCTTGTGTAACAACATTCCTCCCAGTACCTGCATGCATGCAAATCAACATGTTAAATACACTTATTTCTAGTTAATCCATAAAAGCTTGGAACTTGCCTTTGAACACTGCTGAAATCTTTGCTCAAAAACCAGAATACCTTCAGGATTCCTTTATAACTACTTAAAAAGTCTGAAGTAGTTTGGATTCAGAGTGCAAATCCATGCAAGCTCATACGGAGTTTTGGTTCTTTGTAGATAGCAGAAAATGTTTTCAGATTATGAGATGGAAACAGCCAGCAGAGTTTTCAGTACACAGAGGCCTGAGATAAAAACAAAACAGTATTGTCACTTTGTAAAAGCTTTAATCACGCATAACAGTTTGTTCTTATGAATATGTATGAGATGCTGATGAACATGAATGATTGATATTTATGATTTGCAAAGTGAAGAAGCTTATCTATATGCAGATTAAGTACCTCCAAGAAAACTATTCTTCCTTTTCTCCCTCCTGTTTTGGCAAAATTCCTGCGCCACTGAATGTTCAAAACTTGTATCTTTCCTGCAAAAACAGCTTAAAGCTCATAAGAAAAAAATCTCATCTATTCTTTTCAAATATTTTACTCCATGATTCTCAGAATAATTTGGAAGAATGCATAAAAATTGCTATGCAGAATATTATTTTAAGTTATTTAGGAAATACAGCAAGCAAGGGACAAATGAAGTATGACCGGATTATCTTTATATAAATGTTAATATATTTAACAGAGCTAATATTGGAAATAGAAATATTATGCAAAAGCATTTTGAATTAATTTTATCATTTATGATAATGAATACACATATATGGGCTTAAAAGTATTGGTTAAAGATACCTAGCCTTGAAGAAAAGGAGCCTTTCCCTGAAATTTCCTCTACACCATATTAATCCATAAAAAAGCATAAAATCTGGCCTCTGGAAAACCCTGAATTTTGCATATTTTATACAATACAAAATTCCTAATATTTTTTAAAAACTCTTGGAAAAAATTATGAGATTTGGTCATATTTTCCATGTGATTTAGATCTTAAGCTGCCCCTCATGCAAGTGCTGCAATTAACATAGAGTGCTAAGCTCTGTCTATTGTTGCATGTTGGAATAGAAAATGAGAAATGTATTAAAATATTAAGGTCATATAGGTTTGTACTGCATTTAATACATGATAAACAACAGAAAAATATTGGAGGCAACAGTAAAAAATGTTCAATGACACCATGCTTTCTTTTGGAAATGAAAACAAAATTACACCTTGTCTATACAAATAAGAAAATACTTTTTAAGTGGAAAACTATGTATAATAGTAAACCTTTTTAAATTACATCATAATAGCAGCTCATTACCTCTTAGCATCTTTTGAATGTCAGCTCCCTCATGGTTTCAGCATTTCAAGGCACAGTCAGCTTCAGGAAGCTGGATTAATAATGTAACGACACAATTAAGATGAAAAGAAAGAGACCTGCTGTTCAGGTGATAGGTATTATGCATGAGATTTTGCTGTACCAATATGTGTCTCAAGATGCACAGTTATTTCTAACAAAAGTTACTATATCTTCAGTGAATTTTGCCTTACACACCCCCTACAAATTCATCCAGATATCCGAATTAGTTTCCAATGGCACTTATCCTAACTATTAGGCATTTCATTTAGATCCATGTTCTGGTCCAGGTCCATGAAAGAAATTTATAGAAATGAAATAATAAGAGAATGTCCAGAAAGTGGCGATTTATAGCCAGGAGCTTTGATGGAAAGCTTTACAGGCTTCTTTAAATATGATCAACAGATATTTCTTCTAAATGTGTTGGATGTTAATGCAAGATGTATGAGTGAACAGTATGTATGAACTGAGTGAACAGCTTTTGGTTATCTTTTTAGACCTTTTAGTCTTCAGGTGCAGATTTAATTTTGTTACTATTGGCTGAATAATTTCATCTCAAAAATCCCACAAAAGTCCCTTCTGAAAAGCACACTTAAGCTCCTGGGGTTTACCTTGATAATGGTCTAAGTCTTGTACTGGTTGTCAGTGATAAGCATTGAAATTTGAAGAAGTGTAAGAAAGGCTATTAGAAGTGCAAAAGAAAAAAGGTGTGAACCAAACAAACCAGAGCAGTCAAAACTCAATTATCATTAGAGCAAAGAAAGCAGGATGGAGAAATGAAAAAGAGGGAAGAAGGAGTTCTATTTGCTATTGGTAATGACCTACTGAAAATTTCCTTACACTGTATTCAGTACAACAGTTGCAATATTCCAGTCTATTACACTGAAATGGTACTTTCCTTAATTAAAAGAAAAACCACAATTTTTTAAAAATTAATACCTCTGATATACCATAATGAAACAACATTATTGTAATCTTCTAAAGCTGATTGCAATTAAATTAATATACATTACATTTAAAGTAATTTAACACTCAAGACCTTGACTTTTTGCAGAAGTGATATTCCACATGAATGGTCATTTGCTTAAAAACTTTTAAATATTAATATTGAATGAATTAATATTGAATGAATGTTAAAAAATATATGTTTCCAATCTAATTGATGGGAAAATATCAATGGTTGGCTTCTTTCTTTTGCTCTATTTTAAGGCTTTTCATTACTTTCTGGAGTAAATTATATGGTAGAATTGTAATTTCTACCATTATAAGGTAGAACTATGAGTTTAAGACACAATCTCAGGCACATGGGGTGATTCTTGGGGTGACTGGCACAAGCACAAAAATGAGACTCTAGAATCCTACTAAGTCCCTTCCAACTCAGCTTCATCTATGATTCTAACATTCTATCATTCATACAGTTAATTAGCAAAGCTAAAATATCTAGCTTTTGGCATAGAAATATACTCTACTCTTTCAATAAGAAATTGCAAATACTGATTCATTTAACATGTTCTATAAAAAATGGAGGATTATTTTTGATTCCTTTTTATTAGATAGAAAGTGTTATATTGGAGATACTACAAAAACTGTATCAGAAGAACACCTCTAGAAAGAATAATTATTCAACTAAATAGTTTTTGGCTTTGTTGATTTTATATTTCTTATCATATTTAAAGATTACATAAACATTCTAGTAGCTAACTGAGGCAATACTCTTTGAATGAGCTTTTAAGCCTGTGTGTTGCAGTTAGTTGTTGCAAAAAATAAAAAAATATTTATTGTCTTCATTCTTCTTCAAAATTGTTTATTATATATATATATATATACGCATATTCCACCATACTTCAGTCTTTCATGAAAGTATGAAAGTTTTTATAGGGCCAGATGGAGCAAAAATACAAGAACAAATTTTCCTTTAGTGAGGAGGACAAAGATTTAGTGTATAATGAAATAAGAGTTAAAAAGCAATTAGAGAGATATGTCTTAAGTTTTTATGATGTTTTTAATTTCTCCTTTTGTATGTATATATATTATATATATATATGAATATATATGAATTATAAGTAAAATCTCAACACTGCGTTCTTTTTACTGAAACAAAATCGTGTTTGATTTAAGTTTAGAATTCTTCAAGTAAATTGGTCTATTGCATATGCATTTAAATATTACAATAATCCACATCTTCAAGAGGAGGACAATCTGAGTTAATATTTTAATTCTGCACTAATATATTGGTATTTATGCTTCAATCTCTGTTAGCCCCTTTTACAAACAAGCAGTTCCAGAAAAGCATTCCCCAGATTTGGCATTTTGATGGCAAACTCTGTGTTTAAATGTGGTTTTATTCAAATGAATATAAAAGTTCTTGCTAACATAAAGAAAAAGGGATTGATCATTTGGAGCCATTCTTATTACTTCTGTTTTTAGATGCCACTAGCTTTGAATCCACTAATTTTTGTAGATGGAAAAAGAATAGGACTTGGGCTCTCAATGATTTTTTTAATTCCTATGAAAATCGAAGACTTGTTCACAGGTTTATATAAAACATGGGAATTATCTATTTCTTATGTGCATTTGTTATATCAGAGTGTTTTGTATCTGTGAAATTATTAGGTTAGCCAAAACTACTGTGGGAGAGACAATACAGAATCTATTTTTCATTTGAGGTAATGCCAGTTATGCTCCTTAGGACAAAATTACCACTAGTGTATAGATTAGAATTAAAGATCATGTTACTTAATTTACATTTAATTCTGTAATATTCGCCAGAACTTTTGATTCAAGTAAATAGATTCAAGTAGAATGACAAAGGAAAACTTAAGACCCAGATCCATAGATATTCCAGCTTTTAAAAATATATAAATTTTCATGTAAATATAGAGTTAAAAAAGAAACCAGTCAAGTCACAAAGTTATTAAATATATTCTCATTTTCCAAAATATTTACACTACTTATTAACTGGAACAGCATCTATATAATGAAATTATCAGGGTGCATCAGGAACATTTTTCACTTTTGCAGGCAATATTGTATTAAAGATTTTTTGCTCTTAGTGTCCTTTATTCTGCAGGAGATTATATATACTGGAAGACTTGCAGATATTGGTCATTATCATGTATTTCCATGTGATTAAGGTTATTCACCCTTAGCACATTATAAGACATCCTTGGCTCATAGGCAGCACTGTATAAATTAGAGGATTCACCAAGTGTGAACAATAGGTCTTAAAAGCTTAAATGACCTTGTCTTCACACCAAACTTGCTGGCAGTATACATTTAAATCTCAGAAGAAGAATAAGTACATAAAATAAGGCTAACATCTTCAATGAAGACATGGGGAAAAAAAAAAAGAGAAATTAAATGTTTCTTCTTTTTCTCTTCTCAGTGTGGAATATGAAACCAGCAGAAAAATAACTTCCTCAACATATCACTCACATAGCAATAACCCATATTAAGTTTTCCTTAGATAGTTAGTTTGGAAATTAATGGTATGAGTATTGAAACATCAGGAAGATATTGTCACCAATTGTACTAAATAGTATAACTTTCAGCTAGATGTCCTTGATATGCTTCAGCAAACATATTTCATTTTAATATCAGCTTTTAAATCAACCTCCAAGTACATCTCAAGATAACAACGGTTATAAATTAATTTGCATAATAAAACAATAATCCTTGTGCACATTTAGAATTGCAGTGCATATTTTCATAGCATTATACATGTTGATTTAAAACTTATCATTTCCTATTCTTTCTAAACAAATTAGATACCTAAATTAATATGAAATTTTGAGAGGAAAGTACTCTTTTGCCAGGATTCTGATGATTTAATATATTTTATGGAGAAGTCAGTGGTGAATTCATGTAGAATACAGCATTATGACTCATATATATAATGATGTGACTCAGAGAAATATTTTCTCATGAATTATACATTCATGAGAAACTCTTTGATTAACAGTGCCTATATTATACCTTTATAACTAAAGCTATTCAATAGAATTAAAACTCAGTTTCTATTTATTTTTCTTCCATGCTTCTTAATCTTACTAAAAAATTCACAAAGCTCCCTGCTTTAAAAACAAAAGTATTATCCATAAAGCTCACATACATTGTGGCACCTCTTATGTCTAATATTTATTATGAAAAACTCACTCATTGTATGATAAATTACTTCAGATGTAAATTTGGCTCCAACTTCACCTTTAACGACCCTGAAAAAACCTCAAAAGAAAATACTGTGATTTATTCAAAGTAATTATTTTCTTAATTGATTGGAAATAATTCTAGATAGGTTTCCATATGTTTTTAATTAATTTATTCCCTCTGTATCTCAAAATTCAAAGCAAGAGCTTAATGTATCATACTCTTTAGGAGATTACTCATGCTTCACCCAAGCAAATAAGCTATTGAAACAATTTATTTATTTGGTCAGCTAATAAATCTCTTTCATATTTTCTTATTATTGCTGGAGTTATCATAGCCCGTGAGACTCTGGGAAAACCAGCATTTTTTTCCTGTGTACTTTCCCTACTCACAGCTGTTTCATTTGTCTGCTTTATCTATTTTTCCCCAAGTGTTAATTGGTAATTTGATTTTATATTTGTGTTTTTACACAATCAGCAGACTTCCTAATGTCAGTCTCAATGACAGTGAGCAAAACAGTTTTCTTTATTGTTTAAATGTTTTAAATTATTCCTGCTAACACTTCTTGCAGTAAAGCAAGTGCAGATTATTAAGCTGAAATAAGCAGGTATTAAATAATCAAAATGTATCTGAAATGATGGTTTTAAAAATAGTGCATAGGCAAAATATAGCATACCATTTCCTGGTCACGCCGAAAAATTTGGAGAAAACCAGATGTTCATCTACATCTCAAGTGGAAGTTCACCATGATGTTGAGAATTACTCTAAATTTAAGTAGATTAGGCAAATTAGACTAATTTGAAAGAAGAGAGGGCTATTACTTATGGGTGCGGAGGATGATGTGGAAGCAGAGGAAGAGGTGATATGGTTATTAAAGGTCATGGGAGAGAGACAAGTAGAAAACTATCAGACCTGGAACACTGAGCTGTTAAGTGAGAGTAGGGAAATACTATGGAATATCTCTGCTTGATACCATGAAACCATAATGTTTATGGATTTTCTCAGGCTCATATTTTAAAGTGGCCTAAATGTTTAGACATGGGAAAGCTGTTTGTCAAAAATATTCTAGCATTAACTGAATGTTTCCATTACTTTCTTTATCTTAGGCATGAAATCTTTCTAACATGTAGATGTTCAGTTTCACCGATATAATTACTAGGCAAGATCAGTTTTATCCCAGTAAATGTCTGTATATGACAAAAAGCAATTCAGTTTTTTTCTGTTGCTTGATGAGGGGTAGAAAGGAAAAGATTACTGAGATATTTTCAGGGCACATAAGCCCTTTCCCAAGAACTTGCCAACACAAAACATGTGAAAAATCAAAAATCTGTATCAGCTGGTATCATAAAGGATATCTCCTCTTCCTGCAATGTTTGTCTTGCTTACTCTGTTGTGCTAGTGCAGCTATAAGAGCAATGGAATTACCTACTTTTAAGACACACCTGCCTTTAAGACACATCATTCTAAATAGACTAAAAACATTTTACTCCATCCTTCTCTTTTTTAAAATTCAAACTATTTTGACAGCTGTTTTAGAAGAAAGAGTGCAAACCACTGAAGCACTGGTGTAGGAAAACACCACATTATCTTCCTGCACAGATAGAAATATAATCATTATACTTTCTTATATCCCTGGGGGCTATACCATCCATATTGATCTTTAAATAAATAAAACCAATTTGTCTCTGTTAGACGACATTGTTCTATTCCTGAAGGGAAACAGCTGACTTTTATTTGTTCAGGGTGCAACAAACTGCTCCTAGATTGGACAGACTCTTGCTGTCTCACTTTAGAAACAAATGTCTGAATGGGAAGAGGAGAGACACATCTGTGGTCTGAAATACCTTGCTTGACTTTATATCCAAGGGGAAGAGGAAGTTTCACAGAACTGGTCTAAGTGAGAAGCAACTTTCACAGCATGTCCCTCAATAACTAAGCAAAGCTACCAGAGAACAGGTATTACAGAAACACACATGAGGATATACCCTGCAGTTATGAATCAACCTCATAGCGCTGACGAGGCTGTAAACTCTTTCTGGGTGCCTGAATGCATGACTGGAAATTAAAAGATAACATGGGGGAATTATCATACATGAGCTTCCTACATCGTTGTGCTGAAGTGGGATTTGGAAGCTAACAAAATATTGAAACCTTTCTAACATGTCCTACATCCTAAAATCATAGCACGTTTTTGTTTTGAAAAGACCTTAAGGATCACTTAGTCTCACCTTTCCTACAGTCAAGATTTCTTCCTAATAGCTAACCTAGATTGACCTTCTTTAAGTTTGAAGCCATTTCTCCTTTTCCTGTCACTACATATCCTTGTAAAGGGTCCCTCTCCAGCTTTGTTGTAGGCCCCTTCAGGTACTGAAAGGCTGCCATAAGGTCTCGCTGTAGCATTTTCTTCTCCAGGCTGAACAACCCCCAGCTCAACCTGTCCTCATCAGAGAGGTGCTCCAGCCCTCTGATCATTTTTGTCACTCCTCTGACCTGATTCCAACAAGTCCACATCCTTCTTATATTGTAAGACTTAGAGCTCGACAGAGTACTCCAGGTGGGGTCTCAGCAGAGCAGAGCAGAGGGATGGAATCGCTTCCCCTGCCCTGCTGTCCCCGCTGCTTTTCACACTGGCTTTCTGGGCTGCAAGAGCACATTGCAAACTCATGCCAAGTTCCTCACCCATCAGCACCAAGCCCTTCTCCTCAGGGCTGCTCTCAACCCATTCTCCATCCAGACTATCTCAGCGCTTGTGAATGCCCTGACACAGATGTGGGACCTTAGACTAGGCCTTGCTGAACTTTGTGAGCACTCAAATAGTTGTGGTTCAGCAGTTTTTTATGCAAATGGAGAGCAGTGAGGAGCATTGCTCCTCAAGGGTTGGTATTGGAATTGGCACTGTTGAACATCTTTTTTGATGACATAGACAAGAAAACTGAGTGCACCCCCAGGAATGCTGCAGGTGACCCCAAGCTGAGTTGTGCAGTTGACACCCTGAAGGGATGTGATGCCATCCAAATGGACCTTAAGAGTCTTGAGACACAGGCTTATGAAAATCCCATGAAGTACTACAAGGTCAAGTGTCTTTCATCCTTGATTTTTTCCAATAATATGTGTTTGAAGTAAAAAATCATTCGGATTTATATCATTGGGTGATATAAAATCAGCTGGAGACTAAGGAAACAAGCAGCAAATTAGGGCACAGAGATGAAGCCCAAAATTAGAGAAATTCCAAATCTTGATTCACAAGAGAGGAAATGAGAAAGACGGACAACTACTCACAATTTTTCATACTACAGTAAGTTCCAGCTTGCATTTACAGCAATTTAAATTAGAAGATGTATAAACTGTCATAACATCTAGTTGGGAGAAGATGAATTTCAGTAGTTAAAGGGAGACAGAACACCCTAGGTTTAGTAAATAGCAATCTGTGAGATATTATTACTGGAAGAAATTATAAACAAAGCCTATTTCCTTTTTACCAAAATGAATATTTCTTCAAAATAATTTTAAATTCACATTTGAATGACCACAATGCTTTATCTGTGGAAAATGTGCCTTCTAGGAAATTATTTTTGTGATGTAGATGTACATTGTTCTGATATTTCAAAGTGAAGTTATTTAAGAAGCCTTGACTTTCTTGTTTCCAGCTTCCTTTGCCTTCCTCTTGCAGTTTTTATTTTTTTTTCAGAAATATTCTTTCACATGCGGAGATTTATGTCTGTGGGAGATGTGTGTCTGTGTGTGTGAGAGTGAATGGCAAATGGAAAAAAATTCACGGGCATAGGTTAATATTAATTTCTTAATCTCTCTATTCCTAAAACAAATATATATGAGTTGGATATTTAGCAGGATTGACACATATTTTTCACTGCTTGATGCATAGAATAACTACCTATCTCACAATTTTCTTGATGGAAATAATATTATGACAGTTTAAGTCCAGAACTTGCTCAAATGCAGCATTTTCAAAATTCTGTAGCTAGTCTGAATATGTGGATTGTCTTCTGACAAACCATTCTTTGATATGTAAATGTAAGCTTCAACATTACTATTTGTACATTTTATACTTAGTCTTCACATAATTAGCACATTTTAAAAAACCCAAAAAGCCAAAAAACCAAAAACCAGATAATCAGTGCAGTAATCAATTAACATGACCTTTACTATCTGAAATCACTTTTTTACTGCACTATGGTCTTAGGAGTAAATGCTATTAAACACTGATTATTATTTTCTCATTAACTTCTTTCCCTTTGCAATGTGTTAATATAAACAGAAAGACTGTGCAGCCTTAGATCTAGTCAATGCATCTCATTATACATTTTTTATATTTTTTGGTTAGATATTATTATTTAATTTACTAAAATCCTGGGTTCTCTACTTAAACTTATGAGCTTGCAACATCTTACAAAAGTAAAAATATATTTTTCTGTAGAAACAGACAAATTGTTTTAATCTATAGTCCAAGACCCATAACTATATTATAGTATTTATAAAATTATTTGTGATTAATAGACCTTGGCTGGCTGGCAGGGGCAAACCAAACTGCTCTGTCACTCCATTCATCAACAGGACAGTGGGAGAAAATAAAATGAAACTCTTTTGGGTCAACACAAGGACAGGGAGATTACTTACTAATTAACAACATGGGCAAAACAGGATTTCTTCCTTGATTTGAGGAAGAATAACCTAACTTGTTTTCAATTTCTTGAAATGGAGTATGTTACTTTGACATACTCCATTTACACATGACATAGAAACATGAAAAAAGCTAAAACCAAATTCACCCATTCTTCCCTCCCTCTCGGATTTGATTTTCTCCCTAATTCTTTTACCTTCTTGACCCCTGCTATCCCTTCCATGCCATGTGGAGTAGAAAAGTAGTTCATAATTCTGTAGTTCATGATGAAATGTTTCATCATTCTGCATCTATTCCGCTCCTTCCTCCTCTGCACCAGCATGGGATCCCTCCATGGGAGACAGCTCTTCATGAAAAGCTTCAGTTTGGGTCCCATTCAAGGAAGTACAGTCCTTCAGGAGGATATTACTCCTACATGAGGCTACAGCTACTGTCAGAAAACTTCTTCCTCTGTGGGTTCCTCTCCACAAGTCACCGTTCCTGCCAGGCACTTGCTGCAGCTTGCAGTCCTCCATGGACTGCAGTCTGGATATCTACATTGCCGTGGTCCTCCATGGGCTGCACGGGCACAGATGGCATCACCATGGTCTGCACCATGGACTGCAGGGGAATCTCTGCTCCCTGTCTGGAGTACCTCCTCATGATCCTTCTTCTCTGGCCTTGATGTCTCCAGGGCTGTTTCTCTTGCATTTTCTCACTCCTCTCTCACAGATGTTGTACAGCATCTTTTTCTGTTATGCTTTCTTTCATACCTTATCACAAAGGCACTATCAACCTTATTGATGGGCTCCTCTTTGGCCAGTAGTGGGTACTTCTTGGAGATAGCTGGAACTGGATTTTTCTGACCTGGGGAAAACTTATGTGGTCTTCCTGGAGAAGCCATCCTGAAGCACCCTCAGCTACCAAAACCTTGCCAGTTAAACCCAATACATTACAGTCAAGAATTTTAGTTGTGTACACTCCTTCCAAAAGAATAAAAGTTGATGGAAATTGGAACAGAAAACAGATTTTGCATAGAAAATTTTAAGACGTTAAAACTCCAACTCAGAACTAAAAACTCCAACTCAGAACAGGAATCCCAGCATTATTCTGAATTCAGTACTTTCCTTTCTTTGTTGCTGGAGCACAGTTCTATAGGCCTTGTTTCCTTTAGATTGGTCAAAATCTTGTGCAACTCAAGCTGTGGAGACAAATCAAGCTTGAACTGTATGTAAAAATGCTTTCATGCATTTCAAATCCAACTCTTCTGTAATAAGCTTGCTTGCCTTCACTCCAAACTATGAAAATTGTTTTATGCCTAGCTTATCATGTGAAATTGAGGCATTATCAGAGATAGACTCACAAGTGCTTTCACACAACTCCCAGGTGCTATGATATACTCTTGTATATTGAAAAAAAGTAGTAAGACAAGATAATTTTAAAAAATCTGTTAATTCAGCATGCTTAGAAATAAAGCATGGTGCTTAGTATAATAATAATTCTTGTTTGCCTTTTCAGTTTTCTGAAGACTCCAGTAAAATATTTCCAACTGAATTACTGAGGCAGTTTCACTGATCTATCTTAGTTGCAGTTTCTGGCTTTAAAGTGTGTCTTCTTGCTTTGTATGTCCAAGGAAAGAATATTTCTAGTTTGCAGATTTGTTTTAATAATTTGAAAAAGATATCAATATAATCTTTTTAACAGTTGCAATTGTGACATAGAAAAAATTCATTTTAAATTCATAAAAAAAAAAAAACTTCCTTGCCATTTGGCCAATAAAAAGCTCAGAAATTTTCACAGCTTATTACAGGAGCAGTGAAGAAGAAAGGTTAACTTAACGCACAAGGCCACAGTATGGAGAGGTAACAAGCACAGGGGAGGCCATCACTCCTAAACACTGAGGAAGCAGGAGCATTTATTTAGCCTTGGTATGTGAGAGAGGATTAGGTCTTAAATCAACTGATAAAATCCTCTCTCTCCTTTCTATTCCAATGACCTTTTCTTCTCAGCCTGTTTCTCTTTATGTTATTGTCAAGACTCTACAGGCTCCTGCCTTCTGCTCATCTGTGCTTTGGACAAGCTCAGCCTGCAACAAAATAATCCACTGCTGTTCCTCAGGATTCCACCTTTTCTGGTTCCCTCCTTCGTTCACTGAACATGTATTCCTAAATATGAAAGATAAGGCATGAGTCCATTTTAGATCAGCTAAAGGACAATTAAGACATCACCTCTTCTGAAAACTTAAATAGGGGAGAGAAGATGAAATGCATTTAGGCAAGTGAGGTGTAATAGGCATTTTACTGAGTGTACCAAGTCCATATCACTTTTTAACATTAATTATAATTAATGCAAATAAGACTTCAGGAATACTGATGTATCATCCTCTGAATATTTAATACTTGTTGATAGAAAAAAAATACAAAATTATAGTCATACAACTGAAGATGACATCACATTCCAGGCTGGCAATGCTCACACTTCACACTTCCATGGTGTCCCATATTAAATATATATATATATATATATATATATATA
>JANIJU010003056.1:96481915-96520794 GCA_025504685.1 Leucosticte australis | reverse complement strand
ATCACTTTCTTATTTGTCACGCTACTAGAGAAGAGAGAGAGAGAGAAATATCTAGATTTAATATATCTGCAAAGTACAGATAAATCTGTTTGTGCATGTATTATTAATATCCCAGTATCAGAATGAGGAAGATATAACAAAACACAAGTTTTAATATTGCTATCTAGAGTAGAGTTGCCTGTATTTCTGCAGCTAAGACATTTCATTATCACCCATTTAAGGTGATTATGCTTCTTTTAATATGAATGCCAGGTGTATAATGCTGAATAGTTTTAAAGCATTCATATAATTTTGATCCTACAAAGCAATCTATTGCAACACAGATTTTAAAATCTTTTCACTTTCATAGTTAGTTAAACAGCTGAACAAGAAACTGAAGAAATACAGAGTTTCAAATTTAATTAACTGTTTTGAGTGACATCAAATCTGATGCTGGCTGCTGTGTCATTTTCTTATGTCATAATGAGATCCTCATTAGAAATTATTTTCTGAGGGCAAGACTTCAGTTGAATCAATGTTTCTAAATTAAACAAGGGAAAAAAATTGATACTTAGTGGAAAGCAACAACAATTATTAAGCAAAGCTATAACAGTACATGTATAACAGTACAATTACACTGTGCCGTAGATTTGTCCTTTTTGTCACAAAGGTATCATAACACAGAAGCTAGCAAAACCAATATTTTCTTGGATATGCTCAAATTGTTGAACAAAATGTATTCATCTTCCCTTACAGTTCCTAATTTCTTTGCATGGCTATGTCTACATCTGCCCTTTCCCCAGCTGTGCAGCTCCATGTATAGGTCATAAAGTTAGTGTAGCCCAAAGAGAATGTGTTCAACAGGCTCTCTCCCAGTGGGAACAATTATTGTAAAAATAAAAGCAGTGGGAAACAGGAAGGATAGAAATTCCCTGGATGTACACAAGAATTTTGTTGCCATAGCTAATAGGGCATTTCAATGACTGACAAGTGGGACACATTTTCTGTTGAACAGCAGAGCCCTAAATTAAATTCAGTTCTTGTCTCCCAAAAAAAATTTAACTCTTGGAATACTTTTCTTTTTCATGTAATGAGAGGAAACCATAGGTAGGAGTGCAGAAAAGCCTGATTCTCTGCTCATTCAAATTTTCACTAGGAAGAAATCCATACCATAGCATAAATCAGCCTTTACTTCAAAATCTGACCTTGTTTTCCTGAGAATAAATGGAATAGCTCAGTTTTCCTGCTCTCTCACTATTGAATTTCTCACACTGATTATAGATCAGTCAATGACAAAGCCCTTTGGCTCGTGAACTGAGAAGGTCTAGACATATTCTAACCATCTTTGTCATTTTTTGTAACCTGTAGTTAGCTACAGAAATACTTGTAGCTGCAGAAATATTATTCCCTAGATTCAGACTTCAATGATATTCTCTTCCATACAACTGAAAAACAATTCTGTTCCATTATTAGTCATTGGGAAAAAAAAATCCAAAACCAAGCAGGAACAACAAGAAGAAAGTGTTTCAAGACTTCCAAAGTGATTTTATCTTATTGAAAATGTACTGCCTTCAAAGATTCTAGGAGCAAGTGTATTTTCTCTTGTCTTTCATTTAATTCATTTATAACCCCATAGTAACAATGAGGAAAAATTAAAGTCAGACAGTGGGGCAAACCTCTTTATGCATCATTTGATGCCACCAACCCTTAAAACATCTGTTAAAGCTCTTGCTTAGAGAGTGATTATATTGCAGACTATTGCATTTGTTCAAAAACATCTTTACTAGTCATTCACTAGTCAACTGATGCTCTAATAATCAATACAGAACCTTCATAATGGCACATATGGTCTCAAAGAGTATTTTTACATGCTTTACTTCAGAAAAAATAAACAAACAAACAAGCAAACAAAAAACACAAAAAAACCCAACTAAACAAGGAACATATAAAAGGTAAACCCAGGTAAATTATTTCAAATAGCAAAAACATCTACAGTTTTAATGATATCTTCCTCATTGTTATCAAAGATATTACTTTTTCATTCATTTTCAGTTTGAAATAAGGAGGGAGGCCATATTTGCTTGAAAGCAATAAAAATAAGCAGATTTAAAATCCAATTTCTTTTCTTTATGTGTGCAGAGGAGACAGGGTATTGTGCTGGGTTCTCAAAACAGGTTGGATAGTTGCTGTTTGTCTCCTAATCTCTAACACTAAAATACTCAAGGCAATTTTCATTTGAGTAAATAAGTTTGCAAGCCTTACCTTCTGTATCATCTGCAGTTTTGGGACACTGGATGCAAAGAGTGACACTTATGTAACTTTTGGTCTGGGAATGTGTGTGATGCAAGAATTCTGTCTTGGTACTTGAATTGCTGTGTGCACTTACATAAAGAAACCTTTTACACAGAGAGCTTCTCCTTCAGAGAGGAACGCACAACCAGCTTCCAGGCAATCTGAAACAACACAATGGCATACCTAATTAAGAAGATAATAAAGACATTTACTCAAGAAAAGCCCAAGACTAGTTATTTTTATATCCTAGCTAAAATAAATATAACATCTTGTTCCCAAGGCACTTCTGCCTATAAGTAACTGAGGATTAATCATCATTACCCCAGGGACTTCGATTAGCTGTGATTTAGATAAACAGAAAATCTGTGAAATATGTGAAAATCTGTCTTTGTTCTCAAGGTTGGGAGAATTCCAGTTCCTAAAACTGTAAAATCAGAAATATAGAATTTTAAATGGCATGTTGGAAATAAAATTAAGGAAATAATCAAAGTAAAGACAGTCATTCCCCAAACGTTTACTGCCTAGCAGGTCTTATCAACAATTTGCAATGTTGGAATGCTATATAACATGCAAGATTATTTGATTATGGATTAAATGTTGACTGAGGAGGTTTACAGTAACTGAAGTAGATTGTGAATTACTGTGTCTTTGAGATTTATGTAGAAGATTAATCTCCAGATACCAAAAACATTGTGAAGACAGAACTCCTGGGAATTATTTTGTCTTGAGATTTAGCAAAGGACATGAAGAACATCACAAAAATAACTTTGGTATGCCCTCATAGGCACATTAGATTTGAAACCACTCTTCTTTTTCTTCTCTGAATTTTTAGCTTTGAAAAACTATTTTATAGAACAACGAAGGAGTTTTTTTGTTAGTTTATAGAATTCTATAACCCTGACCTGATTGTTCCAAACCTGGAGATGTAACTTCAGAACACAATACTCCCAATTTCTTTTCATCTTGTTCACAGGAAGCTTATTATTTAAGGGTAGCATATTTAGCTGATTCAGGGATAGAAACAACACAAAGCAGAACTCAAAAGCTACACTATAGATATAATTCTCTGACATTTTTATATGTGTATGCATTGCTTTTACACTGACAATACTTCTAGTCAGTATATTATTCTTTCTAAACAGTTCAAACACCATTGTATTAAAAATTTATTCTTTTTTATGATGAAAAAATTGCATGGCTTATCCCATTTCCCCTTACTTCTGGATTCTGTGGGAGTAACAGAAGAGCATATGCACAAGCATTTGCCAGCAGAATAATTAAAGAACTAATGTCGTCCATCAGCATGTCTTCTTCAAGTTTGGGACTTTTTCTGTATATAGGCAATGACCATTGATAGACCTATTTGACACACATTACTAGTTGGCAGTTCCATAAGCTGAATGAAAAAGTAGAAGTAATTACAATGTTCCAAACCCCCTGGATCTCTTTGGTGGACATGTCCGGTCCATACTCTTAAAATGCAGGAGGGAAATAGAAGATAGCTGTGAGGATATTCTTTGTTTAGATGGATATTTTCACCATCTGTTACTTGTAACAACCTGAAGAGCAGGAAAGTTTTGTCCAGAGCCGTAGTGGGAAGAAATATTTTAGTTGTTGCACAAAAGCCTTTTCTTGATATCTCTGACTTCTAGAAAATCAAGAGATGGACAAGAATAATCAAAAAGAAAAACAATATAAAATGCAGAGTTGGTTACCTGATGTGACAAAATGGTCTATTTCTGTATGCTGGACATTTCCATAAGAAATAAACATCCCTCATGAGGTTCCCATGTGCTCACTTTTTTGAGCTTGTCCAGGTCCCTCTGGATGACATGCCTTCCTTCAGATGTCTCAGCTGCACCACTCGTCATGGTACCATCTGCAAACTTGTTGAGGGTGCACTTGATTCCCCACTCTATCTATTGATGAAAACACTAAACAGCACTGGTCCCAGTATGGATGCCTGAGGGGCACCACTTGTCACCAGTGCCCACTGGGACACTGAACCTTTCAACACTACTCTCTGGGTATGACTGTCCAACCAATTCATTGTCCCCTGAACAGTCAACCCATCAAATCCTCTTCTCTAATTTAGAGAGATGTTGTGGGGAACTGTATCAAAGGTCATACAGATGACATCCATAGCTCTTCCCTTGTCCACAATGCAGTCATTCCATCACAGGAGGCCAGTAGAGTGGCCAGAAAGGACCATGTTTTGTTTTATCAGGAATGTTGCTGCAAGGTCAACTGTCACAAAAATCTTAGGAGTCTACCTGGCTCAGCAAATTTGTCAGAAACTGGGTTTCATCTCTTTGGAAATCAGCTCAGTCATGAATACTCATAAAGAGGAACTGGAATTTGTGGCCAGTAGTAGTTCTACAAGAGTGAAACCACTCACCTCTTTCATACTACCACTTATTTTCCAGTCCCTTTTCCATTTTGCTTCAGGGATTGAGTTTGAAAGTATTTCCAATATAGGATTTGAAGAGACAGATAGGAAAAGTTGAGTTTCAATCAAATGGATATACTGCTGAGAAGACAATAGACATTTGATTCAGCAAATATCAGGCTTTCATTTGAGTCTCATTTCTCACAGTTCTCTAGTTTAATTTCAGAAAAAGCTAGAAACTATTGACATGATGTAATGAACACATTACATTTAATCACATCACCAGCACTGCCTGGCACAAGTTAATGAGCATTCATTTGAGATTTTGGACTCCTTTTTATTTTTGTCATTAAAGCAAATAAACATTGCTATCAGCAAGTTGTCTCACTCTAAATAGAAAAAGTTTGTGTACATGAGCAGCTCTAGCATTTCATGTACAAGTTGTGATCTCAGTAGTTCTTCAGACTTATACAAATATTACACCTATCTGAAACCCAGGAGTTTGTTCTATAGGTCAACAGCACAATATCCTGACCTTCATCATCACAGATTTCAACTTCATTTGCATTTGCATTTGATTCTATGATTTTTTCCGTGTTTATTCGGTCACAAGCAACAACGCTGTCCTGGTTTTGGCTGAGGCAGCTGGTACAGCGCTGTGTGTTGAATTCAGTATGAGAATGATGTAGATAACACACTGACGTTTTGGTTGTTGCTAGGTTATGTTTACCTGAAGCCAAGGACTTCTTTTGTGTCTCATTCTCTGCCAGTGAGAAGGTACACAAAAAAGGCTGGGAGAGAGCATAGCAGGGACGGGTGATACAAACTGACCCAAGGGATATTCTAGACCATGGTATGTTATGCCCAGTATATAAACTGGAAGAATTACTTGGAAAGGGGAATAATCAAGGTTCAGGGATGGGGTCTGACATTGGTCAGCAGGTGGTGAGCAATTGTATTGTGCATCATTTGTTTTTTCTTGGGTTTTATTTTTTCCCATAATAATAACAATGCTAATAATATATTATTTATTCTTTCATTTTGTTTCCGTTATTAAACTGCTCATTCTTATCTCAACTTTTGATTCTCCTCTTTTCATTGGGGTTGGAGTGAGTGAGCAGTTGGTGCTGCATTGCTGACAGGGCTTAAATCACAACAAATATGAAATTAAAGTAACTGAAAATTCAATGTCTAATTTCTATGTATTTGCTTTTATAGATCATTCTATCAAATTACTCTGTACATATGAAATTTATTTAAAGGAAATTTTCTGGTTTTCTATACAGTGAGCTGCCACACAGTTTCACTTGGCCTAAGCTCTCATGTATGACAGTGTGAGATTCTAGTTTAAGATATGTTTTAAAGGAATTTCAAGTGGCATTGACATGTCAGCTCTTCTTTATTCTTTTAAAAAAGATCACTAGCAGAATGTAGTATACTCCTAGTATATACAAGAGCCTCAAGTTTGAGCAAAATTTTTATGTTAGGGAAGAATTACAGTTTGCACCATACCTTTTTTTTCAATATCATTGGTTTAATTAACTTCAGCAAATCTGTGAGACAACACACAATAGTCATATAGCTTGTGTGGTACAATAATAATTAGTTATAGTATTCCAAAAATAAAAAAAAACAAAACCAGTTTCTTCTCAGGAAAAACATAATTGTTGTTAATAATATGATTTATAAATAATTTGTCATCTTACATTATAATTTTCCTTATCAGGACACAGAAAAAATATTAAAGGAAATTTTAAATAAAAAGTCAGTCTGTCTGGGACAAACACAAAATTCCCTAAGTCTTAGGAAAACCCAAGACACACACCTCTCTTTAGGTTTCCAAAAGGAGAAGGAAAAGTCAAAAAAAGATCATAAAGGGATGGTTCTGTTTTAAGAAAAAAATCAGAAAACCAGTAGCAATAAAGCATTTTTTTGCACCACCTTTATATCGTTGCACTTACAAGCAACGATATAAAGGATTTAGTATATGGAATATTTTTGCTTGTTTGTTTCTCTGCTTACTGAGCTTGGATTATAATTACCTAGATGTAAACATGCCACTACATTTTGAATAAATGGAAAGGTTATTCTCAAGTGAATTCCTCCCAGCATGCAGTTAGAAATAATCTATAAAGGTGGACTTCAGTGCTGGTTGCTGATTAAAAGAATTTCAATGGTAGAGTGAATGTTAGGTCCATGTATTTCTTTCACACATTGTTTATTGGTCAAGCGCTGGAGTGGAGAGCTCTCACTAATAATCAGTAAATCACTGCTGATGCCCAAAAAGAGTCCTGTCCTTTCCTCTTGCCTTCCTCAATTCTCTCTTGTTATCTTCACTTAGGATGAACAAATTATCAAGGGACACCTCAGGCTGCAAACTCATTATCTCTTCTCTAATTATAGACACACACACACACAGACACCCACCCACACACAACTACCAGGCGCTTCTTCCCACTTATGTGATTTACCTGCGTAAGTTCCTGAAAAGGGTGACCTAGCAAACTTAGTGCAGACCTGACAGACTCAGTTCCTGTGAGAAGAAAAAAGAGGATACCTGTCAAGCCAGATTCAGAAGACTGGAGTTTTTTTTTTAAGTGTCAGGGATTGCCTAAGTAGGAAGGATTATAAAAAGGCAATGAGCTGAGACCACCCCCGCCCCGCCCCAACCCCTTCCAAAGGCAAAACAAACAAAACAAAACAAAAAAAGGACAGCTACTATTCAGCAAAAAATTCCAAAGAAGTGTAAATCTGAAATTTTCCAACCTAAAAATTCTAATATAGACTATTGCACAGCTATTCCGAAAATTTTTGCTACTGGAAAAATTAAAAATGATATGAGTGTTAACAGCCATCAGAAATGGATTCAGGAATAATTCAAGCAGCCACTAACTTGGGGTTAAGAGTTCAGTATCAAGCCAATTAGATGAAAATACATTAAAAAAGGAAAAAAACCCAAGAATAAAAAAATAGTCTTAGAGATATATTCTCTAGTCAGGAACTGTCTAAATAGGTGTTTTAAAGAATAATAATTCCCACCAACAAAACAGCAGTCTTACATGAGCAGTCGCTTAGGAAGGTGAAGATAGATTCAAACTATTTACTTTTTAAAATTCTACTAATAGGCTTTTCAATTAAGGATGCTTAAAGCCTAGTTATTTTGTGGATTAAATCAAGAAGTAAGAAAAGAAGAATATATATTTATGTGTAGTATGAAAATTGTCAACATATATTACCAAAAGAGTTCCAAAAAGTTCTGTGCTGAGACCTGAGGCATTCAATACAAATTTATTAAAAAAAAATCCCACAACAAATTATGAGGTTTTCCCTCATACAAATGCTGAATTTAGGATGAGGAAAACAAGTGGTTACTGTAAAGAGTACACAGATGTATGCAGCGGGGGGAATAAACTAGAAGAATTAAAAATTGATATGAAATCTCATTGCAGTTACATAGACATGGTGTGATAGCTCACATGTATGGAATGTTGTCATGGATGGCTCTGCCCTTTCTAGGTAAGAGAGGTGAAGTGATGGATTTGCTCTTTATGTCAGGGAGCATCTGGAATGTCTCAAGCTCTGCCCAGGGGCAGACACATGAATTGAGAACTTATGGGTGAGAAGTAAGGGAGTGGATAATATGGGTGATATTATGACTGGATAATATGGGTGGGCATCTGCTATGGGCTGCCTGACCAGGAGGAGGAAGTTCATGAGGCTTTCTATGGAAAAGACTGCTCAGGGAGATCCTGGAATCTCCCTCTCTGGCAAAATTTAAAACTCACCTGGACACATTTCAGTTTAACCCATTCTAGATGGTATTCCAGAGGTCCCTTCCAACCCTAACAATTCTGTCATTTTGTGATCTGTGACACCAAGGTTTCAAAGGTGGAATAAACTATTTAAGCTAAAAGCTAAAGTCACAGGATACACTTGCAACAGGGACACAGGTGATTGGCTGTCAAGTACCTTTTGAATATTCAGTCAGAAAAATATCTGCAATTTAAATATCTTGTTAGATTTAATAACAGTTGTCAAAAAAGCACATTAACATGCCTAGGGGATTAATTCCCAACTTCCTTAACTGCATCTATGTGACTAAGACAAGATTCAACTTGTGCTGTATAGTCCCAGATGAATATATTTCCATGTTTTATGCAATGATAATTCAAACTAGCTGAAATCTTTTAAAAACATTGTTCAATTAAAAGACATACTTCACATATAGAGAAATGGAAATTTTGTAAGTCATGTTCATTCACACAACAGTCTGAAAATGTACCAAATCCTTACCTTGCTTGATCAAGCTCAGCCAACAAACTTCCTTTTGGCTGAAGTTTCCCCTAAATTTCCCATAAGATCTTCATAGAGAAGTTGATGAACTGTGAGCTGAATGAGAAAGCAGTTCAGTGGGTTAAAACTGCCTGAATGATTGGGCTCAGAGGGTGGTGATCAGAGATATAAAGTCTGGTTGGAAGCAGTAGCTAGCAGCGTACCCCAGAAATCATTATTGTGTTCACATCACCAAAAAAGATTGGAGTGCAGAGTTCATCCTCAGTTTGCAGATGGCACAAGACTGGCAGAAGTGGCAGAGGACCTTGCTGCCCTCCAGAGGGTCTTTGAAGAAATTATCTGAGAGGAACCTCCTCCTGATCAGCAAGGGGAAGTGTGAACTCCTGCAACTGGACACCAAGCTGAACATGAACCAGCAATGTACCCTTGAGCCAGAAGAATGGCTGATGCTCCTCTGGCATGTATTAGACAAAGCATATTCAGCTGGTCAAGAGAGGTGCTCCTTCCCCTCTATTTAGCACTGGTGAGATCAAATCTGCATTGTTTTGTCCAGTTCTTGCTTCCCCAGAACAAGACAGACGTACCAGAGAGAGTCTGACAAACTGCCACTAGGATGATGACAGGACAGGAGCATCTGTGTCCTGAGGAACGGCTGAGAGAGTGGGACAGGCTGTTCTGCATGGAGAAGAGAAGGCCTGGGGGAGATCCAATTGATGTTTATAAGTTCCTGAAGGGAGGAAGTGCAGAAGATGGAGCCAGGCTCTTTTAATTGGTGCCCACTGTGAGGACAAGAGGCAGTAGGCAGATACTGAATCACAGGAGGCTTCCTCTAAACATCCAGAAGAAGTTTTTTAATATGAGGACAATTGAACATTGCTGCCTCATAAGTTGCCCACAACAGTTGTGTATTTTCGATCCTTGAAGATATTCAAAGTCCACCTGGACATGGTCCTGGGCAATCATCTGTAGGCCTCCCTACTTGAGCAAGGAGATTGGACAAAGTGACTTCTAAAGGTCCCTTTGAGCCTCAACCATTTTGTGGTCACTTCTGTGACTGAAGTTTTATTATCTCCCTCATTTTTAAAAAATACATCCAAGATGTGGTGTGTGTGACTATTAAAGTTTTCTCTCTCTCATAATTTGCTTTTAAATTTTTTAATTTAATTTAAAAATTGCTTTTTCCTTTTTTTTAATTTTTCTAAATTTTTGGAGAATGGGTGAAAGAACAATAGATTTGACTTTTTGCACAGTAGCTTGAAATAACATGGTTTTAAGACAAGTAATAAGATACTCACATTGGTCCAGGTTGTAAACCATGAAAACTGACATAGCCTTACTGAAGTGGAAGCATCTGACCTTTTAATGCAGTTAATATTTTTAAGGCTAGGTAAATAAATTTTAAAAAATAACTCAGAATTAAAATCTATAGTTTTTCTTTTATTCAACTACATAACAGCACAGCTTGTGACAGGCATCAATCACTTCAGGAAAAAAACATCATAATGGGGTCATAAGGGCATGCAAATCAATGTTAAGCACAACAGAAGTTAAACAGAAGCCTGTACTACAAAAGCTAAACATTAGCAAGAAAGACAAGTTTTGTAGTTTACAGAACTGCAATTATATACATTTTCATGAAAAAAAAATATTACAAATTTAGTACTTAGATTTTGGGTTGGATTTTTTAAATTGAAGCTATCATTAAAAACACATAAAGAGGAAAAGGACCAACATTTCAAGCATTGATAGTAAGAGGGTTTTTTTAAGTTGTTGGATAGCACTGCTTTCTAGAATATTTTAGCAAATGAAGTTTGAAAGAAGTACCTAAAAGCCATAGAAATTGGTTTGGAAACAAACTATTGACTCAAAGATGAAGATTTGGTTTAAAATAAATAGAACCACAGCAGGGATGGAAGCTGAAAAGAATCTGGTGTCTTCACAGGTACTGCAAATCTCACTTTTGGTGAGGTGGTCATGAAAGTTTTACCTTTGCCATAGAATCATAGAATGATTTGGGTTGGGAAAGATAGATCACCTATTTTCAAACTTTGTGCAATGGACAGGAACCCTTTCCACTACACCAAATTAATTGTGTGTCTCTTAATATTTGTCTTAAATGACTGCAAGATGCTTCAAATGTACATTTTCTTATGATGACATTATCTACTAATTTCAATATCTCTTCTTCCTTCCTGGAATTTCGCTTTCATGTGCATTTACAGAGAGAAATCACAGCTGTTTTCTACTTTTGTTCTGTCATAAAGAAGAAGCCTAATTTTTCTCATCTGTTACTTTGTTATGATGAGTCCTTCCTTACTCTAAGCATCTAAATAGCTCTTCCTGGCCTTATTTTAGTTTTCCATCTAGGAAAGAAACAGGTGAGAGTACGCATAACCCTGCAATTTAATTTTTTTCTGTGTCTATTATAGATCATGAGTATTTTCAGTCCCAGTGAAAATAGCTTTTCTTGTTTATCTAAGAATAATCAATTAAAATGTCAAAGAAGTATAGCATATTATTTCAGTAAAATTATTTTGCAATAGGCCATATTAGATTTTATTTCAGCTTCCATTAACTTCATCATTTGTTGTGGTGTGATCCTGTCTCTCAGGTGTGCCAACTTCCTTCCCCTCCCCCTGCCCCCTTGCCTTCCTTTTAACTGCTGTCTATCAGTTTCCACATTCCAGTTAAGGGCGTCGTGTGATTGGCAGAAGTTCAAAAGATGCTCCTCAGACCTGGGGTCATTGGTCTGTCCAAGTGTCATTGTCCCCTGAGACCCTCCCCCTCCCACCTGGTTGGTGGCTCACCTATCTTCTCCCCTCCCCCCTCCCTGTGGGTTTAAAAGGCTTTGGAACCACGCGGTCGGGGTCTGTTGGAGATTGTTACTAAGATTCAGAACTGTAACACCGTGGAATAAACTCTGGATATAACTCTCCGGCAGAACTGCTCTCTTTCTCTTCACCATCGCCTGAACCTTTTCCACAGGAGGTAAACTGAGCTTCTACTCCACTTGGACTCTGAGAGCCTAGCTGCAATTGCCAGTGAGCTAAGGGTGTCTCTGAGGTGGGACATCCCCAGCAGATACTTCTAGCTCCAGTGCAACCAAGGCCGGACGAGCCCAGGCACGCCCTAATCGACAATATTGGGATTTTATATTCCATATTTGGCGCCCAACGTGAGGCTCATCGAATTTACACCCCAAGAAGTAATCTCAGAACCTCAGAAAAGCTTCAAGGCAGCTGAGCACCCACTGGACTAGCTTTGACTGCATTGCTCTCAGTAGAGACTTGGGGACTAAACCCAGAAGAAGTCTCGAAGGACTGTTCGGCACCCCTGGGAAGTACAGCTCCTTTCTGGTGAGAAGTTTTCCAGGGGAGAATAGGGGAGCCCCCTCCTGCCCGCGGGGGTCCTATTCCGGTGACGCCGTGCGCGTTCTCTGGAAGAAATTCCATTTAAGCCTCCTATCTGGAATAGTTTGTAATATGCTTGTTTTAGGTTTCCCTTTACCAGTGTAGATCCCGCTGTTCGTGTGCAGTCTCAAGACGCCAGGAGACCAAGCCTGCTCCTCATCCTACTCGCGATCATTTCTCCAGTGATCTCCTGGATAGTCCCTCAACCCAAAGCGAACACACATCAAGAGAGAAAGTGACAACTGGCTGAGTGGACTGTTCAAAGCTGGGGACTCTCGGGCTGGCTGGGATCTATTCTGAAAACTCTGTTTTTAGTACTGTTTATTTTAGTTACTGTTATTGTAGTTGTTAGCACTGTTTTTGGTTTAATCAAATGCTTGGTTCTCAAGTTGATTTCAAGCTCATCTCCCCCTCCTGAAGTTTACCATTTAGAAGCCCTTAGTGCTCCAATAGATGACATAGAAGCCTCAGCAGAAAACACCGTCCCTCCTGTAGAAGAGGAGCCAATTTACCAACCATGGCTTGGCAAACATATTCCATAATCATTGTAATTATTCCACTGCTCATTTTTTCCCCTAATATGTCTGTATCTGTCTTTTTGCGTATTTTTTTTTTATTCCTGATTCCTCAATTTACAAAAACTTTAACCTAGTTTTTCACACCAGTTAATGCAAAATTATAGAATAAATATTTTAGATGCTACACTTTTCATGGATTCAATGAAATGCCTTTCAATTACACCAGTTAGGATTTTCAGAACTTTTCTCCTATCAGCCAAACTGAATAACCCTCATAGTTTCTTTATTCTTATGGGTTACTTTTTGCTGTATTTACTGCAGCTTTAGTGTCTAGTCTGCTCTTACAGCGCAGCAGCTGTATCCTAAATTGAACTTTACACAGTTCAAGAACCTTCTCCCGTCTCCTTCAGTGTCTGCTAGATATAAAGTCAGCATGTCTTTGAGTAGGTCTTGTTTTATCCCAAATCATTCTGTCAATTGCAAATGGATTTTTAACTTAGAAATATGTTCAAGGATATAATTTGAACCATTATTCTTCTTGTTCCAATGACTAAAGTTTAGAAAGAAGCCTGAAATGCCTCACTTTATTAATTGGAATGCTTATAATAGATCCATAGTAATCCATACAACAACATTCTGTTTGCAAGATGGATCTAGGAGCTTAGACTGCATGCAGTAAATTCCACAGGACTAGAATTACATAAGTTTTCCATTCAGCTCAGTAAATTAAAATGTATTTCTGCAGCCTGAGACAAATGCCAAGGATTTATTTTAGAATTTAAATAAAGCTCGGTTTTTACTGCCATTAATTAAAAAGGAAGATATTTTTGTTTATCTGAGATATTTAAAGGAAAGCAAGCAAATCAAGCCAGAACAAATAGATTTATATGTGAGCACAAACACTCAATTATGGAATTGCTCCAGCCTTCATTTCATTTGGTCAAGGTTCTCTTTCCCCTTGAGCAGCAAAGTAGTCTGCTGGCAGCTAATGAGGTGAAAACAAACAGACATAATTAGAAATTGTGTAATTAACATATTTACCACTATAAATACTGATTTGGTGGAAATTACAATTTTGACAAATTTCCAAATTTTAAAGTGGAAAATAAGAAATTTTTAAGGAAAATATATCTGATTATACAGAATATAATTTAATCTTTATTTTTCATTTGTTACTCCTGAAATGTTGCATTTTATGTAATATGTTAATATCTCACCAAGAAAGAGATCAATGCACACTGTTTTACCCAGTGTCATTACATGTTAATTTTAAATAATTCAGTAATTACCATTATGCTTCTCAGTATATTTTATCCTTCCCTTCACTGGGAAAAATATCATCAAAACAGTCGAACTATACTATAAATATCCCATACAGTCCCTCCAACTCCCATGGGACGATACATTTATCCCCACACTGGAAAATAAATGTGATTCACAGTGGCTCCTCAGCGTTGTTTTGAAAAATATTCAAAGGTTGAATTTAACAAGTTAAGGTTTACTTCACATCAATGGAGACCTACAAAGTTCTGACATCTGAATTGTCTGTTGGAGATGCTCCTCATTTTATTTCAGTTTATGACGTATGGAGAGCCTGGGATATGTATGATATTAATTTACCTTCCTTCAGGTCACTGAATGGCTCTTGGGCCAAAGCTAAATACCATGTGGGATATAATATTAACTCTATGCAAAACATCCAGGTTTGAAACTTCTTCACAGTTAAAAACTGTACAACCAAAGTCTTGGCATTTTTTTCCGTACAAGAAAACCCCCGAGAGTGCAGGTGGAAAATTTTAATTAACTCAGTAGGTAACTGCATTTTTTACTCTGATCTTCATTAAAGGCCTCTTGATTATTCTGCTCTTATTGTCCATCTGCAGGACCCCCATAGACAAAAACATGAATATTGCATAGGGAAATAGTATATGAGATGATTCTGTGGGGGGAAATGAGGAAATGTCAGCAGGTGTAGCAGACTCAGTTCAGTTTCTGCAAAGGCTGAGACAGACATTGAGGAAAGGAGAAGCATGGTGTATAAAAAAATAAACTGGGGTGGATTAAAAAAATAAAGTGGGTCTATTTCTTCCATACTTCTGACTTTTAGTAGTGTTACTACAATGATTTCTATAAGGCCCTAATGACAGAGAAAGCAAAAGCTGGAGCCATTGTTACTTTATCGGGAAGGATCATAAAGAGAGAACATATATCTGTTATAAAACCAGCCAATGTCTTTTAAAATTCAAAGTGGATTTGGACATAGTATATAACCTCTGACAGAATAGCAATAAATGCCAAAATCAGGTTACACAAAACATAATTTTGGTTTAATTTATTTGTCTTTATCAGTTAGGTTTAAGATTTCCTAAAAGAAGGTTGTGCCCGCCCTACAAGAGTGGGGTGTTATGCACCTGTGCAAGGCATCAGGGATAACGCCCAATCACGGAGAATTACTGATGTACAGGCCTCTGACTCTGGTACATCTCTGTGAGATTCACAGCCTTGCTTTATCCTATGCCTGCATCCAAACAAAGAGTAATTACCTTCTATTTTCCTGTGCTCCCTTCCTGACCCCTGCCCCAAGATCTATTTACACTGCCATCACTACAGTCAAACAAAAACCATGAAAACCTCTTTGCCAAAGAATACACTAAAGACCAAGTATGAGCAGTTTAAGCCATTTCATTTGAAAGGGACAGGTGCTATTTCAGAAGCTAGATTTGCAAACCAAACTGTAATTCAACACTGATGAAAAACAGAAGAACTGGAGATTGAACAGCAATAATCTGGAAATAAGCCCAGCAGAGAAACACCAGTTTAGAGTAATACATCAGTGAGGGACATACATTTTAATGAGAAAATCCAGAGGCCCAAAGATTAACCTGCAAAGAAATTCAGTAGCTTTCAGATAAGTTTTCAAGTCAGACCTGATATTCATAACAGACATCTAAATACATCCACATTAATTTGATTTCTTTAAAAAGATATGAAGTCAGAAGCATTGTGTTTACTTCATATGTCCCTATGAAGAAACCCATCCCATATTGCACAGAGCCCACCAACATTTATTAAACCTTAGATAGTAATCTGAGCAAGAAATAATCTTTCTTTCTCATAGTGAAAATACAATCTAAATAATAATGGGAAAGTACTTAAACTTGACCTCAAATTTTATAATTATATTTTTCTACTAAACCAAGTATATCAATCAGTCTCCTTGGAACACATTAACAGCAGGGAGCACAAAAAACCACCCTGAATAGCATTTGATTTATTTTAGGAGGACATTTAGTTACAGAATTTCATAACTGAACATTAGAATTGCAAAGAATACATGTAAATTTTAGTGACATAGTTGGTGTTCCCTACAGGCCACCTAACCAAAAAGACCAACCAAATGAGGACCCAAAGACCAGGGGGAGAGGCTGAAAGGAAGACATAGCCTAATGGAAAAGGTTCAATTCAGGAAAGACATAGGCAAATGGGACACACATATAACCCATGGGACCTGATGGGATTCTCCCAGAAGTCCTATAGGTGCTGGCTGATGTCATTGCAAGGCCACTCTTGATAAACTTTGGTTGCTCGTGACAGATGGGAGAGAGGTTCTCAAAGACTGGAGGTTTCTGTAATATATTTCCCACTTCAATCTTTTCTGAGCTGTTCAGTGAGGAATATACCGATCTTAATTTATTTATTGCAGTAGGCATGCTGAAAGAAAAAATATTTAGAGTCAATATAATGTGTCTTGATTCAAATACTTCTATTTAGCTTTATGCTTAAAAAAATTCTACAAGCACTCTCACAGTTAAAGGCAGTGGGAAGATCTTAGCAGTTTTTCAGTTCTTTGAGGAAAATATATTGCTAAACGAAAGCAAGCATTGTACCTTAGACTATTAATTTCTCAAAAGGAGCAATCATCTGTGGAACAAATATACTCCTTTGATGGTTTTTTAATGGCAATGGGTCATACAGATGAGGATTCAATTTTATATTGTTATTAACAGTTGCAACCATTCCACTTCCAGACAATGCACTTTAATCTGGGACTTGCTACTAGTTTACATCTCATCTTGGCATAGGGGTGCATGGAGCACTGAAGGAACAATTTAAAATTTATGATGGTTGAGATAAAAGGTGTTCAGACCTTAAAATAAAGTTCTGGTCTTCCAGCTGTAAAATCCACCAAATGAATATGCTTATTACTGAACTAGATTTCACACATATTTCTGCCATGCTTTGTTTATTTATTTCACTCCTATTCCAGAGCAATAAAAATATTTATTTTTGTTATTATCATTTTTACATTTACTTTTGAAAAATTGGGTTATTCAATAAAGTATGAAGTATACTTAAAGTATAAACATTTTTCTGAGTTCTTTGGTGTCCCTTTCTTGGACCATATCAAGATTTTCATGCTTAAATATTCCTATCTAATTTTCAGTTAAAAATGGATTTAGACACTTCTGAACAGCACAATACCAAAGAATAATCCTCTACAGAATATTTCTAGACAAATTTAAGTTCCTATTCACTCTCAAATAAAAGGTGTTTTAACAGCTGGACTCAAAAATACAAAACTTATATTGTTACAAAGATGATTACACTGGTATAGAAAATATATCAAAAGCTCATTCCACAGAAATTCACAAGAAATAGAAAATCACATTAATAGCAATGACTTTAGCCACATAAGTTTCTCAATATAGACATAAAAAAGAAATAAAAAATTATCTGCACTTGAACTAAAATTTGTCATAGACCTTCAACAGTCAGGTTTTCTTCTCCTCTGTTTGAGACTTTGAGACATACAGAAGTATATTAAAGCAGTATTTATTACTGAGCTTCCCTAACTGACCTCACAAGATATATTCATTGCTATCCTAAAATAGTATCTTTATTGACAATTTAACCTATGCTAAATCTGACAGAAAATGATGTTTAGAATTTAGTTCAAGGGTGCTTTTGAACAAAATTGAAAAGAATATTTGTCCTATGTTAAAGAATCCTTGAGTCTTTCTTTCATGAGCAGGAACAAAAATGTGGTAATTTTTAAATTCTGGAAAGCCTTTTCTTTCAGATAATGTGCCCTTAAGAACAGAAAAAGACTGGTGTCAAAAAACCCCCACAAACTAAAAGCCTAAAGGACACATACTGCAGATTCTGATTAAATAGTGTGACAGTGATTTTTTGTTTATCATCTCCAGTGAAATTCTTTATTCTCAAAACCATATATGTAAAAATTGTTAATCCATCACCTTAACTCAAAATGTATATTTTTGAAATTCATCTGTTGAATTCACGATGCTTACAGGCATCATATATTTTCCACATAAAATGTCCCAGACATTCTTCATTCTGTTTGAAGATTTGACATCACCACTGTTTAAAAAAGGCTATGGGATGGTCTTTTCTATGTGTCTGCTTGCTTGCACAGCCATGCTCTGCTACTCAATCTCAAATCATGCCTTTGTAAAATGTTGCAGCAATCACCACTTTCTTTTAAAAGAAAGCTTTTTGTTCTGTTCATTCACCAGTTCCATTCAGAGCTCTCCTTGATGCTCAGTTCTTTTCTCTCCCTTAGAAGAGTTGAACACCTTTCTTCCTTGATATCATTCAACTACATCTAGTGTTCTGAGTTTCTATGTGATGGGAGGGCACAGCACACCACCTTTTTTGTGCCATTTTGCAGTAAAGAATGAAATAATTTTTAGGCTAACAAAGCCTGTAAAGAAGACTTTAATGCAGATAGCTCATAGTGGGCAAGAAAATTACTATTTGATTGCAGTCACCTGCAGATGTCCAGTATCCAGATCCTGTTGCTGAGGTTGAGTATATGTTTTACTGAGAATGTAAAAAGTTGTTTTGTCCTTAAACTTATAGAGAGATAACTAGATAGCTAGGTAGCTAGATATAGATATAGATATAGATATATATGCATTCTGATCTTGATTACTTGTTGCTGCAATTAATTTCCCCCAGTGTGCCTGATGTCTGGCAATTTTTTAGTTTTGTTAACTGTGAATGCACATCTTATTAACAAAAGTGACTGTGAAAGAGACCTGTATAGTACTGTATGAGCAACTGGTGGGCTATGGTACAGACAAGTTGTAGGCTGAACTAATTACTTTTACTGCTCTCACTGCAAAGCAAAATTCTGCCCTGATTAGAAAAATTCTTTCCTCTGTGCTTTTAAATCAAATCAATTTGCTACTGAAGACTGGCCAATGAAAAATGCCATTGAAGACTCCTGTTAATAACAATAAATGAACAGCAAAGGAAGATGTAAAACAAATGAGTTGCACTTCAACCTTGGACGCAACTTTCTTTCCTGTATCAGATACAGGCATTCTGCATCTCAAACTATTGCAAGGGACTTTATACACATTTTCAGCTGGTTTTTTTTTTTTTTTTAATTTCATCTCAGTTCTTAAAATCTAGTACAAGGTGGTTTTTTGTTTGCTTGTTTTTGGTTTGTTTTGTTTTGGATTTTTTTTTTTTTTTTTGCTCACAATCTGCTATGGATGTTGGTATCCAGCATTCCTCTGCTGCCTGCTCCATTTTCTGGGGAAAGCACATTTGATCTCCATGATTTTAACATTGCTGGTTTTCTTTTTTACTAAGGAAAATAGCACAAAGCAGGCATTTTCATATACTGCATATTTATATGTTCAGTTTTCTCTCACTGGATTACTATCATTCAAACAAAAAAAAAATTAGAGTAGTGTGTGGTTTTTAAACTGATACCTTCACTATAGACAAATATGCAGCTTTTCATAAATCAAAAGAAAAAATACCAGGGAGTGATACTTTGTTGTGGTGGCTGTAGTGGTAGGAAAGTAAACAAAACTATGGTACAACAAAAATCCAAGCATGGTAAAGTGGATCATGATTATTAACACTCTCTGTGCAGCAACAAATACCTGTAAGAGTTCTTTTACCCTTGTAATTCACATTTCTCCTTCACAACCCACTTTCAATGGGAAGAATATTCTCCTATTCCCAAGCCATTATTCCTTCATAACAGACTGTTAGGTAAAGCAGGGAGACAGCATGCAAAAATCTCCCTCTCTCCACTTGTCCTAGCATGGCAGCCTAGTAAGGACTGATACAGTATTAGAGTAAATCTAAAGACTGGGTTTTCCTTCACATTAGAAAATAAGCACTGGAAGTGAAATAGATTTTCTTAAGCAGCAAGGACATATCCCAGTTCATTTCAGCAAGCACAGTGTCTCCTAGGTGCCAAACTCATTACTGCAAGTAAACCCACTGCAGGGCTGTTCCAATGGCAGACAGGGCATTATGCACATTTAGGCTGAGAAGAACGAAGATTGTGTTGACAGCATGGAAAAGAGGAGGAAGTGAGAATTAAGTAAGGTTCAAATCCTTTTCATTGCCATTAATTTTATAAGTGAGTACAGTAAACATTTTGCAAGTATGCTGCATTAGAAGTTGTTGAATAAAAAAGGAAAAAGAGCAGATAGAGACTTTGCAGTCTCTTCCTGCTGTTCCAGATAGTACAATATCCTTTGCTTCAGGCACACCCTTAAGCAATTGTTTGGCTAAGACTGTCCAACTCTATTAACAGACCATGAGCTCATTACCATGAGATACATGGTAATAACCCCAAAGAAATTTTTTTAGGACAACAAATTATCTTAACTTGCTTAAAAAATATTCTTGCAGGAGCCGAGGAGAGGGAAGAAATTTTTTATTTATGACTATCTATTCGAAAAGATCAAAACAATAAAAGTGTTCATTAACACATAAAAATCATAATTATATTCCTTGTAGAATGCCCTTTAGCAGACTCAAACTATAAAAATTGATATGGCAGACTGAAACAAGAAAAAAAAATGCTGTGTTGCTTATTTTAGAATTATTTTCTTACACACATTTCCTCTCATCGTCCGGCCAGTTGCATAATGGATATTTCTAGTGTATGTTATTAATTTTTTCAAGAAATCCTTCTTTTATAATGAGCTTGGCATCACCAAATTATGCAGCTTAAAAATATTTTTCTTTCTCCTTTTCTTTTTTGCGTTTGACTATTCAATTTTAAAGGGAGAGAAAAGCAGGCTTATCCATAGTAACACTAAAATCTGCTATAAGTTAGAGGTCTGAAAGGTCTTATATTCATTTGTACAATCTAATTCAATGACTTCACAAAGCCTCATAGTGTATAAAAAGAACTCTGAAAAGTCTGTGGATATTGAAATGGCATAATCTGTGTGTTCATGGTATTGCTAATCTAACTGGAGAAGAAAAGCTCTGAAATATAATCAACAACCCATGGGGTTACACTGTGGCTTCATACAATGTTATATCACCTCACTCTGGTTAGCTTTTTTTCTGATTTCTGTGACTGAGTCTGTCTTCTGTCTTGGATTTATAAATTATTCAGCAGAGGCTCCTTAATGCATCTTGGCTTTCTAAAACTGTCATGCTCTGCCCTTGCATGTACATATATATTTATACATATATACACCTCTCTTTAATTTTATATGCATATTTATATGCAATATTCTTAAAACTTGATCTTATCCTGCATTTTTTCACAACCTAGCTAGAATAATTTTCTCTTCATTAGGAGAAATTACTTCAGACTCTGAATTGGAATATTCAGCTGCATATGGCATACATTCTAAAATTCATTTCAGTTGGAACAAAAGCAGAAAGCAAGGGGTTTTATGTTTTCTTTTGCTTTGGTTTTGCTTTGTTTTTGTTTTGGTTTCAAATGGAATGTGCAATTCAATGCCATGAAGTTGTCAGCAGTACAAAGTAAATTATTTATTGCATGCTTTTGCAAATCTATTGGAAATTATTTCTACACAAACCAGTACTGAGAATTTTAAGAGGCAATCACAAGTCATAACAACAGGAACATGAAGAAGTAGTGTAACCATCTGATTTGAGATGCCATACTGCCTTCTTCCCTCTTCCAAAGGTCTTGGAGACTGAAAGTTTTAAAAGCTTTTAGTTGCATCTGTCTCTTGGATATGCCCATGAGCAATTTCAAAAGTGATGCCATTAGTGCATCTGGGCTTTTCTCATGGCCATTACATTCTAGGACTTTTCATTGTGGAATCTGGAAGGTTTTTTCTTCTAAAATGAGAGGGTTTAGAGCTCTTAACTCTTGCTCTGACCTTTAGAAGTAAAACAGGAGTTTCAATCTTTCAACTAATGAAGGATTTTTAGCAACTCAATTGTTTCTCCAACCATCCTTCAACCATTTTACCATTCTCTTGATGAGAAAAGAGAAAATAGGCATGATGTGTGATACATTTTAATATCTTTTCCACAAAACCCCCTCTCTGCACCTAAGAATTACCTGATGAGATGAGCAGATTCTTGTCAAGAGAATTGGAATTTAGGTGATACTTCAGTTCTCTGATTCAGAAAAGTTCTTATGCTAGTGGCTATGAAATTTCTTTTTTTTTCCCTTTAAATAAAGAATATGTTTTTTCAAGTCCTGTATACTCTAATTGAAGGAAAGTTTACCAAAGTATAGCTCATAATTCATACAAATGAACCCTAAGGTGGAAGACCTACTGCACTTCAAGAAGAAGATCCAGTCACTTATATATGCAAGGCATAGAGGTTTAGTTATGTAAATTATATATAAACAATCATGTATAAAAAGACTTCACAGTAAATAATTTCACAGCTTCATAGCAAAAAAGACAGATTTAAAACCAAAATGAATACGAATTAAAAAGATGAATTAGGCAGAATATAAATAGGGGAAATATCTTGAAATATCACTGAAGATATCAATTACCAGAGTAAAATTCTTAGGTGTCATTGAAATTGGGATCCATATTGATCTCAATAGGATTTCACCTTCAGAGTTTTATTCCAAACCACCTTTTTTTTTTTAAAATTAATACTTTCAGTGGTAAAAAAAATGAAACTGAAATATATCTTATCTGGACTCTACACAAGGGAGTGTCTGGCAGTAACAAGCATTACAAGACTTGACAGGACGGAATTTTAAACCCGACACAATCATATCAATCAGAGGGCACAAGCCAGAGCAAAACTTAATAACCTGCTGCTTCCTGCATTGATGACAACAAAAAGAAATCCATAACCCAGGCAGTTTAAGGCAGCTTCAGTTCCTTCCAAAGCCCTTATAAGAAATACAGGTTTCATTACAGCCACGAACTAGAATAAGATGCTATGAAGAAAAACTGCACTATATTTTAAATCAGCTAAATGGGTATTGCAAAAAACCCTGTTCCATGAGAGCTTAATAAAAGTAAAAATAAAAGTAAACAGCAATGACCAAAAATTTGGACTGACTAATTTACTAAATATAATTGAAAGATACTGGGCAGGATAATTCTCTTAGGATAAATGTCCCTTTTATGTGGAGAATTTGTCAGAGAAGAGCAGTACAGTTCCCTGGGAAATGTTATTCTATGGTGAAAAGGGCTGGACTACTGCAGAAAATTGAGGGACACCATTGTCCAGAACATATTTGAAGCACCTACCTGATAATGTCTGTTTAGTGATTCTTATTCTGAATTCTGACATGGTATGGAGGGCCATGAGAGGGTTGCACATTCCTTTCTCATAGCCCTTTGAAACAAAACATGGTCAAAACCCTAAAGTCACAAATAAAGGAGTACCACCTTGTCATGAAGTCTCACTTGTCCTTCCAAGATCACTTGGCAAGTGATGCAGTTTTAAATGGAAACTGACTTTAGACATAATGCAAAACTAGGTCTGTATTATTATTGGGGATTTTTAATAAGAAACAAAACTGTAAAGTTTAACCTATGCTTGCTAATTGACAGTCATATGAAAAGAAAACTATTTTAGACTCAACAGGATTAAACATAAACTTTATGCAAATGAGAATCATAATGACCTGTCCTGCCAATGAAATATCACTTTCAAAATTAGCAGTATTTATAGCTACTCAATTTTACATCAAGGAATAGGGACTTGAAACTGCAATCAGAGTTGCTTCCAGTACTACTGTAAAATTACACCTGTACCTGTCCTGCTCACATAGCGTAAATTTTGGTTTTAGTAGCAGATACAGTCTTGTGGTTTGGTTTTAGGATGAGGGTAATGTTTATAATGCACCGATGGTTCATTTACTGCTGAGCAGAGCGTACGCAGAATAAAGACCATTTCTGCTTCTCACCCCACCCCACTTGTGAGGATGCTGGGGGTGTACAAGGAGATAGGAGGGGACACAGCCAGGACAGCTGACCCCAACTGACCCAAGGCTTTTTCTGTACCATAAGGTAACATGCTCTGTATATAAAGCTGGAGGAAGAAGAAGGAAGAGGGGATTTTTAAAGTGACAGCATCTGTCTTCCCAAATATACCTTAGACATGGTGGATCCGTGCTGTCCTGGGGATGGCTGAACACCTGCCTGCCAGGGTAAGTGTTACATGAATTCCTTGTTTTGCTTTAGTTGTTTGTGTGGCTTTTGCTTTACCTCTTAAGCCATCTTTTATCTCAAGCCATAAATTTTCTCATTTTTACCTTTTCAATTCTTTCCTCCATATCATTGAGAAGGAGTGAGCAAAGGGCTGTGTGAGGCTTAGTTGCTAGCTGAGGTTGAGGCATATCAATATCCACTGAGATAATACCATAATCAGTCCCAACTGTGAGAAGCTGGAATCTGCCTGTCCCAATTAAATAACTGCAAGACCATTCTGAAAGACATATTCTCCCCAGAGCATTGCAGAAATGTAAAATGAGCCAAGTGAATTAGCTGCAGTACGTAGGTGGCCTGCTCTCTGCCTCTAGGTATAATTTTAAGCATTTCTAAGATCTACTCAATCAACACATTCCTTTTGCGGCTCATAACAGTAACAAATACCATTTTCTTTTTGTATAAGTTTTGTCTCATTTTCTTGAAAAATGTGTATGTATTAGACTTGGCAGCTGTGCAAGAGTCATGATTTAATAAAAACTAGAATATTAAGTTACAAGTCATATTAACTAGTAATTGTAAAGTAGAATATTAAGACCTGGATTCTTGTATAGGTGCAAATACAAAAAAACAAAACAAAATAATGAGGAAACAACACAGTTTGAGATCAGGAATAATCATTACTTAATGATGACTTAATGACACAGATGAAGACTACGCTGGGGATTTTGTTGTAATGTTAACACATGATAATTACCTCTGAGCACATTGACTTTTATAGATCAAAGGAGTGCAATATATCTATAAATAATTGCAGAAAAAGGGATCAAAATAGTGCTGATGCTGACATTCATATCCTACTCTCTGGTAGGAAATTAAGCTTTGAAGTTAAAAGATCAGGGTCCCTAAACATTTCTGACTTACTTCTAGAAATACTGCAAAGCATTCACCTGACCACATGGTGCAATTCCTTCTCTATAATGATTTATGCAGTGATTGCAGCCATGTCTCCAAAATGCCTCATTTTTATCAATGTAAGTTATATGAAGGCATTCACTCGCTTCCATTATAAAAACACTGTATTGCAGCATCCCTGGGTCTATGGAAAGAACTGTAGCCCTCCCTCCATTTTATTAGGAACCATTCAAATGGTCACTATATATATATACATATATATATACATATATAAATAAATAAATAAATAAATAAATAAATATATTGCTACTCCAGCATTCATAGTTTTGTTTTGTTATAAAATTTATTCTTTGGTGCTAGAATGAAAAGGCATATACAAAATTAGTGTATAAGCAGCCATCATTGTTTCGGAAATTAAACAGCTGAAAGTCAGGAAATTAAATTCCTATTGTTAAATTTCAGTATTAAACCGATTAACTTGTGATCATGTGTGGAAAAGGGATTTCTATAGGGCATCAATTGTACTTTGCCCTTGGTACAATTATAAGTAGAATTGATAAGGCAGTTTGATATTTCGTGTTAGAAGAAGCAGTTTTAGATTATCACTAACATCAAACTTGAAATATACCAGCAGGATATTTCAAGTTTGATGTTAGTGAAAAATACTGCCTTAGGAGTATTTCTTTTGTGCTCGGTGCATGTCATTTATCAAGAAGAAGATGAAGAAGACAAAGAAGAAGAAGACGACGAAGACGACGACGATGAAGAAGATGAAGAAGATGAAGAAGACAAAGACGAAGAAGAAGCCGAAGGCAAAGAAGAAGACGAAGACGAAGAAGACGAAGATGACGACAAAGAAGACAAAGACAAAGATGACGAAGAAGACAACCATGACAACGAAGAAGAAAACGACAACGAAGATGACGACGACAACAAAGATGATGACAACATTGATGACGACAAAGACGATGATGATGGCGAAGAGGAAGACAATGACGAAAAAGAAGAAGAAGAAGGAGAAGAAGACTACGATGACATCGGTGATGACAATGCCAAAGACGACGCCGAAGACGACAACAATGATGAAGGAGAAGAAGATGAAGAAGAAGAAGACGACGACAACGAAGACAACGATGATGAAGAAGAAGAAGAAAAAAGAAGACGATGATGTTGAAGACGAAGACAACGACAACAAAGAAGAAGATGACAACGAAGAAGAAGACGACGAAGAAGAAGGAGAAGAAGAAGAAAACAACAACGACGATGACTATGATGAAGACAATGACGACGATGAAGATGATGACGACGAAGACGATGATGACAACAAAGATGACGATGAAGACGACGTTGACTACGAGGAAGATGACAATGAAGAAGAAGAAGAAGAAGAAGAAGAAGAAGAAGAAAACAATGACAACGATGAAGACGACGACGAAGAAGAAGAAGAAGACAACAACGATGAAGACGATGAAGACGACAATGACGACAGTGAAGAAGAAGAAGATGACAATGAAGAAGAAGAAGATGACGACAAAGACAAAACAACAAAGAAGAAGACGAAGATGACAATGAAGAAGAAGACGACGACGAAGACGACAATGAGGACGACGACGAAGACGATGAGGAAGAAGATGACGAAGATGAAGACGACGACGAAGAAGAAGAAGAGGAAGAGGAAGAAGGAGTACTATTGTGAAAGATTATTTAATCGCAACTTGCAGTCACTTCCACAACCGATAAAGAGCTCTTTAGGGAATGGGACAGAGCAAGGACCAATGGCTGGAAGGTAAAACTGTGCAAACTCAAATAGGAAATAAGTTTACAGTTATTTTAAACTGAGCAATTTATCTATAGAAAGAAAACTCCATGTGAAGTACAATGACATCCATATTTTTAAAGAAAGGAAGCACACTATCTTTTTGGAACAGGCTTTGATTGCACAGGCTCATGACAACTACTAGTGAAAGGTATTTCACTCGATGACCTAAGCTATAAGAGAATGTAGTCTGCAAGTCCTGAGAGGCTGAAGAGCACTCAGCAAATTGCACAGCATGAGTGAAAAGGCCCCAGCAGAATAAGGCAGTAACCAAAGTCATGAAATTCTATCTAAGAACGTTGAAAAAAAGACTTGGAGCTCCCTGGATTTAGAAGGAAAACAGAATTATATATGTAGTCCTGTAGCTCATCTGTTCTGCAAGATGTGGCAGTCCTAGAGCCTTCCAATGTAAGCAGTTTGGCAGGCATGCAAGGTATCTCTGACATTCTCGTGCTCTTCCCCTAAACCCATTGCGATCTCTTCTCTGATATTGCTGGAATCATCTTAGCTCTGAGGTCATACTCAGCTGCCTGTGACTATTATTACTAGCTCATAAGAGCAGTGATAAACTATGATTTCTGAGCTTTAAATATTTTTTTTTTCTTGTTAACTGTTTTTTTTTTCTCTCCACGATAAAAGCACTACAGTTCTCTTCTCACTGCCTACAAATTTTCAGTTATTTCCTGGGGATGTGACTGTCATTTGAAAGCCAAGTTTTTAATCCTAAAACATTTGTTTCTGATAGCAAGCCACAACATAAATCAACTGCTCTGCCTACTAGGTGGACACAAGGCTTCAATGTTTCACAGAATGTAACTTAGCTTATTTCCATACTTCCTTTAATCCATTTAATGAAACCATGCAGTGTGGTAATGGAAATTCTTTTCAGGTACAATGAAAATTGTCAAACATCTGTTCACTCTCCTCAATACTCAATGTGTTGGACTACATGCAGCCCTCACGACAGGTCTAAATGTCTTAAAAACTTTCAGACGGTACCCTGAACAAGTAAAAATTCAGAGTTCAGTAGAGTTCTGTCTTGTGCAGTAACTGTAGGGTACAGCTAAGAGATCCTGAAATGGCATGCAGACACTAACCTTGCTAGAAAGCTACAAGATGAACTTGTGCAAGAGCTTGTCCATAGATAGCTCAGAAAAGTGCTACCACTCTTAGCAATACAATCACATTACTGCACTTGCATACATAACAGATTCTGAAGTCCTTGAATACATTCTGTTTGGAATTGATGAGGAATTAGGATGAAAAAAAGAGGGAAAACATATGTGCATGAATGATTGTAGGGATAGGGAAAGATGTAACAGGTGCAAGAAATAACTGAATGAGAGTAAAAAATTGTGTCCATAGTATTTTCAGGGTCATTTCACAGTCCTCATTAAATCTAACCCTTAATAGGTGTGGGGTTTTTTTCACCCCTCCCTTACTATTGGAGAATGACTGAGACCATATTTTTTCTCCCTATTGGGCTGTTTCAGCCTTTTTGTCTCTCATTGGTAAGGCATTTTTAAATTTCACAGTACTTGCTAACAAGAAAAATTTTGGTTGACTCCATTCTTATTTTCAACTTCTAGATTATGCTGTTTTATGATAAAGTTAAAATTCTTTTAGATCTCATGCTTTCCCAACAAATAGAGAGATAACCAATTTCACTACCTAATGCAAATAAAAAAGAAATAGTTTCTTATAATGTGAATGCAAGCTTTCTGCATTTAAAAAAGACCCCACTTTTTTGATTAGAAATAATACTTTCATTAAAAAGCAGAGATAAAATTGACCCACACAAAAAATGATATATCTATATATATATTGTTTTCCAACACACATATCTTTCATTTTTTAATCTTTATGTTCTGCACCAATATCAACATTCAATATTATCTACTGGTTGTTTTTCTGTTGCTACCTCCTTATACCTAGAACTGTGCTTAAAACTTAATTTTAATTCACAGTGTACCAAAAAAAAAAAAAAAAGCAATAAACATCTTTGTCTCGGTAAATAAGTTTTCTTAGAAGATCAGCTAAATGTTCATGAAAGTTATGTTTACAGCAATTTTTTAGCTGCTTTTTCAAGGAGTATTCAAATTTTAGACTTCCAGGGATATTTATTAATCTTTTAATCTATTAATCTTAAGATTGCATCAAGACTTCTCTATATGATATGGGTGTAATCAACACAACTAATGATAAGTTAGAAATCTCAGATATAACCTACCACATAAACACTATAAATGTGCATATTGACAAAATTATCCAAGTCTTCCTAAACTGCTTACTACTGGTTATTGCTCAGTGTGTTGCATGGAGCTGTGATCACAAGAATCAGTGATAATATTTGGAAAATGTAAAGATGCTGGTGGCATCACTTTCAAGAAAAAACGTTGTATAGTGCTTTCTTTTTGCTTTCCTGATAAGAACATTTGCTTTATCTTTAGGAACAAATATTGTAAACAAAAAATGCTGGAAAGATAATGGAGTCCCATATTTTTTCTCAATTAACTTGCCTTTGATTTGTAACTATGGAATAACATAATTACATTGAATGCAGCAGCATTTTTACTTTACCCATTAAATGACATGAAATATCATATAGCTAAAAATAACGCAATTAATCGATGAATAAAAGTTAAACAATGGTTTTCTGTGGAATACCTATTACATATTTATTTTCTGGGATTTTTCTTCTGGACAGTCCCTACAGTATTCTTAACATTCTTGTATAGACCTTAACATTTCTGCAAACAGTTTTGTTGAGATTAAGAAGTACCAACCCAATCTACACACTGACATCTTGCAATAGATTGAATTCTTCACTTTTCTCTGGATGACTCAGCCCTGGCTGGCTCCAATCAGGACTTTCCTCCCAGGAGCAAAGGAGGCAGTCTTGCCTAGGGTTATGCTGCTGTCAGCTTTGGGAAGGCAAAGGCCCAGGCTAATTCTGGATGTGGTTGGTGCCAAGTTTGTCCTGACAACTCTGCTCCACACTGACAATGCAAATTACTGATGCTTCTGTGTCCAGCCACTTCTTATGCCTTTTGACACCTCAAACTGGTGATTATAGCAGATTTGGAGCATTCTCATGCTTATTCCTTTCCTTGTTTGCTGGAACAAGACTGTCAACAAGCCGACCCTCTGGTCTTTCAGCTGATAATCACTACGTCAGCTTAGTTTGCTTTTGGACAGTCCTATCATACTGAATTAATGTCGTTCTTAGAGAAAGTTGCCATTTTCAGTTCTGCCATATGAGAGGCATGAAAGCCATTAAATTGTAGGAAAAAGCCTAGATAAACAATATCTTAAATGTTTTGCAGATACTTTCATTAGAACTCCTGTGGAAGAGAAAAATCATTAAGTAATTTTATACTTAAAGACAATATAAAATGTATTACTCTAGAAGTTCAAGTTAACTAGTGGTTTTGATTCAGTTACATTCCATGATGTCTATAGTCTAATTTCAGAAAAAAGTATAATATTTTAGATTCTATTATACTTAATGGCCACAGTAGGAACCCAAACTCAACATCTTTTTTTTTTTTTTTTTTTGCAAGCAAGTTGTAATTTTAACACACAAGTCACAGTTTGTAGCATATAGACAACCAAAAGAAAGTCCTCAGCAATTCAAGATAAAGCACAGAGGTTATCTGCGGACCGTCTCTTTTGTTGTCATAATTCTAAATCTTGAAAAAGAAGATAAATTCCTAACAAGGACAAAAAACCCCCCTTCAATATAATCTTTATGAAGCACCTATATGATGGTGTATGTGCATAATAATATCTATATTATTTACATTAATATGTCACAGAGTTTACAGGAGAGAGAGAAGAAATTAAATTTTAAGCAAATACCATCATTTGACTTTAGATAAATAAACTGCATTATTTACATAGTGTTTGCCCTGCTTGTGCCTGAAAGTTGACTGAGCCATTGTGTAATATCAAGAGTTGTCTGTCCTGTTAACAGTGAGGAGGAAATTCGTCACCTGATATCCTATGCATTACTGCAAGACAAAACAGGAAATTCAGTGCAAATCTAATACTGCTAATGAAATTTCTCAACTAAAGAGGAAGGAAATGTTAATGTTAAATATGTAAAATTTGTTCTATTTGAAGGAGATAGACCCCACTTTTTGACTTAACTGTTTCATTACTACTATTTGCAGACAAAGAGGCATGTCATGATATATAGTTTTTAAAATGTTGAGAATGAATTCTTTTCTTTAATCACCTAGCAATCAAATTTGAAGATTTGCAAATTTATTTTCATTTAACATACAATCTCAGACAAATAAAGGAAAATGTCGCTAACAGATTTTGCATCTATGTTCTTCTAGAGACAAAAAAAGACTGTGGATTAATTGACAGATACAGTTTGTCTTAAATATAATTGCTAATTTTTCACAAAAAAATGCTTTAAGCTTTCAGTGGATGATAAAATAATAAGCTAGCAGAAATCTTTAAATGAGTTCATATAGCAGCTGTTACAACCTTCTCCTGAACTTAAGTTCTTGTTAATAGTTCCCTTGGGGCAGATTAGAATGAATAATCGGTGCTTCTAAATATATTTATAGAACAATGTGGTTGTGATGGAAAACAAGTATGTAACCATTTTTGTTGTTATTATTATCTATAGTGATATAGAAATACAGAAGCATAAAAATGACAATCAAGAACATGTATGAGGAAAAGAAAGAAAGGGAAAGAAGGGAAAAGAGTCGAAAGATGTCACCACCTGTGGATCCAGCAAAGAGACTTGATTGATATCCATTGGTTGAGGTGATGGTCACAGTCTTTGCCCATCAGGAGTGGGGGTAGGCCAGCAAAAAACAAAGTTCAATGGGTTAATAGACATTTAGATGTTGGTGGATTGTTGGTGTCCAGGTACCTCTCCTGGACAGGAGGGAATTTTATGCTGCCTTTGTAACATTGTGATTCTGTTGTGACACTGTAGACTAATGGGCAGCCTGGTGGAAGGCCTCAGAAATGGGTCTGGGGCACTTTGGGGGGGCTCTGATGGTTTATGGCCCCTTCTGAGACATGACAACTGCCTCTCATGTCAGCACAGCTGTGTGAGTTATGTCCCATCAGAAGGGATGAATATCCTAAGGCCTGTGTGTGAATGAGAATGTCCTCTGTGAATGTGACTTTCCCCAGGGAAGGGGCAGGGGAGGACATTGGCACAGCAAAAAGCACTATCCCACCTTGCAGGTTCTGCTTTTTGTCAGACTTCTCCTCTATCTGGCTCAAAACATGGAGCCTCCTGTGGTGAGTGTTCACCCCCTCTGTCTTATGCAGATCAGAGGTTTTGCCACCACACACCCAAAACTCATCTTCTCCCCCTTGGGATGTGCAAACATGGCCCCAGCAAAGCTGCCTGCTCATCTGCAAATGGCTGATCATTTTGAGTCATTAAACTTTAACATTTCACTCACTCAAAGTTGCTTAGCATAAAAAGAGCTTTGTCTTTAGAACATCATATTATTCCTATCCATCTGTTCATTCCATATAAAATTGATAAGCTAAATGCGTTTCACCCCAAACCTTTACTGAAAAAAAACAGATTTTTTTCCATTAGAAATTAATTTCACACTTTAACTGTATCTGGACCCAAACCAAAATCTGTTGTTTCTGTGAAAACGTATAAGTAGAAATTACTTCAAAATCAGCTGAAGGAAAAAAAACTTCACATTGCAGCACTACTATCATTCTTGAAAAAAGAACACGTCATCAGATATGTAATGAGCTGATAAAGGGGTGGTCTACAAAACCCAGACCTGCAGAAGGCATGCCTGAGTCTTGATTGAATGTGGTGAGAGGTAGGATGTCTTTGGTTTGCTCTTCCTACAAGTTAGAGTATAGTCACATGGAAAAAAAAAAAAAAAAAACGAAAAGGTTTAGAGCAGTGAAGGAGAAAATAGACCCTTAAATAATGAATATCTGAAGTAATTGACCCCATTAGGTGGTTGGGCATATCAGTAGTACTTTGAAACACAGCAGTTCTATATCTGTCTTTTGGAGTATGTTTGGTGTGGTTTGTGCTCTGTAGGCAACACCCAACCAATATCACTCATAGCAGGTTGTGCTTTTATTTTCCATTTGTTCCCTGGTCTGTAGCTTGTGCAGCCATTCAGCAGGACTTTCATCCTGAACAGTTACTGGTATTCTGATGTCAGAAGTCACAAACCATCTGTGGGCAATTTTCTTCTAAAACCACTAGCCCCAGTACATGTATTTGTTTTTTTATAGTGATTTGAAAAAACCCTCAAAACGCTATTGACAGAGGAAAGACTTTTGCTAAAACTTTCACATAAATATTCTAAGTGGATCAATAGTACAAACACTTGATCAAATAACGACCAATCAGAAAGTAAGCACAGCACTACTGATTTCTGTAGAATCTGAAAAAATAACATTCTCTTGACATACATAATCCTTTTTCCTAAGAGATAGATAAACATTTTCATTCTGGTTGAAAGAACCATGATATACATAGGAGATTCTTACAATACTTCAGCCAAGAGTAGAATTTTTTTTCCCTTCCTAATAGAAAGTGAATTGTTCCAGAAGTTTGAAAAGTTATAAAGATGCTTGAAAATAGTTTTATTTCCTAGTTATGAGTCACAGGGTGCATTTCAGATTTCCTCTACAGTTTCTTCTTTTTAAACTTTCTATTAATGTTTAAATTCTACATCTTTTTTTAACTGGATTTCTGTCATGAATAGCAGGCATGTCATACAGATTTCCTCAGAAAAAATAGTCTGTAATCATCATTCCCCTCACCCCTTGTAGAAGGTTTCTAAATCAAGAGCTTCCATTTAATCCCAGCATCATGATGTATTTTATTTCAGCAGACTTCCACGTAAAATGACTGTCAATGTCATCCTGACCTTCCCTGTCTTTTACTTTCCTATGGCTCTACCATGGGAGAACAAAATCCTTTATTATTAATAGACTATTTTGAAATCTTCTGCACATCTATCTTGGAATCACAATAAGTCAATATTCAATGATATATGCTGCTCTGTCTGTCATTTTTAATCACAAACTGCACACTCCTTGTAATAGTTATAGTAATGGTGAATGAATCATGCACCTTGATAATAATGTCTTTCAATGCATCTAAAATAGATGGGAATTTCCCCTGAATTTTAATGACTGTAGTTTAATAACTCTCATTCTGTCATGTAGTTCGCTTTGCATTAGTAGATAGTAGTTATTAGTGGGCATACATAGATTTTTAATTTTAGGGAGATTAGAATAATCAGAAATGGACCAAGGCATTAAAAAATTGATAAAATGCATCAGGATTTTGCAATTTAAAATGATTCTTTGTGATAGAAATTACAGTTAATTCTAAAAGAGAATGACAACTTGCAAAACGCTTAAGGTTTTGATGGTTTCCTTTGACTAACCCTTTCTTGGGGAGGAGTTGAGGTTATGGGGTGTCACTTCATCCCTTCTGGTTTAAACTCTTTAAATTAAAGAAAATTCAAAAGTAAAAGAAATAATTTTAAAAGCTCCAACAAACCAAAATGAAATCAAAAAAAAAAAAAAAGCAAAACCCAATAAAGATATCCAGTAAAAAAAATCATCACTTATCATTTATCTTATAAAAACTGATCACAAATACTTCAATTTTACCACAGAGACCCTTAACATATCCCAGTATAAGGAAAAAATCTAAAAGAATAATATCCCTCCAGGTGGAAGGCTCTGCCAATTCACACTAGGCCTACAACCAATGTTATGAAACTGAATTAATGTTAACTACAAAAAAAAAAAAAGTATACGCAAATTGTAAACACACATTATGAATTGTATAAGGAAAATGCTAAATGTATTTAGAACATACTAAAATAATTTTTATTTTGCTACAGATGAACATGAATCTCTTTTACATCCATATATCTTAAAAAGCATTTTTGTTGTGGTTTTAGTGGGGTTTTTTGCAAAATACACAAAAAGCAGGGTAAGAATGGAAAAACCTAAGATTTATTAATAGCAAAAAACCATGAAAAATATTTCAAAAAAAGAATTGGCTTGGTTGGGTTTGGTTGGGTTTGGTTGTGTTTGCTTTGGTTTGCTTTGGTTGTTTTTTTTTTGGTTTTTTTTTTTGGTTTTTTTTTTTTTTTTTTATGTTTGCTTGGTTCTTTTATAAGCATATGCTTGTGAAAGAAACGATATGTTTTATAGATGCTTTTCTTTGGGGGACCAAAATGCAGGACACTGCTTCAGAAGATAAGAGACAAGAGGGGAGAGGAAGCATCTTTTTCTTTCTTTCAAATCTATCTAGATAAAGTAATGCTGAAAAAGCTTTTATGACAGCAAAGATCCTTTTGTATTTCTGGTGTGTTTTATCAGAGCTTGAGTTTAATACAATGTTCCTTTCTTCCCTTTTGGCTTCAAGAGTTTCACTTTTGGACTTTGAAATCATGAAAATGAAGAAATTGGATAATGAAGTCATAATTCATCAAAGAAGATTTTGGGAACCCAGAGCACAGGGAATATTTCTCTGTCTGTTCTGAGGGGTCCTGACCGCCAGAGAAACACTGACTTTGACCGTCATTCATGGCAAAAGCTTCCAAGACTTCAAGACAGACTAGAGTCCACAAAAGTGTGAAATAGATCATAGAGAGTAGTGTAGTATGTCACTTGGGTGAGAAATTTAGGTTTTGGGATTTTTAGCATGCTGTAGATGGGAACAAGATGGAGGGCATAGGGTGTTGTCCTGAGCTCCTTTTTCTTCCTTCTTCTTCATGGGTTTGGGTGCTGCTCTGGAATTGGGCAGAAAAGTCTGCCTTGTCGGCTTTGAGGGATCAGTTATTGGGTTAAAAGGGAAAATAATCAAGGTGTCATTTCTTAATTGGCTATTTTAGTGTTAAAAGACCTTGTAACAAGAGATTGTTAGCCATTTTTGTGGTGCTTTTCCAGTGCAGAGAGTCTGGTATAGATGGTGCGCAAACCTTTAGCTAAGATAACAATAAACAAGAAGCCGAAGACTGAAAAAGACCTGTGCATCTCCTTTTCTGGACACAGAACCGCCCCAGGTGGGTTTCCCCTGACAGGAGAACCGCCAGGGAGGGGCCCAGCGTCAGCCCCAGAAACAGACAAAGATGAGTATTTGCATGCATTTTAATGAAGACTTTGTACTTAGACTAAAATACACTTGAATGCTTCGTAAAGCATGGACAAACCAAATTTATTTTAGGATAACATGGTCCAACATCCAATGTAAATCTTCAAAAATATGGATTATGTACTATTGATCCTTCATGATCATTCCAGCTCATATGCTAGTTTTGTCCCAGATGTTAATTATACTTTTTAACAAGCCCAGCTATGAGATGATATTTTATATCTGCAAATAAGAGTTTTCATATTATATATCTTACATTAAGTAGAACCAATAATACGCTTTTTGAACATTAATATTTAGGGTTTGTGATAATGGTTGGTTTGTGATAATGAAGCATCTTTTGGTCTAGCTGTAAATTTCAGTATTTATATGTAATTTAATTATATCTATTCCTTATAAAAAAGGTTAGGGGAACAAGACTAGATGCATGCTATTTGATATTAAGAATAAGTCACATCCCTTCCTAGCTGCAGGGTTAGTGAGGCAAAGCTAATTAATTAAACTATGAAGCTGAAAACTAATAAACCTCCAGGAGCAAAAAGAATTTCTCTCATAATTGAAAACATGAGATATTTGTGAGCCAATGGCAATCACACTGCAGAGTTCAGTGAATAAAGCAAAGTCCCTAGAAGACTGAAAATATCAGGTATTCAGCTTCAGGAAAGAAAGAGGAAGGGAAAGATTTACAGAGGAGTAAATTCATTACAGAGCATAGTCAAATATGCATTTCAACAATACCATATGCTGAAATACAAATATGTTTAAATAAAGAGGAAGCATTTATGTAATTGATCTTCTGTAACTTCATAATTCTATTTGCACCTTACTTAGGCTTCTTGCATTTTAGAGGACTTCAGTCTGAAGCACTGCTGAGGACAGAAATCCTTGTTTCAGCTGGGCTGTGTTGTTGCTATCTCTAAATAGCCAGCTAGGTTTCTTCTTGCTTGGCTCTATGGCCATGGTCCCAGAGTAGCCACAGTGCTAATGCACACCAATGGCCTTGCTTTTGGAGCAGTCAAGCTCACTCCCCCCAGCACTCAGGCACAGTCCATATGGTCCATACAGCCCACCACTGCATTGCGCATTTCTGAAAGCCAGCAGGGAGCTGCTTTGCCCCAGCTTGGCTCCTCTGAAAAGTTCAACAGGACCATCCACCTGCACTGGGCACACAAGCCACACCATGAGCACCATCTAATCTAATGGAAAGCAGGAACTCCTCATGCTCTTTGCTTCTGAATTTTTCCTTTTATGTTGTTTAATTTATCATTGGAGTATAGATTTTGGAACTTGAAGACAACCAGCCCATATCTGTTTGCTGCAAGTTCCAGTGTTTAGTGTTAATTTACCACCCACAAAAGAATATGGTCTTCACAGCAACTAATGACAGGTTTAGAATTGCAGTTTGAAAAACATAGGGAAAGATGTAAAGAAAGCTGAGAGAATGCTGCCAAGGTATGGCTGAACTCAGCAGATCACCTCAGTTAGAAACTACTGGATTCTGACTGCAAATAATTTCCATTGCTCTTGCCTGGACACATTTCCTTGATAGCAATGAAGAGAGGATTAAAGATGAAAAATAAAATTGAGGATTACCGTAGGTCTTGTTATATATTTCAGGAGCATATGGCCAAGAGAGAAAGAATCAGCAGCTAAATAGAAGTTTCTACAAGTAACTATTCATGCTGTCATAATACTGAAAGAAAGCTGGTCAAAGGGTAGGGTTGCCAGGGTAGGGTGTTTACTTTAAAGTAAGCACCTATAGCCTGTGCAGATAAATAGCTTCCTATACTGAATTGTTCACATGTCCACAGACTATATAAACTGCATTCAGCATCTTAATTTCAATGGAATCCAGATCCTGCCATCGTTTGTGTCCAATAATTTTTTTGTTTCATACATGTTGGGTTTTTTTCTTCTAAACCATTAGAGAGAAAAGTGAGTGTGGTGGTTGAGTGTGAGTTGGGTATGATGAGGAACATGAGTATAGGGAAAGAAAGTCATTGCTGAAGATTTTTTTTTTTTTCAGAAATAAAAAGGAAACTACTATAACTACTATACTTGTTAGGGTTTTGTTTCAATTTCCTATATAATCATACCCTAATATGATTGAGTTTACAATGAGAGTAAATAGATTTGTTAATGTATCAGGAAAGAGCTCTCACTATTTCATAGGGTAGAGTCTTCATAGTTAGGATGGCAACTAAAATTGTCTTGCATATAATGTTTTATATTCGGTTTTCCCACATCAGTGAATCTTTTCGCTATGACAAGGTGAAGTCATAGGAAGGGAACCTCAGTGTTGCCCTTGAGACTGAAGAGTTAATGTGGCTATTTAATTTTGTTTCCCATAAAATTAATCTTTAGTTTTTAATGCATATGTATTTTAATCTCTCCTTATTAGCAGCATAAAAGAAGCTCTTATTCCATTGCATCCACTGGAAATGTTTCACACTGTACTCCAGTATTTATTTTCACTAAGTATTCTAGAGAGAAAAGGAGATCAAATATAGATGCTCCCTGTAGAACAGAAAGAAATTGTGCCGATACATTTAAACTAATATTTTTCACGTAATGATTTATAAAATAGGTAAAGTTTATGAACCAACATCCACCAGAAAATCACAAAAAAATCCATCCTTCCTTCATTCCTTCCTTCCTTCCTTCCTTCCGCCACTTCCTTCCTTCCGCCACTTCCTTCCTTCCTTCCGCCACTTCCTTCC
>JANIJU010003056.1:96369991-96481515 GCA_025504685.1 Leucosticte australis | reverse complement strand
TTCCTTCCTTCCCCTCTCTCTCTCTCTTTCTCTCTCTCTCTTTTTTTCTCTTTCACACTTTCCCTCTTTATCTCTTTCTTTCTCATTTTGGCAGTTTAGTGGGGACGAACTTGCAGGTTCTTGTGGGACTTCCAATGCTATGCTGCCAAACAGTCCTAGAATATTGGAAATATTGGGTGAAAAGTCACCAATTAACATCAATCAGTTATTCTTTATTGGAAAGTAAAGTTAAGGTTCTTTGACTGAAACTGATAACTTAAGAAGTAGTTGATTTAAAGACACAGTGTTTGAAGGGGAGGAGAATAAAATGCCTTTAAAATAGCTCTTTCTTTTCCAGATTAGATGTTGATGTATTTTTTATTCATTCCCTTCAGACGGCAAAATCTTCAGTAATGGTTAATCCCAACACAGGTAAAAATTCTTTAGAACAAAAATGCAAACATTTTGCTCACTTTGTTCTTAGACTCAAAGCAGGCCCTGCTTTCATCTTATACATAATTTTCCTGAGGTTTTTTTACAGATTGTAAATTCCTCCTGATTTCTGAAGCTTTCATTCACAGTAATTTAGTCAAAATATTTTTATTCTTTTTTCTCCTTCTTTTTTTTTTTTTATTAGAATATTTTTGTGTAGTTTTAGCCATTCTTGTAAGGAAGTCTTCAAAATGTCTCCTCCTATAAATTGTTTATGTGTTTAATTGAAAAGCAATAGGATAATCCTGTATTAAAGCAGTTCGCTCAGGGCAGAATCTTCAGGAGTTGACCTTAAAAAAAGAAAACCTCAACAAAACAACAGAGTAAACACAAAAGTAGTCAGTATTCTACTTTACAGTGTACCTGTGAAAATAATAATAGGAACCATAGTGCTGAAAAGTTCATAAGAAACTGCATTTGGAGAAAGACATGTTGGAAGAGACCGCCTCTCTAACCAGTTTTGTTTGAGCTAGCAATACTAAATATTTCAGCATCAACTGAAAATTTCCTTTATATTTACTAAACTTATTGTTTCCTACTATGATTATTTTATAGAAACTCTATTAAGCATAATATTGGAAGAGTAGAAGAACCAACCATAGCAGAAGAAGCACTTTTCTGATGTTTTCTGATGCTTGTAGTAATGTTATACAGTAGAGGAAAGGTTTTTCTTCATCCATTTTTTCTCTGTTAAATCTAATTATTTTTTTCAAGAGATACCAAAATAATCCACATGTAAAAAATGGATAAATAATTTCCTTACTATATGGTAAATTTTTTTCCAGCCTTTCAACAAGTGGTTCTTTTTTCTTAAAATATAATAAACTAGTTTGATATTGCTCATTAGGAAGAGAGGGAGGAAAAAAAAGACACATAATTTTAATCTCATTATATGACAGTTTCCAGTGACTTATTTTATTCTTTTTATTTTTGCACGTAGTGGTTTAAACAAAGTTCCTAAATTCATCAAGATATTTTTTAAAGAGAAAAAGAACCCGTGCAGATATGAAAGAAACACCTGCTCGCATATTACAGACTTTTTTTTTAAACCATAAAATTTTATCAGCCTTGTGATAGCATCTGAAAAGCTAGCAGGTATCATATGCTTAATTACCCCAGCATATGGTAAAATAGCAACAGCAAGAAATTTCTAGGAAAGAGTCTTGCCAGCATGGGAAACAGCCTCCAGACCAACAACAGTGGAAGGAGGTTAATTGCTTGCTGTTGTAATGTATGCTCATTGCAGTGCTGGGTACTTATTCTGTTGTCCTCTAGAAAATTTTAATTTCTATAGAGCCTATATAATAACTTGAATAACTTTAATGTAGATTAGTATGTACCGATACACAAATAACGAATATGCGTAGTCTAGTAGGGCATACATGATTTATTACCAATAATTTTGTATACATACATACACCCATGTATTAATATGTATCTGTAAAAATACATGTAGACCTATGGCTGAGAAATAATACTCTGAAATGTCCTTCAGGATGAAAGTAGGAAAAAAAAGATAACAAATGAAACACAAGAAGGGATAAAACACAAGAAAAACATAATCAAGGGAATAAATAGAGCATCAGTGAAGCCACATTGATTGAAAATATATGAGTCATTTTATCTTCTGCTACTGAGGACATCTTAGAAACTTATCTTAAATGAGCATTAATAGTATTTCATAATTTTTCTTCTTCTCCAGTCATTCCTATGATGATGAGAGGAGTTTTATTTTACAAGCAACTTTTAGTCATGGGAGGAAAGGGAAGATGGGAGGAAGGAAATGGACAACAACTTGGAAATTCTTCAAGACATGTTACTAGATATTTCTTTTCTCTGTTACAACTAAAAGATGTTTAACTGCTTTTTTATTCAGTTCAATTAAACATTTTGATAAAGTTTGGAATTGAAACTACGATGGCATATTTTCTTATATGTCCCATGATTTCTGATGCCTTTAGTGTCTATTTCCACTGTGTTGGAAGCCTGCTATCAGCATTCTGGATTATGGTGCTTTCATCACATATGAAAACATAGTCTATGTTTCCACAAACATTTAGATGACTTGGCAGCTCCTTTTAGAGAAGGACATTTTCTGGAGCAGACATGATGATCAGAAAATTAAGGTGATCAGAAAGTACTTGTTGAAATTTATGTGAAGGTTTTCTTTCCTTTTAGAGACCTTGTGAACAGTTATTGCAAAGAATTTTTGAAAGTGGTGAATTATTTCTTGGAGAAAGAAAACCATTCTGAAGCCTGCCTCAAAAATCATTGCAATGCACTCATCAAAATTTTACTTTATTTGAAAGTATGAGCAATGTGTATTTGGTCACCATTCACAGCAGCACATCACCAAAGCCACGTACCAGTTACAAAACATTGTTTTTAAGTCATGCTTGTTACTTTGTGGAAGAAGATTCAGCTCTGCTGACTTTCATGGTCCAACTATTGACATTGGAAAATAATGTGGACAATGTAGGGGCAGAAGAAATATTTACTTTGCACTTGCTAGATTAGACTAATCATATTCCTCAGAGTTCTGTGTACTATCATTCCTTCTTTGGGGGTTCTAACATATGGGTCTCCTTCCTGATTTTTAGCACAAATATTTATAAATACATTAATAATAGACACACTTTAATTTATAGTAAGTAATTTTTTAAAAATTATTCTGAGTAAAGCAGAAACCACCTTTTCCTCTCTTCTTGCCATCATATGTAATCATTTATTTTTGTTAAGAAGATCTCTACGAGCAACTGTGCAATTAGCCATAACAAAATAAAAGAAACAACATAGGTAAAAGCTTTTCATGGCTTTGTCCAGGGTGATCTTATCTCATGTGCTAATTGGTCAAAAGTAAGACATCATTCTTGTCTTTCTAGAAAAAGCTCAAGAACCAATGAGTAACTCATTACTGGTTCTAGGTTCTGAAAAAAGGGGTAACTATTTCAATAAGAGATAAAAAAATAAAATCTACACTGTTTGCTTTTTTCTTTCTCCAGTACTCACTCTCTTTGCTTCAACTTACTCTCTTTGTCTTCTCCAAGTCAGTTTCTGGTCATCTGTAATCCAAAGGTTTTGCACACATGTAACCACTGCCTACATCCATCATGGTTCCCACCAGTTCATAGAAAAGGATTGTAAAAAACTAGGTTTTACCAGCTATATAAAGGTTTGCATGCAGTGCTTGAGAATAACCCCTTGCTCATTATACTGGGAGACAGACAATGTGGCTCCATGGGATGTTTTTCAGAAAAGATTTGCTGGACACTGGAAGCTGTCTCAGTTCAGCAGCTTTTGGCTTCTCAGGTGTGAACAAAACCACTAAGAAATTTCTAATAATGACTGTGAACACTTGCTAAATAGTAAAACAGCACAACACACAAATGCAAATGCAAAAAAAAAAAAAAAAAAACAAAAAAACAAAAAAGCCACATTTACTAATCCTGAAAACTTCCAAAACCTTTTTCTGCTGAAAACACAAATTCAATAGATTGGCTACTGAAATAAACTAGGAGGTAAAGTAACATCTTGGCTCAGTTCTTTACCCCAGGCACATATGCTTTACTATAGGACACAATGAAAACTGCAGACAAGACTGAGCTTCATATTTATCTTGGTGTCCAAAAAGCTTCAAACCTGTGAATAAACAAATATGCACTTACAGACCTTAGTATGAATTCCCTTAAACCATATTTTCAGTGAGCAACACCTTCTGATTTAATTTCACCTTAATAAGCACAAGGTTCAAATTTTGCCCCAAAGCAGCAATGAAATGCAAAATGTTTTGCCATTTTGTTTGTTTTATTCTTTTGTCTGAAAAAGAAAATCGCAAGGAAACAGATGAAAGATTTCTGGTTAAATAAATCTTTGACTTATTTCCATCCTGTACACATCCTGCTTGAAAAGAAAACATTAGTGATGGCAAGACACATAAGTAGGACAACAATCAGGATTTTGAAAAACATGGTTTTATTATCCATGTCAATGCTGACAGAAATGCTACCCATTTTTCTTAAAATAAGCTTAAAAGGAATATGGCAAATATTTCCTTTAGACAGTTCTGATGATAAAAGTGAATCAGAATGTGAAAGTGTTGACAGTCAAAAATAGCCAATGTCTTCTTAAAATCAGACACGTACAAATAGCAAATTGTACTTGAAATTAGAAATTAGATAATTTCTTTGTCTATTGTCATAACTCATGGTAGGGTATAGAAAGAATAACTCTTTAATATCAGTCCTGACTTGATTAGTTTATCAAGATCTCAGTATGATGTGCCAAGTTTCTCTGTGTAGGCAAGTGAATAACCTGCAGAACACTATTACTTTCACTCGCTATTGAGTTGGGCTGACTTTGAATGCCATATTCAATTTATTCCTCCATAAGCAGCCCATCTGCAATGTCAACACTTTTCCAATCAGCTTGCATGAAACTATGGCAGGCACAATGATTTGTTAAATATTTCCTATAAGCAGTTATTACTGTGCCATCAGCGTGCATGTACTCTGCATTACTCATGCAGCATGTTTATAAATTACATTGTCATCACGAACCTCTTCCATGCACTTTGTTTGTCCTTGCTGTCTTAAAATGTGCACTGGTTATCCGTCAAAACTGTAGCAAATATTCTACAAGGTCATTCAGTGCAAAACAGATGTTCATATAATTTATGGAGATAAGCATGTGCTTGTGCTTTATTAGCTTAAATATTAGATAATAAATTAAGGGAAATATTGTCCTGCAGGGGTTCATCAACCTAACTATATGTTCTTCAATTTATTTTAATTTAATTTCAGGATCTTAAATATTTTTTGGTTTTGGCAAGGTGTTTATTTAATACACACATGCTAGTGTATCTGCAACGGTATTTTATAACTTCTATAGCTGTAATAAAAGGCAAATGTTACACTAACTGGGATTATTCAGCAAGACATTAAAACAAAAAAATTGCTGATGGTCTTTCATGTGTAATATTAGAAAAGCAAATTTTTTACTCCATTTCCTACCCTTCATTTTATGAAAAAGTTGAGCAAACAGTAAAAACATGATAAAATTCAGAGTAAGTTTCAACTTTTAGGTTGTAAGACTCAATTACCCCTTCATTGTAAAGAAAACCCTCTCAAAGATCTATATTATTTGGAAAATTAATGATTTCCATTATTGTTTGTTACAGAATTTTTCTCAAAAAAAAAAAAAGAATACACAAAATCCAAATAATTTATGAAAAATCATTTGTACTGCTAAATCAGGGTTGTTAGTAAGTTTCCTCAAACTAGTCAGAGATATGAAGTTTCTCTCCTCCTCTGTAATAAAATTTTCATGTGACATTTTTTTCAAAATTAATAAGACATTACTGTTTCTTTTGGGGCTTTTTTTGAAAGAAGTCTTGATTTGAATTCCAGTGCCTGATGATTGCTGCATTACTCAAGTGGAAGAAGAACAGGCTTGTGCTGATGTTCTTTTGGTCACTTGCATTTAATGAAAAGAAGGGACATTTGATGTGAATCTCCCTCAGGACCATTGGAAGCTTCCAGTGTAAAACACCCAGTACAGCACTGCAACAACTGCAGGTTCTGATATTTCTTTCCTGCTATAAGGTAGCAAATACCAGCTACTGCTGGATTTTCTGCTTCCTCATATCACAGTGAGAAACTGCACTGTGGATGCCACCAAACAGGAACAAATGCACACACACATATGTGCCTGCACACACAGTTGCACTCATACAATCCTCAGCACCCACTTGTTGATGACTTATAGGCCCTGGACTAAATATGTCAAGTCAGAAATCATAGCAACAAATTCTGCACTCACCATGCCAAACCTGATGTCTTTTCAACAGATAAGAGTATTGTTTCTTAGTTTGTATGGAGAAGTTGAACAATTTCTTCTTGCCTCTAAGTGAAATTAAGATTTGACATACAGAGTGGAGTGCATTGGTCAGATTTATCTAGGGTATAAGGGATTGCTCCCAGCAAAATTCACACTGTAACAGACCTGAGGTGAACACAGAGGGTTTTTTACAAACTCCAAAGAAATGCTTTCATCAGATCTTTTTATTCCCAGTATGAGTACTCTTTCACGAGAGTTTGTTCTCTTTTAAGTTTTGATGCAGACTTATGCTTTTGAAATGAATTTTAAGTATCTGGGTGAAGGAATTAAAACACAAATACTGTATAAAAGCCAGTCTTTCAAATTTACTCTGTCTTTGTAAAGACAGCAGCTCCTGATGATTTCCTGTGGGTATTTCAAATGCAGCCTTTCTGTCCTTACTGTCCTGTCAAAGAAAATGGTAATGCTCAACGTATAATCAGCCAAATGGCTTACTGATTGTTTTCCAAAAGCATGGCACTGTGGTTTATGAAGACAAACACATGACTCAAAGAACTTACAGGAGGATTAATCTGTCAAGCGGAGTCAAAACCTATTCTTCCTTTCCATGTCACTTTCTATTGAATGCATGTTATACATACAAAGGGACTTTTTTGCCATTGCAAGTTAAAGACACACAACAAAAGGATTTTCTATTATATTAGTGGACAATTTTCTTGCACTCTTTTTAGAGATGTAGCAACAATAACCCAAACGATCTTTCTCTCTTTTTGTATATGGAGGATCAAATTCAATTGGTAATATAAAAGACAAAGGAAAAACAAGTTTTTAACTTGCTTGCACCCATTAGGTGAGCTCTTCAAAGTCACCAGCTCTATACAAAGAAACCTGGTACAGCTCACAGTTACTTCTCAGAAAGTAGCTTCAGGAGAGCATCTAGACGTGAAGCATCTACTTCAGTTTCTGCTTCTTCACTAGGGATACACATTTCCACTCTCACTCACTTTCAGGCTTTTCTGCACACAGTACACATCTGTCTTCTGTAGTAGAAAGACTTCATTTTCACCTCTTTCCTTTAAAATGCCTGGGTGAATTTGGTCCAGAAGCATAAAATATATGTTTTACATGATGGATTATGATTGGACATATTAAAGATACTGTCAAGAAGCTAGAAAAATAATGTTCATAGACCTGCCAAGTATCATTAATTTTCAATGAGTCTCTATTTTACAATGATTTAAGATCATTTGGAGCAATTTGGGGTATACAAATTGATTCATAATAATTTTTGAGTCTCCTTTGATAACTAACATCTTTCCAATCTTATCAGGACTATTATAAAGGAACATTTTAATGTATCTCATAATTTGTTTCTGCTCTCCTGCGATATGTTGACTACTTTCCCAGTGTGCTTTTTTTTTTTATCGTGCTATGCATAGGAGAGGTACATGCACTGGCACATAGAGAAAGAAGGCAACTACCTGAAAAAGTTGAGGTCATTTGTATTCTATAGAAATTTACTAAAATCCAGAGATTTTCCTCAGGAATGGCAGGTAGGAAACTCTTTATCTTACCTGAGCATTTGAAATCTTGAAAAGAAACTAAAAGGAAAAACAGTAATTATAAAAGGATCAGAAAGCCCAGCTGTCTGATGAAAGTCATTGCATAATGCAAATAATAATAGTTAATTAAAAGACAAATAATATTTATCAAAATTTCCCAGATTAATTGTTCTCTGGATTACCTCTTTTTGAATAATAAGCTAATGTTTTCCCTTTAAAAAACCCAAAGATTCCACAAACAAATGGTGGTGAAGCAAGCCAAAAAAATATATAATTTTTCAAAAGCTTCACTCTCTTGGTTCTTGTGAAGACCTTACCAGTACATCCTTTAATCTGTCACCTCAGTAGTACCCTTATCATATGAAGGAGTTGATCTTAAACTTTATTTGCAACTTCAATTACCTACTGGTGAAAAGCCAGCATTTTTCAAATCCAAAGCCCTGTCATCCATTAACTTTTCCACTTCCACAACACTTGCAGGTAAAAGAGGAAGGTTGTGTTTGGAGCACTGACATGGTATAAAATGTCAACATCACAATAAGAATAATGGTATCCATAAATCATTGCCTGAGTAGTAAACCTTTAAAAGAAAATCATACTTTTCATTGCTTTGTTATTCTTATAATAATTTCATAAATTATAAAAGATCTTTACAGAAGACTTTAAGGGAAAGTTAGACTCTTTTCAGTATGTGCACATGTGCAAACAATGAAAAATAAGAGAGACATGCAAAACTAAGATTTACTCCCACATTTAAAATAAAGCTAATGTATTTATTCAAGGGATAGGAGTTTTTCTTTTTTTTTTTTTTTTTTTTTTTTTTTTTGATGAGTGGACAAGCAGACAAGAGAGAGATTGTTCAGTTTTGTTGCCAAAAATTATAAGTGGTTCATCTGGACAAATTACACCTTCAGCACCATTGGATTTTTCATTTCTCTGAAAACTAACATACAAAGTTTGAACTAAAAAATCTGTATTGTTTAATATCATTGACATTTCAAGAACTACTAAAAGTAATTCTTAAAAATAAAATACTATGTGTGATATTTAATCTTAAAAATTATAAAATAAAACTAAGCAACTTATACTATATAGAGGTTGCAAGTGCTGATCAAGTAAAGAAGACAGAGTACAACTTACAGTACATGACTGAAGTCCCATCAACTGATCTTAATTCATATGAAATAAATTATTGGTTATTGGAATGCAACAAATAATTACTGCTACATTTTTTCCTTTTCTCTAACAAAATTTGGTAAAATATTAATACCAAAACCTGAAATACTTTTAAAGTATCCTAGAACTGTGTCTTAATATGAGGGAAGCTCATTTGGGATCAGTACCATAATAGTAGCTATTATCAACTCTCTCTTGCTTTTTTCCTTTGGTAAAAAAAATGGCATAACACAAGTTATTATCAGCCCCAAGATATTACAAGGTTTTTTTTAAGAGATTTAAATAGTTTTTGTGTTTAGTTGTAGCTGAAGAATATAAAATTTAACAGTCTAAAGTGTCATGCTTCTGAATCACTCTACTCAGCAAGCCAAATTCTTATTATTTCATGTTTTACTGAGACCTCTAGGTCTAATATTGCAACCCACTGTGTTGAAAAGCATCAAAGCTCAATATGCTAATTCATGGTTACTAGTAAACTGAAAAATGAGAGAAATTAATGAAAACTCTATTTGATATCAATGTAAGAAAAGCTGAAGATGGAAAAAGGCTTATGTAACATAATTATGTTTCTGTTGAGCCTATATGTGGTCAAGGACTAAGACATAAAGAAGATGTGGTATTCTCTGTTTTCCCACTGAACAGCAGTGACTCGACTGTATGGACTGACAATATCAATATTATGTGCTATGCACCTGAAAGAAACTGAACACATAGTTTCTAAAGCATTAGTTCATTTTTTAATTATAACCAATTATTCCTTTTGGACAAATAGCATAAATCACAGTGAGGAAACACCCTAGAATATTCTGTAGTGGTTTTAATTACTCATAAACACCAGTTGTTGCTGGGAAAGTCAGATGAAATACTTGTTAGAAAATAGAATCATAAATCCAGACTCTTTTATTTATTTTTCTAGTAAGCAAAGCAATCTATATAATCAACAGACAGGAATACTGAAGGGATGTGATTTTACATTTTAATGTGACAGTTGCTAACTCGTGCTGCTGTGCTATATGTCTCTCTGGTAATATGGATTTTAAAAATTTGAATCTCTGAAATTTAATATGAAAATATAGTTCAAACAAACCAGTCACCACTTTCATTCCTTAGGTCTTTCTTTTGGTTAAAGATTTTAAGCATATTGAGAGCACAGATTTTTTTTCTAATAAAAACTTCATGAACATTATTTGCAGTTCTCAAATTGAACATACACCAGGGATTCAGGGTTTATGATGATATCCAAGAACAAGATTTGCTGTTAAATTACCTTTCATTACTGAAAATGTAATATATTCATTTTCCTCTGTAGGAAGCAGGGAGTGCCATTCTCAGAAGAGTAATTTCACACTGTCCTTCTCTTCCTGAAATAAGGCTATTTCTATCACTTTTCTATAGTTTTATCTCATGTGTTTCTAGCTTATACCTCTCTGTTCCTCTCAGATTTCATTTATATCTAAAAAGAGATGGCCTAAAGACATGGGACCAAAAAAACATAGTTTAAAATATTTCTATCAAAAGACAGCATTACAGGATGAAAAGATAAAGGTATTTGATGTGAACCATTAGAGGGATTTTGTGATAATTTTGGAGTCTTGTATTAACATTCATAAGACAAATTCAACTGCTACATAAAAAGTGAAATTTCTACTCTTTAAACACAGAGAATTCTGTGCACCAGAAGAATTTCTAGGTAAATTGGTTGGCAGGTCAGGTGCAGAAGTAACACTGCATTAATTAGTTTAGGCTGGTCTACAGTTGTGCAGCTCTAGGACAGAAGTTAAACTTGTTTGTTGTTAGTCTATAAATTAATTCAATCTTCACAGTATGCAGATAATCCTTGGATTAATATTGAAGGATAGTAGACCAATCATTTTAAAACATCTGGAAGTTAGGCTTCAAATAAATCATAATCCCTTCTGAACTTCTTATCACAAAGAAATAAACCCCTGTATTTCTTAAAAAAATTAGTGAATAATTTGCTATCTAGGATTGTAAACTATATAATACTCTGACCACTGCTACAAATAACAAATGACAATTCACTCCTGGAGAGATTCCAATTGGACACAAGAACTTTTTCACAGTGAGAATGATCAGCCATTAGACCACTTTGAGTTTTCCTATAGGTTTCTACCAAGCTGTAAGTGACAAGCATTGCCAAGGAAGTTGGTCCTCTGTCTATTTCAGTCCATACCAGTCCACTTCCTTACAGGTGGACCTTATTCTAAATTTGTTTTGCTGCTACAGACAGAGGTTTATATAGCTCTAAGAAGAGAACCATAAATTAACACTACTACATGTGAATCTCACAAAAAGTAGCTGAAAAAATTGTTTAGGATAGCAGGCAGTAATTTCATTACCTAAATTAGTGAAGGAAATAGTCACACCAAAACTATGAGGAAGGAAAAGTGCTTGCAAAAGTAAGATATTATGCTATTTTGTAGGTCTTTATTCCATGAACATGGTAGCATTCTTTGCATAAGATGAGCCATGCAAGTGCATTTTATGAGGAGACTAACACAAAAGATGTTCTGCTTCAATATTACTATGCTGCATGCAATCTGTAGCACATTAATTTTATGCACAAAATAGGAAATTTTTCATAAGGGTGTATTTTAATTGATGTTGGCATCAAAATATCACTGCTAAATGACTGGGACTCTGATATGTTGTAAGCTCATCACCAGCACAGCAGACGGAAATCGTTTTGCTCTGTGAACATTAAGATTCCAAGCAATATCATCAGCCTTGTTTAGCACCCCTTTTATGACATGTTTATTTCTCCAAATCTATTTGCCCTAACCTCTTATGACAGCTTGGATTGCATCCCTATTCTTTCAGAATACCCTCCAATGCTGCTGTGGGAATTGATTGGCAGGTAATCATACGTGAGAAACCTGGAACCAGCATCCTGCTCAGGACTAAACCTGACACAGCTGGCCCTGGTCAGGTTTGTTCAAAAGTTGTTCAAAAGTTGTTCAAAAATTCAATTGTTCAAAAGTTCAATTTCTGGGCTGGAGAGAAATAATACAGATAGAGACAGTCAGTTCCAACTCTGTGAAATACTGATTCTGATCTGTTGATTAATATCTTAAGGAGTGTCATTATGAATTTTTACCAAGGACCTTGGACTCAAGAGAAAATTGTAATATATAGTGACATCTAATTTGTTATAGCTGCAGCAAAGTGCAGTCTTTAAGAAAATAAAAGGTGCTGACAAAATATTAATGGTGGTGAGGAAGCAATATTTTTTATAAGTCTTTAAGATTTCTGGGATCAAATAATATTTCTATCTAGTTGTGCCATCAAGGCACAATGCCTCTAACTACCCTTTATAAAGGAGAAAATTGTTTGCATCATTGCACTGATGATATTAAATCTTATTTGTTTGTCAAATATGTGTAAGACCTTCAGCATCCAGCAGCTAATAGTAAGGATTAGTATTCTAGAATGGATACTGGAATGGCTGAGGAAACAACAACAACAAAAAACCCTCTTGTAATTAGGCATATAAGTGAAAAAGCTTGGTTGGCAGAAATCCAGTACCCATATATTAATGTAAATAGCCATTACAGCAACTTTTTTATTGCTAATCTCATGAGATCTAAAAACACAGAAAAAAAAGATGTGCCAACTGTTGTCTACTGTGATAATCTGCTACAGACAGAAAACTAATCCACAAAATGCCATTGTTCTCACAAAATCTGTCTTATATATAAAAATAAAATGCATTTTCATTTCACTTTTAGATCATAACAGCCTTTTGTGTCACTGTCAACTTTTCCAGTCCATGTTGGATAGTATGATTCCCTGAATTTAGTACAGTGTGCCAGGCAGAGGAGCAACAGAAGCTTTACTAGGAGTATGTCCTGCTGAACGAGAAAGGGATTAAAATTTAACTTTTACTTTTTTTGAGACACAAGGGCATTTTAAATAACACCATTCCAAATATTTCCCAAAATTATTACTAAATAAAAATTTTAATATTCCTAAGAAAAAGAGAAAAAATATTAAAAAGTGTCCAAAAGCATTTCCAATTAGCTAATCATGTTGCTAGTCTGAAGTTAAGCTGATTTCTGCTCTCAACTTTTGAAACCTTATTACACTAGAAAAAGAAGGAACAAACATGACTGTGCATCTAGATGACCTCTGGGTTCACACCTCCTCCCTTCTTTTGCCACTCTAAGAAACCTGTTTCAGGGAAAGATTTGAATTTTCAAGACATACCTGTGCTCAGATCAGAACATTAAAAGAAAAGGCTTGTTTTGTATTTCTCTTTCTTAAATATTTACAGCTAGTTCATGACTTAGAACTACTAGTCCTATGGTATACTGTATTGTACTTAGCATACTTAGTACAGTAAATTTGCCATTGATACTAAATTGGGAGGAGCTGTTCACTTACTCAGAGGCAGAGAGGTCCTGCAGAGAGTCCTTGATAAGCTAGAGGCCTGGGCAACCACCCTGTGTATGAAGTTTAGCAAAGTGCAGGATGCCACACGTGAGATGGGCAACCCAGGACGGACAGACAGACTGGGAAACGAGTGCTGCTGTAGAAAGGGACCTGGGGGTCCTGGTCGATGGCAAGTTGAACCGGAGTCAGAAGCGCCCTGGCAGCCAGGAGGGCCAAGCCTGTCCTGGGGGGCATCAGGCACAGCATCACCAGCTGGGCAAGGGAGGGGATTGTCCCGCTCTGCTCTGCACTGGGGCAGCCTCACCTCCATGCTGGGGGCAGTTTTGGGCACTGCAAAATGAGGAAGATATAAAGCTATCAGAAGGTCCAGAGGAGGGCAATGAAATGGTGAAGGTTCTAGAGGGGAACTGTGTGAGGTGACTTGGTCTGCTCAGACTGGACAAGACTGACGGGAGACCTCATGGCATTCTACAGCTTCCTGATGACTGGAGTAGGAGGGACAGGCACTGATCTCTGCTCTGTGCTGGCCAGCGACAGGACCCAAGGGAATGGCCTGAAGTTGTGTCAGGGAAGGTTTAGGTTGGATAGTAGAAGGTTTAAGTTGGATAGTTTTACCTCTGGGTGAAACCTCTCTCACCCAGAGGGTTGGGCACTGGAACACTCCCCAGGGAATTGGTCACAGGACCAGCCTGACAGAGCTCAAGAAGTGTTTTAAAAATGTTCTCAAGCATATGGTGTGATTCTTGAGCTGTCCTGTGCATGTCCAGGAGCTGGATTTTGATGATCCCTGGGTCCCTTCCAAGACAGGATATTCAACGACTGTGATTTGATGATACATTCTTTGGCGTACTTATTGCACTTTGGTAATGAAATGCATTGGGATATAATTTATCATTCCTGTAATTCTTACAAAAGTTTTTTATAAAATCAACATCTGAGGAGATTTTTTTTACTTTTTTTGACAGTTTCCCTTGATAAACAACTTTTATTATCTTTAATACAAGGCACATTAAAAAAACCCCAAACAAACAACAACCTAAATTAATTTAGAATTTGGTAAATTTCTGAATCTTATTAACCACAATTATCCACTGCCTCTTGTCTTGGCACCTGTTTTGTACAGAAATTCTATACTGATTTGATATTATTATGCAATATAAATCCTGATGGTTAGTAACCACTGTGGTAGATTTAATCAATAGATTTTTTGAGGGAGGTTTTATTGATGAGTGTACCTCACCTAAAAATACTTCACTATATAAAGAAATCTTCTGCAAAGTGTTCTGTCATTTTTGGAGTTGAGCAGCTGTCTAAACAGAGTATTGCAGTCCACAACATGTTCTAAAGCCTAGAAAATAAGACTAGGAAAGTCTTCCAGGATTAATTCTTACCTCTTATGCTTTTGAGTAGCTAGATGATTATAAATGTGTGGCTAGGTGTGCTGGGTTGGGAAGCCAGGTTTCCTGCTCACTGCACATATGCAAACCAGGTAAGAAATGAACTGACAGCAGGCAGCAATCAGTATTTTGGGAAAAGCACAGAAGCTCCACTCTTTTGCTTCCCTTTTGTTTCAGGTATTTAAACAATCATTTCCCCCATGGTGCTGTATCCTTGAGAGAAAGAGCAAGTTCTCTGAGCTTTTGCCTATTTATCTTGATACCAAAAAGAAACCAGATTTCTAAACTTCTGCAAAATGGGTATCCATTACAAAATGGAGTTCTTAGTTTATCATCAGAGACAGCTCAGAAAACAAGAAACAGGACAGGGCTGGGCATCTGGTGAGAACAGAGGGGCAGATGGGCCCAGGATCATCATTAAAAAAATTGGCAAAGATATTTAATTTTGTTTTTTTTTTTTTAAATACCTAAACCCAGAAGTGTGTAGAAGTGAGCATCTGGGAGGAGACAGATGGGGTAGGGCAAAAGGTACAGCTGCTAAAACCATAGGAAACAATAGAGTAACTTGTTTAGAGTTGGACTCTACAATAGATTTGTTGAGAGACTGCTAGAAAGAGAAATTCTGAGGAAAAAAATATGAGGAAAAATATAAAGCAGCAAGTCATGTAGAAATATAGAGAGTAGAAATGGGAAGTGTAAGTTTTGCATTGCTGAAATGTGAGTTGTGTGCCACACAGACTGAATTAAAGTTCAGCTTACAAACTCTTCTCTGGGTCAGGAGTTCAAGTATTACATCTCTACTCACTGCTTAAATCAATGTGAGCTTTTGAATCAGAAGAGAGAGGTCAGGAGTGTATGATAAACAGTAGGATAAAAGTCATTTGTACAAACAACATTTAAGTAAACTTTCCAAAATCAACAGCAACAGCACAAACAAAGAGAAGCCCATAAATTATAAAGTGGAGGTTAGAGAAGTCTTATAACTGTAAGATATTTTCAGGTAAAGGAATACAAAAATACATAACTTGATAACTCATACCCTTTGATAATGTATTAAACAAAGAGCTGTTCATTGAAAAAGGGAAAATGCCCAATTCTGCAGTCTGACAAATCTAAGCATTGCCTATGAAGCTTCAGCTGATTTGTTCTAAGGTTTTCACCTTTATATTTTCTTTTGCTTCCAAGTTCAAAAAATTGCCATCCCACCATCCACCCCCAAGTTTAAGAAAATGAAAGAGTTTTCCTGAATATAATCTGTCAGCAAAGAAAAAGTCTCAGAGAAGTCTTATGGCTGTAATAACTGCAGCTTATATTTACCAGGGAGCACAGTGATAGCCAATGAACTGGGAGGGTAGGGTTTGAACAGTTGGGATTAGGGCAACCAAAAGATATTTTTTCATTATCTTCCAGAGCAGTTACTCTTATTCTCAGCAGCAGAGGACAGAGATTCTCTTCAGGACAGAGCACTTCAAGCAACACACAAACATAAACCTGACGTAAATATTGCTTGCATGGTAATATCTCTGTGATAGGTAAACCTGCAAAGGAGGATCCCTTGGACTCATCTGAGCATATGTGTAGTCACCCTTATTTTATGCTCATAACCCCACTCTGCTATCACTACTGCACAAGAAAGCAGGCAGCAGCCTTTAGGGGACAGAGCTAGGGTCACCAGGGCTTCCCTCACCACAGGAATGGGAAACCCAGGGGCTGTGCAGCTGGGTTTGTGTTAAACCAAAAGCTAGTCAGTTCATACAGAGCATCATCTGCCTCTGTCTTCCATTCTCAAACTTGCTGGAATAACAGAAATTATGTATATCACACACAAGATTTTTTTTTTTTTTAATGCAACACAGCAAGAAACCTGTTTCTCTCTTACAGAAAAGGGATAAGTGCAGGCATTAGTAGAAACATGAAAATTACTATCGTGGTCAGAGAGAAAAGGGGTGGAGTTTCTACCACTGTTTAATTCCATACCACCCACATCCTGGCAGGGGTTTGGTTTCAGCAGGAGAATGATGGGCCAAAAGTGGAACAGGGTGACACAAATAGTTTAATTTTCCTGCTGGGCTTTAAACCAGCATAGTAACATAGCCAGAAGAAGGAATTCAGCCACTCCACGGCCGAGGAGATCTGTATATTAGTATTAAAAAATTATTTAAGAACAAGTCCCACATTTTTTAGAAAACATTGCAATTGGACTATTTTGCTAGTTTGAAGAGCATTAAGCTGAAAGTGACTCACAAATATAAGAAGGTAGAACAGTTTGATATTCTTAAATTTAAAATAGTATTTCAGCTTGCCTGCTTTCACATGAATAAAGGACTAAAAATAGGCATAAAAGTGAGAATATTTAATTTTAAATTATTTATGTCATTCCTATGCACAGCCTGACACCACTATTCATACTTGCATTTGATTTTTGTTGAGAAATAAATTTACCTATTGTACTATTACTACTGAAGGCAAGCCAATTATCTACTATACTTTTTTAATGCTGCCTGTCGTTTTTTTATAATACTTTAATAGCCTATGTTGCCTCTTACTCCTGCTTTCCTGTTATCTTTAGCTAGGTTACTTAGCTAAACATTAACCTTTAAATGTTAGGTTAGCTAAAACAACTACTTAAAGCTAGAGATGTTCCTCTCCTGAATTCCATCTCAGCTGAAACAAATTCCATTTTTATGACTTTTTGACGTAGAACTTTTTTATGGAAGAGAAATTGAAAAAAGCTTCAATTTTGAATTAGTATAAATGCAATTATATTGAGTCTAAGTACTTTAGTATTTTGTAAATCAGACTTTTTTGGCTTTGGGTTTTTTTCTGTCCTGAAAACAACATTTTCCTAATTCATATCATACGACATACACACAATTTACAAATTTTTAGTTTATATTTGAACTTTACAGATACCATAACAGAAATTCAGGGATGTATAAGGTTAGGATTTAAGCCATACATACACTTTATTCTTCCATTACATTACATTTTTGGAACATAAGAGCTAAAGTTCCAAAAGGTTTAAAATAAGAAAATTTCTCTTGCCCGTCCTGTTCCTCTAATGACTTTTCAATCTAATAAGGGTGGTTATCCTCAAACTAACAACATAATAAAGTCTGAAAGTCTGAATGACTTAGGAGAGCCTTATAAGAATCAATATATAGGGTTTTTTTCATGGAAAAACAAAAACCTGCTGTTGTTAATGTCACCTATTGAAGCCAAACAACGGTAAGGAAGATTTTGGCCAGAAATAAAATAATAATTTTTAAAATTACATGCTCTTTCAACGAAATTTATTTTACCAACGCCCACTTCCTGTTTTGGTACATGGAAATAAAACACAGTTTCCTTAAAGATATATGCTTGGTGATATATTGGTCCTCCCAGGATTTCACAGTATGATTCATTAACTGATTAGAGATGCCATTCAAGCAAAAGAAAAAAGTACATTGCTTTGTCTTGTTAACTGGTGTTTTTAAATTCCTCCCAGATATTTAAATATGTCTTTTCAAAATACAAACACTAGGCCTAGTGAAAAGTGATATATTTGTTTAATTTAATAGAGAAAAAACCTATTTGCTTAGTCAAACATATGTTTGGAATATGTTCTCCTCTACAAACCTTTTTTTAGTTTTACAATAAAAAAGAGATGCAATTATTTTCAATCTGTCTCCCCCCCTTATCCACAAGCAAACGCTTCAAAGGCAATATTTTTTATTCCTGCTGCTGAAAATTTAAACTCCAGATGTTTTCTTGCTTTAAGAGGTGGTCACTTTATTGCATTACTTCTCCTAAAATGCAGCATTGACTGAGCCCATATCAGAGAAAGCCACGTATTGGAGGAGAGCTGCATTACTGGTGTGTATCATGAAGGTGTGACCAAGCTGAGCAAGTCGGGCCATAAAGAACTGCTACATTAAATCACCAGGTTACAACCTTAAGGAGTTTTTTCAATTCCAGAATTGAAACATTTCTTTTATATGCATTTTTGCCAACTCTCCCACTCATTGCTGTTTCAATAAGTATGTACAAAACTAGTGGTAAATGCAGATATAAGAATTTCAAACAAAAAATAAATTTAAAATATATATTTATTTATTTTGAAAAAAATTGTCATATAAAGGGCAAAAATTTGTAGTGGAATTCAAATTTCTTCAAGGATTGCTAGAAATCATTTCCTCAAAACGATAAACTTGGATGCCATAAATGGAAATTATTTTGTTGTTGTTTTGTGTTTTGCTTTTTTTTTTTTTTAATGAATGATAATATAGGGGAGCTAAAATAAGAGCAGGAATATATATCACCAGTGTTCATTGTCTAGTGCCAATGTCTGATTGCACAGAGAAGGAATTCCCATGCCTGGACCTGAAAATTAATCACTGTCTGAAAAAAAAAAAAGAAAAATGAAGATATTTCACAGTTCCTTCAGGATTTTCCTTGAAGAATTTGACAAATAAATACAGTTCTAAATACATTTATTTCAAGGAAATTAACCCTCAGACATTTAATTCTATTTGTATTTCACCTCAGGGTAAAAAATTTGCAATAGAGTTTGTAGGTAAAATTTTATATGCTTGAGGAAGTAACTCTTAATTAATAGAAGGAGAGGAGGAACTGAAATTTAAACCTTTTTGGTTTAAATGGATGAAAGTTTATAAACATGTAATCAATCTGTCTGCTTTGATTTGGCTTTCCTAGCACACATACATAAAAATCAATAGGTGCCTAAAGTCTGGTAAAGGATACAGAGGAAGAAGATAAGCATCTCCATTGTGGAAATGCTGGTGCTACAGAGACATTTGCAGTCATGTAGCATGAGATATTCCATGAAAATAAAAATTATACATTGCTTCTTCTAAGGCTGTCCTACCTCAATTAATTTTAATGTTCCTGCATCTGATTTTCCTTTCTTATGAAGTCCAATACTGGCCTCAATCTTTAATGCAGGGAGAAAATGGAATTTAGGAATGACATGGGAGTGCTTCAAAGCATTCTTACCATATATTTGGACATGTTTTAAGTTGCATAATAAGGGATACCTCAAAGTCCTCAGAAATCTTTCCCTCTCCTCTTTATTTGTTAGGGTCTTTAATGGAAATAAATTAAATACTTTCAGTAATTGATTCTACTGAGAAAATTCTTCATTTAATAATGGTTTTTAAAATTTGGCAATGACTGAAAATGGTGAGAATAGTCAGTGGCAGATAAAGAACAGTCAAATGTTCCAGGCAGCATGGTCTCTTCTACTCTACTGTCTTGTAACTTTAAATACCTTAACTCCAAGCTATGTATGCTACAGGCACTGAGAAATTCCCTTACTACACTGATGAACCAAAATTGACTTTATTTGCAGTTGCAAGATTTGTAGGGTTGCACACCTGATCTTGGACTTAGAGGTGGACATAAATTTTAAAATCCTCTAATGACCCATAGCATCTCAAGGAAGAAGAGCAAAGAATAACACATATGGAAAACATGCTGAAAAAATTAATATGAAAGAGTATTGGCAACATGCTAATTTCAGACAACAAAGTCTGTATGGACAACATAACACACTGCTAACTTGCCAGAAATATAAACCCACAATAAGCCTTTTTTTTTTTTTTCCTTTTCACCTGCCAAGAGGAAAAAGGTGGAGAGGGTTTTTTTGTGTTTTTTTTTTTAACCAGAACATTTTCACACTGATTCATAAATATATTTTTAAACTCCAAGAACCAATTTCTCCCTCCTTCTCAATTGAATAAGTCATTTAGCAGCTCAAACATCACAGTACCAAAAAATAATTCCCCCCATACCCATCATTACAAGGACTTTGAACCTGGTACATTTTGTACACGCCATTGAAAAGTCAGCCCAAACCACGAGCAGCTGCTGAGCCATGATGTATACATCTGCCAAAAGTTCAGAATGTATGATGCAAATATTTCATACAGAAATTTTTTTTTGTGAGACATGCTTAAAAAATTGTGATTTTTTTTCCAAATTGCAGTTGCCTTTTTTAGCTTAGTGGCCCATGTTAATATTTTACAGTAACAATAATTGGTGACAAATATCAGAATATATGTTTTATGCATACATATTTTTCTACTTACTTTTCTATTTTAATTATATAGTGGAGATTCTTAATAATGCTCCACTTTTTTTCCTTTTTTGTACTATAACTTCACTTTTCTCTCACTGTCTCATATAAATTTTGTAAAGTATATCAGTTATCACCACCTGCAAAAAAGAGACATTGAAATCAATTTATCATATCAGGATTTTATACTTTCTGAATATAAATGGTTATTTAGTGGATGGTAAAACAAGTTCATAGGATGAATCACAGAAAAAAGACTCAAATGTTTTAAATAGTTGATTTTTTCAAATGTCCTCAACAATTCTGTAAGAAAAGAAACACAATAATGTTTTCTGCCTACCCTATGCTATTAACTTTTGTGTGGGCGTATGTATAATTTTACAGATTTCCACAGGAGATTTAGAAAACAGGTCAAGGTGACAGCAACTCCGTTATATAATTTCTATTACAAAACTCTAAAGCACATAAAAATCAACTTGAACTTTTATCACAAATTAAAAAGGACCACAAAGAAATTGATTTTCCTGTGCATGTTTAACCTGAGGTGTTAGACATATGGATATAAAGATGCAAAAAATTTTCTTGTGAAAACATGAATCTCTTAAAGCACAATAGCCTTTCTCAGGAGACCTATAACACAAACCTTTCTCGGCTCTTCTTCCTCTCTGCTCTTCTTCCCCTCAAACTGGCTCAATGAACTGCTAAAAATGTATGAGGACAAATGAATTATAGAATAATAAACTGATTTGAGTTGGAATGGACCTTAAAGACCATCTAGTTCCAACACCCCTGACATGGACAGGGACACCTTCCACCAGACCAGGTTTCTTAATGCCCCATCCAAGCAGGCCTTGAACATTTCCAGAGACAGGGCATCCACAGCATCTCTGGGCAACCTGTTCCAGTGCCTCATTACCCTCCCAGTAAAGAATTTCTTCTTCATATGGAATCTGTCTCCATCTTTTTTATAAGATCTTTTTTAAATTGTGAAAAGTCACGATAAGGTCTCCCTGGAGCCTTGTCTTCTCCAACTGTGCTTTATCTTTCCTAACCAAGTTCCCACACAATGGAATAGTGTTCCTATATTTTTCCCTGGAGACACATTCCTGGTACCTCTGTCTGCACATTTTTTTCTTATTCTTTACTTTGAGCAGGAGGTCCTCCTTGAGCCATGCTGGTTTTGGGCTTTCCTTGTCCAAATTAATACATGGTGGAATCAAGAGCTCCTGTGCTATAAGAAAATGTTCTTAAAGAGCTGACAGCTCTGTTCAGCTTCATTGTCCCTGAGGGCCATTTCCCAGGGGGGTCTCATCCTTTGCTGCCTTATACAGCAGAAAGCTTGCTTTCCGAAAATACAGCATACTGACTCTACTTTTCACAAGGCCCATGTCCCTCAAGACTCTGAATTCCACCAGGATATCATGGCTACAGCACAGGCTGCTACCAATCTTGACATCCCTAATTAGTTACTCTGTGTTGGTAAGCAACAGGCCTAGTAACACTTCTCTTTTGGTCAGAATTAAAAATTATTCTTGACTACCTGCAAGACTGTCCTGAACAGCCTACAGTTTGCTGTGCTACTTTTTCAGCAGATGCAAGGCTCCAGTTGTGCATTTTGTTCCATCATGTGTCAACAACAGCAATTAGGTCACAACATCCAGCTCCTCCTGTGTCACTGACATGTTCTATGAAAAATCCTTTCCTTAGGATTTTTTCCTCCTGAGTTGCTGAGAGGCCTCAAGACCAAACTGTAAACAATTCTTATCTGCTGCTGTGGAATGCACCAGGTGGATCTGGGATTGGTCTCATCTAGTTGTTTCTAATTAATGGCCAATTACAGTCTAGCTGTCCAGACTCTCTCAGTCAGAGACAAGCCTTTGTTATTCATTCCTTTTCTATTCTTAGCTAAGCCTTCTGATTAAATCCTTTCTTCTATTCTTTTAGTATAGTTTTAACATAATATATATCATAAAATAATAAACCAAGCCTTCTGAACATGGAGTCAACTTTCTCGTCTCTTCCCTCATCCTAAAACCCCTGCGAACACCATCACACTCCTGCTTCCTACCCATGCAGTGAACATTGGTGTGGAGGCACTTCAGCTGGAATATTGACTGTGTCACCTTTGCAGGGGAACATCCCCTAATTCCCTTGAGGAATTTCACAGCCGTTTCCCTGTTGGTTCCTAATACATTAGCAGCCTCTGTCTCTTCTCAAAAAATCTTGACAGGCTATCATGAATCAGTGGTTTGGACAGCTTAAAGAATCACTATAAACATATTGGAAAAAAGCAGGTTTTAATATAAATTTGTGAAAGTGCAACTTAACAGAGTTCAACAGCAAAGTTAACTCATTTACTTACCTCATAGATGAAGCATATGCAAGAAAATTGAAGTAGAATCAGTTTAGGATGATTTACAGGAATAGAGGGGATGCAAAAGTGTGAGCATGTAAAGGATATAGTTACAAAAAGAGGAGGCAAAAAGGGTTGCTGCAAAAAGGTTTAGCAGCACTTAATCATTAACTGATTTAACATTTATAAAATTATTCAATAGGATTTGCTAGAGTTGTAACAATGACTTTCATGCCCTTATCAATTCACATGCATGCACCCAGGCAGCAAGATACATCTCTATTTGTGTGTGTGAAGGCACCTATCAAAAATTCCCATTGGGTTCAGTGGAACACTCACATCAAATCCTTAGTGTTTCTCACCAGGCAAGGGTTGCACTTTGAGGAGTTTGTGTGTGTAGGGCAGTTCCAACTTTTCAAAAGGTTTCATAATGATGGTACCCTTTCACTCAGGCTATGATTCAGGGGAATAATTCACCATGGCTAAGAAGTTCAATTGTTGACCCTTTATTCCCCACTTTGGTCAGACAGCTGATATTGCTGGTATGGTCAGAACTGTTTCCACTTTTACCCTCCAAGAGCTCCTGATCTGGTGAGGGGACCTCACAACTGGTGTGGTAAAGTGGCACTTCACCATTCAGCTCATTCTGTCAAGCCCTGTCAGGAGCTCCTGAGATCACAGAGCAGGTCCAAGGAGGAGGAGGTTGGGATGGGGGGGAACACCACACATACAAGAAGTTAATAGGCATTGATTGACACAAGCAAGATGTTAATAGGCATTGATTCCTTAAGAAAGAAGAAAAGGATGGCACCAGTATTTGACAAGATTTGGAATTGGACAATTGTATAATGATATTAAGAGTTCTAGGTTTTACCAGTACCTCAATCAAGTATAAAACAATTTTTAAAGGTGAAGACCCTTTTATTAAGTGTCTATGTAAATCTCAAATATAGATATAGAATTATATCATGTATTGTAACTCCAAGTACTTGTATTTTCTTGTAATTAGAAATCAAAACCAGAAACTTATAAAATAATGATATTAATAAAAAGGCAAGACCTGCTGGATTATGCAGCTCAGGCTTCAATAAACAAGATCCGTTTGAAATGTTCAAATGCTTACTCTTTCTTCCTATCAGAAAGCAGAAACCAATGAAGGACATTTTCATGAATTTGATTAATTCCACTACAAAGTTCTATACAACACAGGAATTAATCATATTGTCTAACCTGACTTACCCTAGCAATTTTGAAATGCATGGCTCTGCAAATATGATTTCTTTTAAATACAGCACTTGAAAGAAAAATATTTACTTCATTTTTTTTGGAAAAGCAGCAGAATAAAAAAGGTTAGCAATGAAATATGTATAGGCACTAACAAAAACTTTCTCCCAGCACGGTTTATTAGCAATTTTTTAATGTCTTATTGAAAGAACATATGACCCAAACTTGAACTCATTTCTATCAGAAGTGATGATACATTGCAATAATCTGGAAGCATGCTGTGGAAAAACTCAAAAGCAGAAGGAGGAACCTGGCCCTGTTTTTTGGCTTGCTGTGAAGACAGAACTAGGGAAAGATTTTTCTGCTAAAGCTTAGAGGAAGAAAAAGAATATTTGAAAGCTGAAATATGAAATAAGATCTGGCCTCTTACCTCCTCCAACCTGAAAAAGAGTGAGAACAGACCTGTGGAGGTTGAAAATTTATACCTTAGGGCAAGTTTTTCTTCAAATATTTCAGCTACAACAGAAAAATAGTTTTCATAACAAATGAAGTGTGAACCAGACTGTTTTAGGTATGTGACGGTGTTCTCAACACATTACTCAATATCTATACTAGTACCTTGGAATTCAATCCTTTCTTCCAGAGTATCCCACTTAATTTCAGTTTTTAAGAAGATCGTGATGATAAGAGAATTTATCTATCAAAAGATAAATTTTCTCTTTTTTAAGTCTGTTCTAGAAATGCCAATTATTTCTGTTTCTCATACATCCAGACTTTTGGTAGGCTGCTGATAAATCTGGTTTCAGAAGTAAGAATTAATAAAAGAGAGCACTAAAATTTAGGGGTTCAACTACAGGAATGATCTCATGCAAAGGCAGTTAACAGCTTTGACTACTTCTTCCCTTATCTCTAAGCAGGCAGACACGCTGCTAAGATCTGAGAATGGGTGCAGCTATTTTCTTGTGCCTCTGTGCAATTTGTATGAAGTACTCATTTAATCGCTGAACTTAATCAGTGTCAAAATATCAAAAACTATTTTTATTTTAAAGCAATTAACCACTGCTTTCAAAAAATAAGGAAAAAAAATTGAAATAGAAGTTCTTGCATTATTATTTTTTCTCATTTCATGAAATTGTGACAAGCTACACAGCAACACCTTTCATCCTTCATATTGCCTCTAGCCTCATCTAGCTAAATGTGCGAATAAATACGCAACTCAGCAGAATTCAGAAAATGTTCAGTCTTTCCATACAATAGAAGAATAGAACCCAACAACAGTTTCAAGAATTGCTTTTCCTTAAAAACGCATTAGTCATGTGTCTAGTTCATTCCTTCCCTGAACTCAAAAAAACTTCAGTTCACAGTATCAGAAAGTTAATTTGCGCATCATACAGACTCAGTAAATGCATGTCCTACCCTGACAGCAAGTAGATATCCTGGGGAAAAAATTAGTTAGAAGTTAAACCATAGCAAACAGGCATCAAGATGCATTTATTCAGCATGAAAATCATCTGAAAAATGAAACAAAATAATTTTTGCCCTCAACCTCTCATTCATACAGACTTTTACTAGTGTAGTTAACAATAAAATAGTTTCATATGCTTGGTCACAATGTACAAAACATTTTAGCTAAATATTTGGCCAAATAGATGTCTGGATCATGGGCCAGCTAAGCCTTCTGCATCTGCCTTCTTTGAGAGCAGAACATGCTCATCTCTAAAAAACTATGTGCATTGCAGATGGAGTTTGATGGAAGAATAACTAGAAAAGTACAAGTATCAAGTGTGCAAAATGAGACAATTCCAAGGCACTGGATCACACCCATGGCAAGCAGGGAACGCTGGCATGGGCTGATAACAGAGACATTGAGAGTACAGGCACAAGACGACACCACAGGGACACCAGAGGCCCAGCACAAAACACTAAGAACCTCTTCTGAACATTTAGAGCCAGATAAAGCAGTAGTCAGGGGAAACAAAGCCAAAACACTATATAGAAAACAACTCATGTGGTAAAAATGGGAGGGAACAAGAAATACAGTATAAAAAACCAGATTCTACAAAATTTGAACAGATGAAGACTATAGAGCAGAGTTTCTTCCACCTTTCATGACACCGTGTTTCACCATGACACCATGTATACCACTGCATATCTGCCATAAGGTTTTTCTCAGTGCATCTCTTTTTGATTCATCTTTGACCCTATTTTGCTACTGAAACTAAGGAATAATAAGTACTGTTTCTTGTGGAATTGATACCTTAAGTTAATTAAAACTTAAAAAGCAACTTTTATGCATGTGGTTTTTGCCCCATATGGGAATATGACAAAGCAGTTTAATACAGCAGCCCAAAGTCAGAATAAAGTTGTATGCAGCACAGACAGCAGCACTAATCAGAAGAGTGATGGAAAATAGATGGAAATTAGATCTATTAACCTCATGGCTTTCTCTCACAATAGAATATTCTACTTTCACTTTTTCTGGGGCAGAAAAGACTGACGACATTTTCACCTGTCACAAGTTCTGAATTGCACTTCTAAAACTCTCCAATAACTCTTGGTAATGGAGTAGTTCTGAGCCCAGTTTAACCTGTCTGGTGCACCTCATCAGGGCAACAAGGTGGTTCCAAAGTAGTGCCTGGCTGCGAAAGAGACCAAAACCTTCTCATCATTTTTTTCTGTTTGGATGGTACTTTGAGAAATGTGGTTTTTAATTGCCCCCTGGAGTGTGGTGAATTTCCAGTTATACAGAACAATGGACCTGATATGTAACTCAAAAGAGTCTAATAGGAGATAACATAATTACCGCGGATTTCTTCATTGACATATATGAACTCAAAACTTTCCAAATTAAGCAGAGAAGACAGAAGTGAGTGTTCCTTCTCACTGCTGTTCAAGTGCCAATTTCTCACTCAGCCTGGGTAACAAACTGGCATTGCTTAAGCAAATTCAGTCTTTCTTTTCTTCCTGTGCCAGAGTAGAAATACTCCCTAAAAAGAGTATGCTAATGTTTAAACTGAAATGCTTATAAAAATCTTGTTTCAAGATCCATGGCACTATTTTACCCAGAGGAAGAATTTAAATGATCTATTCTTTTTGTAGACTTGGCAGATAGGAGGGAGAGAAGGTCCTTAATTAGACATCTCTGAGATACGATCATACCATACAGAAGCATCACAATAAATTTAATAACTAAGGGAACACAGTATTTCCTTTCTTTCCAGTTTTGCCTCCTGCACTTTATATCTCTGGGGAAATAGCTGAATATTATTTAAGGAAAACTGTTTTCTTTTTCTTCTTAAAAAAAAATTCTAAAAACAATAGCAGATGAAAAAAAAATGAGAGGTTGTTATGGCACATATGGATCATCATGCAAATTAGCCTAAGACTAAAGTCCCTGAGCAGGTATTATCCAGGTTGAAGATGCATTACTGCTATTTTTGATTATAAGAAATGATAAACAAAAAGGAAGACAGTCTGTTTTTCAAGCTGTTTTAGAACTCCCTTTCTTTCTCAGCAAGGAGTTGATCGAAAAGGCAAAAAATCTTCCTCTCAATTTTTGCAATAAATAAACAGGAAGGGATTAGGATTTATTCCCACAATAATCTCTATGCTCATAAGTAGGGGAAGGGTATTTATAGTTCCAGTTTCTTAAGGATGTTTCAAAATGTGTCAGCATTATTTGAATATTTCTGCAATATTTTTCTGTGGACAGTAGACTTGTCTAGCACTGAATTAGTCAGACAAAATAAATTCAGAATTTTTATGTACTCTTTCAGAAATGTCAAACATTAGCATATGCACTTGCTAAGTACAGGTATTGGTATTCTACATCTAGCAAAATCTGTTACTAAAAAAAAAAAAATCAGACAAAAGGAAAGAATTGTCCAAGTTCCTGAAAATAATAGTCCATTTTTTATTTTCTTTTTATTTGCTTCAGCACTGTTCTCTTGATCTTGTGGTCCTAGTCTACAGAATAGTTCTCATCTGAGTCTTTGCCTTCCTTTTTGAAACAAAAATATTAATAGGTAAGAGAATACTTTCATAACTTCTAGTGTAGCCTGTAGGACTTCCATGAAATCTGAGACAGAACAGAGCCACTGCGTTGTGCTGGGAGCACTGTGTCCTGTGCCCTGTTTGTGAATCCAGTTTATTGTTTAAAAGGGTAAGGGAACTTTCTACTGATAAAAATGCATTTCAGTCCTTGTTGGGATCACTTTTATCAGCAAAACCAACAACAACAGAAATAAAGGGGAAAAAAAACCTCTTCTTTTTTAATATTCTAAAATCCCCTTGTTTATTCCACCTAGATATATTCAAATATAGCAGGAAACCAAATTAAGTCAATGAACCTCAGAACACATTAAACCAATTCAAATCCTTTTGGATGTGACTTTATTTGCCTTGTATATAATTTCACAGAAAGACAAATATCTTCTTGTTTTCTTAATCTATCCTGCAGAACAGAGGTAACTATCCCTATTTCATTCTACCTGGAATTTGGGTTCATTTAGCTTTCAAATCGCTTCCTGAAGAATAATATACAGCCAGCATGGCTACCTGGCAGTGTAGAAAATTAATTTGAAATGAAAGCTGTGGTCATTTTTGTGAATTATGGATGCCAAGGCCCTCAAAAGCTGTTGATTTCAATTTACTTCTCTCTCATCAATGAGAAAAAAAATTGTTCCTTTTAGACAAATTTTTAACTTCCTTAGTTGCAGAGATATTGCAAATATGGAGCTCAGACACAGAAATAGCTCATCAGATTTGACAAAGAGGTAGATTATTTAGGAAAAATGCATTTAGCATGAGCATCGATATATGAATTCTTTTGCCTTTGCCTTGTACCTTTTTCCACCTTTTCACATATTTTCACATATTATTTTTGGTTAACAGTTATGCTCAGTTAAAGAATTATCAGCAATGTAACACTTTAAAATAGCAAAGATGAGAAGGTATCTCAAGAAGTGATACAAATTAATAGATTTCTGAATGCCAAATTATAGCGAAGACTTTGCATTACTATACTGATTTTGCTGTAAAAAAGGTTTCTTTTGCTTCAAAACACAAATGTAATTTTCAAAAATTCTCTCTCAGAAAATGAGTCATGTTTGGGGTCTAAAGTTAGTGATGCAAAATGGCATTCTGGGTGTTCAGGATGCTCCTGGGAAAAGGCATACAATGTAGAGCATTAAAAACTATTCCTTCTCTTTTTTTATGTGTGAAGACATTGTGAATGGGCTCAGTTACAAAACTGGAAAACAAAAAACTGCTTGCTTTTTATGCAATTAGAATGGGCTTCAAGAAGAAAACTATGAACTCCCTTGGAAACAATTCAAGGTCTAAGCATAATCTGCAAACATATATGCTTTCTGATTAAAAATCCAAAACAATCCCAACCCCCAAAAAATGCTTTTTTTCCTCCATTTACATAAATATAACTACGGAACTAATGGAAAAAGAAAAGCCTGTATCAATCCTCAGTCTTTTTGATTTGAAACATTTCTTTATGTCAATATAGTAGGTAAGCATTTCTTCAGACATAACCAGACTTATCTCTTCCTCCACAGCAAGATTTAATATCAGTACTGTGACACAGTGTCCATAACTGAATGCAAGGCACCACATCAACCCGACATGGCAGCAATACTTTTTTCTCCTGTCTGCTTTAGAGATATTATTCTCTCATAAAAGCCTTGGAAATAGCCTATCAATTTGCATGACATTAAATAATCTTCTTGGAATTGCTGCATTACAAAATACTCAGCTGCAGGGTGTCACTTAAGTAATTGCAAATAAAAATACTTAAAGGTCTGGTTTATATGGGCTAGAGATACTGTAAATTCACCTTCCATAGTAAATCTGCTGTGAATGAAAGTCTGAAGTCTGTGGAGAACAATGGGAAAGGGTAATTTCTGTTTTATTTGCTGTATCTTCACACCTTTCTTTGTAATCTCCTTTTCAGAGACCTGGATGACACAGTGGCTTACCGCTCTGATTTTTCATGTGTGAGACAACACAGGAGGTTATCTGACATTCCAGAAGGGAAAATTTATTTGATTGTCTGGGAGTTGTCTCTTTGGCATGTTTGCACGTGTCCCAGAACTGTGGCTTGTTTTATTGCAACTATCTATCCTGATTCAGAATAAAACTCATACTGCTGTGGCAGGAGGGTTGGAGGTCAGGTTATTTCTGTGCAGAAAATACTGGGGGGCAATTTTAGCCCATATTGGGCTACATATCATATTTTGATCAATACATGTTTTTTCAATATGCCTCATTATGTGCATCTAAGGAACTCTGAAGGAAAGCTTTTCAGAGGGAAATGGTGATTTATCAAAACAGAAGGTTTGTAGGGATCGATCAGGTTCAGCTAAGCATTTATTCAGAAGGCTTACAGGTGCAGAAAGAAATTTTAAGCATGAGAAGAGAGTACTCTTGAAAGCATACAACATACATTGCTGACAGCATGATGTTGAGGGTGCTGACCAGTCTCTTGGGGATGTGGTTTTTTCCACAGAAATATTTGACCACTCTGTGCCTGCAGGTATGCGTGCTCCTTAAGTAACAGGTAAGAAATGAAGATATTTAGTATCTTAAGAAATTTTAAAGGATCATGTATGACATCTATATGACAGAGATTAATGGGAAAATAAAAATTGTTTTTCTTAAGTCCTCTGATTTTTTTTACAAACTATGTATCATTTCTATAGTAAATATATAGTCTTGTAACTATTCTGTAGTGCTATTCCCTCACCAAAAATGTAAGTCTATCTTTGCACTTAGACAGCTCTTATGCTTTCTGCTTTCTCCATTTGTTCATATGACGACTTTATGATAGACTCATCTACCACAGCTTCTTGTAAGAAAATCTCATTATCTGAGTATGTGTTCAGTCTTCCAGTGAGAATCATTTGCAGTAAAACCTCTCTCATTTTTTCCAAATATCCATTTATATAAAATAGAGCCAAGTTCCTAGCTCCATTGGGAAAGACAGGATTTCTGCCTAATTTTGTTCTACTTTTCTCCTCTATAAATTTATTTTAGTTAGTTGCTGCTTCTGTCACTTTGGCTACCACAGGCATTAATATAAACTTTCTCCTGTACCATTTGCACCACTTTGATCTGAAAAGGCCACGAGACCACCCATGGAGTTTTTAACATTTCCAGCAGGAAAAACAAATTGCTATCAAACCACCTCTTCAATACTATTGATTGTCAAATAAACAAGCAAATTTAAGTGCTTAAAAATCATGGTGTTTAAATATCTTCTAGTACACCCTGTAAGTGTTCTAGTGCTGATGCTTGAAAGCACTTTGAGACTACTATGAGTAACGTTCTTTCACTTTGATAGCCTCAGCATGAAAGAAAGAAGCTGGAAATTAAATAGCAATATATGCAATGCTTTCATATGTAATGCATAGTATATTTAACCTGTGTGACATCTTACTCCTAAGGGAAAGGGAACACCCAAAATTCATAAATGCACATGGTTGAAAGAAAGTCAGAAGGTTGCAAAAAACTCAAAGTTTTATTAGGAAATTACGTACTTGGCCTGGAAACTGGTGTGTTAGCCAGTTATTGGAAACAATCCTTGGTTGTCTCCACAGCCATCCAGCCATCAGTGTTTGAGGCACACACATTAGTCCTTTATATTCAGGGATTCTACAACTGTGCAATTCACTTCTATAGGACTCCAGTCAAACATCTTTCAAAATAAGTTAGATGTCTAAAAGTTGCACATTAAGCAGTGCTAGTTATTATAAATTTAGAAATGCTTTTATTAGTTCTCAAACCTCAAAGATTAAATTTATTCTGCATTGGATTTAGGAAGAAGGATACTTGATTAAGTATTCTATAGTTTAAACATATTTTGAGTATAAGATAAGTTTACTTTAAATACACTGAAGTTTCCATAATGCATAAGATAATTGGTACAAAAAAAAAATTACTCTCCTTTAAAGATGAGTGGCTATACATGTCATGAAATTACAAATTCATGAAAATAATATAAATTAATAATTTTTGTTTGTTTGACTGCACATATTGCATTCAAAGAGGGAAGTTAGCACTCACTGAATATATTACCTGGAGTAGTGGCTCATATTAAAGCCTCTCCGCATTGTCTAACGTCTGTAGTTCAAAGAAGAAAAAGAACTTGGGTTTTAATTCCAGCTCTAATGCTGCTTTAACAGATTAACATGATCTCTTTAGGGTCAGATGTTTTAATCTGATGTAGATGTTAAGTTTTCATATCTAATTTACAAATAAATGCTGAAAGTAACACACAGACAGACACTCACACACACAGAGAATGACTTCCAGAGATACTCCAGACTGGAGTTTTAACTTCTATAACTGCTAGGTTATAGAAATAGTTACTTGCAATTAACCATTTCTGCAAACAACGTTAACAGCAAAATACACTTTTATAGCAAACAATGTTATAGCACATCATTTCCTTTTCACAGATGGAAAATTAAAGCACGATGGATCACTTATGCCAAATACTACATAACAAATCTTGTAAGGGCAGTAAAAATAGAACAGAGAAGTGTCAGTTTCATGCTTTGTTTCTTTGTTTTGATGGCAGTACTTTCATGTAGAAAAATCTTTCCTTCAAATTAAAAAAAAAAAAAAAAAGACAAAGCAACAAAAAGAAATCCAAACAAACCATGGCTGAAGCCCCACCAATTTTAATTTTGTTGAAGACAATATTAGCTGAATCAAGAAAAGTGATTTTTATTCTAGTTTTATCTGTCTGTGAATTCATGTTTTGAAGACAATATAAAAAAATTTAAATCACAATTGCGGCCAGACAAAATTGCAAAAAAGCCTAACCTATTACTTCAAGATAATGAGTCAGAGTGATTCACTGCAGACTCTTGGTGATTTCTGTGTGAGCCAATCAAATGAAAGGGCACGAAAGCCATTCACAGTGAAGATAATCCTTAGTTCTATTGCACAATCTGATGCCATTAAAATGTGTTAAGAGGAGAGCAAACATCAAAGACAAAGTTTTTGCCCTCCCCTCCCCAGCCCCCAAATTCCACAACATAAATAGCAAAACCTTAAAATCAAACACAGCCCTGCTCCAGTGTGGGCTTCCCACAGTGTCATAGCTTCTTTTGGAACCATTCATCTGCTCTGGCCTGGGCTCCTCCCTGGGCTGCAGGTGAATCTCTGCTCCTCCATGGGCTGCAGGGGCACTGCTGCCTCACCTTGGTCTGCACCACAGGCTGCAGAGGGAACTCTGCTGCCCTCCCTGGAGCACCCCCTCTCCTGCCTTCTTTCCTGCCCTTGGGGTCTGTAGAGCTGTTTCTCTCAGACATTCTCACTCTCTGCTGCTCTATAACTCTGTTATATCACAGGTGTTACCTCTGGCCACCTTGGTCAGTGATATGCCCACGTTGGAGCCAGCTGGCATTAGCTCTGTCGGACATAAGGAAAGCTTCTCACATCAGCCACCACTGCAGCCTCCTCTACCAAAACCTTGTCACACAAATCTAATGCTCTGGTCAACAAGAGAAAAAAAAAATAATCTAAGGTCCCACATTCAGTCCTTGTGAGGGGGCTCTGCATGAACTGCTAAACACTGACCTCCTGCATGGAATCTAAACACCAACAGAGGCTTTCTATTGAAATACAGATGCCTCAGAGTTATGCAAGCAGTGATAATGGCAAGTATTTTGCTGCTTAGCAGTCCTGTCCTGAACACTCCTGACTGAAAACTACTGCAAGGTAAGCCAGCGTTCACCAACCTGGATCCTTTCCTTAAGGTAAATACAGTCATTTTTCAGAAAGCTCAGAAATCACCATTTAATTGTAAGCTAGGGCTTGAGTTGCTGATTTATTATTTTTCTTAATTTCCAGTGTAACACATTAAACATCACAGGCAGTGGAAAACAGATTTATGAAGTGGTTTCCCGCTAAACAGGTTTTCAGGAACATGTCAAAATATGATAAATGGAGCATAAGGAAATACAGTTGTTCCCATCTTAAAGCTGTTTTCCTCTACTGAGCAACTTTCTTCTACTCTTTCTTTCATTTTCTTTTTCTTTCTTTCTTTCTTTCTTTCTTTCTTTCTTTCTTTCTTTCTTTCTTTCTTTCTTTCTTTCTTTCTTTCTTTCTTTCTTTCTTTCTTTCTTTCTCTCTCTCTCTCTCTTTTAAAATCTCACTTAATAATTTCCACTGTCTATGAGATTTTTATTTGATTGACCTTATTTGACTTTTATTTGACTGACCCCACAGTCCCTATTCTTTAAGGAAGTAGAAACGCCTCATTCAGGATTTCCTTTCCATCTTTTTCTGTTTTCTTAAATGCTGAATCCAAAACCTTAATATGGCTACAAACTAAAATATTAACTCATAAGAGTTTCATCCATGTTCATAATTTAACTTAATGTTGTTGATAGAATATAATAATTCAATCTATCTACATTTCTCAAGGGTTCATGATGTGTGTCAAGAAGCAGTTGATAAAAATATTTTTTTAGAACTATTGTATATGTTTTGTTTTTTTATTCTTATTCCCCAGAGAGTAGTTCATTACTTCAGCTTTGAATGGTTGCCTATATTTATTTTTTTTGTGGCAAACATGATCCTTTTGGGTAAAGAAGAGATTTCAAATCTGAAGTTTGCATGGTTGCAAGGTTCCATTTTTTAAAAAAAGTCATATCATTCAGAAGAAATAATTCTGTTACTTTTTATCTTCTTTATATATGATTCCAGGACATCAAATAGAAAATGTAGTTTATAAACTGAAGATGGCTTATGTAATGGGTCCACTTCTGTCTGTCCCCAGATTTAGTTTGAAGAAATCATGATTGTCCAATAATTTTCCAAAAATCTGGGGTTTTACTAATTTTTCTTCAATATGCCCACTAAAACAAAATCTAAAAAAGCAATCCCTTTTTATTGAGTGACAGAAAAAACCTCTTAATTTTACATTTAAGAGCACTGAATTGAGTTATATGATTTTTACATTAGTCTGTTTTGTCTCATTTTTTCTTCCTAGAAAAGCTTGAAAATATCAAGGGATCTCTGTTCATATCCTGATCTGACTGAAGCCTTTAAATAGAACTTTATATGACTTTGCTGTAACATTTTTAACTGCTTCCTCAATACAATTTGACATATATCAAGCTTGGATTATTAAATTATGGCTTCTTTGGAGGGTGTTTATTTGTTTGTTTCCTTTGAGTAATTTATTTAATCAGTATGATCTGTTAACCTACTTATTGAACTAATATTTCAGTCCCTTCTGTGAAATACCTTATGTTGTGTTCATGATTCCTCTTTCATTACTTTAGGACAAGAGTTATAGCCCACATGAACATGACTTACAGCCTATTTAGTGTATATATTTCCAGCCTGAATTCTGTATTTTCTGCAGCTCATTGGGGTGGCCAACACCTTGTGATTTTCAGAGTTCCAGGTCAAATCTCAGTGACTATTCTTAAAAGAAAAATCATTGATTATAAGGGCATTTCTCAGGGTTGGTATAAGTCCCTCCAATATTCTCAGGTTTGAGAAGGATCTGAATTGACTTCTTGGAAACCTCCTGGTTATCTTCCCCTCTTCTTTCACATCCTGCTATTACTGTCATCAGATGACATGGGTCTAACTAATTTATTCTTCCTCTGTAGCTATCTGCTTTCTGATTGACAAGTTTTCCCCACTCTTTAGGATAGTCTCTCCTTTTTTGTGTAACTTTTTTCCTTTTGATTTGCCTCTTTTATCTTCCTGACTTATTCATGTGGCCACATTCTTCAGCACATCACCCCTTCTTAAGAGTTTGCCCTCTAGACTCTCAGTAAATTTTAGGAGCAGAGATTGGACAAATAACTCATCTTCCTTTTGTGTTAGAAACCCTTTCTGACTTCTGTCATCTCTCCTTGGTGTGATTTTATTTCTGAGATCTATTTCTCCATGAACTTTACCTGTCAATATTCCATTCATAAATAACTCGTGTCAGGTAGCCACTCAAAAAAACCGTACATCCAGCACTGTTGGCGTCCCATAACTAATTTTGTCTCCTCCATTTTTCAGGTCGCTTTTGCTGCTGCCTCAGGTTTTATAAACATCTTTGTCTAGTTCTCACATTTAAAAAGAAAAACAGTACTCCTGAAATCTGCTCCTCCTGGCCAGGATATTTCTCATTTTCTCCTCTCTATATCATTGGACCTTTCACGTTCAGAGGGCAAAAACAAAGCTCTGCTCCTGAGCAAATGGCAAACTGCTATTTTAGATTGAAGAATTGTATTTCAGCTGTACAAAGAAACCTCTGAACAGATTCTGCTCAAGGAATTTTCAGAGGAATAAACCTGTGAATGGAGCAAATGCACAAGGAGAGAAAGGTTTGTTTAATATTTATACCAAATTGTTTATACTTTATCACCTGAAAATATAATTTTGAAATAAGTATAATAATGTCATTTTTAGGCATCCATTTCAATCTGTGACTATGCTTGTAAGGCAAAAAGACAGTAAAGGAAGAATAAATATTAAAAGCAGTAATTTAAAGAAAAAAAAGCATTGGAAGAATAATGGTCCTGAAACTTGGCTCTATAAGAATACCAAAATCAATCCATACAAGGATTGACTGAGATATTTTATGAGATTTTTTTTTTTGCCAGATGTTGTGCAAAAAAACCAGAGATATATGGTTATTATCTTTAATGATTTGGATGATCAGATTCAATACATCCTTGGTCAGTTTTCAGATGACACAAATTGGTCAGGAGTGTTCATCTGCTGGACAGGCTGCATCAATGGGCTGTGGCCAGTTGTGAGAGGTTCAACAAGGCCAAGTGCCACTCTTGGGTTACAACAACCCCAGGCAATGCCACAGGCAAGGCAGAGTGGCTGGAGAGCTGTCCAGAAGAAAAGGGTTTGGGGGTACACATTGACAGCAGCTGAGCATGAGCCAGCTTTGCTCAGGGGATCAAGAAGCCAAGGACATCCTGGCTTGTATCAAAAACATTATGATCAGCAGGGCCAGGGAAGAAATTTTCCACCTGAACTCAGCAAAGGTGAGGCCACACCTCAAATCCTGTGTTGAAATTCTGGGCCCCATGCTGCAAGAAAAGTATTGCGGTGCTGAAGCCTGTCCAGGGAAGGACAACAAAACTGGGAAAGGGTCTGGAACACAAGTACCATGAGTAGTGGCTGAGGGGGCTGGAATGGTTTAGACTGGAGGAAAGCAGGCTCAAGGAAGACCTTATTGCTTTTTACAACTGCCTAAAAGGAGGTTGTAATGAGGTGAGGGTTTGTGTCTCCCCCAAAGAAAGAAGTGGTAGAATGAGAGAAAATGGCCTCAGGCTGTGCTAAGGATATAGGTTTAAAGGCTGGATATTAAAAAAAAACTTCTTCTCCAAAAGGGTTATCAAGCACTGGAACAATCTTGATGGAGTCACCACTCAAAAGGTAGGTAATTAAAAGATGCATGGATATGGCATATAGGGACATTTTATAGGGGTGGACTTGGCAGTCCTGGGTTTTCTCTTGGAATTGATAGTCTTGTGGGGCTTTTCCAATATTAATTATTTTATGACTGTGCATTCATTGTTTTGCTGATTCAGCTGATTATACCATTCCTCATTAAATTATTAAAAACAAACTTTCCCTAATTTTGTTAGAGTAAGAAGCTGAAGTATTTTTCCAGAAATAAAATTCAAGCTGCAAATGCGTAACCAGTTTTTGTCACAGACTGATCAGAAAAGCAGCCCTAAGTTGTTAAAGTATAGATAAAAAAATTACTGATTAACAGTCCTTTGGATTATTACAGTGAAAACCAAAAAAACCTTAACTGTCCTCTGCATACCTGGGCCATAAAAAAAGGCCCAAACATAGGCAGGCTAAAACCTTCTCAAGAAAAATCATTCTCATGGGTTCGAAGACTAAACCTTCAAATACTTGAAGTTTTACTCAGGAATCATTCCACTGACTTTTCAGCCTTAAAGGACTGAAAATGTACCTGTTGTTTACATGTAATATTCCAGATATTATAAATTGCATTCCAGAAATTATTTGGAATAAAAAAAAGTTGTTTCTTTTTTATATAATTTTAAAGCTTCAATAAGCTTCATTATCTTAACATTTTAACGAGAACATCAAAGGAAATCCAAGAATAACTCATACCTCAAGAACTGTAGTAGCTGGTGCAAGATTATTAGCAATCTAGTAAAAAATGGAAGAAAAATTCAGAGCTCAAACAATTCCATGACAAGCTGCTTGGGAACAACTGTTCTTTAATGTTTAGTCACAGCTTTTAAAACTTTTTGTTTTCAGCAGAAGGAGTACATCTCTATCATAATCAGAATAAATTGTATTTACCTTGGAATATGGTCTAATGTATGAAAACATAAATATTTATTAACACATTAATGCAAGGGCTGTGAGCTTTCTGGCATCAAGCCATGCTAAGCTTTGCATCTGCACACAGAGAGGACAACACATTAGCATGTGTATGCTAAACCTTTCTCCATTTTTCCTCCTCTTTGTTCTCTGTGAAAACTAATTACATTTTGAATTACTAAGCCTCTTCTGCACTTTGTTGAGTAATAAATGGATAGTTAGTCAAAACTGAAAAACTGTGACACTGCAGGGTGAGTGTCAATTAGACCATTTTTAAATTGCCCTTCAGCTTGCTGGATTAACTTTAATTGATGTCCCAGTAATATCCCCTGTTAAATAATTTACAATGGTTTTTGACTCCCCAAAGCATTACTTAATGCCTTGCAATTATTAAAGTAGCATGCACTATCAAATTGGCCAGATAAAAGGGTGGGATCTCTTTCTTGTGAGGAAGTGTACACTATGGACACAGATTTTCCAGTCTAATTATCAGTCTAGAGGTTATGGATGTTTGTTAAATGGACAAAACCTATCAAGAAAGATATTTATTTATTCATTTCCAATTAGAAAGAAAGCATATTTTGTCAAGCCAAATTAGACTCATAAATGCCGATTTCCTTAATTATAATATACAGCTCAGTGCCATGAAGGTTGATTTTTTTATTGTTTGATTTTAGCAAGATCACCCTAATGTGATTGTTTGATTTTAGCAAGATCACCCTAATGTGCTTCCGGAATAATCAGCATCCAATAAATAAAAAGACTGACAGAATGTTTGTTGAATAAATCCAAATGAGGCAAAATGGTTGAATATCATATACTTCATTTCTTAATACTTCTGTACTGAAAAGTACCCCTGAATAAATATTAGGACATGAATTACACGAAACAGTAAATGCTCATGGCAGGAATTTAGTGACAGAATTTTGCTTTTAAATCATTGCTCTTGGATGTGCAGCATAAACTATCAGATAGAGCTGGGGTTCTTTTTCCAGTGGAGAAAGTAAAAATTTCTAACATAAGAAGTATCATGATACTGATTACGTATCTAAGTGAATTTCAGACTTTCTCCTTTGAAGAAGAAATGCACCAGATCTTTTCCAGTTCAAAATTCTACCCAAATTTACCTGAGATATTTTAATAATCATGATTAAAATAATTATTTATGACTCACCTTACCATTCTTAATTAATTCTAAAGATAAAGTATATAAGTCAAGATCGATTTTATACTACTCACTAACTGAATCAAATCCAGAGATGAAGGATCACCTCTAGATTTGATTCAGTTAGTGAGCAGTATAAAATTTATCATCCAGTAGACAAAATAAGAGCCTGACCACGTTTTCATGGACATCAATCCTTTTGCAACTACAACTATATTGATCTTAGTTGCATTAAGCCTGATTTATACTGATATGAAAAGGAAAATGCATTGTTTATTTTGAAATGTTGCTCCTCTGATTGATTTTAATTATGCAAATGAAATGTATGCTTGCCAAAGGTAGCTAATAGATTAGCCTGGAAAATTATGGTTAGGGCAGTGCTGAAAGCACAACAGCTGGAGAGCAGGACTATAGCTACACCTACAACTCAATGAGGTGTTAGAAGGACTACATATTTGTTCTTCTACAAGAGCTAACAGTTTCTTAAATCAGTAAGAAGTATATGCTTTAGTGAAAATCTATTTTTCTCTATTTCAAGTGTATTCATAGCATCTTTTCTATCAAGCTTCTTTCTGGATGCAGCACCAAACACACACAAGACTACATCTTGAAATCACATCACTGAACTGCGAGTCACTTGTTCCTCCTCTCTTCCCATCCTGTTCTTGTGCACTGGAAGCAAGATCAGCTCTTGAAAAGCCACCTTTGGGAGACACAAATCTGACATCAATAAGCTCATTTGTATGACACACAAAAGATTGATCTGTTTTCATTAAATCATGTCATGGTTGTCTAAAATCTCACTGCAGCTAGAAATGTTAAGACCAATTTGCTGCTTAAGAGTCAGGAAAAGGGTCTGTCAGAGCATGCAGCAGCATCACCTTAACATAACACAGAGACTGACCATCGGCTTCCACCAGTTTTGGCTTTTTGTAACTTTTGGTAACTTTTTGTAATTTTTGTAACTTCTTCACATTCTTATGTGAATTTGTCGAAGAGTAGTTAGTGCTATCACACTTTGTACTTTATTCTCTCGGAGCAGAAGAAAGACATGAAGTGAGAAGGAATTTTTCAGTCTGTCACAAACGAACAGGAAAAATGCAGTAAGGGTAATGTAAAAGACTAAGCCAATTACAGATGTCATTTTGGTTTGAAGAGGAAAAAGGTCAGGGACTATGATTGAAATCCTCCTGAACTGAAACATGGCAACCTAAGCATATCTTTAGCATAACATCTGAAAAATGTTTCAAAGTACAATCTGAGCACATGATGAATGTAAAATGCTGATCTGTTTAACTCAAGGAGAATTCTGACGAGATTTTACCTTCAGCATTTTCTCTGGAATTTGCTTCCCGCTTTGGGAGCACATTAATTTCACAGTCTTTTCACATGGCATTCATGCTCCAGTTTAGACAGTGTGTGTATAGGCATGCATAGTTATGAATTCTGCTTCTGGGTGGGTTTTTTTGGGTTGGTTTTTTTTTAATTGATGAATGTTTCCTTTTACTAGGTGTCTTCTTCCCAAATGTCTTAAATGACGCTGTTTTTAAGGGAGTTACAACCAAGTTCAAGATTCTACAAAGTTTATTAAAGACAACTGAGAAGTAAACTGGTTTTTCTATGAAAAAACAAAAATTATTCTTTTCCATATTTATGGATTGTGCTCCATTTATCTTCCCAGTGAAGTGAAAAGTGTAGCTGAGATAAGGAATGTTATATTTCAAGTGTGGCCTAAGTGCAGATATTTCTTAGTAGCAGTAGTGTTGCTTCATGGTTTTAGATTTGAGAACCATCTTTTTTAATATACTGAGGTTTCTAGAAGTCAATCATATAAGGATGAGCTTATACAGGAATCTTGATCTGGGAACTGGGAAGGTATTGGTATTGTGAAACACAAATATTTGTGTGAAGCAATTACTGCCCTCTTTTCATAGACATGTGGCAATAACCTTGACTATATTTGTCACGCATAAAAAAATTTTAAAAAGAAAATTCATTATAATATAGCAAAATGCATTTACACAATCACATGTGACCTAATTTCCACAGGTTAGCAAAACAGGACTCCTCAGTTAAGCAAGTGCCTGCTGAAACAACCATGCCAGACAGCTAACATTATATACACCTTGTATTGGCAAAGAATAAAAACACAAATCAATTACTGTAAGTCTGCTACTGAAAAACCTCAACATTTTTGAAGCACACTTGTGCATACTTTTTCTAATTGCTTTTTGAAAAAAAAAAAAGGGCAAGTTTTCAACAATATTTACCCAAATTACATTTGTAAAAGTTATGAAAAATGCAATAACTTTGCAAAAAGGAATTCATGCAAGTATTTTCTAAAAATATGTTTGATTATTGACAGTTATTTCTTTTCCTTTAGATTTGGCATACTTATATTATTGATGGGAAATTCATGCCAAAGTTTAAAAAGGCAGCTAAATGAAACAAATAAATACACTAAATAAAATCTTCTGTTTAACAAAGCAGGAAAACTTGTGCTTCTTATAAAAAAATACCCCGTACTATCACATTTTCTCTTCAGATATTTTAATATTAGGAGACTGTAAACACATAGTATTTCAGTTTTATAGACTTCCCTCATGAGAAAAATAAAAAAAATATTGTTCTGAAATATAGGAATTGTTTTGTATAGTGAAAATGGTAGGTGGCTGTGCTGTTTGGAATTTTTTCATTTTCTAGATAAAGCAGGTCATCTTTTGCTCTAATATAATCTTAAAAAATAACCCCTCCAAAACATTAAAACAAATACTTCCCCCTTCTCCTTGTTACATACTCATTTTGCAGAAGAAATGGTTACCAGGTTCACTGGGAAGCTGGCCCTGCATTTCATTGAAGTTCTCTTTTTCCAGTATATTATCCTAATTAGTGGTACAGAGAGATCTTTTTTCTTCTTTTTAGTATCGTTTACTTTGCAATTAACAATATCAGTATGCTGGCAGTTGCAAGGGCAGGGAAGTTCTGGGTAAGCATCTCAAATTTTGTTAACAAACGAGGTAAGCTGTTTCCCCAAGAAAAGACACAACAGGTTTCCTCTTGGGCACTTCCTCTGATAAGACTTTACAGCAGAGCATCTCACAATCACAACCAAGAGGCATGAGGACATCAGTAATATGGACAAGGCAAACCCCACAGATCTATTTTGCTAAGTAATATCTGGAAGATTAAATGGTGGCGATGGACCAGTTTTGCCTTCATGTCCCCTCCCTTCCTGTCAAGCACTGCAAAATTTTATCTACCCTAAAAGTAGGAGATATTCCCTTCATGATACAGTCTGCAGAGCAGTGACTAGTTACATCCTACTGGTGTGTAGCACCAAACCTCCAAGCAGCCATACCACTAAATTACTAGATGCTGTTATGCTCTTCTTTCCTGCCTGCACCACATCCTGCTGTGAGCTCTGTGCCATTGCTGTAGAGGCCCCTATTGCCTGTGCTGAAATTCCAGAGCCAGAGTAGAGCAGGAAGGAGATCCCTGCCATACAGACATACTGCCCTACTGTTGGGAAGGATGAAAGTTTGACAAGAAAGTCTCACAGACTTAGCAGAAGATTTTTGAATGTGGAATCTGAGGAAGGAATAGAGATGGAAGCAAGTTTTTACATAGAAGTAATGAATTGCTGAGCTAGTCTTACTGGATAACTAAGGAGGCAAAGGGTATGCTAGTTAGAAGGGGCTCTTATAGAGCAAAGGATAAACCCACTTCCAACAAGAAGATGCTTTACCAAGCAGAAAGATAACACAGGCAAACAAGTCAGCAAATGTTGCAAGTAGAAAAAAGGTCTCAGAATTTTCCACTACAAGAAAACTGAAAAACTTCTAGCTTAAACTGTAATGTACTAACTTTTAGTGATTGGAGAACAGTAACATGAATATGGTAATTATAATAGTTATGATAGGCTATAGATAATAGTTAAGGTATAGATTGGTTCTACTGTATTAAGATGCTCAGCAAAGAAAAGTATATAATGCATTTGTAACTTAAACTAGAGGTCTCCAGGCCTGCCTGCAGCTGGGGCTGACAGCTGTAGGCACAGGCTCTGTCACCCACGACCCTGGACTGCTGTAACAGCTTGGACGGAAAAAACTTATTATTGACAGTTATTTCTTTTTCTTGGATGGAAAAAACTGCATTTTGAAGAGCCACCTGGAGTCTCGCATTTCTCAGTTAGGCTCTTACACCCTACCAAACATTTTTTATTACTATATTGTCTTATGTGAGATAAGCATTATTCTTGTAAACAAATCGGACTATAATCCCTGCCAGTAAGCACTTTGATGCCTTCAAATTTGTTGTAACCAAAAGCTCTCTTTTACAGAATACTGAGAGGAAGGATGCTCATTTGGTCTCTTCAAATGACAAAAGGATTTCTTTGCTGATGTCAATCCTTCCCTGATGATTCACCCCAAATCACGTATGTGAAGAAAGTACGTATGTGCAAATATGTCAGCACCTGCATGATCAAAATCTAATACACAAACACTTGGTGTAGCTTCCCAAAAGACACCAAGTTCTTTCAAAGCAGGTAAAGGATAATGACAGAAGTTTAAGGTCTGAAGTTATGTGCTAAAGTATTTAGGCAGTTCCTGAAATACTGAGGAAGTTCCTGAATTCCACGGCACCCTTTGTAAAGGATACACTCTGGAGCAGTTCTTGAAGAACAGTATCTTGTGAGAAGGTGCCCACATTAGAGGTTCTCATGAAAGATTGTCTCCCGTGGGAGGGACCCTATGCTGGAGCAGGCATCAATACTGGAGAGTCTGGATAGAATTGAATTCAGAGAGGAAAAGAACCAATATTTTGTTTTCACTGGTTTTTCCTCATTATGTCGATTCACAGAAGATGGATAACACATTGAAATTAGGTGGTAGACCAGGAAACAAGGTATTTCAAACCTCTTATCCAAAGGAAAGAAATCTCTCAGTCTATCAGAACTAATAAACAATAGTGGAATGTAACCATTACTGCCAAATTTGAGAGCTAATCATTTCCCCTTCCTCCCTGCCGTTGCCTGCCATCTATACCTTAGCCTCCCCTGTTAAGTAATACTCCAGAATTAGCTGGACAACACTCACATTCTCTGTGCTCCAGGTATTGAAGTCTACATAAGATCAGACATCTACTAATGAGTTTTACACTAATGAATCACAAAAACCTGTCCAGACTATCCCAATGAACCATTTATAGTCAAGGGTCTTTTGGCAGGTGCTTGGTCCCTGGTTATGCGCACAGCACTGTCACTCCAAGCACGTTCCTATTATCTACAAGTATATACTTTTCTCTTTCCCAGCTTGATGGAGAGAGGAAGCTTGATTGTCTCACTGGGAGAGAGGGTTAAGGGCTAGAATGATAATGTATGTTTCTGGGAATTACTTACTGAGGAGGAACTACCACACTGAAAAATCAGCTTTTCCTTTAGCTTTGAGAAAGAAGGCCTTCAGTCATGCCAGTCCTAACAGAGATAATATCAGAGTTTAGGTTCTGCTGTAGTCACAAATTTGTCCTTCCAGAATGGTTTAAATATCATAGAGACTGTTTAAAAAACGGAAAATCTTTTTCTTGGTAACAATTTTGTCTAAATTTTCACCAAAGAAAGAAAGAATACTGTCATTCCTCAATTTTGAACAAAAATACATATTATGACTTTTAACACTGTTTATGTTGACATTGAAAGAGTGCACCAGAAGAGAATCTGACCTTACTGCTAAATATAGGGGGATTTTTTTGCTTATGCAACAAATTATTTTGAAAGCATACTAATTAGACCTAGTTATGAGTGTGGCATTAATTATAGAAATGTTATGCATCGGTAGTATGACTAGAAAGCTTTTAAATTATAAAATAAGGCTATACCCAAGAAATTAATTGCATAATCTATATTAATTCACTTGCTATTTGAGTTACTAGGGGGTTTATTTTATAATTAAAAAGTTTTACAGGATATTACTCCTATGGATCATTTATATATATATAGTGAGAACCTACATGAGTTAATTTACTGATAACCAAAATCACAGCGTTTTCTACAGAACAAATTAGTTCTAGTAAAATAATTAAAACCTTCATGAATTATGTTGCACTGGTCAAAGTAATGCTCTGTTAGCTCTTGACTCAGCAAAAATGTATTAGCTTTGTGCTTATTGGCACTTCCATTCAGATTTTACAGATTAGTATTTCATTATAAAAAAAAAATGAAGAAAAAATAGCTATTCATAAGCATATCTTGAGCTGAAAAGAAATTCTAAGTGGTCTTTTGGAGACAAATATGTGCTTCTGTGTTTTCCATCTCCTGCTGCCTTGCAAGAAGTAAGAGGAGCAAAGTAAGGGTAGATACAGCAACCGTAGAGCTGCTCTAGGTTGGGCAGTTGAGGTAAGTGTGGCCAAATCATTTGGTCAGAAAAATCTCAGCTCAACTACCTCTCCTGTGCCTGACTGGCAGTTACTTCAAATAACTTGCTGCCCTAAACATCAGTGCCAGTATGGAATTTGTGACCAGTCCAACATGATTCCAGAGGCATCAAGAGGTGATGGATGAGACTGAAGCATCTTGTTCAAGATGAATTCAGATCAATTTGTTTTCTGTAAATGAGGGTTTCTGTAAAAGGGATCCAAGTGACAGAACTCTTTATCAAACACACTGATATGTATGTCATTATTTAGGGATGGTATTGCCCAATTTAGTACTCCCAAAAAAAGGAAAAACAAAAGCCTTTCTGCTCCTTCCTCTAGTGGCAGACCCAAAAGGCAGAGACTTTTGTGTGTTGAGACAAAAATGATTCTCTGGAAATGGAAATTAGATAGGAGAAGCCACAGTATCAGCTTAATCACAGTTTTTCTGTACTGGAAAGCATTTCAAGGACATGCAGCAATTTTAATGAAGGAAAAAATCCTTCTTTGCATTCAAATATTGCAAAGAGTAAACACATTTTTTAATGCCACTATAACCAAAAATGAACTTTGTTATTATCATCATAAAAACTTTTCTCATAAAATTAATACTTTAAGGCACATTTGTTTATAACTAGAACTCAGTTTTGTGGCAAATTAAAATGGGAGACAATGGTAGACTTTAAGCCTCTACATTTTCTATGAAAATTTTTGTAATACCAAGCAATGATAAAAAAAAAAAATCCTAAATTTGATTGGAAAAGCTGCAATCCTAATTGTACATTGATGCTTTTCTCCAAAAGTTTTGTTTGCTATAGGCCTGATCACAGGTGCTGCTCCAGCAAGGTGAAAGATGTTCCATATACTGCAGGCAGTCTCTTTTTTTCATGGGGAAAATGGGAAAGGTTACACTGGGGCTGTGATGTCAAACCCAGTGCTGGAACCCCTTTCCCAGCCAAGACACCACACATTAAGCTGATGCCTAACCCTCTCACAATCCTGAACTCAGATTCCAGGGAGGATATTGCTGGAAGGACATAAAATAGGAAGTAGGGATGAGAATCACATATCCCAAAAAATCCAACATGAAACAATGTGAAGGCATTAGAAGGGTAATTAAATGAAATGAATGAACCGCTAAGGAGATGTAGGCAAAATCAGTCAGCTTCCCAGTTCTGTCTGTTGTTTTCTGTTCCTCTCTAGAGGGATGCATCTGCATTTGCTGTTCAAAATTGTAAGCATTCTAATGACAGTGTGCTGGGCTACTGGCAAGAGTTTAGAGGCTGCAGAAAACAATATTTTATGAGTTTATTGTTTATCCACATTTAACAAAACATTAGGAACAGGAAAAAGTGAGAAATTAAAGAGAAGTATCTGCCAGTGAACACAAACATTATATCAGGGCCCTGGAAGGCTGTCAGTGGGACTTATGTAACTTATAAAAATATGAGCTTGAAACTTCACAAATGAAATTAATTTCAAGTGCTATAAAAATATCTTTAGAGCAAACCAAGAATGAGAAAAATCCAGAGCTGGAACAAAATGCCTGAATGGAAGAGGTTCCTGCTGGTGAGCAGAGATTGGGTCCTCTCCAGCCTGTCATATCAGGACAACAGGACCAGGCACAAGTCATCTTGTATGGTTGGATTTAGCCAAATAGGCTTTGGCAAGCAGAGGTAGAATGCCAGGAAACACACCAGCTAACACTGTCACCATTTACCTCATGATCCACAGATTTGCTCAAGAGCAGCAAAGACTGAAACACTAATTTGAGAATTCATCCTACCACAAGTATGAAAAGCAGACTTTGAATTTCCAGTATCTCTGCCAGCTGGCAACAAACTGAATTCAAGATGCAAAATGCATTATGGAAATCAGATAAAGTTAAAAGGAGGAAAAAAGAGGCTTTCTACTTGAAAAGGAAAGAAAAAGTCGTTGAGTTTTAATGTGAAACATTTTATAGTCCCACTACTAGAGAAAATAAGTCACTTTCAGTGACTTGTCACTTTTTCAAATAAAAGGAAGCTGATATAGTTATAAGATAAAAGATCTGGAAAGAAACACTGACCAATTGCAAACATGTAAGGGAGGACAATTGCAAATACTGACCAAAATAAAACTCTAAGAATTTTTAAAAATATTCTTAACTTTCATATGACTAAAAATGTTAACCCCATGAACACTTTTAATGCTGTGTCTTTGGTTTTCCTTTCAGTTCTTTATCAATCTTTCTGCTGCTCAAAACATTCAACCCCACTTTGAATGAGTGGTCAGTGTTGAACTCCACATAATATAAACAGGATGTAAAAATGTTCGAATATGTCCCAAGGTGGGCAAGAAAGATGGTTAAAAGAGTAGAGGGTATGACTTTGTTCAGATTACAGAAAAAGAGGCTGAGTCATCAACTCATGGCTGTCTACAATTTCCTCATGATGGGGAGCAGAGATGGAGGTGCCAATCGCTTTCTCTGGTGTCTGGTAGCAGAACATAAATGAATGGTAAAGCTGAATCAGGGGATTTCAGATTGGGTATAAGGAAAAAGGTCTTTACTGAGAGTATTATCAAGCAATGGAGCTGCTCCCTGTGGGACAGATCATGGCCTCAAGCCTGTCAGTTTTGAAGAAGCATTTGAGCAGTGCTCTTAGAAACATGGTTTAATATGTAGATTGCCCTGTGTGGAGTTAGGAGGTGGACTCAATGATCACAATGGGTACCTTCAAGCTCAGCATATTCTTAAGTTCTTCAGGAATTTTTCTTCAATTTCGAAAAACTAGTGGACATGTTTTCCTCCTTAATAGCTGTGTGAAAATCAAGCTGCAGTCGTATCCTTTACTTACTCCTCCTTAAATGGCACGCCATCCAAAACTACAAAAAACTGTGTTAATGCATTTCAGTGGTATTTTAAATCCTTGATTCAACAGACATTAGTCAAAACTTAATGAAAACATTGATGCAAGTTTCTTTCCAATAAAATCTTGCACTAAAAAAAAAAAAAAAAAAAAAAAAAAAACCAAAGAAAAAGAAAAAGGTCACAACACCCCTAAGATACAAATACTGCCTTCCTATGTTGCTTTGAAATTTTTTTCTTCTATCTCTCAAGAGCCCAACCTCTGAACAAAGTCTGCAGGGACTGTGGTCAATATAATCAGGTATATTCAGCATGCAGCACTGAAGAAAGTGAATTATCAAGCAGAGCAATTATTTTTTTTTTCTTGAGCAAAAAAAGAGAGCTTTGTCTTGTCAGTTAACAAGTAGGATAGGTAATACTTTGAGTTAATCAATCCATGTTAATGGGCTGCTGTAATAATTCCTAATTTTTTTTCCAAAAAATTCTTCCGTTATGTGTTACTCTGCATAGCTTCTCAGAGACACACGGCTAGTAGTAAATGAAAAGAAAGATACAAAGAAAACAGAATTAATTGCTCTGACAGGTTGCAAAAATAGCACATACATATTCCCTCAGGGGTAGGTTCTTAGGCTCATGCAATTTTCCTGTCTCCAGACAAACACTTCATTCAAACTATACTATGCATCATTACAGAAATTTATGATGTTTCATTATTCAGTAGTACAATTTTAATTCTGTACAACCGTATATGTTTTTTACATTATTGCACTTGTCTTTTTTTTTTTTTTCATATTTTTTCTCCATTGTTCTATGTGCATGACACATCTTTCCCTTTTGGAAACTGCGGTAGGATTTTAATTTTTTTTGTTTAGTTTTTAATCCTACTTCCAGAAAGTTACATATTTTTACAAATAAAATGTGTTGAAAAAATTAGAAAAAAACAATGGGAAGATTATTTTCAATAAGAGGGAAGACAGTTCCAAGAGTCATCTGTTTTTATACCCATCTTCAATTTTTATCTTCGAAAAAATTTTAAATTGTGAATTCACCTTTTTCTTCAAAGCAGGAACTGAGGGATACTAAACTAAATTATCATTTCCAGGTGGAAGATTTAAAACTACATTATGCAGTGGTCAATGGACTGGAACGGCAGTTCCTCAAGCTGATTCTAAATCTACCTGTGATGCTAAAATGATCAAGTATTTTTAATGCTTTATCTTCATTTCCACACTTGTTAAGTCATCCAGGAAATGATTGTCATCCAAATGTTAATTTGTACATTCATAGCAGGGCAGCAATGAAAATTAATCTGATTTTGCCTTAAAATAAAAATTTACATGATGAGGAAGATAGAAGAAATTCACACATTAATTACAATGAGTTTTAGATTTTTCATACTCTTCTGAAGAATTCTTTTTTAAAAATATAATTTCCTAAACTATTCAAATGGTGGATAGGTGTATTTAAATGCAGGTAATATATATTCTATAGAACATTGGGACAGTCAAGGTGTTTATATAGGAGATTAAAAATCAATATTTCTGTGTGTCCTTCTGAGCAGCTGTCAGTGTTTGATTTTTGGCAATTAAAGAAGCTTTATTTTGACACCATTCTTAGGACTGCAAAGTTATAGTTATTTATGCATAATGAATAATTGAAATATATTTGGATGAGCCAAAAAGATAGAAGTAGCAATACTGCTTGTTTACATTTCACATATCTTTTTACAAAATGCAAAGAAAGTGCAAACTATGCTGCTTCACCCTCCAATTCTTCCCATTAGTCTTGTTTATCACTTGTCCTTTAGGAGGACTGTCTTTGCTAACAAACTGTCTGAATAAAATGTTTTTTCAGATATAAGTCCCGGTGTTGAACTCAGTTAATATAGCTATTCACACAATTTTCTTTAAAACCTTTCTAATTCAGCAGTATATAGCTCATTTCCTTCATTCCCGGAGTTGTAAATTACCTGAAGAAATTTCTTGCTGAAAACGACAGTAACTGCTAATATAAAATCAGTTTAAAGTCTTCCCTTAGAAAGCTCTGCTTCTTCCTTGAATATAAGGCAAATGCCAGCTGTGATTATCTCATTCACCTGCCTAAAGACTAAAGTTGCCTTAGGTGACAGCCCAATTCTTCCTGCTTATCTGTGGGACTAGCATCTTACTCCATACCACGCTTATTTTCCCACAGTGACAAGTTGTTGACTCACTGGGCAGAATGAGAAGGGAACGTGGCGATCACACATCAATCACCTTCCATCACATTCCCTAGCCCAAATGGCAGTGATGGGACAAACTTGCTTTGACAGGCATCCTGTCTGGACAAACAGCTTGTCAGTTTTCTAATAGGATTCAGCTGCTCTCTCACCATAAGCTTCACAAGCTGAGTCACTTCACATACTCCCTGGGGAAAATGGGTGATATTGAATGAACAGAGAAGGCATGGGAAGGATGGGGTGGTGTCATTTTGGCAATTTTAGAGTAAATTACAACTTTCAGAACTTTACTTTTGAAAATTATTTTGCTGTAACAAAAAAAGGGAAGAATTGCAAATTTAATACTGGCATTAACCGACAGCTGGTATGGTAACTTCTTCTTTTAGCAAAAGCATGGTTTAGGAGATATCCCTGATACTGAGGTCAAGCCCCTTATTTAGGGGACAAGCAACTTTGAAAAGCATTTATGTGAAGAAACTAAGAAAACAACCTTTCCTATGGCAATCGATGCCCACAGTACTCATCACAGTCACATTTGAGGGGTCAATTTAATTCAAGGTATATTTTCAGACCAAGGACCTTTGCTCATTAGAGAAGTACATATTAGAGTACAAGAAAATATAATGCAGAACTATCATGCTTTCTTATTAAATGTAATTCAAAAAGAACTAATTGTTTTGCACAGGGACACACTTTATTTCTACATTGGGACTTTAATAAGAAAAAACCCAACACATAATACTATATTGCAGCCAAAAGCTAAGATTTATATCCTCGAAAAAGCATAAATAAGAAATGTTTTAGAAAACAGTGCAATTTTTTTAATGAAACCTAAAAATTATTTCATCTCAGTTTTATATTGATCCTCTCATAATGATAAACACTGAACTTTTAGAAAAATCTAACAATGACAGTAAGACATTTCAAGTAAGCATAAATCAAAAAATGTTAAGTACATATTTAATCCTAGAAAATTTTATTGATTCTGAATCATACATAAATGGACAATTACTTAGCCAATTTAAATGCCTAGAAATTTGGATTAGTTTACTGAGAGGGTTGTGAATGAATGGCTCAAGAGGTTGCTACCAGAATACAAAATTCTGTCAATAAAAAGTCAATTGCGATATAAACATAATTACACATGCAGTATTTATGCAGTAAATTTGCATAAAATCTTACATAAATCATTTTGCTTATTAACAAACAAACTCAGCACTGATAATCATTACTTAATCCTGCACAGGTCCCTGGGTGTTGACACAGAATTGTGTGTGTGCAGTTCACATTGCAGGAACAGAGTCCAAGCATAATGTTAAGAGCACCTCAGAACCCTAATGCTGCACGGTGTTTCCACTCTACTGCCATTTGGCCATTGTGGTTCCATTCCTTCCACTACACAAGGTAACTTTGCTGCCCTTTGGCCATTCTGTGGCTCAGACCTTATGTCTGTAGGCATTTCCCAGTCACATCAAGGCCTCCATTTTCAAAGACAGACAATATTGAATCACTGAGAAGATCCATATATTAACTCCAATTCCCCCCACCCTCCCACTGCTACTGTACTATTTCTCTTTTAAAAGGAGGCCAAATATAGCAGGAAATTAAACAAGGTTCTTGGAAAAAAAAATAGCTAAGATCATGAAGAATATATACGGATATTTTTCAAATTACTCTTTTAAATGAAGTGTTTGCTTTAAAACATTCAAAAAAATCTAATCTCCAGTATCTTAGTATAAAGAGCAAAGTACAAATCAAAGTGGAAAAAAAATGCATCCTCATACATCAAGGAAAAAAATACGTGTAGATAATGGAATGATTTCAGAACATGCATATAACCCAGAATAAATTTGAAGCTGCTATGGTTCATTGACACAAAAATTATTATTATTTTTCTGGAAACAATCTTAATAATTTTACTATTGATTTGTCATGAGCAAAATATTCTGAAGACAGAAGACACATCATAAAACAGCTCTATAAAAGAGATGTATTCAAATAGTTTGGATACAAACTTCGCATTGAAGAAACCCAACAAAAAATTACACGCAAAAGATTGTGGAGTGATCCAGAATCTCATCATGTATCACCACTTAGTGAACACCCCCAGAAGCAAAGACAAAAATGCCCACTTTTGTGTGAACTCAGTTGATTGAATATGGGAAGGCCAGAGAATGTGAATGTGAGAATCTGATCATGTGAGGACATGTTCATGTGAAAGTATGGTAATTTACTGGGAGCTTTTGCCATGACAAGCTCCCAAAATTCCATGTTCTTGTGTTATAAAAAACAACTTTTCAAGGAAATAGTCTGGTTTCCTATCAGCAAATCCTATGACACAAAGTCCATTTCCACTGAAATGGAACTCTCCAAGGACTAAATGGCAACTCTTGTTAAGAATATTTTGAGTCTGTTGCAATTATTGTTTCATAGGCTGACTATTAACAGTTTTGACCTATTCTGTAGAGGATCCAAGTGATTAAAAGTCTAGTTAACTAGAAATTCTGCTTAATTGAAAGCTATGGTAATTGGCAAAAGTTCTGTACAACAGTAATCTACACTATTGCTGTAGATAAAAATAAGCTTTGCTCACTGTTAAAATATTTATTTAATACTAAAACTCTCATTGTAACTACAATCATGTGGCCATTCTAACAAGGAGCCCCAAAACATGTATGTATGTTATGCAAAACATATATATGTGCATATAGCATAAATAGCATATATAAATAAGTTTTACTTAAAGGATGTAGATATACAGATGTGTGTGTGTGCATAAATATTTATCTAAAAACATATATAGGGATATGTTTTATATACACATATATATACATTTGTTAAAGTGTTCTCTATTTGTTCTGCCTCCACAAGGTTCAGTTACTTTCTGGAGCAACAGATCAGAGTATGCAGTTCATAAAGAAAATTTTGGTTAAAATTCTTAGTTTTCTTGTAGCTGTTTAAGCCAAGTCTATGCCAAGCACTCAGTCCAAGCCCTGACTCTACACATCAATAAAAATAAAATTTCTAGGTATAAACAAGTATTGTTCTAGTGTTTAGGAAATGGCCAAGAAAACTCTGGTGTCAAAGTATTTAATTATTAATTGGGATAAATGTTATGTGTCTACCAAGAGCAGACTTAAGTTGCAGGCAGGCACTTAAGAAAGGTAGATGGAAGAACAGACTAAAACTGAGAGAGGGAGAGGAAAGGGAAGACAGATGTGCAGGCAGAGAAGGTTGAGGCTATAGGCTGATGATAGGGAAGTCTGAGAAGCTTTGGGATAGGTGGAGCCTTCTAACACTGTTGTGTCCCTAGGGAATGCAGGAGGCCTTTTTTAAAAAAACAAATACAGTAATATGTCATTGCTCCTAGCACTGACTACTAACAGTGGGAGACCAGTTTCACAGAGCTGATTTTCAGGGGATCTTCATTTTGATGAGATCTTTTTCATTCCTTCCCTGTAGGAAAGAATTTTAAGATGCAAAATCTTGCATCTCAGCAGGTTTGTTCTGCCTCTAATGAGATAGAAGGGAAAACCCTGTCAAGCCTAATACCTAAAATGAAAATGATACAGTACTCTGCATGACAGCTTGCCTTTAAGATGTAAGGCATGTTTTATTTTATCTCTTGTTTTCTCCCCATCAAATTCATTGTCTATCTTGCTTAGTAATATGGTAAAAAATGAAAAAAAATAGTTTAAGGAGCCTTTAAACTTCCAGACAGTTTTAGCTTTGAATTGGTAACTGTCCTTTTCCTTTTACTGTTCTATACATGATCTGACCACACAATTCCCAGTAACAATTTGAGTTAAATCTCAGCCAGAAGTCATGTAGAAAAGTTTCTTTACATAAGATTTGCAAATTTTTTTCAAATCTGTGAGATAGATATATTTTGTCCTTATCTTGGAAAATCAAGAGTAAGACTCTAATGGCTTCATACAGCAAAAAATACAAAAATACATATACACAAGCTGTTAATAGTATTAATTCTAATGTAAAAAAGAATAAATTATATGTTTTATATGGTGTGTCTATATACATATTACCCACATATGTACCATATATATATATATATATATATATATCTGCAGTATATATGGTTTCTGTACCATTCCTAGAAATTATTATTTTAAGTAGAAATTAATCTAAGCATTTAAAAGTAGTATTTTTCTAACTAAGATATTTTAACTACTAGAATCTAGGAACAGACCTCACCTAGAGAAAAAGCTAGGGTGTTTGCAGGTGTTTTATGATTGTGTCTAGTATTCTGTAAGAAGTGTAGATTTGGAATAAAGTGCAGAACTGTCATGAAATGTTTTCAACACTGGTTCTATCAATACATTTACTGATTTTATTAACTGCTCCTATACGCAGTGTTTGTCTACAATTAAAGAGGAAAAATCAAATTAAAGCCTCAAATAAAGGATGCAGTTAAACAACAGCTCCACAGTTAGGAACACTGCAAATCCATATCTGAACAATGACAGAAATCAATTTTATTTCCATACTGTTTTAGTTTATTGAGCACTTAAATATGCAATGTAGGAATATTAGAGATCAAAATCTACCTTAGTAAGTGAGAAAAGCCAGGTGAAAGGCATGGACCTGTCCCAGCCAGAGCTCATGTGAGTGGCTAAAAAAGAATCTGGAATCAAGTAGGACTCACAGATGGTGGTAGCAGGTTAAGGTATGCATTTGTACAGACAGAAAGAAAGACATAATGTTTAATAAATGATAGTCAATATAGCCTACAAAATGTGAGTCTGGAAAATGATTTGGCAAAACTCTTGCATCTATCTGTTCATATATTGTCTTGTCCAGAAGAACAAAACACAAAACCAAACATGAAATCTTTGGATTGTATGTGCTGCTGAGTATTATGAATACATGAAAAGTGAAGAAAGTAGAATGTTATGAAACAAAACTTTATCTAACCTTTCATTTAATTTTCAAATCCTTTGATAGGCCTTAGAAATGTCACAGGAAACGTGGCATTTTCTGTTTATTACTTAATGGCTTTTCCTGGCTTCAAAAATGCAGCTTAATGAAGCTCTAACATTTGTAGGCTCTAAGATCTTTATTTGTGTGAATTTATTGCATTTATAAATTATATGAAAATAAAGAAAGCCTCCTCAAACAGAAGTGCTCTAACAGAATGAGTAGTTATTCTTGAACAAAGGCACAGTAAAAGGCTTTAAATGATAAAAATAGCTGAGTCTGTCAAAAAATATTGTGGAGAGATAAAGAAAAAGACCCTGTAAATTTATGTCAATAGGGAAGCCTCTCCAAGGAACTGTTAAGTATTGCTGTGGTCCAGGGAAGGTGCTTCACATGACAGCCATGCAATGTGCTACTGGTGTGCAAACACTTGTTCTGGCTGGGATTTTTCTTTGCAGTAAGAAAATAGACATGAAGGATAAACAAATATCTCAATTTTGCTGCTTTTAATTTCTTTGGCACTGTATTATAATGCCCGTAGCAATGAAATAGAATGCTTGTATTGACTCTGGTAACATAAAGAGGAACAGATAAATCCTTTGCCACTTCTAGGTAGTAGAAGTAAATCAAGTAAGCATATATAAATCATTTCAGATTAAAGGCTACATAATTTTGGTGCAGTTCCAAATTCCTGGATATGGTGGATTTCTTGGATTTCACACAGAAGAGTAAAAAATGTCTCACAATTCTCTTGGACATATGAAATATGAAATAATGTAGGAATTTTGATTCTACAGGTCTGCCTCTAATTTAATATGTGTGATTTCATTCTTTAATTGCTGGGAACCAGGAAAACTATGCTTCTCATTCCACAGTAGAACATGAATAAGTTAGATAGGATGTTGTGTAAAGAAAGGAATGCATCTGAATCTTTGCTCACAGCATCTTTTCTTTCATTCCAGTTGATAACACAATAGGTTGTGATCTTATTTTAGGCAAACACAGTCTTTATTGAGAGACCTCCATGATTATTGCTGTTAATGCAAAGAGAGTTTCATGTATTGGCTACAGAATTTCTGTTAAAAACATCTGCTAGGAAAAAGTAGCCATGATAAGAAATACTTACTTATTCAATAATATTTTCAGCCTGTCCTTATGTATATTTATTTTTAAGGGCAGAGAAAATGTTAAGTAGGAAGAAAAGCTATCTCTCAGGTAAAAATCCTGGAGAACCTTAGTCACTGTCAACTCTGACAGATGAAAAATCTCTCCCTTTTTAGTGAATTTAGCACAGAAACCTGTGCAATTTTTTTTTTATTTATCCCCTGATTCTTCCCAAATGTATGCCTGAATCCTGAGAACATGGGTAACCTAGGATTGAATAAACAATCTTTTACACTTACTATCAAATTGAAACAAAATTGAACATCAGTTAGCACACTCATATGGGGAAGCAAAGTGCAGGTAACTATATTAAAAAAATCGGAATGTTCAAAATATATTAATTGCTTTCAGTCCTCACCCCTCTAAAAGGTGTGCACAAGCTGTCAAACAGGTTTTTGGTAACTATTTGGCAATGCTGCAGTAGTACATGTACAGTAACAAAATTTGTGCTATTTAAAAAATGTTTGTTTGGTTGGTTTAAGAATATCTATATGTAATTTACTCTTATAAACTTCTGTGTTCTGTGCATAAAATGCAGGGAATTCTGAAAAAAGACAGACATCAGTCTTCTGGGCCAGTATGTAAAAGCCAGTGAGCCTTCATCAATAAATGGAACAATTTCACATAATCATGGGATGACAGAGCAGTTCAAGCCAAGGGGCGTGTAAACTCAAGGCCAATGTAACTCCATCTGATACAGGGCAGAGTCCTTCCTGGTCAATGCCTCTCTCAGAAGGAGCAGACACTAATACACAATTCTAAATGTCCAATTTGTTTTATGAGAAGACCTAAAACAAGACCAATTTAAGTTCAATGGCCTGTTAATGTAATAGTTTGTTCCTATGATGATTTTTTTTTTAAATTACAGCTTTAAAGCCCAGACACATGGGAAAGCCATTAAGGTAAAACCTATTGTAAGCTCCTATAGTGGAAAAATATCCACTGAGGAAAGCAGAGAAACTTGATGTGCTTTCTTCCAACAGTAATTAACTTGATTTCACTGAAGGGAAAAAAACAAACAAACAAAAAAAACCCCATGTCATCTTGCTACTCTTGTGAAAGAAAATGAAATAGCAATATTAGTTTTACTTAAATTTTTAGTTGAAAAATATTTCTATATTGATTTCTGTACTTTTCACCCAAATAATTTCTCTCTTAGAGATTTTTTTGATATTTTATGCCATATTTCCTATTACTAGGAATCCATACCAAGAGTTATACTTTGTTTAATATTGACCTAAAAATAGTGCAGTAATTTAATCTCTAGGCAAACAAAATGGGTAACATAAATATTTTTTCTTGATGTTAAATGTACAACATTTCCCTTTCAAAAACTCATCCATCACTCTTGCTCAAAACCAGTTTAAGCAGTTGGGCATCAAAACATTTAAGGTCTATTTATTGCTTATTACTTTAGCTGTGTTTGACTGAACAGTCACATTAGAATTACTATGGGAAAGATATGTTCTTTTCCTCTTTCTTGCACTGGTGCACATCTGATTGCTGCTAAAAAAAAAAACAGGCACACCAGAAAATTACTCACTTTTTTTTTTTTTATTTTTCTTTTGCTGTTTCACAGTAGGATCAAATAAGAAGCAGTTGAGTCACTCATAAAACAGAGCCACATTTATGGGAATATTAAGCAGAAACCAAGGAGCAAAGACTATTTTATTTTTTTATTATGGTAACAGAAACATTCCTGCAAAGCTAAAGCTTGCTGTGATTTTTATCAAATCTCCTTTACTGGGAGAATCATCTTTGGCCAGCAACATGACAACCAAACTCATGTGAAAAGCTATCTCTCCCACCTTGAGGAAAGTTTGGATGTTGAGTTCTTCCACAATACAACTGGAGCATCTTGTCCTAGAACTTCTACACATCACTGCCACCTCTTCTACACTATTACAGCAGCACAGCTACAGAAGAAGTGTTTAACCTAAATCAGAGCAATATAAACTCAAAAACAACTGGTTAGAGTCTCACTTACATTAACACATCATCATGAAATGCAAACATGTCTCACCATTATATCCAAACACTTGTAAAGTTACTATTCAGTCAATAAAAGCTTAAATATAGGGATGGGGTTTGTCATCAAAGCCCAATGTGCTAATATGTCTCTAGTCAGCTGTCTTCACAGCCTCTTTCCATTCACTTCATGCAACCACAGTTCCCAGAAATGTGAATCTGCTTGCTGCTGATACTCTTCCCACTCTATATGCGAGCTGCTAATTTTAAGACCAAGCATGAGAAATTTTATTAAACATATGCTCCTTTTATAGCTCTAAGCATAGTGATCCCAAAAATAATCTTTTCAGAGCATTGCCTACTTTCTAAGAATATAGCTCCATCATCGTCACTCTAAATAATTTGAAAAATAAAAAAGTAATCTGAACAAGTCTAAAAAAGATGAGAATATCAATAACATTTTTTTCTGATAAAATGTAAGAATCTGTTTTAAATTATGAAAAAAATCATAAATATCATCATTTGAAAAAGGATACATTTTTCAATTTCAAATAAAAGAATACTTAAACTACTATATATAAACTAACTTTTAGTGTAAACACAGCTGTAGGTGTTTTTTTGTGTGTTGCTGCCTTTTAACCACTATCTCATTGAATAAAAAATAATTATACTTACAGAAAAGTCAAAAAATATTTATTCTATTTGTATGCATCTCATTTTTGCACTCAGAACTTCTAATTAGCCCTAAAGTTTCTTTTAAAATCTATTTGATTTTTGTTATTTCCTCATTGGCACTATTGATTGAATCCAGATTTAGGGAGTCCTGCTTGCTTGATGTGCTGGATACAAAGATTTGAAGTATGTAGAAGCACATTGGCATGTACTGCACACTGCTCTAAAGGCTGGATACAGCTCTACAGACTGTGTTGATACTTTATTGAATACTAAACACACAGCAAGGTCACTCCCAATATCAATGAACAGAGTCATTTCATAAGTTGTAACCAATACATAAAATGGTTTCTGAATGTTTCAAGAAGAAGAGACCTCTGTTTTCCTTCCCACTACTGAAAGAAGTCCTGAGAAGTTTTATGTATCAGTTTTTGACTATCCAAAGGCAAAATATTCATCCCTGACAAGCATCTTGGTCCTAATGCCTTGGGAGGAGTTTAAAACCAGGTGTTCCTCTGCTTACAAATCCCGTTAAGAGGATCCTTTCTGGTATCATGCCTACAAAATCAGGCTCCACACACAATATTTGTGGTACTTTGGAACTAAACAGCCCAAACCCACTTCATTCCTGGGCGAAAGTTGGTCCGCTCTTTTTTCAGCCTAATGGGAAGGTTGTGCATTATCCAGTTAAATGTTTTTGCACAGAGAGGCAGACCCAAGGGTCACTGCAGTAAAGGCACATTTCCCTTACTATTTCAGCAGCATTATGTTTACGGCACGTGGCACTGGCAGTGCTGATTTCTTGCTCATTCCTTGCAGTCGGAGGAAAGATCAAGGGGATCCCAGACTCAGCTCATCATGGCCTGTCAGCTCCATGGCACAGATGAAGATCTTCAATTTTACTCGTGGCTGATCCCCAGCCCAGATCTCCTCCCTCATTCTCCCTGACTTTATCAGAAACGCTCTAGTGCTCTGACTCTCATGCCTTCTGCTTTCTCAAAAAGCACTGTTGTTTCCTACTCCAGCTATGTACAGGTTGGATTTCTCAGTAGAGAAGTGCAAGGTGAGTCATGGTAGGAGAAAGGAGAAAAATGGTAACAGCTTCTGCTGAAGAGGCTAATAATTTCCATAAAAGGTATAAGAGAAAGTGTTTGGTGCAGTTATTTTAAGGCAAAAAACATATATATTGACATTCTTTAATGTTACACTTTACAATGCCAGCCAATGGCCTTGCAATATTTTATAAGCATGTGAAGAAAATGAGTGATTCAAAATGTTTCTACCTGCACTTTAAACTGTTGATACCCAGATAAATCAATTCTTTGTTTCAGCCCACAAGGCCACTACTTCTGAGTGCAGAGCTGCCCATCTGCAAACTGAGCAGAACAATAAAAAAATGCTGATATACTTAATCCATCAATATTACAGAACCAAGGGATGAAAATGAGAAATATCAATGAGACAAATGCTTATCAGACAAATCCTACCAGTCTTATTTTACCCAACCTGTTTGCCAGGCTGTGTCTTATAAAAGCTGGGGAGAAGACTACTCCCCTGTTCTGACCAGCCTGCTCTCCAGAGCAGCGTTATCAAAACCTCTAGGTGACTTCTGTCAGAAGGCTTTGTTCAGAGGGGTTTTCTAAAGTTTATTATAACTCAGAAGGCCAAGAGAATTCAGTGGAATCAGAGTAAGAGTGATGTGAAGATCCCCACCCTAAGAGGATGTGCTATAAGAGTATAGATGTGGTTTGAAATAATTTTATTTGTCTTCCATCTTTCCTAGAGGTCATTGTTCTCTGTTTCAAAAGTTCCCCCTCAAAAAAAGTATGCATATATCGAGGTTCTGGCTCACTAATGCAGCAATATCATACACCTTTTTAGAGGTTTTTATTGATGGCTCTTTCAGGTAAAAATTAATATATCTGAACTACTTTCACATTTAATGTTTAATTTTTATTTATTTATTTATTATGGCCTATTTGGGAAAAATCAGTATAAATGACTGACTTCATTATACATGTATATTTTGGGATCTTTTAAAATATGTGCTTCATCCCTTTTTGAGGCTTTAAATATACTATCATGCTAGTTGGACTAAGGAGGTTTACAGCCTTTACTAAGGAAGTGGGGGTTTCGACTAATTAAATATTTCATCCTCTAGGACGGATTTATTTAACTCTAATCAGTTTGACTAAAATCACTGGAGTCGGGGTTAGGCAGCAATTGCTGCATTTGTTATGCAATGAATGGAACATCACACAAAATATGAATTGGCTGGAAAAAATTAATGGATAGATCACAGCTAGGAGCTGAAGTGTCTGACTCTGTTCTTTAAAAAATAAAAAAAGGAGAGGGAAAGGAGAAGGGAGAATGAGAAGGGAGAAGGGAAATGGGGGAGAGGGAAGGGAACGGAAGGGAAGGGTATATTTTAAGAATTCTACTACATCCTAAAATGATTGTTTCTTTTTTTTTCTCTCTCAATGAATAGATTTGTGTATTCTTGTAGAATATGTGTATTCTTGCAGCTTCCTAGTCCCTGTTCTTTGGCTGCTCTTCAAGGCAAAGAATAAATATATTTGGCTGTCTAAACTTATTCTTATCCTGAGTTCCCAGAGTTAAAGTTCAAGACATAAATATGTTTCTAAAATTTACCATTTCCTTATTGTTATTAACTTTCAGTATAATTCTCAATGTTTCTGAGATTTATATAAATGCTGAAGCTCTTTTTTAATGTTAATCTAAATTTTTGGCCTCAGTGAATCCATTTGGAATATTTTATACAGATAAATGATGATAAGGGAGTCCTGCAGATTAAAAAAATTATTTTCTTTTTTTTTATGAGTACAGATTTTAAAGCCAGAAGGGGCCATTATAATCTTCTAAACTTTCTGTGGTTATGAAGCCCATAGTGATTTGCACAGCTTCTTTTTTGAATAATAGAATCTTTTAAATCAGTCTTAATTAAAAAAAAATCTCCAGAGATAAAGAATACACCATACTTTCTATTTCTTGACTTATGAATTTCGATGCTGTTTTCATTCCTTGCTCAGGATTTTAATGGCAGTAATTGTGCTCCACATTTATATGTCTGCTTCATATGGTACAAAGGACTGCTTCCTTCTTCTGCCTTATATTTTAAGAAATCCCTAAGAAGATCTTGTCTATCAAACACAAAAGCTAAAGTTTTACTTTTCTCCATTCCTAATTTAAGGTTACAAATTAACAAACTATTTACACATTTTTTATTGAATCACAGCCTTTGTGTTTTCTTGAATTCAACTTTGCTGTTGATTCTGTTAGAATTTATCTATGGGTTTTTCTTTGTTTACCTTTTGACTTTTCCAAGTCAAAGGGAATATGACCTTAAAAGCACTAATTTTAGCGTGCCAAAAATTACTTCAGACTGTTATAAATAAAATCAAGAAGACTTCTTTTCAGGTATTAACTGACAAACACATAATTACAGTATCTCTAAATACTGTGTATTTCCATCTTATCTGATACTCTAGAATATATTAGGAGAAAATGCCCAGGAGAAAATATGCAAAGTTCTAGTACACAAACAAAGTTTTCAGGACCAGGAAATCAGTGAAAAAAATCTCTGCTTCAGTGACAAAATCTCAGCATGTTTCATTATTTTTACATATGTTACCTACATTTATTATCTCTAATGATGGCACATTTTTCACTTCCATGCATCCTTTAATAAAACAGTCGACCTCCAAAAAAAAAAAAAAAAGAAAAAGGTAAAAGTAGATATGGATAAGATAACTGAAAGTTTAAGCTTTGCTTCCAGTCCAGAGCAAGTTGTTCATGTTGACATAATAAAATTTCAAGGAGAAAAGGTGGCCTGTGATGCAAATACCCTTATAATATAAATCTGATCCCAGATTACATTCAGCTTTTGAAAGTCTATTTTCTAGCTTCAGATGTCATAATACAGAAATAATCCGATAAACACACAGGATTCTTTTTATTTTAAAAATAGTGTCTGAATTTTTAGTTCAATCACACAGAAATTAAAGTTTAGTCTTTGTGCAGCTTTACACTCCAAAGCAAGCTAAAATATCCTAAAGCAGCTTTGGAATTGTAAATACTATTCCTTCAAGTACAATCTAATTTTCAATAGCTCTTATTCTTAGAATACTCCGCTATGATCTTACCATTCCATGATGAAAGGATGACCTATTATCATGTGCTTAAGCCCCAAAAATATGAATAGAACATCTGATTTGTCATCTGATCACCACCATGTCAATGGCCCAGTGTTAGGTTCAGTGTTGCTGATGGGACTGTCCTTTAAATTGTAAGGCACAGCTTTCTCCTGCTGGCTGTGGACTGAACCTCAACAAACAATAATAGCCTTTGCACTGGCAAGCTGCCTCCCAAACCCTTCTGATGGCATCTCTCTAACATGCCAGCTTCATGGCACTTCCTTGACTACAAGGATGAGAGAAAAAACAAGTGGAACTGCCATTGTCTTGACTACAGAAATCAACACAGGCTCTGTTTTTGGGAGGTGGTTGGTGTAGGGTTTGGGTTTGGGTTTGGGTTTTGGTTGGTGGGAGTTTCTTTTGGGGTTGGGAAGGGTTGCTTGGGGGTTTTTTTGAAGGACGTGTGTTTTGAGTTGTTTGGGGCTTTTTTAGAGAAAATAGTATTTCTATTTTATAGTTTCCCAAAATTTGTGACTGGGAATTGATCCAAACAAAACACCAAAACAAAACAAAATAAAAAAGCCTGAGCTATCAAATGGTCTTTTTGCTTCCTGTAGCTGAAAAATCAGACTTTTTATACATAAAGTTTGATTGTTGATGACAAATAAGTCATTATGGTAATACTTCAGACGCAACTGAAACAATAAGGGGGAAAATAAATAGAAAAGTAAAAAGCCTTTCTATAAGCAAACAACTTATTTTTTGTTTTATTTTCTCTTGAAGAAAGTACTTTGAGGATTAATCTGACAGCAGCTAGAGTTAAGATGCCATATAAACATAAACATGAAATATTTTCTTAAGGTTTTAAAAGGAATTTAATCTAATTGTTCTTGAAATTTATTACCTATTGGATTTGCATTCTGACTCCAAATGAGCAGCTTATTTTTAATTCATTGGATTCATCTATGCTTTTGTATTTTTAATGTGAAGAGTAGAACAGAAAAGATTCAGTACAAGCAGATGCCAGTTTTAATATAATGTTCTCCTACTTTGGGGACTTCACTAGCTGTGTGGGTTACCCAGTAAGGCCACTCAGATTTTATAATTGACAGTAAATAATGCTCTTGCAGTCATCTACTTCCATTTGCTAAAGGAAGGCAAGTCATAATAAAACCAAGTCAATTTGAAGGACTAGAAAACAAATGCAATACTTCAGATATATCAAATTACTGTTCAGGAGCAAAACTGAAACCCCCTAATAGAAAGCTGATTTTTGAAGTGCATATATTTCTTAGCATAGAGACCTAAATGTTATTTATAGCTCGCCAACCAAAAGCTCAAGAAGGATGAAAACTGCATGAAAAAATGATGAAAAAATCAAATATAGAGACAGTGGAGCCAGGTCAGCACCAGTAACAGGCATCCACTTCTCTGGAAAACCTTTTCCTGTGCCTCAGCACTCTCACAGTAAAGAATTTCTTCCTAACATCTATTCTAAATATCTCTTTTAGTTTAAAACCATTCTGACTTATTCCATTACTCTCTGCCTATGTAAATGGTCACTCTCCTTTATTATATTTAGTGGAAGGCTATAGTGAGGTGTCCCCAGAGCCTTCAGTTCTTCTCAGTGAAGAATCCCAGCTTTCACAGGGAGGAATCCCAGCTGTTTATAGGACAGGTGCTCCAGCCCTCTGATCCTCTTCGTGATCCTCCTCTGGACCCACTCCAACAGGGCTAACAGAAATAAGGGGCTCAGCTGAAGCAGGTGTCTTCCATCCTCCTGCAGCAACACAACCCTGTGATCTGGCACCAAAGACGTGATCTCTGACTCAGCCTGAGCTCTCTCATACAGTAGCAAAACAATCTGGCATTCAGCTAAGTACTACCAGAAGACATGTTAGACAGAATCATCGCAGGATCATAAAATTGTTCAGGTTGCAAAGGACTACAATGTCATCGAGTCCATCTATAAACTCAGCACTTCCAAGTCCACCACTGAACCATTTCCCTGAGCACCAGGCCTGCACATCTTTTAAATTCCTCCGGGGATTTGGATTCTGCACTTCCCTGGGCAGCCTGTTCCAGGGCTTGAAATGTGGGGATCTGCACAACTTTTCTCTGCAATTCAGAAGTTCAAATCCAAATCTATAAGCCAGACCTGCCAGACTCAAATTTTCACAACTCCTCAGATATCAAGAGGAGAAGTATTAAAAAGCAAAGTATTTTTGTCACTGGAAGGCAAGTCTTTATGTTTTAATCCCTTTTTTTTTTCTCTTCTAATCTATTCTGTGCTTCTGGATGTTAAAGGACCTAGATACGTAGTTACTGGAATACATTCACTTATAAAACTTAACAAGGGGATTTTTATCCCTCATGTATAATGATGCTCAGACTTTTTCTAATTATAGTGAGAAGCATATACCAGAACCTCTTGGGATATTTCTCTCTTTCCAAAATGAACACTTTTATTGTGTTGAATAGATTCAGATTTTTTTTTAATAATTGCATGATTTTTCCTTTCTTGCTGTGGCACTGTGTTAGCCTCTGTAAAGCCACCCTCTGGTGCAAGCTGATAACATAAAATGAATACAGGACAAAGTCATTTTTTGGGACATAGTGATAATATCTTCTTTCAATTGCCTTTGTTTCAAATGAGTACATCTAATAATTTATAAATAAAAACCCATAAAAATATATATAAAATGAATGATCATTTTCCATTTGAAATTCTACATTGGAATAAAAATTCCCAATTTTGTAGTTTCCAAGATTTGGCTTGATTAAATTATTTTTCCTATAAAATCACTAATTTATCTGCAATAAAAATGACAAGAAAGAGGAAAATTATAAACTGTATTTGCCTATAAACAAAACTCACAGAATCATATCATATACAGAAGTTTAAAGTCAGTGAAATCACAAGTATCTTATCAAGGCCCGTTTTTACCCTAACATGAGGTCTTCTTATTGAACCTAATCTGGTAGAAGGTATTAAAAAAGGGTATAATACCAGCAGGATGAAAAGAGTCAGAAGACAGTTGCCACTATAGTGCTGAGCCAGAAATGAGCTAGTAAAAAAATTTAAACTGAGGAACTAAAAACCCAATTAGAATGAATTCAAAAACCATGGTTGAAACACTTCTTTGCTTCTTGCTTCAAGTCCTCTCCTGCTGAGAGTAAAACAACATGCCAGCAAGAAAGGCACGAAGAGCAGCTGGCAGTCCAATAACATACTAGAACTGTCAATGCCGTCCACATGGTTCTCCACATGAGGTTTTTAGAGACTCCTCATACCATAATCTATAATGCATTGGGAAAAAAAGACATCCCTTTTCAAGGCTATTCTCCACTGAGGAGAAATATAGGGTTAATACAAAAATAAAATAAAAAAGGCAGCACTTCCCTTATATGTCTTTTGACCAGAAACTAAGGAAAGGACATGGAAAAACCAGAAGCGGTGAAAGAGCTTATCATGCAAAATGGTGCAAAAATGCTAATTTATAGCTGGCAAAATGTGTTTAGATGATACTCACTTAAAAAACCAAAATCAATTAGAAGCAAAATGTTAAATAAGATTGCCACCAGACATGATTTTTCTTTTTTCTATTTTTTTTTTTTTTTACTCTATAATTTGCTTAAAAACTACTAGTCTCATAACACTTACATTGTAGAAATATGCTGAGTTGGAAGAGACCCATTAGGATCACTGAGTTCAACTCCTGGCCCTGTACAGCAGCATTCCCAAGAGTCACGCCATGTGCCTGAGATCACTGTCCTAACACTTCTTGAACTCAGACAGGTTTGGTGCTTGTATGATTTCCCTGGGGAGCCTGTTCCAGTGCTCAACCATCCTTTAGGTGAAGAACATTTTCCTGGTTTCTCATCTAAACCGCCCTTCACTCAGCTTCATGCCACTTTTTCTAGTCCTGTCAATGGTCACAAGGTGGAAGAGATTGGTACCTGCCCTGCCATTTCCCCTTCAACATCCTGAGGATGCTGAAGACTGCAATGAGGTCTCCACTCAGTCTCCTCTTCTCCAGGCTAAACAGAACAAAGTGAACTCAGCCATTCCTCATCTGGCTTCCTCTCTAGATCCTTCACCATCTTCATTGGACTCCTCTGGACTGTTTCAAATAGCTTAATGTCTTTCTTATGTTGCAGTGCCCAGAACTGCACACAAAATTCAAGGTGAGGCCACCCCAGTACAGAGCAGAGTGGGACAATCCCCTCCTTTTCCTGGCTGTGTCTGATGCCCCCCAGGACAGGCTTGGCCCTCCTGGCTGCCAGGGTACTGCTGACTCAGGTTCAACTTGCCATCGACCAGGACCCCAGGTGCTGCTCTGCAGTGCTGCTCTCCAGCATCTCATTCCCCAGTCTCTCCATCCATCCATCCAGGACTTCCCTGTCCCATGTGCAGAATCCAGCACTTGTCTTTGTTAAACTTCATACTGTTAGTGATTGCCCATCTCTGCAGGGTCTCTCTGTCCCTGGGAGAGTCAACAGATTCTCCCAATTTAGTTTAATTGGCAAACTTACATAGTATTCCCTCAAGTCCTGCATCTAAGTCTTTAATGAAGATGTTGAAGAACACAGGGCCAAGGAAGAGCGCAGCCCTCTGGACCCCCAACAGTGATAGGTCACCAGTCTAATGCCACCCCATTCACTGTAACCCTTTGTGCCTGACCCATGAGCCAGGTGTTCACACATCACTTAACACAGTTATCCAGCTGCGTGCTGGGTATTTTATCCTGAAGGATCCTGTGAGAGACTGAATTAAAAGCTTTTCTTGAATCGAAAAAATTACATCAACTGGCTTCCCTAGATCAACCAGGTGGGCTATCCTGAAGTAGAAAGATATCAGGTTCAATAAGCAGAACTGTCCTCTCATGAAGTCATGTTTATTGTGACCAGTGACTGAGTTGTCCTCCAGGTGTTTCTCAATACCTCCCAGGATAATCTTTTCCTTGATTTCAGTGGGCACTGAAATGAGACTGACTTCTCTGTAGTTACTGGGGTCCTCCTTCTTGCTTTTCTTGAAAATCAGATCAACATTGACCAGCTTTCAGTCCGCTGGGACCTCTCTGGATTCCAAAAACTGCTCAAAAAAGTAATTGGAAGAGGCTTTGCAATGACATCAGCAGCTCCTTGAGGATACATTTAGAAGGCAATACTTTATTATTAAGGGCACAACTAAGACTGAGGAATCTTGTGAAGAAATTATGCATTATGATGCTTTAGCAATTTAATTTACACTTTCATTTTGATTTTGAATATATTAGTTGAAAGCTTTTATATTGATCTTGTTAGCTGTGTCCAACCACATGTTACGTTTAGGTCTAACTTAAAAAATAAACAAAAAACCTACAGAATTACTACATGAAGCAAACATTTATTAAAAAGGCTTTTGTCCTCTCTGTCTTGAATGAAGTGAGTTTGGTTACTTCATGTTTGACCAGGCTCTTTGTACTGAGTATTTTTGCCTTTTATATAGTGACATTTACGCATTTCTTCTCTAAGGCCTTAGAAGACATGCCTTATGTAAGAAAAAAACCTTAAATGTCAGCAAGACTTTACCTGCAGTGCTTTCATATGTTTTTACTTTTCTTCTTTCTTACAAAATGGAAGTGATTTCCACATTCCTTAGCATACAGCACTGGTAAAAGTAGTTGTTGGGCAGTCAGGATGATAGCCAATATTTGACATAAATTTAAACCAGGAAAGATAGGTCCCTTCCCAGATACAACAAATTTGTGACTAAAAATAAAACAGGAAAATTCTTTTTGCTTGTTTGAAAACAAAAAGAATTCACATTTTCAAGACTTTAAGAAGCTCTGCACTTATTTCAGAGAAAAAAAATAGGCTTTCTATTTTGCAAACATTTTTGTAGAAAGATTTCTGAGGCCAAGGAATAAATTTTCATATTATTACAGAATTCGTTTAGAATGCTTATTCTAGAAGGCAACCCCTGTTTAATGCATGTTTTTGGCAACTGCTCTTTTTCTACATCTGTTCAAATTCTCCACTTGGCTTGTGCTTCTTTAGGCTGTGTTTCACCTTCAGCATTGTCAGAGTAGGTATAAAATAAGCAGAGTTTGATTTCTACTCAGTAAATTACCTTTTCATCTAACGTGGGCCATAGAATTTCTGCAGAAAGGAATCCACTTAACTCAAATCTATCACATACAAAAAAGACACCACTTCCCATTTCCCCTGCACTGATTTTAATGAGATAATTGTGGTAGGTTCACCCAGGCTGGATGGACAGTGTCAACCAAGGAGGCTCAATCACCCTGCTCCTCAGCTGGACAGGGGAGAGGTTAATGGATTGTGATAAGGACAGTGAGAGATCAGTCACCAGTTACTCTCACAGGCAAATTGGACTTGATTTGAGGAAATTAATTTGATTTATTGCTAATCAAATCAGCATAGGACAATGAGAAATAAAACCAGTTCTTCCTGGGATCAACTTCTTTCCTGAATTCTCTGCCTTATCCCCCCCAGTGGCACAGAAGGGATGGGAAATAGGAATTGTGGCACTCTTTTCTCCTCAGTAGGAGGACTCTCCATGGTCTTCCCCTGTCCCAGTGTGGGGTTCCTCAGGGGAGACAGTCCTCTACCAGCCTCTCCAACATGAGTCCTTCCTCATGGGCTGCAGTTCTTCAGAAACTGCTCCAGGCCTTTCCCCAGGGTGCAGTCCGGCAGGAACAGGCTGCTCCAGTGTGGGACCCCTGCAGGATCACAAGTCCTACCAGAAAACCTGATCCAGGGTAATTCCATATCAGACATGGGGGAAGCTTATGATGTCCTCTCACAGGAGCCATCCCTGTAGCCCCTCACCTCAAAACCCCTCCACATAAACTAAATAAGCTCATTAAAATCTGTGGTCTCTAGTGTCAACTTACTACTGCAGACAAGCTCCAGAATTAATTTGGTCAGCAGGTTCTTGTTTTACCACCATAAAATATTGTACTTTAAACTAGAGCAGGGGCATTCAAACTAAAATAATTTCGGTAGTTTCTAAACAAATGCTGATTGGATAAAAATGTTTTCTCTCTTTAGCAACAAGGAGTAAAGATGAAAATGTAGGGACACAATGAAATTTCTTATCAGTTTATGGGAAGAAAGAAGCAGTGTACAATAAATAAACAAATGATCATTCTCTGATTTATCACAACTCCACCTCTGCAGCATAAAAATATCACAGAAATATATTTTCTGTTCATTTTTTTGATTATTGTTTTTTTAAATAGTAGGGAGCTATCACCATCTTAAATCTGGGATTCAAAAGAGAATCCAAGATATAAAATCATTTTGCTTCAGTCCATGGATTCATAACACCTTTTTTTTTTTTGGCTGATGTATCAAACAATGTGATTCTGAACTTCTGAACTCTTAGGACCTTAATACCTGCCTGCAACAAGGACATTAACAACATATTCAGTACAGTTTGCTAGGCTGTGATCAGGTCATAGACTCCAAGTACTGTCCATCACTGTTCTGCTGATCTTTAGCAATTTGGATCAAACAGCCCAGAGTCAATAGCTTCCATTATCTTAGAAGCAATCCTCTGGGATATCTGCTCTGCAAGTAAGAAAATCTAATAGGTAAAACACTGACAAAATCACACCATTAATAACATCCCTACTCTTGGCCAGCCTCAAAATTTGGGGTGCATGCCTCTTAAAGTCACAGATAAACAGCAAACAACACTTTACAGTACACATCCTTTGAGTAGCCCAGTTGGTTAGAGCATGGTGCTAATTCCATTAAGGTTCTGGAGTCTCATCCCATGCAGGCCATTTGTTTAAGACTTGGACTTGATGATCTTTGTGGGTTCCTTCCAGTTCAGAATATCCTGTGAATCTAAAGTTAAATATTTGTATCTCTTGCTACTGCCTAGTACTGGGGTTTTTTTCTGGTTGAAATGGCCTTTCTTGCTGTTCTATACCTTAGTCAATAGGTGGCAATGCCTACTCCAGTACATTTCTTTCATGGGCGTTTGTGACGTTATGTTTTCTCCATCTTTATATCAGCCTTCAGAAAATATTTCCATTCCACAAAAAACTCTGACCAAAAAAAAAAACAACCCATCCATCATGCACATCAGTTTAAAAAAAAAAAGTCTGCGTGACATTAACCTCTACTTTCAGAGCCTTATTTTAGCATCATTTACCGCCAGGAAATACTGGTGTCTGGACACGTTCTTAGCCTTCTTCCCCAAACTCTAATTAGAATTTTACCCCAATTACTTGAAATTAAGATATTTTTGGTAGCAATGCTTCAGAGACTGCCATCTTTTTTATGATACAAAGGTAATTTTGAAGCACTAGTTCCGATTTATTCTGAGGAAATAGTCAGACATGATTGTATTTCATTATAAACAGTTTTCATAGGTACTAACCACTGAAGTAATTAATTTTCTGAAGGCAGAGAATCCTTGTAAAGCATCCTTGCCAATATTGCAAGGAAATTTTAAAGAGATGTGTCTTAAATGGCAAGTAAGGTTCTTGCTCCTTTTTCACTCTAATGGTGATTTACATAAATATATCCACATAACTTTGACACTAATTTAACCCTAATAGATCACTCTTAAGAGATCATTCAACAAGACTTATGTATTTTTTCCCTATAGAGCTTTACATAGCATCAAATATTTACCCAGCCCCTTTTGTAATAGTAACAAAAAGAAGATGGTGTGAAGAAAGATGTTTTTTTTCCTTTTCATGTGGTAATGGAAAGTTTCTCTTGTGGCTCCAGTGAGTCATATTGAAGTGAGTTTCTAAACAACAAACTACAAACAATACTGTTTTTTTAATTAAAGATTATGAAGTAATAAAAACAAAACAGAACTTGTTTTTTTCCTGGTATGTGCCAGATCACTCTTGAGAGTGGCCAGTAGAACAGGGAAGATCTTGAAAATTTAGAGATTTCGGATTCGTTTCTTCATTCCAAGATCAATGAAGACAAGCGTGGAGTTATTACACTCAGGCTTAGCTGTCCAGACTTATTTCAGGGTCAGTTCAAGCAATTACTAAACCTTGGTTGTTTGCTTCAGTCTGTGTTGCTCTCCCACTTGTGCTACAGAGCTAGGTGTAGGTCTGCAGAGTGACCTGATCTGGATTAAAAGTCATAATTTTGGAAGGGTTGATGATAAAATCAGAATCAGTCTCCTGATTCCAGTACCAGCTATAAGGCTTCTCAGTTGGTGAAATCCTTGACTGAAAATTTGTAGTGGTAAATAATAATAATAATAATAATAATAATAATAATAATAATAATAATAATGCATTTCAACATTTGTTATAAAAGTAAGCAGACAAACAAAAATCAGTGGAAAATTGCTTCAGAGTAATTTTTGACAAAATGTTAGCTCTGTGTTACATTGCTGTTGCATTTTTCTATTGAAACAGAATAACAAAGAAATACTCTGGGAAGGGGATTCTGGTGGAAAGGGGTGTCATCCCAAAGTCAAATCTTGTCTGACTCAGTTCTTCATGCTGCTTTGCACTACTGGGACAAGGATGGGCACAACAGCAGAAGCCTGCAAGCAACACCATAAACTGTATATAAAATCAAGACCTTGGGAGCAGGGGAAGCTGAAAATTAAATGCATAAATGTAGAAATAAAACAGTAAATAGGGATAAGAAATCACTGCTAAATGACAACTATTGTTATAATGGAATGATTTTGCAAAACAGTGTCTGATATTGAGTTTCTCATTGATACACATAGGAAATACTTCACCTTGCTCAAAAAACAAAAGTTCTAGGTGTATGTCTGTGTCCAGTTTGAGGCATTCATTACATTTCAATAAGAATATATATTACACCTGGGAGAAAGCAGAGGGGTCACAATCATAAGCAGTTTCGGAAAAAGATTTCATGAGAAAGAGAAGGCAGAACAATCTTCAAATAATTTAGCTACAAATTAGAGAAAGTAGAAGTGTTGTTGTACCTTCAATCACCAATGAGATCACATAAGCTTAGACATAAGAGCAGTAGAAATTAGGTGATATAGAAAAAGATATTTTAACTTTAGAAAAGAAAAAAATTGCAATAAATTACACTGAGACAGCCTTCCCATTGAAATTTTAGGTGTAATTTCACAGCTTCAGAGCAGGGAAATGAATTAGATGTTCTTCTCAGATTTCTTTCAGCAAAAAATTTTTACGTTTCTTTCCACCCTCTAAGAAATCATACTTTCTAACTCTGCTTCTTCCCAGCTACTTTAGTAGTTCCAGCTTTCATTTTCAAATTCTCCAGGACAGAACATACTGTGGCAGGTGAGAACACAGACTGCTACTGAGATATTGTAATAAGTGCCATTATTTAAAACAAAAATACCAACAAAAAAACCCATCACTACCAACAAAAAACCCCAAACCAGGTATATCTTATTTCCTACTTACTTCCTTTTATACTAAAAGATAAGCTGCTGCAAAACTCCAATAGTCTTGGATGTGACGTACCACTAATAATAAAAAATCAGTAAGTTTAGAACTGTGCTTCCCATAAAAACCATGTGAGGCTGCAGTAACAAAATCATTTTCTTGAGTTGTGAGACTTCCCCAACATTAGGTCAACAGAACAGGCTAGAGGAAAAAAAATGGGCATTGAACAAATAAGAAAAATCTTTATCATTAAAAAGTCACACACAATTACACTGCAATGTCACAGTTCTTAATGTGTCATCTCAACTCATGGTTACTGATAATAGCAATACTTTGCCTTTGGCAAGTTTTGGCAAACAAAATAATTTTATTTCTGTTAAAAATAAAAGGTTATTTTAACTTTATTTCAAATCAGCATGTAACATTGATTTTTCTACCTCTATCTCACAATATATAGCACTGAAATGGCAACATATTGTAATGATAGTTTCCATAACTGTGGTGAATGAAACAATACACGAAGTGGTGAAAGAGTAATAACACAATATAACCTAGTCCTATTCATTTCAGACCAGAGACACATGGTTTTCTTTTTTCCAAATAAAAAGGAGATCAAAAGTAAGAAAAACTAAACAAAGCTGAACCAGCTCTCATCCCTTTCTGCAGTGCTATCCTTACAGTGGAGAAAGAAAGAAAAAAAATACAGTCAAAATACCTGCAGATATGAGTCTAACTGTTTAATAATATTTCCACATAAAAGCACATAGACAACAAAAAGTAAGTTTACCACATTCTGATGTATAATGAGCATGTGTCCAAAGAGCTTCAAAAGAAAGCAAGGAATCCCACCAAAATGATTGTGCACTTGCATGCATACCTGTATAATGTAAAGGAAAGTTAAAATATTGCTGTAGAGCTCTCCTGGATTGAAGAGAAATTGTGACATTTCTCAAAAGGAATAGTTTTGCCTAGCAAGTTAGCATGTATTACCCTCACGAGCCCTAATAGAGTCTAGAAATGCATACTATGCCTCCATGAAACATCAGGAGGCATCTTCACCAAAATCTTTAAAAGTACCTTCTTCCCCAACTTTTCTATGATTCTAAGGTGTTACATGCAATGGGAAACTTTCATCTGTGAATTTGGCCCTAAATGCTTCTGGGTGACTGCTGCTTTAGCAAAACTAAAAGACTTGTCATAAATCTTCATTCTTTGCAAGTATCCTGCATGTGAGACTGTCATTTCAAAAGCCGATGACTTCTGTTCTGATAGAGCTTTCTTTAGATAGTGCACATATTGCCAGGAAAGTATTTTGTTACCTAAGCTACTTTTTTTTAGGTGCAAGTGCTATTCAAAAGCTTCTTATACAAGCAATTTAGATCTCGCAGTATCCAAACATTAGTCTCAAACAAATAGTATGTTCAAAACATAAACTCAGAAGAATGTATTTCTTCATACCTGGATAACTCCAGAGCCATGAGAAGACATGCTGGCACAGTTCTGTGGACATGCATTGCAGGCTATGGGCAGGAGTCCAGTAGCTCAAACTCATCTGTCAGTTCAGGGTTTTTTTATTATAACTGTTTATATACCTATGTGTATTTTTTCTGATAATACTGGTAAATTTTCATTTGATCTTGAAATTAAATCCTGAACAAATTACGCATAGGTGGTTGTGCTATTTACCTAGTCAGTAACCCATTCAAAGGAGTACCTTGAAGTCTCTCTTTTATTTATTGTTCTAGAAAGCCAGGTATTTCTATAATTTCTGAAAAGTCTTCATATTGTGAAGTATTACAAAGTCAGCAAAGATTATGATGATGATAACTATGGTTGCATTACATTTCATCATCAATCTCTTTATTATTTTTTGTTGAAAGCCTTACACATAATGCCATTCTGTAATCAAATTTGTAGTATGATAACAAAGACAACCTACTGTCCAAGGCTATATTCTAATGATTAGGTATATTAATCTATGACATAGCTGTACAATTGTATTATAATAAAGCAAGTACACTGAAAAAACTGCCAAGGCAGTAGCAAGGAGTTAAAAATGCACACCAGCATGACAGATTTTACATGAAGGCACAATGGACATAAAGATATTAGGGAACAATCCAAATAATCAGCAAATCTGTCATTCCTAAGTAGTTTAAATTAATCCATCCAATTTACACAATCCACTAGTCTCACTTTATCTCGTAGCAATTATCACAATCTTACTGATGCTCTTGTGTGCTAGAGGAAATAACAATCTTCTGTCTTGCCTTGTGTCTTGATAAACAAGAAAATTATATTGATTGCCATCTTAATGGAAAATACCAATGCAAGTCCTTAAGGTCTTTTATCTTGTGGAAAAAAGGTGACAAATGCTCTATAAAGTCCTTTTGTCTTTGTTTTTCAGTTGAGAAAGAATATTTTACAATAAGCTTAAAAACCTCTCAGAACGTGCATTTCACTTCTGTAATTCAATCTTTCAAACATGAAGCAAATCCACAGTCTTACATTAGCCATTATTTAGCTAGGAGATTGAAACAAATAAACAGCCTTTTCATGGTAGTGGCAAATTTAGCTCTAGTCATAATTATACAATGTATTTTATTTCCTTTGCAAAACCAGGACAACTATAACATTTCAAAGCTTGTTTGTTGCGGCAATCAGTGTCTTAAGTATTTGACAAGGAATTTCTTTTTAATTTTTTAATTTTTTAATTTTTTTTTTTTTATTTGTCAGACAGTAAGGTGTCTTCAATATCCTAACAGGGGGAAGCAAAGGGACATGTACTGATCTCTCCTCTTGTGAACAGTGACAGGGTATGAGGAAACAGCATGAAGCTGAGTCAGAGGAAATTTAGTTTGGATATCAGGAAAAGGTTTCTCACCCAGAGGGTGATTGGGTACTGGAACAGGCTCTTCAGGGAAGTGGTCAGGGCACCAGCCTGACAAAGTTCAAGAAGCTTTTGAGCAATGCTCTCAGGGACATGGTGTAACTCTTGGCGTGTAATACACAGCACCAAGAATTGGACTCAATGATCTTGATGGGTGTCTTCCAACTCAGCATATTCTTTGATTCTAAGTGATTCTGTTTCATGGAGTTTTCCCAACTATGATTATTCACAAGTCATAAGTTGTGAGACTCAGAACTTTAGAACAGCATCTCTTTGGAAAGGCAGTCCTGAATGAGCAATTGATGCAAAAATTCTTAATATCATGAGGTAATAGGTAGGAAGCTTGTGTTGGTGCATTTTACCACCACCACCAGCAACCACCTCCTCAGGCCACACTCTGATCTGAGAGATGCTTGTTGAGCCTCAGCCTTGATGAGCAGCACCTGGGCTAAGCTTCTCTTGATCTTAGCAGAAACACTATCTACTCCCAGACACTGGTGCTGTCTGACAAGCTCCTGTTTTTAATGAACAGCCTTGGAAACCTATCTGTCTTGCCTGAATAACAAATCTAGTGGAATAATATTTTTGTTATCAAACCTTCAGAGAAAGTTAGTGACTTGGATTTTGGCCAGGATCGAAAATTACTATGACTGCAGCACGCTCTCTGGTGACCCTGTAAACAGTGGTCCAGAGTGAAACCCTTGGAGCTCTCCCAGACTACAGCAGGCTGCAAACAGCATTCTCCTTCTGAGTGGGGCCTCTCGGAGCCAGCAAACTCCCAAATTTGCTGTACTCAGAGAATCACCAATGACCATGATGGATCTTGGGCTGATACTCCCTACTCCTCAAGTCTCCACCCTTCACCCAGTGGGAAGCCTCAAAGGCATCTGAAGTGAGAACTTCACTGAATTCAAGGGGAACTTTTTCACAGGTGTGTGTCTTGCACAGACTCCTCCTGTCTGTGCACGTGCGAGTGTGAATATGTTATAGCAAATGTGCCACAAGGGTTGTTCTCCTAGATTCTTAAGTACTGCACACTTGTATTTAGTCAGGCCTGTAAATGAGTTGCTACCTTGATAAAATAAATTCCATATGAATCTTTTTGCTAAACTGTTTACCTTCAGTTATCACTTAAGTATTGTTAACTCCTGTTGGGCCTTTAGGCATAAACTTTTAGTCAAGTGCAAGCTCAATTGGCACAACGCTCTAGTCTGTACCTTGTGACTCAGCAGGGAGGGTCTTCGGTATTCCTTTTATCCTTACCCTTTCCTATCCTTTTCTCTTCCCCCCTCACCATCCCAGCCTCCACATAGACAGTTTGGGGTTTATTTCAGTTTGGATTCATTGATTTTGGATTTTTGTTTGCTTTTCCTTGGTGCACTTTAATCGTCTAGTAAGTAATAGAATGGACCTTGCCAGAAAAGTTTGTCATGCTTTCAATTTTATATTAAACTTGTTTTTGCTGATACCTTTGCCAGGGATTCTCGGAGATCTTAGAACAGGCATTGGTGAAAAGTCTAAGGCAAAGGAAAAAAGGTGCCAGTGTGCAATAGAACTGTAAGATTAGTAGTGCTCAGACCCTTTTCACTTTCTCCTCCTTACTGTACATTTTACTATTTTTCAGAACTCATAGACTGAAAAAAATAATAAGTAAAAAATTTCAGTCCCCTTTTCACAGGTCAGACTAGAATGCTTTACTTTTTGAACTTTTTTAATTGAAAACACAAACAAAAGAGAAAACCTACTGCCTAATGTCATAAAATAAATTAGATTTTCTTTCCAAATCATTGTTTCAGTTCTATTTACCAGATCCAGATTAATTTTGGCTGATTTTAAGCTCCTCTGGGCTTGAAATCCCTAGCAACAGAATACTAAAAAAACTGGCTTAAAAAATGGCAAGATTCTGTGCCGTTTATTTTCACTTCTGGCTAAGCAGAAGAGAACAGTGAGCTGTCAGGTAAAATCAAATACAAATAAAGTACTTAAAATCTCATTTTTTCCACCTGGCAAAACCAAAGGAGAATAACACACACATATTTCTTGTTTAGGAAGTTACAATGCCCCACCCTCACCACTACTGCACAATGAAAAGAAAAGAAGGCATGATTTGAAAGATCTTTCTAATCTTTCTAGAAACAGATTGCTATCAGACCTGCTTAGTGTCTCAGTTGATTTCAGTCATACTGCCATAGTTTCACAGTCAATTTAACATGGCATAAACTGGCAATGAGGCCAAATAAACTTTTCCCACTGATCCCTTCTTCCTTCTTATTTGCTCTGGCTTCTTTTGATGATGAGGTGTAAGAGTTAATGAGGCCATTGAATACATGGGTGTAGTAAAATTTTTTAATGGATTCTTGTACTGCCATGAGACAGGGAACAAGCAGTCTGCAATGGGCTTGCAGTCAGGGATCAGAGATGCTGACAGCTGAAAATAACAGAAACTCTGCTTAGATAGGTCTGTGTAGGCTGGTACTGTACTAGAAGCCAGCTATGCTGTGTCTTGTGCTCACGCCAGTAGTCCTCTGATAGGGGCAATTGGTACAGGTCACTGACATCAGACTACCTCACACACAGCTACAGCTGTCACATGGAGATAAACAGAGCTTTTTAAAAGAGCTATGATTATTCATTGTCAGGAGACAGGAAACAGAATGAAACCCTTGTCTACACTTGAAGGCAAGGTTGGAGTGAATGGGCATTGGTAAGTTGGTTTAATAACAGAGAGGAGAGTTTCTGCATCAGCTTCCCATCAAAAATAGTAAGCCTAAAAGCCTACTACTAATTTGAAAATTGTTCTGCTCATGAGAACTATTTACAATTGGGTTGATGAAGACTTCTTCAGAAGGTTTTCTCCACTTCTCTGTTCCCATAATCCACTAGTCTTTGGCTGCCAGCACAAGAGTTCAGCTAATAGCCAGGAAAAGAAATGCTGCAAGAATAATAAAACTGTAAATAACAAAACAAAAAAAAATGGCAAATTTATATAGCTATTTAATAAAATAAGGAATGCACAAAACTAGTCCTTTCATCAGATTTGAGTATGGAAGCAGCATTAAACTAAGTGTGTGGTATAAATAAACATGTTACTCCTAGGAAATATTTTGTATCTTTTGAAAAAAAATCCTCCTAAAGAAGGTGTACATTTTGTTAAGATACTGACAGACACACAAAAACCATGTTAGAAAAGAGCAACTGGTGCTCTCCAAAAGGAAAACAAGCAAACAAAACCCCTTTTGTTGTTCATGTATTTGGTACAATTGTGTTGAGACTACCTGAGGCTCTGAAATAGAAAATCCTAACTACTGCAAAGAGGCTCTTCATGAGTCTCCATTACTTTCTGGAAGGTAGAAAAGATAGTTTTGACAAAGAGGGACATGCACATGACAGCAGGGGTTTTTTGAAAGATAGATAGCCATATAGATGCTGTGAGATTAACACAAATAGAGACTTTTATCCAGATAGTAAGCTACATGTGACATCTAATGATGTTTTGGGATTTTTTTTTCTGAATTTTCAAATACACTTTCATGAAGGTACTTTTTGCATGCTGTGTTTGAAATGGCCTAGATTTACTTTTGAGGATGAGAAAATGAGGAACAGGATGGTCTTTGAGCTACACTAGTCTAACATATGAGCCCAAGCAAGGTCTTTCTAATCATGCTTCCAGACTGTCACTGGGAGAAAATTTAGGAAAAATTTGTCAGTATGAGCAAGGCAAAATAGAACAGAAGTACAAAGAGGTTGCTGAAATTGGCTGTATGTGTTGCTGAGAGACTGCTCCTTTGGAGAAGAGCAATGCTGCACAACAGAGACCTGCCTTAATGATCACACAGAATGAATTCACAGTGTGCCAATTTGCCCACAGCACCCTGTGTAGAGCAGTAAAATTCTCCCTTCTCTGTGAAATACATGCATCAGCCTCCTGCACAAGCAAGTATGCTGTTCCTTGGCAACGCTGGGACACACTTGGTCTTACCACCTGATGTCAACATCCCTTAAGGGAAACTTTCAGGTCCATCTCAGCAGTTTCACTGTTCTGTCCAAGCCCATTCTGCATCACATAGAGAGAACAGAAATTCTGAAAAAAGTGTCTGGAGTATACAGTGGGGAAAAGCTAAATTCCAAGAAACTTCTGATGACCTGATAACCGAACGACATACTATAATTTTTTTCTCACACTTGGCTTTTATTGAACTTAGTAAATTACATCCATAGGGAAGAATCTCAGGGAAAAAACTCTGCCTCCAGCTTGTGTTTTTATCTTATCTAAAGTTAATAAGAAAAACAATGAATAGGAAGTGGAGAGTGTGAAATCAGATTTAGAATGAAGTCAGGGTATTTTGTACCAGCTTTCCCTGAGCTGTAAGCAGAAAGGTATTTCTAGCAGAAGTGCTTTCATAGAAACATCATCAGATCATCTATCAAAAAGCGACTTGTCTCTGCAGAACGACTCCTTGAAACACAGACATTTTAGAGCAGGAAAAATGGAACTAAAATAGGCCATCAGTAAAAGGGTTGCATAAGGAAAATTGTTTCCCCTTGAATGAATGGAAAGGTTTAGAAATTCAATGCTGCTTTTTCTTTGATGTAATATTTGACAGAAATGACCTGATTTATTAGTGTGCTGTGATTTTATACCACCAAAGAAGAACTGTCAATAGAACATGCATATTTTTCCAAAGGTGATGCTCATCATGAGGATACTCAAGTCTGTTCCTCCCTGAACCCTATAATATTAGTTAAATTCTTTTGAGTGATTCTTCTTTGCTGCACTGGAGTGGCAATTTACCAGCATCAGGAGCACCCTGAGGGAGGTGCATGAAGAGCATGAAATACACCCCAGAACAAGAAGAACCTGAATTTGCACTCTGGCTGTCTGTAGGTGGGAGGGAGGCAAATCTCCACCAGCTAAAAGATTTTAGAGAAGTTTATATTCAAATGTGTGTCATAAGACATGCTTAACAACAAATTCATACTTACAGACTAAATACATTGAAAACTGTAGATATTTCAAAGAGAATTCTTGTAAGATAGTCAATTATCTTATTGTTTTGGGCTTTTTTTTCAACTGAAGTAATATTTTTTAGCTACTGAGTAAACATTTTTTCAACAGCTTTCAATGACAAGCACTTCTTCCATTGTCACCCTGAGAAAGTTATTCACTCATGATTTCTATAGCTAATATTTATAAACAACACAGAAAAATTAAAGAAGTAGTGTCCTTAGTAATTGAATGGAAGTAAATAAAACTATTTTGAAATATGATTCTTTGATTTGCACAGCAGATAAACAGTTCTAGAAAAAAGTGAAGATTGTTAGCCAAGCTGTAACTCTGAGAAACTTGAGACTGCATCTGTACTTGATTACACACACTTCAGGACACAAAGATAGAAATACAAACAAAAGTGCCATTGAATACTCATGTTTCTACCGAACAGAAAAGAAATATTTAAGGAAAGGAGTTGATGACTCACAGAGATAACTCACAAAGCAGATACAATTCTTAAAATATTTTTTCTGATCTTTAATAGAGTTTGAACCTTCCCAGTTTAGAAACAGATCTGTATACATAAGAAAAAATTGAATTGTTATGCTTAGTCATACTTATCACATGACAATCCCTAAATACACCAGAATAAAATTAACAGAAAATTGGAACTGTCAGTCATTTTAAGATTCTATATATTGTTGTATCATTAAGAAAAAGTATGCAACTAAATCTCCACATTAGCAACAGAGATCTAACTGGAGTGTTACTAGATCTAGCAATTAATCATCTTGAAATAAATTAACGAGCTGCCAACAAAAATAATTTGTATGAAGTAATGCTATATACCATTTCAAGACTGCAAGATTTGTGCAAGATCTTATGACATTAGACATGATAATCAGTTTCTGTGCTGAAATTGTTTGGAAAAGCAAAACTCAAAACTACTGAACATACTTTGAAAGCCTTCTTAGTATTAATAACTGGGATATGAAGTAAGCACAGTTATTTTTCCCTGCTCTAGTTTTGTTTTGGTTTGTATAAGAGGAACAAGAAGAAGCACAAATATCTGGAGTTCCACTCATAACTACAACATCACTAATCATAGCAAAGAAAAACACATTCTAATTCAAATCACTAGTTTATCTGGGATATTAAAATAGCAGAAGTTGCCAGTAAAGACTAAGCACTGGTGAGTTTAATTTATATATATATATATCTAGAAAGCAAACTGAATAGAAGAAGGATGTGCTAGGAAATACATTACAATTTCAGAAATTCTCAACATTCTTAACTAGTTAAGAATAAAACAAAGAAAGAAAAAGAGTGGACAATTTAAATCCTGCAGGTCACTAAAGCCACTTCACACAAATCAAAATCTTGGATCAAAGTTATCTTATATTAATCTGAAAGGAAATTTTCTCTAAAAATTACTCCAAACATAAGGCAGAGTCTGCATTCACTGAAATACACAAGTAAAACAAGTTTGAACTGTCATGCATACCACGACATAAAAGTCCAGAAGGGAGGCAGGTGAGAGATACATCAAAAAAGATACATCAGCCCAAGTTAGGGAAAGATATAAAGATAATATATATCTGTGCCTAGGCAACACAAATTATTTTGAAAGCACAGAGCGGATAATACCAGAGAGCACTTGAAGTTTAGGTGACAAAACAAAAGATGGTCTGTTTTTGTACCTGTAGAAAGAAAATAAATTGTTAGCAAAAAAGTCTTATATAAAATAATAGGTCTAGAAGAAATTATTTTACATAGGAATATTCATAACACTTTTAACTTGAGCAAAGATATTCAGATTTTTTTCCTTGTGCAACAAGCATCTTTCAAACACACTGATAATTAAATTATTTCTTTTACAAGATGACGCTAAATTATGTGCAGTTATCCCGTATCATGCTAGCTGTATGTGCAGCCTAATCCATTTCTAAGATTTTCTTTAAAATATTTTACTTTTTTATTTGGTTTGTACAGCAAGGTTTTTGTAGCAGGGATGGCTACAAAGTGGCCTCTCCGAGAAACTGCCAGAAGCTTCTCCCACATCTGATAGATCCAATGCCAGCCAGTCCAAGACAGATTCGCTACTGGCCAAGGCTCAGATCGTCGGTGACAGTGGTGGCACTTGAGGATAACATGGTTAAAAGGAGAAAAGAAAGACCCACATACCAGGAATTGCAGAAAAAAGAGGAGTGAAAACATGTGAGAGAAACAACAGATTCCAAGGTCAGTGAAGAAGGAAAGGGAAGAGGCACACCATGTTCCTCTTCTGCCAGAGCAGAGATTCTCCTGCATCCCGTGGTGAAGGCCATTGTGAGATGTCCAGTCAGGGTCAATCCACCACAGGTTTTTACCTGTATCCGGGGTGAACAATATGAAAACCAGGTTCTCATTGTTTTGTCCAGGTGCTGAGGAATGCTGGACTTCACAGGCATGCTTAAGTCTGTTAAAAGCCTGTGCAACATATACATACACCAGCAGAATTCATTAGACATGGTTTCTTTAATGAAACAATTAAAAACAATTAAACATTTCTCATAAATTTTAACCAAACAAGAAAATAAAATTATGTAAGATACTTAGCAAAAATAATGGTGTTTTTCAAAGACGTGGACAAGCATGACAAGCAAATAATTAGGAGAAAAAAGGTTGTAAATCTATGAGTTTGGGATTCTCATGTCTGTGGCCTCAAAGGCAAGCTTAACTTTCTCTGGCTTCCCCTTTGACATTATTTTTCCAGATTATTAACAGCAGATTATTACTTCTCCTCTAACTCCAAATGACTCTGACAAATGAAGTGCTAGGATGTAAAGTACACGCTGAGCAACCCTTCAGGTTCTCATAAACACGGACACGGTCCCCCATGCAGCTTTTTGTGCATGTCATATAAAGGCTGCCCAACCCTATTTGCTCACCTTAAATAGATATAGCACCTTCATTTCTGCTAAGGGCTTTCAGTAATTGATGGTGACAGTTTACAAACTCTTCCAAAGCTTCTGTATATATTTCTCTGATGGAAATCTCTTACATCTGTACTATAAACCTGGCTATCGAGTATGAGCAATTAAACAGGCCATCAGTCTGCAACTGCCTCTCAGTAGGTGAATTTAGCCCCTAGGTATGTCAGTGTGACAGGAAACATTCATGCAAAATCACTTATTCTTTCTTATGTTACATGCAAAACAGAAAGAATTATACATAATTCTTTCTTTAAATTAGAGGAAAAACACATTGGAATATATTTTGAAAGGGTTTTGAGTTATTTCATGGCTACTGGCTGTTAACTGTAACTTTTAAAGAGATTTTTATGAGCGTGTCTGGCTTTCAGCCAGAAAGGAAAAAATCTCATTGATAGGAAAGGTGTAATTCTCAGAGTAGGCAACAGTAAAAAGTTGTTTTAAGGCAAATAATTGTAAAGGAGGAAATTAAAACCTTCTATAGAACTCCTATTATAGCTATGTTTTCATACATCAAAGTGCAAAATGACACAGCCCTTGTCAATAACTAACATTATCCAGTATAGTCCAAATCAACCTTATGTTTCCTAAAGGCATTCCAAGATCTAGTAATTTTAGCCACTTTTTTTTTGAAACAGGATATTAAATATTTTTTGGGACTGGAACTTCACTGTATGAAGCAAAGTAGGACATTGAAGACTTGACATGAAAGATTTTGTAGTTCAACACAGCAGAACTGAGAAAGTTAATGTGGGCTTGCCTTTCCCACTTGGTTCATAGGAATTTAAAAACTATGCCACTGAAAGATTAATATTTGGTCCTTGGGCTTCTTCTGTTATAAGTCTTCTTCATAGATATGATGAAAAGTAGAATTATAGATTTGCACTTCTCATATTTGGATGCATTTAGAAACAGGCTTGTCTCATTAATCCAAAGTAAATTTACAGAAAAATTGACATAGCCAAAATGTACATCTGATTTGCCTGTTTGATCAAAATTATTTGGATGGGGGACACAAAGGATTTTTTGGTTTTGCATGGCCGAGTTGATGATGAACATACAGAAACCTGTGCATACATTTGCACTTTAAAGTGCAAATGCACTTTACACTTAAAGTGCACTTTAAGTGTACATTTGTACACTATAAATTAAATTGCAAGGAAATTTTTTCAGAATAATAGAATATATTTCCAAAAGGTTTCTGAGCATCTTAACTGGAACACATAATTGCACAGCTGTGTAAACAAAACAAGTTTCTTTATGACAACATTTGTTATATTCATTACATAAAAATTTAAACTCGCAAGAAAGCAATGCCTACAAGCACTTTTGCCCTGTTGGTGGTATTTTAACAATTAATATTCTATGGTGGTAGGATTTCTCTAAAAGGCCACAGAGAAGGGCCTGGTATGACAAAGCATATTTTGAAAGAAATCTCTTTGCCCTTTAAGATTTGGTCTACTAAATATATGTGTAAATAGAATTCCTTCAATTTCTCCTTTCCCCTGGAAAGAGGCATCCTAGCAACTCTTCATACTTTAGTTAAAAATAAAAGTCATGGTCCAGGAATGTGAATTCAATGGAAACAAACCAACCTATGAATAAACAGCTTATATTTTCAGTAACAGAAAAATAAGAAACAAGAAAATATATAAAGAAATTGAAAATACAGCTGTAGCTATCACAATAGTATAGCAGAGTAAAGAATTTCACTAAACATTACAACAATTTTCATAATAGCTGCCATTTATCAGATCATAATGAGCAATACTAGTATAGGTTCCTTAAAATATCCTTGTACTCTAAACTCATATTTTATATGTCTATAAACATGTTTATTTGTATATCTATGAATATATTTATATGAACAGAAACAGGAAAAAGGCAATTATCATGTCATTTAAATGTCATAAATTCTGTGTTTCTACCTGAGGCTGATACTGATTTCAAATTTTCTTTTTGACAGTGCTCATTTCTCTGTATACCTTCCTCTTGTTTAGGCATGCTTAAACCAGAGGGAGAGAGGTACCCAGGAAGTGCAGGGCTGAGGTGTAATTTTACCAGGCTTTGAAACATCTTTTAGCCCTGTAATGTTTGGGGACAACTCAGATGGATTCATTTGCTACACATTAGAGATTCCTACAGCTTTTGTGGATAGTACAGACACGGAAGAGTTATATAATCCCTACCACTTCAAAGTACTTTATTGTATGCAGAAAAAAGGAGTCATGGAAAGGTTGCAAAGCTTGCTTAAAATCATACAGAATTTCTGCAACAGCTACAAGTAGAAAGCTGATCTACTGAAGTCTCACATTGTGAATTGCAAACCATATGTTCAGTGTAAGAATATCACTGGCAGTGGGTATTTCTTCAAACTAAAACTGTAATTATATATATCAAGTGAATAATTTAGTTCACTAAATATGAAAAGTCATATTGCAATATTAATATCAACATATACAGCTTAGGTTGTGCTAAATTTAATTTCTATTCTTGCTTCATTCCTTCTTTTCTCCTCCTACTTTTATTGATATGAAAACGAGCTATTTGCTGTGAGAAAAGAGGTATTACAACTTGAAAGGAAGTTACTACAGATTTGGGAAATGGAGGAGACATATGGCTATTTTCTTTTTTCCTTTTTGTAATGCAGTGTGATATACAGTCATGCAGAGATAAGCATACATAGGTCCCACAGATGTCAGATTCAAATAGGAAAACTAAATTTGAAAAAAACAAAGTGAAACAGGGTTTAAAAAAAGGTATTTCAAAGGTTGAGTCCCATCCCTACCAAAAATAAGCTGGATAGATATTATTTTTGTTTGTTTAAAGATCTCTTCACTCTTTTTTGGTTAAATTACTGTGTTTTAAAGTGTAAATAAAAAACATATCTCAAACAGTTGAATTCAGATTCTGATGAACTCCAAGTACTCCACCTGTTGCTGGAGATGAGAGAAAAAATCATGGCTGTTTTCCAACTGACCACTTACAGTTCACAGCAAATAGTGTCAAACAAGCTGTTTCTCATCATCAGAAGGCAGCTTTCAAAAATACAGATAAGTAGCAGCATAAAAGAGATTTTACAGTTCACTAATTGAATGAACTCTGATAACATCAAGTCTTTTGCACAGAAACAAAACACATGCAATTCTACATGCACCTTGCTAGAATAACAAAAAAGTGCCAGGTGTCAAGCATATGCATCAAGATAAAGAAATAAAGTAATTATTTTCTAAAATTGGAAGCATTCACGTTTAGCTACAGAATCCATTTATTAAGTTTTTTTAAATGAAAGTAGTGTGAGAAAAAGAGGAAATCAACAGGGCTAGTAACTAAACATTCTCACCAAAAATGCTGTAAAATTCCTCTAAGTAATGAGTGTTACATCATCCCAGGAAATTAAATTTTACACAAGTGAGTAGTGAAAAAATGATAATGAGAGAAATGTACCCAAACCAAGAATAAAATCTAGGCTTCTCAGGTTAGTGTCCTATTTGCTCTTCTATGCCTGTGTTACAAGGTTATAAATCTGTCATCTTCCTTTCTCAACAATTTGGATACTTTCTTTGGATTTCCTGTGTCAATGAAATTATTTTCCATGAGAACAGTTATTAAAAGCAATGAAATTACTCTGTACATTATATTCAGGAAGTCAGCTCTACTGACAGAAGGATTTTATAAAAACAAGGGTTTCCTCCCTTAGCATAAGTGATTGCTTTTCAAAAATAGCAGTTAATTAGAAAGGAAATTGCAAGTACACCTATGCAAAAAGTAATGTCAATAGCACAACTCAAAACAAATCCATGACTTGATGCAAGCCTAATTTTGGTAAATAGATTTAATTACAACTCCTTCTGCTTTGTAAGTACTTAGCAGCTCTATATTTGGTAAACAGAAAACATTGATACTGTTTTGTCTTGTGTGTTAAACACAAACAGCCTGGGCATTGGTTTGTACCAGTCCATGTCTGGTTCCCATAAGAACTCATTATCCTCTAGCAATGACATAAGACATTAATCTTGGATAAGCATAGAGTTCATGTGAAAAAAGAAAACATAAAAGAAAGAAGAATATAACATATTAGTTTTCAGATAATTTGTACCCAAACTGAATGTTCACTGAAGCCATGAATGCCAGAGTTCCTAATGCTTATAATGAAGGCGCTTCCCCTTGACATTAGTGTGCTCCTAACAGGACATCTGGATATTCTTTTCCTACTCTTCACCATGTTTCATCATTTAATAAAAAGGAGTAAAGGACTGATTTTGTAACTTCTTGGATCTTCACATTTCAAGAGAAAAATAATCTTTACAGTGAGGAAAAAAACTTCTAAATAAACAAAAGTAACTTTTCAAGTTCTAGTTTTTTCCTCATATTTATCACTAGTATGTTGCAGGATTAGCAAGCAAATCTCTTTTATTTAAGATACAGATTCCCCATTTTCCTGAAACTTTTCCTTTGGCCTTTATTAAGACGTTCTCATGAAAAATTTGTTAGACTAATGTATGGTAGAAGGAAATATGAGTGAGAAATCACTTAAGGGAGAGTGCTTCCCTTCTGAGTTACTGGTTAGGCACAACTTTAAATTGTCCTTCACTAGTCATATCTGAAAAAACAGCTGTTTTTTTAACATATATGTAGCTCAAGAAAGAATTTCAAATGAAGTTTCTTAAGAATTTCACAATAAAATAATTTGTAGCTTTTTCCTTTTTATAAACTCTTTCTTCACCTGCTTTAATTTTGGAAAAACCGCAGAAACAGGCAAATCCAAGAGATGGGAGTTTTTCAGAAAATGACATTTTGAGAAATATTTTTTGAGGGATGCTGTCATTGGAAAATGCTTAAAAAAGGAAGGTAAAAGCACCTTTTAAAACTAAAGTAAAAAGAAACTTTTATTTTGAACTTTCAATTAAACTTACACCAAATACCCATTAATAATCTGATAATTCAACATTTATAGCTGGAAGTTGCCATTAATTAGGATCATAAAATTTCCTTTGTTTCTTTGATTTCAAGTAATTTTTATCCTTGTTTTTCAGAGAGGCAGATACACGTATGTCTGTTTCATGACTGTCCAGAAGCTTCTTAGTAATTTGAAACTATTTTGGAAAACATAGATGTTAGTGTTTCCACCCCTGAAAATAATGAGGTACACAGTAATTAGTAAGTACTGAGAAACCTATAAGAAGCAAACCAAAGGCAATCTACAGCAATGAATCACATCTGAGAGTGATTAAATAATCTCATATTCTTTGGAAAACCTTGAAGGACAACTTTTTCAGTGTGATAGAAGCTTTGAAACTTTGTCTTTTGAGCTGACTTCCTCCCAGGGCACCTGAGAGCACTGAAGAAGAAAGGATGCTACTCGGTGCTCTACTTAACAGGACATTTCCAGTTCAGAAAGTCAAGAGAGCTTCTCCCTCTAGCTTCCACTGTACAGAAGGAAGAAGAGGAGTGGAGAAAGGATGCATCTGTTTATTTTACACCTACTGTAACATCTTTCTTTTTGGAAAGCAGAAATAGCCCATGGAAGCAGTAGAGGTGAAAGATTTAATAGAAGCTATTAAGTTCAAAACAATAAAGAGCTTTGTTCTGTTATCACCTCTCTCTGTTACCTCATGAAGTTGACTGAATATGTTACAGTAATGATCTAATACAAACATAAGGATCATTTTTCATACAGCCTAACAGCAAATAAATCAAGCCTTAATAACATATATCAGTAATATATGAATTATCAAATATCACAGACTTTGGACTCAGCATCTTACAGCAGTCCCTAATCCTTCTTTTTAAACTTGTATCTTTTCTGTCATAGCTACATAAAATAGTCATATAACAATATGACAATAATTAAGGTGATACAAAAAGTTTAATAAACAGAAACCAACATATTAGCAAACATATCATCATCTAAATTCAAGGCTCTGCTTCATCTGATTATTTATTTCTCTGATCACATTAAAAGAACTCAATTTCTCAAAATGCCTTGGAAGCTGGTGTAGTCATGTGTAAGAATATCTGCAGCACATTGACAATTTACTTCAAGTCACTTTCTCTAGCACTCTTAAGCTGTGTGGTAGAGGGGGAACCCCTTGTGGTTTAATCCCAGCTGAAATTTAGCACCATGCAGCTTCTCACTCACCCCTCTGACACAGCAGGGAGGAGAACTGGAAAAAAAAAAAAAAAAAGCAAAACTCATGGGTTGAGATAAGAACAGTTCAATAATTGAAACAAAATAAAATAGAACAAGAATAAAACAAGAATAATGAACATAAGAGAAGGAGAGAGAAATAGAGTCCAAGACAAACATGGAATTACTCATCAGTAGACTGATGCTCAGTCTGCTCCTCAGCAGCAGTTGGCATCTCCTGGAAATTGCCCCCAGTTTATATATTTAGTATGGCATCCTGTAGTATGGGATATCCTTTTTGCCAGTTGGGACTGGTTGTCTGGTTATGTTCCCTTTCAGCTTCTTGTGCATTTTCTTACTTGCAGAGCATGCAACATTGAAAAGTCCTTCACTTAGGGTGAAGCATTCACTTAGCAACTACCAAAATATCAGTGGATTATCAACATTAGTCTCAACTGAATTCAAAATACAGCACTATACCAGCTAGGAGGAAAATTGACTCTATTCAAGCCGAAACAAGGACAGAACTATATTCTAAAAAATCCTTCAAACAGAGTGTTTGCAAGTGTTTGTCTAGTCGAGACAAGATTTCAGTTTTCCAGGTGTTTGCAAATAACCTTGTGTTGTTCCTGTATAACATGTTTCTAACAAGCTGCAATTTCTGTACAGCATGCTGTAAAAATGAAAAATGTGAAAAAGGAAAGAAAAACAACAATAAAGTAATGGAACTGCACAGTTCTATAACACTTAAAAAGAACACAACAAGAGACTATCTGAATATGAGACCAGAAGTTTGGGGGATTTTTTCATTTTTCCAAGCAGATGTCACAATACATAATATTGTCGCTGTAAATAATCCCTCTGTCACTTCCACTGCATGTTGTTTTGCCGAGCAGTCCAATCTCACTCAGCCTTTTTTCAGAGCAGAGGTGCTCCAGCCCTCTGATCCTCTCCAAGCTCCTTCTCTGAACTCCACATCCTTCTTATGTTGGGGACTCCAGACCTGGATGCAGCCCCAGGTGCGGTTTCACCAGAGCAGAGCAGAGCAGAGCAGAGCAGAGCAGAGGGGTAAATCCCCTCCCTCTCCCTGCTGTTCACACTGCTTTGGATGCAGCCCAGGACACGTTTGGCTTTCTGGGTGTTCTGAGCTGCAAGCACATGTTGCTAAGTCAGCTCCAGCCTCTCACCCACCAGCACCCCCAAGGTTTTCTTGGCAGGGCTGCTCTCAACCTGCTCATCCCCCAGCCTGTGCTGCAAGCCAATTGTTTGCATTTTAAACAAAAAAGCAGCGTGTTTTCATATCACTGCAAAACGCATCTACATTTGTTTTGTCTTTAAATAAAAAAAAGCAGGTTTCATTGTTGAGAGGCAGAAATCCCTGTTTTATAAATCTCTCATGAATTTGTAAGTGTAGTAGTATTATTTCAGAATGGAAAGGAGGTATGTAGCTGTTTTGGTTATTATCTGTGGTAATGTAGCAAGATGAAAGACTAAAACTAACACTTAAGAAAAGGCATAAAGAAAAGAAAGGAAGAGAAGGAAAGGATAAGAGTAGAAAGATATCACCATCTCCGTGGTGTTGGTTGAAGTGATGGTCACAGTCTTGATCCATCATGGGTGGGGGAAAGCCCCCAGAATATATAATTTAATGGGTTAATATACATACATACATATATATATATATATATATGTATATATGTATATATATGTGTGGGTGCACCCAAGCATCTTCCCTGAAGGGTTTTTTTACACTGTCTTTTGCAAAAGGCTCTGGATCCCTTGTAACACTATGGATCACCTCTGGTAGAAAGTCTGGCCTCAGGAATGAGTCTCTGAGAACTTTGGGGGTCTCTGATGGTGTATGGCCCTTCCTGTGACATGGCAGCTGCCTCTCATGCCAACATAATTGAACAAGAATTGAATACTCTCACGCCATGGGCAGTTTTACAACTGAATTGTATAAAATAAGACAATCAGCATGATAAAAAGCACCATCCTGCCTCCAAAAATCTGCTTCTGATCAACTTTCTCCTTTATATGTCTCAAAACCCAGAGCCTCCTGTGGTGGGTGCTCACCCTCTATGTTTTATTCAGACCAGAGACTTGGCCAGCCCACGCCCAAAAATTCACTTCCTCCCCCTCAGGGTTTTTAGTTGTTAACTAAAAAGTTAACCCAAAAGACTCCTGACAAAGCATTTATCTGCACCAGTTTAGCACCTTATGTAACAGTGTAAAAACCCAAACCCTAAATGTGACTGAAAATTGCATGGACTTGGAGTATAAATTAAATTACTGATTTTTTTTAACGCCTTAGAGTGTTACTTGCTAATGCTGTGGGTAAAAGTAGTCATGCATCTAAAAATTTGCTTTTTTCCTTAATACAATCTGTGCTAATCATTCCAGGCAAATAGAAAAAGCTGGTAACTTGATTATTGAAATTTCAACAGCCATTTAGTACAGACCATCAGAAGCATGACTACAAAGGGGACAGCAGTAAAACAAAATAATTTTGCCAATTATACTTGACTGGGAGTATCTTAATTGTTAAATGGGTCTGTGGTGGATAGTAGGACCAAATACTTTTGCTGCAGGCACATTTACACTGGAATAAAATGTCATCTAATTGTTTACTTCAATAATCACAACACTGAATTTTTTAATCATCCACAGCAGAATGGCACGTACCTACCCATACATTGTTATTGAAAAATACCCATGGCATTAAACTGTATCACTCTAAAGATTCTTCTCAAGGCATTAAAAAAGAAGCAAAAAATTATAAAATAAGTGCCTAAATTTTTGTTATTTCTCTTGTTATTGCTGCTATTCAAGGGGAAATTGGAAGAGAATGTGTCTACACATTCACACATGAACTGCCAAAATCTACTTCAGCTATTCAAAGGCTGACTCATTAACAAGTGTTACAATAGCCAGGAAAAATTGCTATTTTGTTCATAACACAAAGTCTAAAAATGTCTTTCTTATTATCATTATGATATATTTTAAATATCTTCCTTGTAATTACTTCACAAACATGGATCGTTTGTGAGGTAATTAGGTTTGTGGGTAACTGGATAGACTGGAAAACATCCAAATCTGTGATAGTGAAAGTCTTCTGCACCGATATAATAGACGGAATACTCTTCTTACATAACAGCAGCTCAAATACAAACCAATGATTTCTAACAATACAGGTGAGTCATACTTAAATTTCACTCTTCAAAAATGACAGATAGGTATTGGAAGATGAAATTAAGAAGAAGGCTGTCAAGATTAGCTATTTAAATCCAAATCTGTTGTAATTTTGTATCCCCTTCACTATCCTCAAGTTCTTTTCGAAGCATTGGTATGATTTAAAAATGGTATTTGACCCTTAGCTCTCATATCAACATCTATTTCATTGAAAATGCAACTGGAGGAAGGATGATATATTTAGTAATATAAAAAATAAGTCAATATTTCAAAATAATTAACTCATAGGACACTTGGGAGCAGATTTTGCTTTTGAAGAAATCTCCTGGAAAGGAGTAAAATGGAAATTTTTGAGATCGTGTTCAAACTCTTGGCTTTGAAGCTCACACTTAAAATTTTCTGTACAAATTGACTTTTGGGAAATATATACACAGACCTTTGAGAAATTTTCAGGCTCCTGGGTAATCTGGAAGCAATAGTGCTTTGATATAATGTACAAATTAGGCATATTAGCAGGCAAACGAGTGAAAATATTTCTTGTGCACCAGTACATTTCAAGACCTTGTGTTTTTCAGCAGCTATTTAACACTTGTAGAGATCTTCTATCCCATTTACTCAGCTACTTAACATTAGGCAAGAGCAAGCATCTCTGCTGAATGTTTGCCGAGCCAGATCATCCAGTAAATTAAATCTGACACGGAGTCCCCGCCAGCGCAGCACCTGCTCCTGCCAAGTGCAGCTCTTTATAAATGTGATGGGTTCAGCCTGGTGCCACCTGTGCAGTTTGGCAGTGCTGCTGATTGCTTCTCACTCAAAGCTGCTCACCAGGAGCTCTTACTCACCCCTTGAGCACCCATAGTGCAGCAACAGAGTAGGATGGCAGACAAAGATTTACAAAGGCAAGGCTTGAGGCCAGCTTCCAAGAAGACACAAAATGCAGTGTCTGTAAGGCTCCTGAGAAGAGAGAACCAGGGGACAGAGAAGTTGAATCTCTGAGCACCAGAGTGCTGGCAGCCTTTGCCCCCATGGGCCACTCATTGACAGCAGAGAGTAGCTGCACTGCCTGAACTGCTGAGCAGTCACTTCCTAGAGACCCATTCGATGTGTTTGGCTCATTTTGTATTTCTAATTCTTAATAGTTCATTTTTGGTTAATGATTTTTGGCAGTTGAGTGGTTTCTTAAGAATTCAGCTTATTCTCAGCTAATAACTTTGCCTCCTTCCTCCTAATCTGCCTAGCCCCTCTCTTAGTGTTTCATGAAACTCCCTGGCCTGGGTCTGATCTTCATTCCCTGAAACACCAACTCTTTTCCTTTAAAAGATTGCTTGTGCAAGCAAATAATCTTATTTGCTGGACTTCCTCCTGTGACTCCTTGTTGGGGAGCCCAGAACCTGACAGAGAAATCCAGGTGGTGCTGAGGGTGCACATCTCTTTGTCATCTATATCATTATTGGAAAATTTTAATAGGGTTTGATCCAATATTGACTACTGGGGTACACTGGTGACTCCCAACTAAACTTTGTTACAGTGATCACCACTACTCAGAGCCCTGCTAACAAGTTTTCAATCGACTATTACAGCCTGATCATCCAGCTCATACTTATCAGCTTCTCTGTAAGGCTTTTCTGGGAGACAGAATAGAAAATTTTCCTAAAGTCCAGGTAGACAATACCCAGTGCTCTACTTTCTTCTACCAAGACATTTTGTCACAGAGGTGTATCAAGTCAGGCAAGAATGACTTCTCACTGGTGAATCCAAGATGATACTCTTTATGGCCTTGACCTTTGTGTGTCTGGAAATTGCTCCATCACTTTCCCAGGCACTGAGGTGACCAATATATCTATAACAGTGCTACATTTTTTATGCAGTTATGCAACCTTCACATTCAGGGAAATGAATGTTAACATTTGAAACTGTAGTTTAAGTTTTTTACATTTTTTTTTCTCAGATTAGACATGCAAACACTCAGGAAAATGCACTGTAAGAGGGGCTATACTAGGAATCTCTGAAATCAGAGAGTATTTAATGAAATTTAAGGAGAAGCTTGCATCCTAGAATGAAACAATATAAAATATTCCAATAGAGAGATATCAGTGCTCATTTTGGAATCTTTAAAGACCACTTATGTTGAGCTTTTTCATTTAATATAGCATGAGTAGAAGCAGCATATGAGTCTATTTTGCCCAGTAATTTCCTAAATATTTACCCTATAAAACTATTTTTAAAAATAGTATTCTGTGTGAATCCAAATTATAATCCTTATCCTAGTTTTTTCTGTGTTTCAGGTTTTTACATTTTCTCTATAGGAACTGAGTCAACATATCACATCCAGCCCTGAAAACATTCCAATAAGAAAGATACAAGACCTATTCCTTAAACCATGTAATTAAATTCAGTATTTCTTGTCTCTCTGCCAGTAGGAATTCCAATTTGCTTAAGTCATAAAATAGGAAAAATTCACTTAACAAGCAGCTATTTAAAATCGGGCTTATTTATTCGAGGCATAGTAAACACTTGACATCTTTCTTAAGTGTTTTCCTGTGCATGTATTACCATAGCCCCAGTCAGAGAGTTACTGTCCTCCCTATTGCTCAGCAGTTAACTATCTCTTACTGGGTGAGGAGATACTTATGTAAGCAGCAAGGATATATTCTCCCTTATAATTCTCTGTTCACTTTCATATTATTCTATTAAGTTTTCTTTCACAGTACCTACTCCCACATCCATCTTTTAGTATTTTATTTTTCCAGCCACGCTTTTTAAGAGAAGCTGATTTTCCTTCTCTTTGCTTGCAAGAAATATGGGGAATCAACTTTACCAATGGCACAGAAACACCCAGATTCCTTAGATACAAGCCCAATTGTAACCAAAACACGCACATGGATTTTTCATTTAAACTACAACATGCTCAGACAAAAGGCTGGTGTAAGCTGCAACCACAGATGCAGCGGCAGTCAGCTTATTGCAAGCGGTGTGTTTTGAATTCCATTTGCATACAATTGCAAAAAATAAATATGCAGAAAGGCAAATGTTTCACAAATTGCTTATTTCTGTTCTTCATCAAAGAGAAAATTAATATCATCAGACAGTGTGGCAGTATTTTCTTCCTTCTTATGGCACAGTAAGAAATGAAGACACTTTTCATTGGAAAGCAATAGTAACCTCTGTTATCAGTGCTGCACACAGAACTTTAGAGCAAAATGGTTATATTGATGAGAGGAACACTCAATTACTCATTAGGACTCATTAAGTAATTGCACATTTATTATCTCTTATTCTCCTTTTCTTTTAAGTGGACAAAGAAACATATGTACCTAAGATTTAAGACTCTCAAGTCAATCTCATATACAAACGCAAATATTTTATAAACCATGCAACATGAACAAACTTAGAACATCTCTTGCTACTTAGCATTACTGATTCCAACTTTCACAAACACTGTTATCCCGGTAAGTGGAGAATCACTTTTATTCAAAGTAGAGATGCACATTTCTCTCTGTATGGGGCATGAGAAATGGCAGTATTACCGTCTTCCTTGGCAAAGAGTATATTGCTTCACTGTTAACACTCACTTTGAAGCAGAGTAGGTTCTTCTAGAGGATTAAATATTTCTTGATGTTCTGCTGCTTGTGTTAATTAACCACTCATTATTATTTTGCCTGAAGAGCAGAGAATTTTTCACAAAATTTCAAATTATCTGTCCACCAGAGGTTCCTCAAACACCGGCAGAGACCATATGCTGAAGGGCAACTGTGCACTCCACAAAACAACATGCAGCTTTGTCATCTCCCCCTAGCAGATAGCCTCTGCTTGTGATGGTAATAGCAGACATGCTACCCTGACCTAAATGGGGCTTGCACTAGAAAAACCTTATGTTTTAGGAATCAGAGGCCTTCAACTCAGTTTCTACAATAATTCCTCCAGAGTCTTTCCCTGCATTGGGATGTTGCTCTGCTGTAACAGATTTATTCATAGTTCGAATAGAGAAAATGCCCTCAAATATATTGTGAATGAAGAAAAATCTTAATTTTAACTGGAATTGTAACCTGAGTCAGAACAAGCTGTCCCATGCAGACATCAGACAAGCTGGTTTTGATCCCTCTGAGTTGTTCATTCAAAGAAGCTAAAAGACAAAAATATATGAATTTACGTGCTGACCTTTCCATCACACAAATTTTTAGTCACCACCTGCTCTTTGTATCCTAATGCTACCCTATGCTGGAGCACTGGTTTATCAGGAAAGCAGTGGAGTCAGGCTCATCATGGGTGGTGTTGTCTGCATATTCCTGAGCCATCTGACAAACGAATACCATTGTTCCCATTCACCTTGCTATTTGCTCCCATAACCACACAGATTGCCTTTTTTTTTTTTTGTATTTAACTGAGATTACAGAAAAAAATGTTCTCAGTTACTCATTAAGAAAGAAATTAGATGAAGAGGATTAAATTTCTAGAAAAACACCTGATAACTGGATAAGCATGAATTTGCACAGTGAACAGAAGAAGGAAAACTACAGTATTATTATTTGATAAATGAATACACTATGCAAGGAAGAATTACAAATAATTATTAGCAGCAAATATTTCATTGCTGGATGGTTACTACAGTAAATATAAAAATCAATTCATACTAATATTTGAACGTTACAAAGTGAAACCACTTTAGAAATTTGATTCAACTGCCCATAAATTTATATTTGTTCAGTGAGAAATGAAGACACATACATCAATACTGCACTCAGAGGTGGAATGGAAATGGAAAAAACACCTCCTTCACTTAGTGAACAGATTGCAGGGAGCTTTTCATTTATGCCCTCAGTTCCTAATAGAATAGGCAAATTAATAATTTCTTTAAAATACTGCACACAACCATTGTGTTTCATTATGAAACAAATAGAAGGTCTTCTACCAGTCACCATTATTCAAGACTTCTATCACCTTAGAAACCTGCCTGCCCAGCCATTTTTTTTTCCCACAAGAATGCTTGAAATTTCCCATGCAGAGTTTTTGTAAAAGCACACACATACATGTGTCACCAGCAGCAGTTTGATTCTATGGACACTTGGGATGATTGGCAGCTGAAAGAGGACCAACCACAACACCACCTAAGAAAACCAATTAAAAAAATAAAGAAAGCCTCATGTGTACTGCATTTGGATGAAAGAAAGAGCAAATAATCTCTCTCATTTCTAAATGAGGCAGCATGGATAAATCATCAAGAAACTTGAATATAAATAACAACCCTAAAAGGAAATATCTACCTGGGCAGAACCCAAGGCAGTCTTTTTATCACACCTCTTCAAATCCTCAGTTTTCCTCCATCCTCATAGTCATGGTTTAATTGACAAAAGTTAGTTAAACTGGTGAGGGTGTGGGACAGCTATTGTTCATTGAATACTAGTTCTCAAGAGGGTAAGGCTAAGTGTGGCCAAATTGGAGCAGGTTAGTGGAATAGTGTGTGATACTGATGATACTTGGTGCAAAACACATATGTATTCAGAGACTAGAGTATCTTTATTCTGATCCTGTGAATCAATTATCTGTCAGCTTCTGCAATACATTTTTCTGTTCAGTTACATCTTGAAAAAATCTACTTTACACTCTTCATGACTACTCGAAGCTACCAAAGAGAGTTAAGTGGAATTATCAAGATATCTACTCCCCATGCACAACTCTGGTCTGAACTAAGATATTTATGTACATACACTTTAAGTAGTGGTGGCAAATAAAACATAGAATAAGAGAAAATAAATTACACAGGAAATAGAATAGTAGCTAAAACACAAGTGGAAAAGGAAAGAAAACAAAGAAATATACAATAAAGAAAGGCAGCATAGAACAAAAAAAATCTTTCCACTATTTTAACTTGCAATTTAATTCTTCCTCTGAGTTTCTCTTTTATAATCCTATCTACATATCCAGCACAGACATTTTATAGGGTTTATAGATAACAGAATGTATCAAAGCTTAAACAGGTACGGAAAGGTAAGGAAAAAAGAAATTTTCACCTAGAAACATATGAAGATTTTTTTTATTGTGAATATATTTTTATGCATTTTTTCTAAAAGAATAGTTGCAAGTGAAAGGATGATAGTGTGAAAAAAGTGTTCTGAGTGCATCTGGACCAGAATTCTGTTCAAGTGAATTAATAAAGGGCTACATGACTTTTTCTGGTTGCTTGGAGATAAGAATACCACCAAAAAAAGCATCATAGTTGACTAAATACACTGAGTTATCTTTTCCCATCAGCCTACTGTCAGTTCTGAACTGATTGTAGATTTAGGTTTTTTTCACATCTACAGTCTGTTGCTATAAATCAATAACTCCAAGCTGCTACTATGTCATGCAACCTTGTGGACTTCAGTGCTGTCACACTAAATTTACATGACCTGCAGATCCTGTTCTTAGAACGTCTTGTGCACCATAACTCATTTCTCCTGTGCATCTTCAATCCCACTCTCAATATGGTACTTTTGAAGGAAAGTCCCTTCAAAATTTAGAATTTTGAAGTATTTTATAGATTCCTTTGAAGTAGAAAATATTTATTCTTCCTGTAGTCATTTCCATATTTTGTTTTACAAAATATATACAATTCTAACCAATTATTGAACATAAATTATAATTTTTCCTTTATGTCATCTTAAGGATGACCTCAAAAATTTGCCAGTTTTCAAGAAAAATACCAACAGGTCCATAACACTATAAGCCTGGAATTGTCCTATCTCTATTTTACACAAGGAAACTCAGACATAAAATGCCTAAAAACTTTTTTACTTAAGAAGTAGAAGTCATAGGGCAGAATTACTTGAACTGGCTGCATGAACTCAATTTTGATCCAAAGGTATTAATGAGAATTTGAAGGTTCTTTCCACCCTAGGCTGTTCTAATCGTGGTTTATTATTTAAGCTAAATTATGCAACCTACTGTACTTTTGCACTAAAAGTGGCAAGTTAAATCAGTAAACTTACTGTAACATTAAATCAGTAAAGTTACCAAACCATAATGACTAATTTTAGGGGCTTTTTAAGACAAACAACAGCTAAGTCTCTAAGGTCTCAATTCCTTTGGAAAACAAAGATAGCAAGATGCACTTACCTTATTTTAGAGACTGAGATTGTAGGAAAAGATCACAATAAGGAGGAAGAGGAATAAGAAAAGGAAGAGGGGAAAGAAGAAAATGAGGAAAAAGAAGAGGAAGAACAGAACATCATGAAATAAGTGAGATAGAATGACAAAATGCTTTAGTTTGAAAGCTGCCTCTGGAGGTTATCTGGTCTTACTCTCTACTCAAAGCAGGATCTATTTCAAAATTAGATCAAAATTCTGAGGTAGATCATACTTGTAGTCTGAAGAGCAAAACAACATTGCCTGACATGACTGTGTTATAGGCTGTCATTGTGATGCCTAGCTCTTTTCATAACAACCAGGCACAATGCAAACAGAGGAGAAAAAAAGATGGCAGTTTTATTTAAAGAAAAAACAAAAAAAAAAAACAAACAAAAACTCCAAACCAATAAACCAACAAAAAAAAAAAAAAAAAGAAAACCAACTCCCCAAAAAACCCCAAAAATCTCTACATGAAGTAGAGGTACATTAGTACATTTAGAAATTCTGACAAGTTAAAGTTTCTTTTATTAGCTATGACATAAATTTGTCTATAGCAATTTCTGATCTCATCACAGTATTTGAGATTGCCATTTGCAAAACTTTCAGCATAGCTTAAATTGCCCTGTTGGGTGTTCACCATTTGGGGGTTTTATTTCACTTTGCACTTTATAAGGACTTTTCAATTTGCTGTCCTGCATTTCAGAGTATCAAACGTACTGTGAGAATGTCTTTTGTTGAGAAAACTAAAAAGGGATCTCTGAGTGGCAAGAAAAGAACACTAAAAAATTATATTGATACATATTATAGTTATAGCTATGATGGAACTGAAAAAAGAATTACAAGATCAGTAGTTAAGAGACAATAATACAACAAGCTATATTAGCTCATCTGAATGTCTATCAGACCATAATGTTTATCCTTTTATGAAAACAACATCACATGATATGTATTGAAAAATGTCAGGATATTAAAAGTGGATTTACCAAAGGTAGACCTGTAAAAACATTTCCTTTTTTCTCAGGTGAGTGAAAAAGAAGATACTGAACATATCTGTAAGGTTATTTATTAAAGACAGTTCAAGGAAAATACTTTCACTACCCAGAAGGCATCTTAGATCAAAACTGAGACCAAAATAGAGAAATAGAGAGAGGAGGAGAAACAAAAATTGAACTTTTAGCTTAGAAACTGTGGCAAACACACCCCCACAGACATACTTGGACACAGCTAAAAAATGAGTTCTGTTAACAGATGTAAACATTAAGTATATTAAATATGATGGCCCAATTATAACCCTAGAAATGACAGTACTACACAAGACAACATGCTTTTTACTTTTATCAGTAACTGATTCTGAGGAATATTCTGAATTAGTATTTTTTTCTATAGATGAAAAATAAAGAAAATAATATGATGAAAAGCACATCAAATCATTTTCACTTGGATCTAGATAACCGTCATGTTTTAAATATCTTTGTATTGCTCAACTGAAATAAATTTGTTGTTTGAAACAGCTTTGGAAATTTGAGTGAGGTGTAAAAAACTCAGAATCTACGTAATAGTTATCTTTACCCATATATTAGAAAATACAAACACATTTTTACAAATATCAATAGCCACAGAAAGAAAAAAGTGTGTTCTCAATCAACTCACAAACCATTTCTGTTTCCTGATGAAAGCAAGAATTCACTTTTAGTGTAATATCACCAAGATGCTAATAAAAAAAAACTTTGTGACATCTACCTCATTCAGGTTTTGATGTTATGTCTTCAGAATCTGGAATTAATATTAATTTCCTTTCTGATTATTACTTCTGCGTGGTTTCCTGAAGTAATTGTACAGTGTCAGTGTAATCATATTAGTCTTACACAAAAGGTGTTACTGTTAAGCCCATGATGCACCGGCACCGTCTGCCCATGGCTGTATCTGGCTCTTTTTAGCATTACTGCAAGGACTACATGGACAACTGAGCTGAACAAAAGCAGATAATGTGTTTAGTTCACCCACCCCTGTACTAAAGATTCTAAGCTTGTTATAAGACACTGAGTAGTGCTCAATGTCATAAGAGATGCTCTGGGCAAAATGGTTACATAAATATCTGTGATTTATGGCATGCTGAACACATCACTGATAGCTCTGAACTCCCATTTTCACATGTTAGCTTTCTGTCTGTCTGTATCATCCTCTGGACTGTTTCCTCAAGCTATTTCCCATTTTCTTTCTTTGAGTCTTCCATGTGTAAAGAATATAAGTGCTCAACACTGTAGGACCATCCATTTTCTAAGTGTCACCTCTGAAAAACTACTTTTTTATTTAAGGTGCACTTCAGACTAGCTATAACTATATAAATCATAGTTTAGCAAAAAAGAACTTCCCTAGTAGACAAGCATATTTGAAATGTATCAGTTTATTGCAATGGTTTAAAGTGGGGAAAAATTTATAAAAAGGAAAAGGAAAATAAAGGGGAAGAAAAGGAGAAAAGAAAAGGAAAAGTAAACTTGAAATAATGCAGCTGAATGACCAGCATCAACTATTTCTGTGTTCACTCAACACTTCTCTTACTCTTCAACTGGTGTCATTCTTTATTCAGTCTTTAATATCTGACTAGTAGGGGAAAAATTATGTACAAGGAACAAATAATTTTTTTATAAACACTGTGCATTTATTATGTTTTACCATATGATTATTTCTTGATCTGAAACTTCACATCTGAAATTATATTTACCAAAAGGGGAGTAAAATAGAACAAAAGCTGTAAAGTGTAACTCTGCAGAGAGTGTCTACAGTATTAAAGATCAACTTCTCTCTTCATGTAATGAAACTTACACCACCATTCCCTTCACAGTGGGGTAGAAGGAGATGAAGACAGGAGGATTTATTTCTTCTCATTTAAAAAGTCTGTATAACACCTCTTAATCAAAATAAATGGTGACAAGCCTAACAGTAAACACAGTAATACAAGATTCACAGGAACAGTGACTTTAAGAAATAACAGGCTCAAGGTGTTTTCTCCCTCTCCTTTTAGCCTGTTTAGAATTATTTTTATTTAAGAGTAACCACTAATTATTATAATTTTCTAGGTAAAAGGAAAAATTTAGGTATGTATGTGTGTGTTTAGGTAATTTGTACTGGCCACTGAATGCCTGATGAGAGCCTTTGGACTTTGCAGATGTAATGTCTTGAAGCACAATTATGTGGCTAAAGCAGTGAGGTATAGAAGAAATATATTTAAGAAAGTGTACAGTGGAGTTTCACAAACACTAATATATAAATTATCAGTGGGTACTGACAATGCCTTGTATCTAATTTCTAGTACAATTTTGAGAAATTTGGAAATCCTTGGAGGGATCGACTGGTTAAAAGAGTTCTCTATACATCTGATGCGCTTTGAATATCTCACAAACCATTCTAAAATGTCAAAAGCCTCTGCCAAGAAGAGAAGGCAGTTAAGAAAAGACGTTTCAATTGAGATGCCTTAAAATATTTTAAACATAAGGCATAGCTGGGATTTGTTCACGATAGACAATGTGTTATTACACAGATGCTCACAGCACAGCCCTGTTCCGTGGTGCGTACTGTGCCATCTAGAGACAGAACGCCAGCAAAGCACTCCTACCTTATCTAATCCCTGAGCAGGGCCAGGGCCAATGACAGATCTTTTACCTGATGCTTTGTCTTTTGTCTCTGGCCTTGATGGATGTTGCTCTGCTTGGGCCAGCTGAAACACAAAGGAAAGGAGGGGATGATAACAGCTCGCTCAGTGGCACATCACAACACATCAGCGTGGCGCTGTCCTGCTCGTCACCAACCTTCCACCTACACAGCCCTGCTCAGAGCAATGAAGATGCAGGAAATAAGAGATGTTGGTGCTCTCCATAGGCCCATTGCATAGATGTGTGGATAGAAACCCCACCAGATGGAGAAGATTACAGCAGAGTGATGAATACCTTAGGAGGGAAAAGATATACCTTGGGAGAGGATATTGATCACTGATACAGATCTGTGATGGTAGAATGAGATAGGGTAGCGTGTGAAATAGAAAAATATACAGCAGGAGTTAAGGGTGAAAAAATACAGTTTCAAGTAAGTTAAATGAGAAAGAAAAGGGAAGATTTAACACATTTAAGAATAATTAGAATACAGAGATTGTATCAGAAACAAAAGACATCACAAATTCTGTTCAGGTTTTGTTAAGGTGTGTTGGTGGAGCATATGCAAGGAAACTCTATCAGCAGTCCTTTCCTCAGTCTGTCTTCTGGTTTTGTTGGTATATTCTACTAGTTTGCAGCACTTTGTGCTTCATGACATATTGGAGTTGTTGGTCTCTTTTAAGCTTAACATTATTGTGGCAGATTACATATAGCAATACATATGTATGTATACATAAAATATGTAAGTCACAACAACAGAAAAAAATCAGGTTGCTCACAAACAAATGTAATTTCTGGATTTTGTCATACTTTTTACATTAGGCTTGGCAAATATAGCAACTGCAATATTGGAAGTATTTCTGGCATGTACAAGCAATGACATTTCTCAGAGATGAGAGATAAAGGAGATTTCATACCCTAATCTTCTCATGTCAAGCTGCTCAGAAAGAAGAATCCATATGAAAATATAATTTGACAGATAAAGTGTTCCTACCATGTTCCTGAGGAGAGGAAATACTGTTTCTTCTATGGCTAAATTTTCCTATCAGAAATAAGAAAGATGTGCAATATATATATGAAACTAAAGACTAATGGACTTTTATCACAGAACTGATCCCAGTACAGAAGTAAAGATAGCTTAAACCTTTCAAGAGGTCACTCTTGAAACAAACACCAATATAGCAGGACTTTCACAGGCTCTCACAAGAAAAAGTAAACCAGGGACACCAACATGATTTTAAAACAGTGGGACAGAGTGCAGACTCCTCTCTTAGATGCTATTAGGCCTGCACAGGTTCCAAATATCCAGAAAAACAGTTTGTAGCTCAGTCTTCAACTATGCACCTTTTTAACATTTATCCATCGGTTAGCAGACTAAAATAGATAGAAAGATCTGGTTTGGTGTTTGAATTTGGCTTTGGTTTTGTTTTTTCTTTTGTTTTGGGTTGGACTATTTTTTGCTTTTTTTGGTATTGTTTTGTTTTGTTTGGGGGTTTTGTTGTCTTGTTGTTTTTTTTGTCACTTTGTTTCTTTTTGGTTTTATTTGGTCTGGTTTTTAATGAACTCTTCTAATATGGGGGAGATGATACCAGCAGAGGAAAGCATACTTCAAAACACTGGAAACAGATTCTCAAAAAAACCACAGTGAAGCACTTGTCTTCTTTACTAATATCTTTATTGACTGTCAATAGATCAAAGGTTAGTTACAATTGATTCTGTACATAATGCAGAGAAAAAGTGTAGATGTCCCAAAAATTAATAAGCTGATTACTTCCACGCACATGGCCTGATTGTGTTCACACAAGTTACTTTGTTTTCTCTGTTGAGAAATCCTGAGTGTCCAAAATATTAGACACATAATTTAGAAAAAATTAGAAACACAGAAAGGACTTGAAAAGAGAAAAAGACAATTGTATTTCCTTTGATGAAAAAACCTTCATTCACAGATGTGAATAATTATCTTCCTTATTTTAGAGCTCTTAGACTGGGTCCTGTCTCCTGACATGGTTCTCATATGCACAACCAGCCAGAGATGATCCCTGCAGTACCAGTCCACAGCCATTTCCTAAGAAATGGCTTTTTAATGAACATGTACAGAAAGACAGACAAAGAACAGGCAGAAAATTAGTATTCAGACATTAAGACCTATTGCACATTAACTTTTGATTCAATTATCTTCATCATAAAAATAATAATTTCAACATTAAAATTGATCAGTGAACAGTTTACTGTGTCCTGTGATTTAACCATTAATATGAAGCTATACTCTATTTTTACCCTTTGTATTTAGATGAGGGCAAAATCAAGGGCTTGCAGAAGAGATTGAAACTTTAAATACATTTTTATCTCCTTTTGGGTGGTAATCATTCCTTCCCTTTAAAAATGAAGCTTCATTTTTGCATACCCTCTATCCTTTTACATTTGCATATGCATCATATTTCAATTTCTGAATAATAATTTTCCTAAAAATCTTTTGATTTGGGAAGCCTTATAGATTTGTAATGCTGTAGAAGACTGTTAGGAAGGATACATAAACACATTGACAAGGAGATCTTCAGAGTAATACATTTGAAAATAATAAGATTAGGTAGAATTAGATTAGAGAAGAATTCTTGCTGTTAATGTAAAAAAAAAAATGATCCTCTTCCTTAGAGAGTCAACTTCTTTTTGGCAGAATAATTTTATAGAGCTCAGTCAAATATTTCAGTGGATTTCCTAATCTTTTCTACTAAATTTATGCTCAAGTTACTTTAAAAGCATTGTGAGAATTAGAAACCCCACCAAAAAAAAAAAAAAGAAAATATGTAGGGATAGAAATAACTTTTAAAAAGCAAGCATATATGACTGAGATAAAATGACCATGCCAAAGAATATTAAATTATACTTTGTTTCTACCAAGGATGGAGGAACTGTTAAGATTTTGCAAGTAATATCTCTGTTTATTTTCATTCAGACCAGCAGAAAAAAAGATATTGCATGCTTTAAATTCAGTGACTCAGACCTGATTGAATAAACCTGTTGTAGAAAAATCTATACACATAAGAAATTTTTCTCTGGGTACAGAGCTGTTGTAAATAAGGATGTGCATAAGTACCAAGTTCATGTAGTTTCACAGAGAGCTTATAAACATCCTTAAAAATCCATAATAGATTTTTGGTTGGTTTTTTTTCTCATGACCTCTATTTAAATAGAACCTTTATTTTCTGAGATGAAGCTAATACAAACTTGATAAAAAGAAAACCAACAAAAGCTCTGCAAGGATTGGGTGGGGCAGGAAGTAGAAACTCTACTTTCACAAGCTCAGACCTCAATCTGTGTCATGTGAATCATCAAGTGAGCCATTATATACAAGAGACTGCACAAATAACTGCAACTTTCCATGTACTTTAAATTTGTCTGGTCAATACAACTCAAATTCTCTCCTGAATTTCCAGACTTCTGCATCACTTCCTCTGAACTACATTTGCTCAATTGCCACACATCAGGGATTTCAATATGTGCTGTCCATTTCTTGGTAAGAAAGTAGCCCGTGATTCCACTTTCACCCTATTTTAAACATTCTGAAAAGGGAAAAGTATATAAACAAATATTATATATCTTAAGGAAGGTGTCTTACCCAATGGTCAAGGGACAATCCAAGAATAAGTAATGTAGCTTAGCCTTAAAGCTGGAGAATGGTCTCTCACTTGTTTTATGTAGGCTTGTCAGCAGAGCTTGAGGTAGCAGAAGGCTAAAAGCAGTGTTGGTGTACTTACTGCTGCTAATCAATTCAGTCTTAGTGGGACAATGAAATAACAGAAACTCATTGAGAAATCATATATACTCAGAATTTTCTATTCTGCTTACTTATGCCTGTTGTTGTTTCTACCAGCTGTCTCTCCATCAAAATAATCCAATTTCATAGAATAAGTTTGCATACATCACTAAATATTGCACAGTATATATTACTATATATTGCAGTCAGAGAAAGAAGAAAAAAGTGAGTCACCATTAATACTGCAGATAATGGAATACCCAATACTGTCAGTTGTCATTTTCAAAGCATGGATAAAGCCTCAGATAGCTGCAGGTAGAATTTGGTAAAGATACTAATTTTATTTTGATATAGGAAAAATTGTTTTTGACCCTAAATCTTATATATGCTGCCATTAAATGTGAAATGATCAAAATTTTCTGTTAAGATTTTCAAAATTATGATGCATTAAAACCTTTTTGCACTGATATTTTAAAAGCTTCCTCAGGACACCCATTTGTCTTGTTTAAAACCAATACATTTCACTATTTTCTTTCTCCAGAATGGGGATTTGGAGGTCACCACATAGATAGAGAAGAGCATCCTTTAATGTGAATGAGACTTTCTGCGTGTATTTGAAGGCAGACTTTTTCTCTGAGAGTAAATATTTCCGTAGTACAAAAATAAAATAGATAACATATTCAAAGAGCAAAAAGGTTAGGTGAAGAAAAAAAGCAAAATCTGTAATGGTATTCCAGATTCTGCTGTGGCACAGGAATTTATAATTTTTTGTACCTGACCTCACTGACAAGAGCCAAGACTTAAAAGTCTGAAAACTGGGAAGAGCCAAAAAATTTACCTACATCTTACACTATTTATTCTTAAAACAGGTATGAAATCACATCCAGCTAAAATGATCAGCAAGAGAAGTTCTACTTGCATTGACCTGTTGCAGGATATGGCACTCACTAATGGCAGGACAAGCATTCAGTTCTTGGTACACACTGTAATGATATTCCAGTTTTAAGTGATATTGCCACATTCGGAAAAATTTTCAAAGTTTTTAGTCAATCTTTCTATATCTCACAATAGTGTGTAAAACAAAGTTGTAAGAAGTATTCAAACAATTTTAAATGTCATTGAACTTTTTTTCTAAAACTTCATGACAACAAATTCTACAAACTGTTTTTCATTACAAAATTTCTCTTATGGGAAGCTCTTTCTGAGACATGGTTGTCCTCTAAATTGTAAAAAAGTGGTAGTGCATGATGTATTGGTTACAGAATATCTTGCTCCCATCATTCTTTCTTATGAAGGACTTAATGATTTTTTTTTATGATTTCTACAGAAAATGATAAGAAATGCTAAATATCCCCCTTGGGAAAAAAAAAAAGAGAAAGATAAACCTATATAAGCACAAAATAAAAATTACCTTTCACAGTTCTTTATACACTCTGTATTGGCTGCGAAATCTAATTTGTGACAAGGTAGCCAACATACATTACTAACTGAATATTATTTTAGGTCTAGCTATGACTACCCTCTCTCAACCTCCCAGTCACTTCAGAAGATAAAAATACTGCTATATTTATCACAAAACAGAAATTGAATGTTTATTCAACAGTAATTTTTCCCTATCTAGGATACCTCAGCACATATTATAATTGTACTCAAAGCAGGAATATTTTACAAGTTTTACACTTCCATATCCTATAATTCTCTTAGGTTTTTTTCACAGAAACAAAGATTAGATGAGCAGTAATGTCTGGAGAAACTTGATGTCCATAGCTATTAGATTTTGAAAACTTGGAACCAAACTCTGCTCCATTCTCTACTATAAGGCTATTTAGCAAGTATCACACATGAAGATATTTACTTGTCATGCCCATAAACCTGCCCGGGGAGAAAATCACAGCACCAAACCAAGCAATGAATTGACCAATGAGAGAAAGGGAGAGGGAGGGAGGAAGGAACGGAAGGAAGGAAGGAAGGAAGGAAGGAAGGAAGGAAGGAAGGAAGGAAGGAAGGAAGGAAGGAAGGAAGGAAGGAAGGAAGGAAGGAAGGAAGGAAGGAAG
>JANIJU010003056.1:95894758-96369981 GCA_025504685.1 Leucosticte australis | reverse complement strand
AAGGAAGGAAGGAAGGAAGGAAGGAAGGAAGGAAGGAAGGAAGGAAGAGGTGTAAAATCCAACTATGTAGTAGCAGTTTGCAGTGAATACTTGATACACCCCTGTGCTTTTTGCATCTTTTGGTTTGGTTGGTTGGTTGGTTCATCAGTTGGTTGGGGGGTCTTTTTAGGTTCATTTGTGGGTTTTTTTGGGATGCTACAATTACGTTTTTCCTGCATAATACTAGCTCCAAAGGAAGAACATCCTAATACAACAGTCATGTGTTTTCATATTAGACAGTGAATATGATATTTCTTCTTTATTTGTCATCAAATATTTGCCTAATGAATGTGTTTTAGAGACCAGATGTGAGCAGAACAAACAATTCTTGTGACAGCATTTTTAAAAAATACACTGAAAGCAAATTTAATATACAAAAGGATCTTTTTAGAAAAAAAATATGGATTGTTTCCATTTGCAATAATGCCAGATCATTCAGTTTTGTAGTATGATATCTCCACCTCTCATTTTATTCCCTAACATGTTGAAAATATTCCCAGCCTTTTAGAGTTGGTTACAAAGGCACATTTGGCAAATTCATCACCTTTGATAGCATAATTTTTAATCTGCTTCTGTAACCCAAGAGAATCTTTTAATAAAGAGAGCAGAGTATTGAAATTTTATTCTTCATGCTCAAGAGGACAATGTTTGGCCCTGATGGCTAATTGAAAGCTAAATATTACTGCATTACACTGGACACTAATTAAATCAGCTGGGTCATTTTTCCAGCAATGCAACAGTCACCATAAAAAAACCTCCATATTAAAAAAAAAAAAAAAGAAAAGGAAGGATCACAGAGAAATGGAACAACAAAAAAAAAGTAAAGAAAAATACCTACTTAATATCATCAGAAATGAAGTGGGAGATCATAACAGAATTAGATTAAAATTAAAGAGGATTGTAATTTAATTAAATTGGTTTGTGGCAGACTTAGTTAATCAGATTTTTTTGTTTGGTTGTTTCTTTGGTTTTTTTTAATATCCTATTTTGAGATAAGAGAGTTTTTCAGCAGGAACAGAAGTTGTTTACAGAGATAATGCAAAATTGCATCTTTGCAGTCAACAACAGTTACTTTACTTGCAGCAGCATTAATTAACATCCTCAGTCCTGAAGTAAATTCCTTTAATAAACACACTTTGACGTAAACTGAAAATATCCTCCCAAATAAAGCCAAATTTTTGTACCATGAGACTGTGTAAATAAATTATACTGCTTTAATGAGATCCATATTAAGATCTACATCTGATGCTTACCCAGAGTAAAAAATATGTTACAGTCCATGCTATCATATCTAGTATCACTTTCCTTTTTGTGTATGTGAATTTCATTTGTTTTTCTGACAGACAACAACATCTGGCTTGGGGAAAAAAAAAAGAAAAAGAAGAAAAAAACCCTCTCTTGATAGTTTTTCTATTGCTCATTTCTTTTTTTAACCAGCCCTGAATTTCTTGTGTCATGCTGATAATGACATGGTGAAACTCCTTGTTTCTAAGATTACATTTCCCCTGCTTAATTATTCCAAGAAGTGTCCATGGATGGAATAAGCCATGCTAAAACTATATGGTCATAGTCCCTCTGAAGCTCTGACAGTACCAGAAAGGAATAGTCATTTCCATCAGACCAACTGGTAGAACACCCAGCTTAACTCAGGAGATGGCTACACAAGTCCAAGTCCTGACACAGGACTATGTGGGAACTCATGCTTGAAAGGGAGAGGAGAGTAAAAGAGAGGGTTGGGCATGAGGAAGAAAAGGAGAGGGAGAATGGAGTCAAAAAAAAAAAGGGTGAACAAGGCTTTAAAGAAGTAATTCACTAATATATTGGCATATGCCAATCATGAAAAAGTAGAACAAGTTTCAAGGCTTCCAAGCATTACGTTCTGGAAACAGTGTTGGGTTTTCAGGCTTTTTACTCTCTGGATACTAGGAAAAGACTTTGGCAACACAGTGTGCTGATGAATTCAGTACTTGAAAAATGTAATAAATTTAATTTTAAATTATTTGGGTTTTTTTTCCACTAAACACAAGCTATTGCCCACCATTTATCACCAAGTTGCATCGTTACGTTTTTTCAAGGAAAGATATAACAGACAAGATGCTCACAGGCTTACAGAATTCTTTTACAATGAACTGAAAAGCCCACTTACTTGAATTTCAAACAGAATTGTACATTTCTATTCTAGTTCTATGACCAGTTTTAAGGGCTACATCAGCAATATTGAGTATTGCGTAACTCTTTTTCTTGTTGTTGTTAAAATTTTTGATGGCATGTTGCTTTATAGGGCTAGTATGACAAATATACCTTTGAAAAACTTTAAACAACACATTTTAATACTTTCAAACTAATCTTAATCACTTTTTAAAAAAGAAAGAAAAATTGTCCTTAAGTAAAGAAAATATATTCTTTTTTTGTCACACACATACTTGTACCTTCATTTACATTCTTATTCAAACTGTAGGCACTAAAAATTCAAATGAGCCCTAATTAAAGTTATTATCCTAAAGCTTCAGTAGAACAGCTCTCATCTATATTAAAGTTTCTAGTTCAAAGGAAAACTCTTTGCAGTGAAAGAAATGCGTAATTTTTTTTCTCTTGTCAGAAATCAATCATGGCTTTGTCATCATTAAGGAGAAGAGTCGGCCTTTCTTAAGAAGAGAAAGGACAAAAGTACGCGGTCATGAAATACCCCTACTTAATTACCATACCCCTACTGACAGACTCCTATTTACAATTATACAAAATAAAAATTCCTCATACTTCAATTTATGTCAATAGGCAACAGAGGAAAATTAAGACTTATAAAGAAAATTTAACAGTGCAAAAGTATAGATATGAATTCCCACACCTATCAAGAATTGTTGTGATGAACATCAATTGGAGGAAAGGTGATAAAGTAGGTGAAATTCATCACTGTATAAAAGTTCCCATAGAAATAATCTTCCAAACTATGGTTGACAATGGATGTCCTATAATTCGTGTATTAAGCTCAAGAGGTCATGCACACAAATTTGCCTAAAAATGCTGATTTCCTAAAATCCAAATACCTAGTGTTCCTAGGTACTTTAGGAGCTCATAAAATCATAAGACAATCCAGGCTGATTGGTAAACTTTGGGTGCCTCTGCAGCTTTAACTCCTGCCCGCAAGAAAGAGCCTTGCTCTGTGCTCCAGATCACCATTTCTTGTCTATATATACACATTAAAAAAGTGACTGTGAGGGCCTGTGTTGTTCTTGCTCAACTTCACAATGTCTCTGTTGGCCCATTTCTCCAGTCTGGAGAATGCCCAGGACATTCTGTACAGCAGCCCTGCCTCCAAGCTTGTCAACTGCTGCCTCTTGTTTGTTGTCATCCTTAGATTGGAAAATTTACCAGGGTACCTTCTGCTTCCTCCTACAGGTCACTGATAGAGAAAAGAAACAGGCCAACTCCAAGGAAACATTCCAGAGATCCTCCAGTTTTCACTGACCTCCAGGCAAAGCATCCGCCACTAACTTCAGTTCACTAACCTGACAGTCCAACCACATTTTCATTCATTCTGTTTTACTCCTCTTCACACTGTTACTTCCCAACACAGAACACTGTGGGACACCATGGCAAAGCCTTTTTAAATTCAACAACTTTTAATACCTAATTATTACATATAGGTTTTTTTCCTCTTATCTCACATCAGAGGCATGAAACATTAGACAAAATTTATTAGCTGTTGTTGGACGCAGACAGAACATGATAGAGAAAGCAGCTCTTCCAAACGAATATTGTTTCTAAAATATTAGCACGACATGTTTTTTTACTAAAGCAGATACCACCTATTCTTCCTTTGTTTTTATTAACTTGGGAAGATTGCATTGAAGCCACCACCCCCCTAAGATTTTCCAAGCTTTCTGAAAGGAAAAGGCTTTTTTTCAGGTGGTGTTCTGAGTGGCAGTATAAAAGCCTGATAAAATTAAATTATTCACTGAAGAGTATTGAAAAAAACTTATCTCTCTAGGCTTCATTTCCTTTAGACAAACAGGAATCCACTGAGAAAAACTGGGTTTGGATATAACATCAAATAATTTTACCAATGTGTTATTTAATCATATTTATCCCAAAAATTCTATTTCTTGCCTCTTTCATTATCTTAATTAGTCAAATGGAAACAAAACAGAACAAAGTGTAGCATGAGATGAAGACTTTCATGAAACCAAAGAATCCTTAGCTGTAAAGACTAAGGATCTTATTTTGCCCACTGAAGAGCAAACTGGCTTCCTTTTCTGTCAAGTAGATGATCATGAAACTGCATCTAACATATATCCAGAACTCCAAAAAGCAAATTACCTGTTCCAAGCTTTAATTCAAGGTCTGAAACATTTGGCTGTGGGGTAGTTTGGGTAATGAATTTAGTCTTAGGTTTTACTTAGACAGAGAAAATTAGATTACTATTCAAATACTCATGGTATCTTACTCTGGAAAAGAATCCTGCTTCCATTTTTCAGAATCATAAATAGAGTCAATGAAAGAAAAGAGCACACAGAACATAAGTACAGCAAGTAAGTAGAGCTGTTTGGATATAAGCAGGCAATTTCTGTTCATGTTTTATGTGGCAGTCATAATATCATGTTTTTGCACACGTCAAGCAAAGGCATCCACAAGAGAAGAGATGGACAGAAAAATGCACCCCAGGCTCACCCAGAACATGGGAAGGGATGAAGATGTGCACTGTTTACAAAGCAGGAAGACTTCATAGCAAGCTGGGGGATGTCTGTTCCTTCTATCTACTTTGTCTGCCCTTTGAACAGGACAAAAAGGCAGGCTAAATTCAATTGAGAGGAGATAAAATCTAAATAAAGGAAATGATGACTTTATCTGTGACTTCTGAGGGAGTATATCATTATCTCTTTCTGTCTACAATCTCTAAAACTCTTTTTAACTTCTGATTTTCTGGGTTTTGGTGTCTGTTTCTTTGGGGTTTTGGATTTTTTGATTGTTTGATTGTTTTTTGGGGGGTGTTCTTTCTTGGGGGATGTATTTTGTTCTGTTTTCTTTAACTAAATATGTGATTTAATGTTATCCAAATCTCTCTTGTTACCTCAGCAAGATAAAGACTTTTTTCATTGCAGTACTTTCTTGAACTGCACACAAAAACTTAATTGCAGATTCTTTAGATATCAGTGATTAAATTGTCAGTTAACATTTTCACTGTGGCAGTTTTTCTGACATTCTTCAAAAGCTGGAATTAAATTCAGCATTACCAGGCTAAGAGATCTTTTTTATCTTCTCAGCCAGTGCTATCTTTCAGTTTTGTAGCCCACAATACAGATGCTGAATAGTCTTCCACAGAACTTTTGCACCCATTAGTCTTGTAGCCTATGATGCAACTACTGTTTAAGGCATAAAAGCATGAAGTTTCTTTGTTTTATAAATGAAGTACAAATTTGTAAAGGTTACAGTTTTTAATTACTATGGTCAAAAACACTGGGCACAGCTTGATTTCAGAAACATTTCATAAATATGGAGTAATTCTACAAACATAATTCTAGAGTTATCCCATGGCAAAAAAGAAAATATAAACCAGAGTGATCTGTATTCCCATAATCAATATATCACTGACAACACTTCAAATTAATTATACATATGTGTATTTATATATATATACACATATATAAGCAAAGTTATTGCAAAGAATACAGTATTTCAGGTTAATGTCTATTCTGACTAGAGTCACTGAGCAAACCAAATCTTGAGGTCCAAAGGAAGAGCTGTTTAGCCATCATTGCTATAAAAGCTTGCAGTAAATGAAAATTTATATGTAAAATCATTTTACTAAATCCAAAAACAATCTGCAAGGGTATGTGGAAGGATGATATCTGCTCTTTTAAAGGTATCTGGTCAAAGGAACCATAAACAAGAATTTAGAGAGGCAAACATGAGTGTCAATTGATAAGGGAAGTTATGAGAAGAATAAACCCAGTCAATCATAGTAATTGGTGTGGAGGTGAGAAGGTTTTGTTTTTCTTCAGTATGATTGTCTGACTAGTGACCTTGCAAAATTGGGATGAGTAGGGAGGGAGACAAACAGAGATACAAAACCTGAACAATTAGGCTAATGAAGACAGTAAGCAGAAATGTACCTGCTCTTTCACGCTAATTGATGGGCTACCAAGAAACTGCAGTCAACCTTTTCAGCTGGTAAGGAGGCAAAGAGGATACTGCAGGTGGGGAGGACTTGCTGAATTTGCAAGTGAAGGGAATCTGGGAAGGGGATAGACAGAAAAGGGTATTAAAGAGGTCATCTTCACTTGTCTGTGCCTGATCACCAGTCTGTTCCATAATCTCATTCGTTCTTTCCTCAGCTCTCTCACTCCATGATCTCAGCCTCTATCCCATGTGTATGTGTGCCCTGCATGCACATCCAGGTGACCCTGAGTGGACTGGGTGTCAGGGTGGGATAGGCACCCCTGGTCCATGGTGTCAGCTCCTGCAGCAGGTGAGGTCTCAGCAACAGCAACTGAAATGACCTGGAGTTTTTAACTTCCAGCTGCTAGGGCTGGAACGGGGTGTGTGCCCCCAAATCCTGCTACAGGGAGGATTCTGTGAATGAGTTGAGTGAGGGTTTCTGCATGGGCTGCTGGAGCAGGACCATGGGGCACAGCCTGTGTGCCTGCTGCCAGCTGACCAGTGTTTGTCTCTTACCCAAACCAGTTCAGTGAGCGCTTCTGTGTGGGCTTGAGTCCGGAGAGCTTCGTCTCAAACTTCCAGCTGGACTCCACGGCAGATAAGGGACCCTTAGGTCTGGACCAGGGTAGTTGGTCAGCAGGAGATCCATGTGCCACAGAGGACTTGAGAATGTGGAGCTTGTGAGAGACAAATTTGCCAGTGAGCATCAAGCTAGACCAGCTGGTGAGTCAGGGACTGTGAAGCAGGTAAGGAGCCACGATCTGGGCAGGTGTGCCAGGCAGACAGAACCCATGGTGGTACTGACAGGATCTGCCTGCCTGTGCGTGCTTGTGAACTTGGAGAGTGTTGGGGGGTTAGAGAGGAGGGTGCGGCTGTGCTTCTAACATCACTAAGAGCAATTAACTTGATTACTTCAAATGACACTATAATGACTGTTCCTAACATCCTGGACACACTCAAAAAGTTTGGAATTAGCAAAAATCAGTAAAGATGTACTTTCTGAAGTATGTGATCCAGAGAGATCATAAAATTACCAAGCTTTCCACACTTGAAAGTATTTCCTGTTATTTTGAGCTCTCTTTCAGAGAGGTTTTAGCAGTAACAAAACAGTAGATAGAGGAAAAAAAGAAATATGAGCAGCAGTATTTCTCAGTGGTACCAAGAAAGTACTATGCTTTTCAGAGTTTTCCTTCCTAGGTCAATATGTAATTCAATTAATGTTTCCACTAGCTCCTGGACAACAGGAAGTGCAAGTACCTGAGAACATTTACTTTAAACATTAAAGAGTGTATTAGCTGCATTAATCAGGCACACACCAGAATGAGGAGCGGGAGTGGAAGGCAGACATGAAAGCCTACAGTGTCTTTGATTGTGTTGCAGCTAAAAAAACCTTGAAATATTTTATCCTCTGGCCTTACAAACTTCTGCCTCTTCATCTGTTATCTCACTGACAGCCTCTTTGAGTCATCACTCTCAGAAGTCTCCTATTTCAATGGCTTTCTCTCATTAGGTAGCAGACTGTTTTCCTCTTTTGTCAGACTATGAGCACAACCGAAGTCAGTTCATTTTTTAAAAATGACCTTTTTCTACAACACAACATGGAATTTAACTGTCTACCATTTTTCAAGTAAATATAATCAAAAAATTAAAACTTTTTTTTTCATTCTCTTATAGAAACAGATTTTTTTTTCTTCAGAGCAATAGTTCAGTCACTGCACAGTGTGTTCCTTTGCCTTTGACATTTAGCAGCATGACTGATTGATAACTTAGCATTACTTAGATACGAGATTAATCTCCAAGTAGATTCAAGGGTAGGAAAAAAGAGACATTGAAATTCTGTCTTTATACCTGTACTGCTGTAAATTAGAAAAGCAAAAATATAATTCATCAGTTTTTATGCATTGACAGGCAGCCATATTTCTTTAAAAATACTAACAGAAGAAATATTAATTCTTTAAGCCAAAACTGTGTACAAATATTTAATTTGTATGCAAAATATCAACAAAATTCCTCACAATTTTTGAAAAATGCCCTGCCATCTAAAGAAGAAATTAATTAGTGCATGGGAACAACCATTAGTGTCTCATGTAGCGCAGAAAATGCAGAACAAATAACAGTTATATTCTCCAAAATGTAGGTAGCAAACTTAAAATAATTCCTCATTGAAAGAATTCTTAGCTGTTGCAAGAAAAAAAAAAAAACCAAAAAGTACATTTAACAATATCAGGAAACTCTTTGAGTAGTTTTACTTGCACTTGCTGAGCTGAAATAGAGATGCTTCTGTAGGCTATGCCTGTGTCTCAAAACTGCTTAGGAAAAAACCACACCACCAAAATGCCCACAACATCACAGAGGTTATAGCAGTCATGACACGCTCTATGCCAGTCTACTGTCATAGATAATGTTTCCTGGGATAGGAGTTGACAGGCAGTACGTCAAACTTGGAACTGCATCAAGCTGTCATGGACACAGTTAAATTTCTATTCAAATTTATTTTCTGTGTCCAAGCTCACCTCCAGCTCCAGCAGAGGACCATGTCTGGCCACACAAACTTTTTCTCTTCACCACTCTCATCCAGGGGATTTTGAGGGACTTATGAATTAGTGGATCCTCATTTTGTCCCTTTTTCCCTCTTGGATGATGAGACATGTTCAAGAATCAGAGTGACACCCTAAATGCATACTTCTGAAATATCTCTTCTCATAAATAAAATCAGTCTTTAAATTACAAAAGGGCAATAGAACTTCCATTAAAATCTTGATTTAAAGACTAGTCAGTTCTTTACATAGAAGTGGGACAATGGATGAAATATTATGTTATTCTGCAAAAAATATTTTCTAAATTTTTCATCCTCACAGTATAGCACTGTAAAAACCCAACAAACTAAAAAGTATTAAATTAAATGAAATTAAAATATCATACTATACTATACTATACTATACTATACTATACTATACTATAATAATAATAATATAAGGAGAAAAAACTGATTAAAGAAATTCAATTTTCTGATTAAGGCTTTAGAAAAAATCTAGAAAACAAACACATCTTAGAATGAAAAGCAAGCAATAGGTGAATGTAATTACATTCTTCAGATGTATTACTCCATATATTAATATATTTTTACACAAAGTAAACATTTTCAGACACAAGTCCTTGTTGTCTTGTTATGTAAAATTCTACCTAATAACATCCTTGTAGATGAAAATGTGCTTGCTAAGTGAGATACGGCTTAAAACAAAAAATCCAAAGCAGTGCATAGTTGTATCTTTTAAAAGGATGTTTCATTCTTTTGAAACAAAGAATACTGAGTCATAAACCTTTAGGTTTTTTTACCTTTATCTTGATACCTCATCTCATTTTCTTAACTATAAATCTATTTGAAAAGTTTTGCCAGAACATTAGATGAGATCCACTGAATTAAAAACATATTGTATTATGTCTTTTGAGAACTGGAATACATGTTTAGTTACTCCAAGTAATTTCCTCCCATTCCCAAACATGTAATTGAATATAATTAGAACATAATTACCTCCTTTTAATAAGTACATGAAAACTATATGAAAATTCTTAATTAACTCTGAAAATGTGAGAACCAGAAAATGCCAGATTACAGTCTATGTTCAAATGCTTTATGTTTTATGGTGTTTCACACCATGGATTGAATACTGTCACCAACATACTGTCCCCAATTAATTCATTTCCTGTGATGGATGGTATTCACAGACTGTGGAGCTATTCAGTGCTGGGGTTTTGGGTTTTCTTGTTAGTGTTGGGGATTATTTTATCATTCACTGACTGGATCAATGCACTATTAACTGCACATTATCCAAATTATATTAATTTTTTCATGGGCTTTTCTGTGGTTTTCCTATCACATCATTTATCACCACAATTCCCATCTGAGACAAAAATTACTTGAGATCATTACTACAGCAATTTAATATACCAGAGATGGGCATATACATATTTATGTTAAAACCATTGAACATTACTATGCTTTGGAGCCATTTGATATTTTAAAAGTTCTCAAAAACTTCTCATGTTCCTAGCATGAATGCTTAAATAGTTTAATTATTCATGCACTCCAATACCCAAGTTCCATAAACAGAGATATGGAAGACATCAGTGACTTGTTGCAAGCACTTTGTTTCTGTAATTTTCCCACCACCACACAATTCACCACCAGCAAATTCACAGCCTCAGAACCCAGGCACTGTGTGGATGCAGGTTGTGGAAACAGGATACAAGATGAGACACACAGGACAAAAGGAGAAGACGTGTTAGCAGACGACCAGTGAGGAGTTAAGTAAACAGTACCTCAGGTAAATGAAAGGTAGGGATATCCAAATATGATAAACTGTGATGTTATTGGTTAAGCAGGAAGAACAGCATGTTACCATATAAGGCAATGTTTAAGGTCATTGAATGATTGCAGTGTTAAGAGGTCCTATATAAACGCCATGTTGGCCCCAGTAAATTGGCTTCTGATCATCAATCAGTTGTCCCTGCCTCTTGAATCCCGACAGCACTGCTCAACTGTCACAGCCCAAACAGTTTCTTAAATTCCCTAAGTGACACTTCTCAACAGACTCACCAACACTCTTCCATCAGTGCCCCAATTCACTACAACCTTTGCTTTATGACAGAGGAAAACTGGTTTAATTTATTGCCAATCAAATCAGAGTAAGGTAATGAGAAATAAAACCAAATTGTAAAGAACACCATCCCCAAACCTCTCCCTTTTTCCAGGGCTCAACTTCACCCCTGATCTTCTCAGCCTCCTCACACTAAGCTACACAAGGGGCTGAAGTCAGTTCATTGCATTTGCCTCTGCCACTCCTCCTCGGGGCAAGGATTCCTCACACTCTCCCCAACTCCTGTGTGGAATTCCTCCATGGGCTTCTCCAATGTGAGCCCTTCCCACAGGCTTTCACAAATTGCTCCAGCATGAATCTCTCTTCTGGTGGACATGGGAGAAGCTTCTGGCAGCTTCTCCAAAAGCCACCCCTGTAGCAATCTCCACTCTTTTACTTGATACAATCACTTATTCAACTATACTAGGAGATGTGGATTCAAAGGGGAACAAGCAATGTGACAGTTCCCTGCTTTCAATGTCTATATTTGGTGACTGTGAATCTGGACAGCTGAGGGAAAAAAAAGGAAAGGAAGGCTACAATCCAAGGCCTCAGTCTGCTTGCTAGATAGTGCTCTGGATCTCTCCTTTTAGACAATGCTGTCGTTTCCAACAATCTGACTGACTGATTATACAATTGAAATTTCACAGAATACCGTTTTCAAGAAGAATAATGTCATAAGAAGCTTCACTCAAGTCAGTCCTAGCCAGAAAAAATGTCTATGCAAATGTACATCTAAGGCAACATTATCACAGATAATTTGAAGACTCCTTTTCCCTCTGAGTCAAGTAATTTGTATAACTCTTACAAAGCAAAATTATTTGAAATATCTGTACAAGTTAATTAAACACCTGAGCTTTCATCAACATAATTGTAGCATTTATAGACCAAATACTGTATTCTGATACTGTTGAAGATTATATAAATTAATAGCAAGATAACAGAGATACTCTAAAGAAACAGCATCTGAAATTGCATTTAAGGGAAATAGTCTTTGTTTCTTAGAAAAAATATATGACTCCAGAAATTTGCTGTGAAAACTGATGATTTATTTCCATACATACACACAAAGACTGCAAAACTATTCTTTACTGTATTACTCTTGAACCACAGGATCTACTTTAGTTTTAATGTAAAAATGATAAAGTAACAATTATATTTATCTTGTGGACTTAGAATCTAGCACAGCTCCTTTTAAGTTTGTGATGAGAGCATCTTGTACAGAAAGTATTGCTTAGAGGCCTAAGTCTGTAAAATTGAGAAGCCCAATCTGCCTTTCTAACAATAGTAAATCTTGCTTAATCTTTGTTAAAACAATTTTGAAAGTATTGCAAACAGATGGAATCTGAAAGAATAGGATTTGATGACCTAGAAGAAGATCTCTCATACTGATGGACACATAACAGTGAGGTGGTATGGAGTAACCTTGAGATTCTAGCCATGATTCCTCTTGGCTACTACAAAAATTAACCTGTCCTGGCCAGAATCAGGACAATCTCTAAAGAATTTTTATTTTTGTTTTCTCTTTATCTTTTGTAGCCAGACTAAATAAAATCTAGATATGTTAAGTTGACTAAGCTGGTATAACCTAGAAATCAATCTGGTACAGAATATGAAGTTCAATTCAACCTGCTTAGTAAGGATGAAGTAATAAATGGGACTAAACCACTTTGAAAATACAGGAAGAAAAATGTAATACTAGGGTACTGGGTTTCTTTATTCAAACACAAACTTGCTGAGTGTTGTGGTGCAATTCCATTTATGTGACTGGAAATGCCTGTGAGGAAATCAAATGTTAGATTTGTGACATCAGTATTTAAATGTGTTCTGAAGCTGCTCTTTCATATCTGAACTATTTCATAGGAAGAGAAGAATTACACTGCAATATGCTAAAATATAAGGAAAAAAGTTAGGAAGAGTACTAGAAGCTACAACCATGTATTAGCTACAATCTACAAAGCTACAAATATATGAAAATATGTAAAAGCTAAAAATCTTTAGGCATCATTTAAAGAATGTTTTAACAGAGCAGGAGAGATCTTATGTGTCTCAATAAATAGCTTACATTGTTTTTCAGAGAACATGAGAAAACAAATTAAATTTGCTTGAGGTTGTTTAGGTTTTTTTCCTTTCAGTTATTTTTGTTTGAAAGAAGTCAAGAACACAAAACTGCTTTCTGCTTTACAGAAAGAAAATCAAATCAGTGTTTTAAAAGTTGACCACATATTATAAAGAGATAGGGAAAAAATACAATATGAAAGACCAAAAGCTCATTAGCTACTCTAAATAAGTAGGTCATTATTTGTTTCAGTATTTACAGGAGAGATTAACTCCCAGACTAAGCTATTTCATTAAAAGAGACTTTGATATCCTAAGTTAGAAAAATACATTTGTCCACTTACATATCATACTTGAAATGTTAGCAGCCAGAAAAAGTAATATTAGGTGAGAATATACTGCTGCATGCACAAGAAAAATGCATCAAGCACAAACACAGAAAACCAGCAATTTTTACTGACAATTTACCTCAAGAACTCCTAACAGCTGGAAACCCATAAAAGTCATCACACCACAGCAACGCCACAATCATGTGTCCTGTAAACTGACTGGGGAAAACTACAATACCCAAGTCATTACATACAGATAAGAGAGGGGAGGAAAATGAAAATGCTATTTCTCAGATCACATTGACGAAAGAATGGGAGAATTTGTATCCAGGCCAACAAATTCACAGAGAAAGCAGCGATGCCAAAGGCTCCAAGGGAACATTCTCAGAATTCAGAATTAAGAGCACACATCTGAAAAACATAGTGCTATCCCTGAGATGCTTCTGTTGGCAACATCAGCCAGCACCTGGCTAAATCAGCAGCACTACCAGTCTGGAGTGAAAGATGCTAGCAGCCAGACTGAGAAAAAGAGCCAGCTGCAATACGAGACTGAAAAACAGACCAACAAAACAATCCATCTGGCTAATTGAATAAATGTAGAATACTTGGGAAGCCATTCAGCACCTGCATAGTTAGGGGGGGAAAAAAATCCAAAAAAATGTTTTAGACAGCTTAGTTTCATTGCAAGGAAGAGATATGCAAATAGATCCTGATTTCTTGCCACATGAAGTGACACTGCACTGCTTCTTTCATTTGTGAGCTGAAATGGCTAGAAGAGACTATATCCACAGAACAGCCAGGCTCCAGGCTGCTGCCTTGAGCTGAATACCTTACAGCCTCTGATCCTGATGCTGCCCAGCAGGCAACTGCTCTCTGCAGGACAGGTCTCAACTCTTACATAGGGTGGGTACATATACAGCATGCTGAATCTAAGGGTTGGGCTCCTGACTTTTAAGGATGCCCCCAAGCATGCAGAGTCTCCAATTCTCTTACCAGCTTCCTGAAGGGGCATTGAAATTGTCTGTAATGTATAGGAGGAGTTTAAATCTCCAAAGAGAAAGTATCACTCAAGGCAGGGATCTTAGTAGCCTGAGACAGATGCTAGGAATCAAAGTAAACCCAGATTTTATTATTTACTCTAGTGGGGAGAGATGTCTCCCTCAAATTGGGATCCATGTTAACTCACCTGAAGGGTTAGCCTTGTAAAGGACACCCCCTTCCCCCCCACTTTTTTTTTTTATAGTCCTTAAATATAAATTATTCTTCAGGACTTGATGCCACTATATTATCCAAGAACTGAGCAGCTGCAAAAAGTATTGCATATCTGCTTTTAACTTCATACATTTAAAAAATCCCCTCTAAAATGCTTGAAGCAGCTCTTTAATGTTGTGCTTCTTATCAAAAGCAAAGGCTCTTTCAAGATATACTGGCTGAATTCAACTGTGAAATTTTGAACTGTCATAATTTCTCATCTTCTGAATCTATTTGAACACAACTTCCAACTTCTGCACTGTGTATTTACAGGGCTGTTAATGACTCTCATTGATTGTATTTTTTGCCTCACGAACTCCAAAACAAATGGAAATTTATAGTTATTTTCAACAGAATTCTTTCCAGTCCAAACAAATATGCTTGTTTTTACATCAATGTCCTGTGGCAAATGGAGCTGGAATTTAATAGCATCACCCCAAATGCCTCAAAATACATGCAACATCCTTTTAATATAGTGTAGTTTAAGACTTTCCATGTAAATTTTTTATTTCATGACCTTGTGTTTTTTGCAGAGACTTAGTTAAGAGAAAGAGAAATTATCAACTTAAAACAGAAGGTAATTTATATCTAGGAAGGTATATCTAGTCATTTTCACGGCAGTCACAGGTTAAGATTCTTTTCTCTTTCCTAATTAAAGCCCCAATAGTTTTATTTTGGGAATTTGCTGCAATGCACCTACTCACAAAAACCAATAGAGTACACTTTGGCCACAGCAAAACCTGTATTTGTCCAGACATTTTATTGCACATGCATGTGTAGGTTATTGGATGAGGGCATGGAGAAGGCCCTATAAGACATAACACAAGTTGTTATCTTCTTCACTTCACCTTTAGTTACACTCCTGGGGCAGTGCTGAGTCAAAACATGAAGGAATATTAATAGCAACATACACAATCAACAGGAATGCAAAAATTACCTTTTATAACATAGCACACTCTTCCATGGATTTCTCTCTTCACACCAAAGCATCAAAAGGTTATGTTCCTCCATCTTTTCTTGCTTTCCCTGCTTTCCACAGAGAGGAAGTGTGCTTGTCACAGACCGTTTCAGATAGAAATGCCAATAGGATCTGTGCTCAGATGAGTTAACCAGGGACCAGTACCTATTTGAAAAGAAATTAGAGTCCACAGCTGGAAGAACTATTTCCAAATAGAATCTCTAATATGTTAACTGTGGAGAAGACATCTTAAACTTAATAGGCTACTCAAGACAAGCTTTTCATTGCTACCTCAGCTCTAGCACATTTCTTTCCAAGGGGCAAAAAAAAAAATTCATTTTCTGAAGGCAATTACTCCCTAAAGAGCATAATAAACTGAACATCTAATCTGACATGTTAATATACAGCTTTTGAGGATGCATTTGTAAGCACAGTAGGACAACTTCTATATTTCCTCTTCTTTAGGTAGTGAACATTATCTCTCAGATAATGTTCAGGACAGGGCTTACAGTCCTGTGTCTAATGTTCTTTAGTGTTTTTCTAATACTTTTGAAGATATAGGTTTCATTCTCTCAGTTCCTATTTAATGGAGTTGGGCTACATCAATCTTATTTAAGTGAATCGTGCAGTTCTAAATTAAATGTACTTTTTTGAGCTCAACCAAATCTCTAGTGAACAGCAGTTTTCCTGAGAAAAGTACTACACATAAATCATCATAATTCATTGGGAAAACAAAAACAATGATATTGAACAAGGTGTTGGTTACAGTGTGGTGCCAATAACACCAAGACTGTGGGTGTGATCCCTGTAGGCACCATTGGCTTAAGAGTTGGACTTGAGGTTTTCTGGTGGTCCCTTCCAACACAAAGCATTTTGTGATTCTAAATGAATTGTGAATCTGAACTTCTTCTAAACTCTAGGATATATGGACATCTCAACGTTCATGTTATGGTCAATATAATATGGGAGACTGCCTTTAAAAGGGCGTCTATTAAATTTTATAGCCCATTAAAAGCAAGAGGTATCTGGTTTGATTTTACATTCAACTTTCATTTTTATTCCCTCAAGCATATAAGTTGCAGCATAAATTTTGGCTGAGCTAAGAGTTTTGATATTATTTTTATTAACATTATAGTTTAGGTATTAAATATGTTGGACTTATTTCCAGATCAGTTCAAAGCTCTGACATTTTGTTCACAAAATCAAAACACTAGATCCCGCTATATCCAGTCAACATAAAGGAATTTTTATTTTGTGGTTAATTCTGGATTCAAATAAAAATAGACAAATTAATAGTTGTTTATAGGACGATGCAGAAATGTAAAAATTATGAAATCCAACTATTGAAAAGTATAATTTCAAGAGGCCCTTGAATATGTAACTAAAGACAACTGATAGTGAAATACAGACATAAAAAACCAATCAGGTGCTCTTTGCTTCACATCATGTCCCAGTCTTTCCTGTCTTTTCCATTTCCACATGTGCTCCTAGGTAATGTGATGAGGGCATCAGACATGCTGTGATTTCATGTAGAAATGTATCTCTTTACAGCCTTTACAGTTCCCTGCTGCGTGTTTATTTCTGTCCAGCTGGCCACCAACAGTTTCCCACCTGGCTAGATGCATCAGAAGATGTATATCTGAGTTTATATGGCAAGAGGAAGTTTGAGTCACTACTAAGGCACAAGCTGGTGTTCAGCACTACTGCATTGCTGGAAACACACATCCCTTCAGCTGTTATGGAATTCCTGCAACTTTCTGCTGGAGCTGACCCTGGTCACTGCCATAGTTCTTTGACTGTTGGCAGAAAGCTTTAATCAAGTCAATAGGCTTCTAATGCAGAATTTTAGCCTAAAAAATCTTCCTGCTGACACAGCATGTGCTGATCTAGATGATGAAAAGTGGTCTGTATAACAATATTACACAGCATTACATGCCACATTAGAAAAATATGGGCCACATTGAGGTTTTCAAGTTAGTAACTTCAAAGTTAATTATGCTATGCTGAGAACTTTGCAGCAAGCTCCAACATAAAAGCTCAGACCTTGCAAATTTTGTTAGTACTGCTTTTATTAAGGAGTGGAATAAAGCAATGATGTGTAGTGTTCAGCTCAAAGATCACACCAGGTGCAACAGTGAGGTAAGAGAATTCCCTCTCTTCCCCCTCATCTTTGGCTATAAAAAACCTGGCTGTTACCTTCAGATGTGTTTTTACAAGAAATCTGGATGTAACATTAAATTAGAGCAAAAAATCACTCTAATCATGAAGGAAAGTAACTTACTAGATAGAAGTGGTAAAAGGAAATCAAAGCTGCTGACTGGAGAGGGGATGAACTTTTCTGGTGGCCGCAGCTGAGTGTGAGTTTAGTTGGTTCAAATAGAAACATTTGTGGCCCTTTTCTCCTACAGTGATGTTCTCTGCTTTATTGTAAGGGCATTTAAGCCAATTCCTTTTGAAAGAGAATGATCAGGAGCTGTCAATATACACACATTGTTCCTCACTTTTGTCGTATCTTCTGTAACTCAGAATATCTGCACATAGGTTTCTGAATTTTTTACTTTCAAAAATAATTACTAGCTTTAGAAATCTAAATAGTGATACATGGTAATAATACATATGTGTGTGTGTGTGAATGTGTGCATGTATATATTTATAAAAAGATTTTTTTTTAATGGTACTGGATATCTAAACCTTTAATATACGAAGGGAAATTTAAGGATCTGTGTTTATTGAAGTTGGTCGTTGACAGATGTTTATGTCTAGATGAAGAGAAAGCTCTGTTCCATCCTCACTGCATGAAAAGGCTCATTTAGTTTCAGTGAAGTTACTAGGAAAATCCTCAATGTGACAGCAGGGTTAAAAACATGTCATTGCAGAAGCAGTCTCAAAAAGATTCACTTGGCACAAACACCATCTCTGAAAATGTGTGTAGGTCCAGAAAACCAATATAAATCAGACGGCAAGCTTCACAGAATGAAGAGTGGAATTTAATTAAAATCCATCTCATCTGCATTCACACCGATAGGCACCTCTGAACTCAAAAAAAAAAAAAAAAAAAGTCTGATTTTGCCATAATACTGGAAAACATTTGAAGTGTGGCGTGTAGTATTTTCCAGAAGAATTGTGCTTGTTATCAGCATGAAATCCTTTCTGTACTTTGGGCAAATATCTCAACTGCAGATGATTTTGTGTCAGAAATAATTTGATTTGTGGAGCTGGTTGAGAGCATCTATGATGCTACCCTCTATTATACACAAACTTAATTTCAATAACATGCATGTGGCTTATGAAACATTTTTTAGCAGAACAACAATTCTCGTGTATTTCATATACACTATGGCTGACGCTTATCTTTTATCCAAGAGTAATTAAATTTCATCACTGGAGCTGACTAACATTTTGACTAAAAAATATTGCCAGATGCTAAAAATTATGTCTGAAAAAGACAAAGTAAAAAACAAGGATTCCCAGCCCTACAAAGATAGCCAAATCTAAAGGAATGGATCATTTTAATAACTATGACAACATGTATTCCAAAAAATTTCAAGTTGGTGGAATTTTTTCATTTTTTCAGAGGCTATCATAGTCACTGTGGTGATTATGAGTGCTGCTGGACTCATCTTCAAGCTGCTCTGAGGATTGAATAAAATCTTTTAAAAAATAATATTAATAAGAGTATTGAACAGAATATATATGACAAAGGATTAGGTAGCTTGTCTGAGGGTTTATACAGCAAAATTCCATTCAATGAGGGATATTAAAAGAAGATTATTAGTTAGAAAACCAAAAAACATCAACAGGCAGCTAGAACTAAAAGCAAGACTGCTTGCCAACAAAAAAACAAAACAAAATTTAAAAATAGAAAAAGAAATGGAAAATTGCAACAGTAAAATAAAATTTCTGCACAATTAGATTGTCTAATGTACTTTTAATATCTTCATTATATCTTGTAGGGCTATAATAATAAAAAGGGGCATAAGTAAGAGTAGTAGCATTATTATTTTATTAGGATTATTGATCATTTAGAATTTAGTGATATTGAATGTAATTGATTATGATCAAAGAAGAATTGCAATGGAAAACACTTAAAAAAATATTTTGTAAAAAACAAGGTTCTGTGTGTCGTACCAATTAAAAGTAAATAGGACAAAAAAGAAGTAAACACTGAAACTTTTAATACAAGACATACTTCTGAGAACCCTATATTCACTGAATGAAACCAAAAAAATCTTACTAAGAGGATGATAGCAAGCTAGAGTATTCCTGACTTAATAAAATTCTAACAAACATTTTTAATCTTCTCCCTAGTTTTGTACAGAAAATGATCTATTCCTCTTAAGTTTTTCTTTTCTCTCAATCATTAATATAATTTTTAAAATTTTAATTCTTGGTATTGATTTGTTATTGTTCTATTGTTTCTGTTATTAATAGAAATAAAATCCATTGCCATTTATAGAACTGATAGTGATTGCTATCCATTTCTCTTTAAGTAAATACATAGGGTTTTATGTATTAACAATGTGACTATTTAGTCACTAAAACTGCTGCTAAGTAGAGTGGCAGATTCGTCATCTCATCAAACAAAAATTTTATGACATAAATTATTAAAAGCCTGTTTCACTTTGACTAGATGAAAATTAAAGTTGTGAAATTACAAGAGGTCATATCATCATGATGTCATGCTTCTTCTATGCTCTAAATATGATGAAATATTATCAAAGATTCTCTTGTTCCCCACCATAATTCAAGGACTCAATTCTTCCAGTTCCACACTTGTACCTCACATGAAGAACCATCCTTCAAGTTTAAATCTGGAGAAAAACTGCACTGAAAGTCTGCTTCTCTTCCCTCATTTTTTAATAAGTATTTAAGCAATAAAAGTAATTTAGCAAATTAACACAAAAAAAAAAAAAGACCCTAGAAGTAGTTAAGAAAGAAGGTGAAGCCTCTATCTACACTCACACACCGAATTATACATTTTATACCCACAATACACAAGTGCAACAGAATCCCAACGTGATTAGGTGTTGTAAGGGACTTTTGGAGATCATCTAGTCCAACTTCCCTGCCAAGGCACAGTAACCCAGAGCAGGTGACACAGGGACACGTGCAGGTGTATTTTACATGTCTCCTGAGAGGGAGACTACACAATCAGCCTGGGCAGTCTGTTCCAGTGCTCTGCCACCCTCAATGTGAAGCAGTTCTTCCTCATGCTGAGGTGAAACTTCTTGTGTTTTAGTTTATGGCCATTTGCTCCTTGTCCTGTCTCTGGGCACCACTGAAAAGAGTCTGGCACCACCCTCTTGGCACCACCTTAGAGACGCCTGTATGCCTAAATACAAACCCCTCTCAGTCTTCTCCAGAATAAACAGGTGCAGCTCCCACAGTCCCTCCTCATACAAGAGATACTCAAGACCCCAGATCATCTCTGTGACCCCTTCTGAACCCTCTCCTGTAGCTCCTTGTCTTTCTTGCACTGAGGAGCCCAGCTGCGCACAACATTCCAGATGTGGCCTCACTAGAGCTGTTTAGAGAGGCAGGATCCCCTCCCTTGGCCTGCTGGACACATTCTTCCTGATGGACTCCAGGATACCAGGAGTGTTTCAAATGAGAAAACTTCATATGGAAGCCATGAAAAATGTACAGCTGTGTGAATGGACCTCATGCAGTTTTCCCAGGCTCATATAATCATAAAAAAAGGTATGTTTTCCTGTGGCTGCTTCCTCAGGGATGGAGAAATGTTGCAGTAACACGGAGCTCATTGGTACAGTTTCTATGCTCTCACTCATCCAGAGAGGACTGGCAAGATGTCCAGGTTTGCCCACAGCTGGAAGAATTTCTTGAAAATCTCTTCAACATAAACCAAATAAATTTAAGGGCTACTTCAGACATTACTAGAATCTAGCTTCCAACAACGTCCTGATCCTCTTTATTCTAACAGCTTTCCAGCCATACTAAGAAAGAGATCCCTGAGCTATGAAACAGTTCTAGATTTTTATCAGACTTCCTAATGCAGAACACCAGTGGTCAACTTGTGTTGAAACACTCGTAAAAGGAGGAGGTTGAAAACCAGTTTCCCAAAAGAAAAATAATGTAAATTTTCATGTAGAAACAGGTATTTCAACTCCATAATAGAGTAACTAGCAAACTATTAAAGATGAATATAGGATATTTAGTGTCATAAAACAAGCTATAAAATTGATGAATATAATATTCCCAAAATACTCTCACAAATAAATCACACAGACAGTATTGAAATAATGATTAAATTCCTGCTTAACTCACAATATCCCTTAAGATTAAGTATCATGTTTGAAATAATCAACTTATAAATTGATTGAACCTGTGAAAAGGGTTTTCTTACCTTTTATTTTATTCCTCATGGACTGCATATACAAAGGCTACATGATTTTTTTTTTAAGTTGAACCTTTGTAAAAATGCTTAACACAAGATGGTCTTCCTGAAGTCCATGAAACCAAGAATGAAGCCGTTAACAAGATCTATGAGTTTTACAAATATTCCAGTCGTGATGACAACATGGTATTGAAGATGCAATGTTTTAACATGGAAAACTCTCAGCAACCCAGAATCAGCATTTTGCATTGTGGACAGAGTCAGAAGTGAAAAAGAGACAAAAAACACACTCCAGGTGACTCCCTTTGTCACTGATCTAAGTTACAGTAATTTGAAGACATAAATTTACTGTGTAAAGCCAAATTTACACAGTACAAAGTGTTTCAAGGTCATTCCAGAGTCAGTAGGATCAGTGTCAACATATCTGGGTTCAATTCCACATTAGCATTTTTAGTTAATTTCCAGGTTGTGGGATTATCATATCTGAACAATACCACCCTAAAATATGCAGGCCTGTTACTACAAAATAATGTGGATATTTCTTCAAGTTATTTCACCTTGTATGTATTGTATATTATTTAACATTTCCTTTTATGCTTCTGTGTGTTTGCATTTCTAACATAACTGCTTTAATGAATACATTTTGAACAGCAAACTAACATTCTTCATTTAAAGAAGTAACTGAAGACAGACAAATGTATAAAATATTATGCTTGTAGTTTTCCTTTTAAATTTAGAAAATTGCTAAAATTAACTCTGTCATTAAAAAACCTTTTGGTTTGAATTAATGATAGGCAAGAGTATTACTTGGACTATAATAGCTAAATAAGTCTGAAGAGTTATATGGTATTAATAAACTTAATCACCTGTTCTTATTATTTATCAAAGTTACACTCATTGGAATATACATAACAGTAATTGGTGAGGCTTGATGAGCTTGTGTTTTTCTGTCTGTTCGTGTGTCACAGAAATCAAGATCAGCCTTCACCTCCAAATATCTTGTCTGCTTTCATTTAGATAATCTATCCTACCCCCTAAAATTTTAATTCACTCTATATGCATATTGGACTGAAAGATGAGTTTCAGTTGACTTCTAAGCCTTGATGGGAAGAAAAAAAATTTTTGAGCACACACATTGAAACAAATATGTTATAATTATAACAGATTCCTCTAAGAAGCTTTTCCTAATATACTGTTCCAGATGGCCAGTTCCTAATAAGCTTAAAAGCTTCATGGATAAAACCCTGGACATTAGAACTGATAAATAAATTGCTTTAAAACAAAGAAGAAGAAAAAATTTAAAGTTGCAGAGGTCAGTCAGTACTCTGAACCCTGAGATTTTAATCCTTCTAAAGCATACAAATAAGAGAACCATCTGCAAACTAATTCAATTTAGAGATGGCTGTGCACAACTAATTCCTTGCTAGAGGTGGAAAAATGAACCAGATTGCTTAGAGCAAACAAAATTTATTCTGTCAAACAAAACATACACAACCTCCCCCCCTCCCCATATGTTAGTGCTTGAAGAGAGGAAGAAATGCAGAAAATAAATTGAAAGATCACTTCCTTATTTAAAAATTAACAAATCAGTTTCATAGACAAGATAAAGACAAGGTAATAAAGGTTTTAAGTGAAGAATAATTAGAAGAACAGATAATTAAAGAAGGAGGCAATACATTTGCACTTCAAAACTTTTACCAATAGATATACCAAAAACTAGCTGCAAAAAGAGCAAGAGGTCAGAGGGAAAGTGTGGGGGAAGGTTTTCCCACCAAGCAGTCATGGATCTGTCTTCTATAATACTTTGTCACTGACTGTCACATGTGTGAAGATAATCATTAAAAATGTATCTAGCTAATTTATCATAAAGACAATGCTTATTAAAGCTAAACCAAAACAAACTAAAACCCCCTGAAGGTAATTAATAAACAAGAATTGCAACAGGACTGTTAATCCAAGAGGGCGCAGCAGAAGGTCAACTTCAACAACTCTAGAGCCATTGCTGTTTCATATATGGATGGTGCAGGTGACAGAGTAAGGATTACACTTTGAAAGTTTTTTGAGGACACTAAGAGGAAAAGAAGTGAAAACAGTGTGGTGAACAAGAGCAAAACTTGAAATTCTGTGATGAGGCTGGGATATCTCTAAAGCCAGCATGAAACTGAAGTAATTGCAGACTTCTACAGTAAATAACGAGCCATCTTTCCATGTATTGTTATAAAAACAAGCTTCTGGCAGACAGCTGCGTGGAAAACAATGTGAAAAAAATATAGTTTACACAGCTGGTGTTTTGGAGAGATTAGAAACCTCATGCCTTCTTGATAAGACATTTGTTCATATCGTCTGATAACATAATTCTGAGATTCACCTCGAATAAAAACTGTCTTTTTAAACATCTATTCTCTCTGAATATATCTATTCCACAAATTTCCATAGAAAGCCCACTGAAACACCAGCAAAACATGTAGGGAAACTGGCACAGTGTTTGTTGAACAAATGAAGCAGGTTGTATTGGATCCATACTTGGAAACTCCTCAACTTCCAAAAACACAGTCTCAGAAATCTCTAGTTTATCACACTTAAATCACATTTCAGTCTATTAGCACTTTACAATTAAGACTTAAAGAATTTAATTTGTGTTTAGTATCTTTCATGAGATTATGATTGTTTCCTGAGTTATATGGTGCTTAAAAACCACTTCCCCATTTATTTTATAATTAAGATTAACATGCATACCCATAAATGATGACTACAGCAATTTCACAGATTTAATGATGTAGATAGGGGATTAGAAGTCTTTCACCCTTAAAGAAAATAGCTTATTAGTTCCAAATATTTACCTTTTTATAAACCTCTCTGTCCTTACCCACAACAAATAACATTCTTAAATTGTATTTAGCAAAGCTTGGACTGTAAACAAATCTAATGCACCAAGTGCTGGGAAAACCAGCCTATCTGCTAAAATAAAATTAATGGGTAAGGAATTAACACTCAGGAATTAAAACATGTTATTTACCTTTAAATTTTCTACAATAATAACTCATATTAATCTTATCCATTAGCACATTTATTTTCCTTGGAAAAAAAAAGGGGAAACAAAGAACTAATAAAAAGCATTTTAACAGCTAAAATTTCTCAAAACAAACTCCCAACAGTCCAGAATTCTGTAAAAGCAAGAATTTGGGTTCTATAGTTTGATCATATAGTGAAGATTTAAATAAGCTTTTCAAAAAATCTTAAAATATTGAGGAATCCCCAAAAAATTTTCCCCATATAGACTAAAGTAAGTAATTCTCTTATCATGTGACAAAATTGTGAGGTTTAAGAAGAGAGAAGGTGTTTCCATTATATTTGTATCTTAGATGCCATTGAGTTTGAACGTTTGTCCTTAACGTTCAAACTCAAGGGCTAGATAAGTCTCCTTGGATTTTACTTGAAATAAAAATTATTTTAAAGAAAAAACCCAATAGCTTTTATTGGAAATAAGCTTTTCATTTAATGGAAATAAGTTTTTCATTTCTGCTCTGCTCCAGTGCCCCAGTATGAGATGCATGTCATCCCTAGGTTCACCAGTTGCCAAACTATGGTGCAATGCTACCAAATGAAGTTTCAAGGTTATTTCCAGACAATCTGAAATGTTTGTCATAAGGAATTGGGTGGCTATAATATGAATTAAAAGGAGAATGCTTGGAAAACAGGGTTAAATAAAGCAAATTAAGACACAAAGCACAAGGAAAAAATACATAGGTCAAAGGATTCCCCTTGGTTTCTCATAACACCACAAGATAAAGGATAAAGTTTTGGAATTCACCTGTATCTCAGGAGAAGTACAGTACCTAGACCACAGGCTGTTTGAAATATTTTCTACCTCTACATATTTTTTGTTATACCAAAACTCTAAACCTAAACAAAGTTGCATAAAAATCACATTACTGATCTTCAATCTCTGTCTCAAAGGAAAATCAGTAAAAATTCTCTTTCACTTGAGTAAGACCTGTGTAATTATTTTCACTGAGGAAGCACAGAAATAAAATTAAAAACCCTTTCAGTCAAAGACTGATGTTAAAGCTGAGCATGCTGTTGAGGCTGAGCATGTTGGGAAACAAAATGAAAACAATTTTTTTTTATCATCACCATAAACACCAAATTTGATACCATCATAATCACATTTGATTTTTAAAGGTTACAGAGGAGCTTTCTTGTGTCTCAGTTCAGTCATAACTGAGATGCAAAGACAGATGGGGAAAAAATAAAAACCAATGAAATACTTAAACTTTTTCATTTGGTAACCCCGAGTGCAGCTTTCTTGGTAAGTATTTTTCATTAAAAATGTGAAAGATCTCAGAGGCTGGAAAGTATTCTACATATTTGCGTTTTGATGACTTCATTCAAGCAAAACGTGCAAGCTACTAACTGTTAGCACTCACTGAATTCACAGTATAGGGAAACAGACTTAGCATGGAATAGTTGACATCCACAACCAGATTTATCTCCCTGGAATATCTTAGTGTACATACAGGAAAACACATTACAGTAAACTGTGCTTAACAATGCCTATCCTTACACACAGCACAGTAAAAGAATGGCTAAGGTTTTAAACAGAAAAAAAGGAAAAAATATTATTATATTTGAGTGGTTTTCATTTCATTCACTGGTATGTAATGCTAGAAGAGCAATAGATTGGTGTGCTTTTCAAACCTAACCTTGTATAAGTAAGCAAGTAATAATTTTTTTTGAGGTTTATCACTAAAGTAAAGCAGCACAACCCTATGGACAGCAGTGGAAACCTCTGTGAAACACAAAAGGTTCAGTCCATCTACCACTTCTGTTTAACCTTCATCAGGATGAAACTCAAATGCTGTAGAGCATATTTTGCTTACTGCTTTTCATACCAATTATCAAAATAAAAAAAAAGATTGCAAGGATTGCGCAGCTTGGGGGGTAAGAGGGGAAAGTACTGGAGTAATATTTCAGAGAGCTTGCAATCTACTTGGTTACTATTTACACAATTTGCCTTTTTGGTATCTGAACCAGTGATTTTTTCTTTTTAGCAAGATCATTTAATTTTTCCTTGAAGAAAATTAACAAAAAAAAAATGATAACATGATAAAAATTCCAATCAATTTCCAATTCAGACTATTGATCTATAAAGCGATAACTTTCACTAGATTTTGCAGAATGCTGCTTAAATCGAAAGGCCACAAAATATTTCTCCAGCAGTGAAAACAATGAAAGAGATCTGGGCTGCAGAAATGGCAGGAAGCATCCAACCAGTGTTAAACAATAGGAAGGACTTACTGTTCAGGCAGGCAATTTTCTCTGCATGAATATAATGTGATTACAATAGGAGCTGCTGTAGGCTAATGAGCTCCTATTCACTGTTTTTATGGCATGAAACTAAGGGAAGTGTTCAGCATTTCCCCCTGCACTTTCAAGCAGATGGTGCTGTGGTGAGACAGTGCCCTTCCATGATACACTGCATAATCCATGTGCTGCACAAACAGCTCAGAGGTCTCTTCTGTATGTTGATGACATTTAAGATAGACAAACAAAAACTCCAACAAGGCAAATTGGTTTTGCCAAAGGCATTTAATTAATGGGATTTAAAATACATATTATCAGACCCAGCAGAGATTTATAACAGCCACAGTTTTCTTCTGTAAGCAAAATCTTTTGGTGCTTTTTGTTTGTTTTGGTTTTGTTGGGAGGTTTTTCTCATAAGGGTCATCAGCGAAACTCAAACATGGTTGGTTGAAGATAGTCCTTTTATTTAAGAAGATTATCTTCAGAAAATTTTTATTAGAGAAAAAAAAACATAATCTTTTGTTAAAAAAAGAAATATTCATAGCTTTTCGATGCCATTGAATTGAATTTCATATAGGAATGGACTCTTCTTTCACACTTACTTTTCAATATAGCATCCATTATTTATAGTGGCTGGCATTGAGTATGGAAGTTAGGACTAAATATCTTTAAATACTGGAGCATAGTATTATCATAGCTTTTAAATTCAGAAATTAAACAGGCTTTGACCATGGGACTAGAGATATTTTGTTTTAAAAAATATTTTGCTCGAACCACATCTAAAAAATTTAAATTTATAGGAGATATCCAGGCAAGTGTTTTGTGATATCAAACCAAGACTGCCAAAATCAATAAGGAAAAATGATTTTTAAGAGATCCATAGGACAACAGTATTCTTCCTTCACTCCTGAACTACTTCTTGGAAAAGTATGCCCCAAAGCTCGATTACTATTCAAGGCCAACCTCTGAAAAAATCATCCATTTTCTTGAGTGATTGATAAGGTTCAAACAAAAACTTTTAACTTGATTGCAGGAACTGACTGACAAATCAAATAAAGCACAGAGTCACGTGATTGATATTGCTGTACTGAAATCAGTAGAATCCTTCCATTTTAGGCAGGTGTACAAACTGGCATAAGGTAGGCAGGTCACACTCACTGTGCTGGTTTTTGTCCTCTTGAACCCTTCAGAGGAGAACTTAACTGTTTCTTATGCCTGGCCATTGTTACATTTGAGTTCAGGGACTGCAAAGCCCAGATTACCACTGAAAATCCACACGCAGAATAGTGTGATTCAGTCTTTTTGCCAAGTGGAAAAGATTTTGTTTGTATGCTTTGTTTTCCTGTAACTGCTCTTCATTCTTGAATTAGATTTTCTTTGCCAGTTCCAGCAAAATAAAAGCAAACTTTGCTGTATTTCTTCTTTGACTGCAGAACTGAAGATCAATGTCTACCTCTAGTTCAGTGAGAAAGTCTTATTTAAGATTGAAGAACTATATTTTCTTCCATATCTCAAACACACAGTCAAGCTCACTAGAGATGCATTTATTTTGTCTGTGTGGAGCTCTTATTCAGTTTTTATTACAAATGCTGCGGGTGATCATCAAACACTATTTGAAGCTGTGTGCGGAGAAATTACACAGGAGCAGAGCAGGTGCTCAGACTTGCTCAGCAACCACAGAAAGGAAACCACCTCTATATCTGTCACACTTATCAAGACTGCTGTTCTCCCAAGATGCATTGTTATAGTAGAAAAATTAAAGGAAGATCAGTGCATCTTACAGATAGTGATTTTATCCTAGATTATATAGCTTTTAAAGAGAGATCCATTCATTCTTTTAAAAATTACAGACTTCTGTGGTTTAATTAACAGTATTACACACAACTTGTTGCTGGGGAAATGCATATACAAACAAGACCTCCACTCCTTAGCTTATTCTCATTCAGACAATTGTTTGGATTCTCACTTCAAGAGCATAGCACCTAATGTAGTTACTCCTTAGATATTAAAGCAAAAATCAGATAAATCTACATTCTAGGAATTAATGAAACTTGTCCTTGACATAATACACAGGCTAGGTAACCATGGCTTTGATCTATGAGAATCTCTAGTACCCTGCCCTCTCAAAACTCTAAGGACAATGACAAATATCTACCTACTCTAAAATTAAATGCTCACATGCATTCTGCAGTTATGTCCAGAACTCAAAATAAAGCTCGAAACTTAGGAAATGAGAACATTTTTTCCCTATTTCTACCACTAACTCTCTATGTTTCTTCAGTGAGCAAAAGTAACACCAGTTTCAGTAATTTGCAGTTTGCTCATAATCTAAAAGGAACTCTGAGGTTTAATACAAAATTTGCTTTTAAAAATAAGATGTTATGACATTGAAGAGACAAGGTGGAACAGCATAATGATTACTGCTTTTAGGATTAAAAGCACTGTAATCTCAAAGAACATTTTGTCAATGCATAGATCCACACAACACAACTGCATGTTCACACTGTCTGTTTCCAAATATTAACTCAGAGTAGCCACTTGATTTTCCATTAGCATCCTTTTCTGGGTCCATGGCAGTACTTCTAGCCTGTCTTAAACAGCTTTCTCTGCATTCCAGCATTCTTAATTCAAAAAGAACAGCATTTAGTCCATCTTAAACTCACAGGGACAGTGAAAAACCTTATTAAAAATGTACTGATGCACCATCTTCTTGCTCTTGAAAATTTTAAAAAAATAGAAACATTATAAAGATGGCTTCTTATTCTCAGTGGTATGATTTTATTGCTATTTTTCGAGAGTTGTAAAATCTTCTGTATCCTTCAGACTGAATTAGTTTTGGTTCTCAGCAGAGAGCTCTGTATGGTAGGAATCACAACCTGGTTGTCATGATTTCTACACTGACATCAGAGAAACTCCCAACTGTTTTGACTGAAGTAGGGATTTACGTGGTAATAATCTCAGCAACTGATAAGAATGCAGTCATTTATTGAGCTAGTTCAATTCTCCAGTGATTGTTTGGAGAACTGTGTTAAACCTAGGAAATAAGGTACTACATTTTAAATTTTGCAGAATGGCAGCCCTGGAGCACAAGCAAGTCTTCATACAAGTGCCTCCAGGGGTTCATTCATGTTAAAGGAATAGTTAGGCATGAGAGATGATGTTCTCCTTCAGCATCAGGCAGGACTGTTGCTTAGATACAAAGACTGTCCTTTTATTTGTATTCTTCAGAGGAGATGCAACACTGCCCTTAGCCTCACTCCTATGCTAATGCAGTCTATAATTGCCCTGCATGGCACATTTTGTTCCTTAAACAGAAAAAAGGATTCATGAAAATCTTGGGGTTCATCTTCCTAATTGTTCCTATTAATTAATCAGCATAATAAGAGTCTGAAATTAAAGGATACAGAAACGTTGTGTGAAGAGACTACTATATTCAATAGCTCTTTAAATGTAAACTGAGACCAAGAATTTATTTGGATGGACCTTTGAATACATTTCCCCCTTAAAAACAAATTATTTATTTTCTGGTAAACAGCTGGATAGGCAAAGTAACTACTTGTGCTCTGAGATCTCAGATTATATTGCTTCTGGGAAAAAAAAATCCTACTCTTAACAAAATAAAATGTCTAAATATCCTGCTTTCCTGCTTTAAGTTATACACTACCAAAATGAAATTTAAAGTATTTGTGCAAAAAAAGAGAGATACTTTAATGAAAAGATAATTCACTTTGTTTTATTCTTAGAGGAATATACTCAAAAATTAATTGAATAGTAAATGCATACTCAGGACATTGCTTTCTTCATTTCATATGGGTCTTGTTTTTGTTCTTCAGTTTTAAAGATGCATAAAAAATACCAGTATATAATAACACCTATTAACACAAATTTTCCAAAATATTTTGGAAAAAGTAACAAATATTATGCTGTTATTCAGCCTCAGTCTTACATTTATTTAACAATGAACATCCATTTCATTGCTGATGTGTCTGTGTGTTTTACTTTGAATTTACAACGTTTTACAAACAAATTTTTTCTTTGTTACAATTTGCAGTGTAATTCTTACCTGTTGCAGACTATCACAACAATCACTTAACACCACAAAACATGTGTTTCTTCTTTAAAAATGTTTTTTGGATTAGAAATCAAATCTGCTCTAAGATATCTATATCTATATCTATCTATATCTATATCTATATCTATATCTATATCTATATCTATATCTATATCTATATCTATATCTATATCTATATCTATATCTATATCTATATCTATATCTATATCTATAACTATATCATCTATATCTATATCTATATCTATATCTATATCTATATCTATATCTATATCTATATCTATATCTATCTATATAGATATTTACACATACGCAGATGAGATGCTTGCATAAAAGACATCTGTAAGATCTTTGTGCCATGATGTTTAAACTATCCTTTACCATAAGAAAATGCAGATGAAGTTGTCAGAATGCTATTTTTGTTCCTGCTCAATATCACAAACAAAATGACTAACTGCTACAAACGTGCAGATATACCTGCATTGCTTTCCTGCCAGCTTAACCAGCAAACAGGACTGAAGCCATCATAAGATATGAAATTCATTAGCTGTAAGGTGTTAAGGTGAATTTTGTCCTTCCAAACAGCGTGGGTTTATCATCTTACCCTGTCTTGGCCTTTGCAAATTGCAAACCACGCCTGGTAATCAGCCAGGATAATGGCAGCTGGCATAGGCCAAGACTAGTTAGCGCTTGCACTAAAAATAAACATTGCCAGTGACCACATGACCATGCCCATATATTTTTCTAGTACTATAGCAGCACTTTTCCAGGACTGTGATTAGATGTACAGTAAGAAGGGCTCATCAAAAGTTAAGGGCTCATCAGAAAACACTGCACTGTCTAGAACAGGTTTAATGGGATACATAAACATAGTTTCTTGTGTAAAAGAAAATGCTGGCAAAAACCCCTCAGAATTTTAAGAGAATTTAAAAGAAATGAATGAAGACAATTCTGTTTTCTATAACACCATAAGCTCTGGATGTGTATTTTCACTTTTTACTCAATCACACTCAATTCTGGCAGGTGACAGCCGCACTTTTGTATCATTCAATATATTAGCAACAACTCTCTGATATTAAAGTTGTAAATGCCAAAAGTTCATGGATGTTTTTGAGCTCTCTATCTCACATCAGAAATTGTTTTGTTTTCCTTTTGTTCCAAACACTTTTCTTCTGTAAAATGTAAAAACTTTGAAGAAGAAGTTTTAAATAGCAATGTTCACGTAAGTTACTAATTTTTTTTAATCCAAAATAATAATTTGTAAAATCTTTGCTTGCTTTGCAGTTTCTCATAATTGTTTCCATGGCAGGGACACCCAACAAATATATAGTTTACTGACCAAGACCAGCCATTCAAAATCTTTTTTTTTTTTTTAAGTGTTTTCTTGGCAAACTTGATAAGCCATAATTATGCCATTTCTTTGACATCTAGGGAAAATACCCCATAGAGACATTATTGGTGATTTAAAATTTCTTTATATTTCTGAAAAAAAATTTCAAATTTTCTCATCTCAGATTGAATTAATACCACTCTTTGGAACATTAATAGTAACCAAGACCCTAAATCACAGCTTTACCTATTCTGGCGTCACTAATTTTTGTAGTGTCAGCTAAGGAGTCTTTAAATTGGTGTTAATTTGATATTTGCCAGAATAGCAGGAGCTGATGAAACTGAAGGAGACCAGGATCACTCTAAAAAAGAAACTGTTCCTGGAGTGTTCCCTTGAGATTCCTGACCAACTGATTGTTGCTGAGCAAACTCCACAGGTATCTGTTTCATGGATCATGAGGCTTATCCTTGGTGCTGCAAAAAGACTGTATGTGTTCACTATTGTCAAACTGACATTTAATTACCTGCATTACACTAAGCAAAGAAAGCGTTGTGGGTTTGCTTATAACAGAAATAACTACAGCATTGTAGCATGGTTATTTTAGGCATGGCTGAACAACAATCTGATATGGGGTTTGTGTTTTTTTAAACAGTCTCATTCAGTAGGAGAAATTCAGATCAAATTCCAGGAAGTCACATATTCAAGTTCACCTTCCCACTATCTGAATTGTTACCTCAGCAAGTGCTACCTGTAGTTTTATTCTTAGAGTTATGTCATTTTGCATCCTGAGGTAAATCATGAAAACCAAATATATCTCTCTTTCCAATGTCAATCTTTTTTATGAATGAAAAATGAATAATCTTTTTGCAATGTTCTCACTGACATCCAATTTGACTCCATCTACAGAATTATATTATTCATTATTCTGTCTGAGCAATTCTCTAGAAAAAGACTACATGAAGTTCAGAGCAATTTCCATCCAAAAGATAAGTAAGTAAATATATTCAACTCCTGCAGTCTTTGAAAGGTAAGAAATTATATAGATAAGATTTCGTTTGGGCCATGGTTGTAGCTGCAGTGAGGAGAATTTATTTGTAGGCTGTTATTCCTTGCACTCTGTGCATTAGTCATCATATGTATTACCACTTGTTACTGATAGACACTTTGCACTCCAGTTTGCAAATTCAAGAAATGAATCACAGAAAGGATATTTACTTGGGATTGATTTGCAGACTGGGAAAATGCAGCTTGACTCTGCAGTGTAGTAGACACCAAGGCTATGGAAGAGAGGTGTGTCTATCACTGAGAATGAAGAGCATGTTGCAGAGTGCCTCTAGAGGAAGAGGCACTGCTCTAATCTTTGTGCTGGGGCACTGAACACATCACCATCAGCTCTTGATCAGAGAAGCTACTTGAAAAATTCTAAAATTCTGAAACTAATTTTCTCTTACTGTGTAAAACTGCTATACTGTTCAAGGAGCCAGGGCTGGCAAATTGTAATTGTCACCTGAGTGGAGGGCTAATATTGATTTCTTCCTGCTTATGGCACATGCATGCCACAGGTCTTAAGAATTCTGCTAAGGCTCTGCTCTGCTTAATGAAGAGATCCTTTGTTTGATCTAGAGTTGCATTGCCTCAAGACAGAGACTTCTGGCATGAGGATTTCAATCAAAACAATTGCCTGATAATCAAATCATTAATTTTGTTTTTTATGTAATGAAATTTATAAAAAGGGAAAAAACATGATCACTTGCTCTAATGAAAATGAATCCTATTTCTAATTGTCTGTCTTTATTTTAATTACCATAATAAATCTATCTGTCTCAAACTAATATATATATCCACACAGAAATGTTCTTGATCTTACAAAAACATTTTTGGTTTCAGTCCTATGAAATCCTGCTAGTGATTTATAATAAAGTATTAATGAAAAGGCTTCTAAACCAATGTTGCACTCAAATTCAAGCAATAAAAAAGCTACTAATTTTGTGTTCAGACACTTTAGAAAGTAAATAGGAGGGAAAAAAAAAAAAGCAGCACGAAATAACAAATAAGTAAAAGCAATATCTCCTCTGTATGATTCCTCACAGCAAACAGACATTCTGTCAGCAACAGATCTTAGTCAAACTGTTCCAACTGAGAAAAATCCATCAGAAAAAGATACAGCACCAAAGACACCCCAAATATATATGCTACAGCCCAACAGACTGGTGCCTCTAACATCACCTTACATCTAATGCTCAGATAAAATTTCTTAGAAATTTCAGCCGAAGCAATTTATTGTGTGACAGTGTTGCCTGGTATAAAACATAAAACCTTTCCAAACAACATTAAGAATGACAATATAAAGCCAAATAAATCTTTAATGAAAGCTTCCAGGTGCACAAAATATTGCTATATGCACATGTAAAACACTATTTCTCCAATTTCTATAGGGTTAATTAATTAGTATGTCTAATAGATGCATCCAGTAGGAGATTAGTGTCCCCAGGAACTCACCCCTAGGTCAGGCCTTCCAAGTGGGTCTAGAGGCTTGTTTGCCCTATTTTCTTTTATGTCTCTAAAGTTCTGGTAGAAAAAGAGATGTCCTTGTCAGGTATTGTCTGCTTAAGAACAAGACTTAACAGAATTTCAGGAATGTATTAATAAGGAATTAGGTAAAATATGAAAGAGGGTAGGAAAGTACTGGAAGCTGTATTACTACATATTATGAATCTGCAGAGCTACGAATATGAAAAAGGCTAAAAATCTTTAGGCATCAACAGCCCATGTTGTTCTGGCTATGGTAATTTGAGTATATATATATATATATATATATATCCTTGCTCCCAACACTTAAGACTATTTCCAAACTTAAATACAAACCATGGTATCTGAAAATATTCTGGGTTTCCGTATATTTTACTGTAACCATCAATCTCCTGAAAAATCCACATCAAAATCATGACAAAGAAATATCTGTTGACTATTCTTTTTGGCAATGAGTTGCAGTATTCATTAGTGTAGCCATAGGCTCCCCATTAACTACCACAGAGTGAGACATCAGGCAAGGGTTGGAAGAGGGGACCGGACTAGAAATCACATAATCCTTGAAATAACCACAGACACATGAAAAGCTAACACTAACATGAAGAGCAGCCACCAGATTTTCTGACACCAAATTTTTTTACAGCGTCTCCACAGCCACAAAATGCATGATCCAAATAACTACCACCAAACCTCATAACATATATTGAGTTTGGCAATAAAACTGAAATTGCCTCCCAGTAAAGAAATAGCACCAGAAACACAAGATCATAACTGCTATTTATGAAAATAACTGCCCCAAGGTGTTATAGGTCTTATAGTAAAGAGATGAAGTCCTTAAACAAGTTGCAAGGGTTGCATGAAAAAAAATTGTGTGGGTGTATTGGTTTTATATTAATCATCTATTTGAATTATTTTATAAGATTAAAATGACAACTAAATGCATCAGAAGGCCAGATATTTACTAGAAATTAGAAAAAAGAGAAACATATTTCCTTAGATTTCCCCTTCACATCTCATCACTGTCTAAACCATAAAGTTAAATTAAAATCCTGGATACATCACACCAGTCATAATTTTCAAGCCTCACATGAAGACTTTTAGAAAAAAGTTTTAGGTTTGATCTTGGATATAAAATGAATATGAATTCAATCTTGAGCAGTTTATTTGTACTGCATACTATCAGCAGTGAATGAGTTTTTTCTTGTCTAAAACCGAATTTCTAATGCAATAGGAATGAGATATTAGATTGCAGAAATGATTGAATTCTGCTATAGAGAGAAACTCCATTTAAGAGTGTATTTCTGACTTAATATTGAAATTTAATGCTCAGGGTTTTTTTTTTTTTTTTTAAATGAGAAAAACTAGCTCTATTGTATTTAAAAGAAAAGAATTTTTGCAGGCATAAAAACAAGCTACATTTTTTTCCCTGATATCAGAGGTTTATTCAGAATCACTCTTCCAAAGAGCTTCAGAGTGTTTATTATCCACAGAAATGCTATGTGCCTAACTTTGATATACTAGTTCAACAACACTGAGTTCCAGTTGCATAATCAGCAATAAAAGTTCTGTGGTCCCTTAAGAAAATTTTATTCTTCGAGGAAAAAACCATAAATGGGATAGCATTAGGTACCAAAGAGCACATTAAAAAAATATTCTATAAGGCATTACATATCAAAAAGAAATACCACAATCTTCTAATTCAGTAAAAATCTCTTTCATTATCCATCAAGGTCAATCACATCTCATTCACAAGCTAGAATTTGTGAAATGCTGTAACAAATTGCTACTTTTTTTTTTTTTTAATATACCAAAGAATGAATTCAAGTCAGGTATAGAAAAAGATAATTTCTTTGCAGTCTTAAAAAAAAAATTAATATATAATGTTAATATGAATGGAAAAATACAATCACAAAATTAAATACAGCTGTATATAATACTTTAAATAATATATACATAATCATAAGTTATATTATTTTTTAAATATTTTTCCCTTTCTGGTCTTCAATACAGTTTAAGAGTCCTGAGAAAAACCATAAGGCTAAAAAGGTAAAATGTCAATATTGTTCTTGAAAGAAAATATTTTTTTTAATATAATATAGGACTTACATAATCATGTAAATTTCTCTGAGTGCAATGGTATTTCTATTTGGTAGTGAATCAAGTCTGAGTCTGTCATCCAAGAATATCCTCTGATAAAGAAAGGCACTAAGGAAATTTGCACTTCTAAAACCCCAATGTTATGCCTTCTCACCACTCTGAAATGCAAATCAGTAACATTTCACAGCTTTTATAATTCTTACTAAATTTAAACAAATCCAATAAAGGAATCTGGACCTGAAAAAAAGCACCTTCATTATTATTCTGCATAATTGGAATCGTCCTCTAACAGGGATGTACTATATTAATCACTTTCATTACACAGGTGCCTTCTGATGGGACTGAAGCCCCATTATGCAAACACAGGATTTTCTCAGAGTTTACAAGCTGCATAACACAAGGTGAAAAAAGAGACATTACACATGGCAACGTTAGAGCCCCAAATATTGTGTTGGCTCATGTTTATTCATTTACTAAAGCTACTTCCAAAATGTAGTGAAATACTTAAGAGATAGAAGGGTAAAAAGGGGCTTGGGCAGGTGTTAGGAGCCATTTCTGAGGCAGGGTAACAGAGGTTCTTGATAGTAGATCCCTTGGGGTTGATTGTGTGAAACAACATGGTGGTCTTTGTCTGACTTGTGATATGTGTAGGAGGAGTTGCTTCCTCTCACACAGTTTGCCAGAGTGGGAATTTTTGTCCATATGTGTTAACCAGGGTGTGCTTACCAGGTCTCACCCCCATCAGGCCAGGAATCAGCACCTTCCTGTTGCAAATTCCTCCCTTCTGTGCTCATCTCAAGTTCCCACTCTGGTGATTTATCTTATGGCAAATTCCTTCCATGGCCTAGGCAGTGTTTGAGACAGGCAAGGGTGCTCTTTACCTCCTTACAGCAGGATATACAGGAAACCAAGAGAAGAGACAAAAGTTATGCAGGTAGGCATGAAGCTGAGGCCCACATTGAAAGCAAATTAAATATTAAAGAAAGAGTAAAAATAATTAGAAATATGAAACTCTGGTGCCCATATCAGCTCCTAAACAAGGCTAAAAACCTGCCTGAAAAAGTGTAAGCTGGGTCTGTTGGAATCAATTCTACCATATTACCATTAATAACAACTGAGTCCAGAAAGGTTCCCCAGGATTGTTTAATTTACTTGCACAGACCCTGAATGTCCACATATCTGTGATTTATCAACTTACATTCCATTCTATACATGGCAGCAAGGGAGGAAGGCATCACCTTTATCATAATTTCCCTCTACATTATGTGCTCTACCATTTCTGTATCCCTGGGCACAGGAGCATTGGTGCAGCACCCCACTAGATCTGCTCTATCTAATGCACCAGCTCACATTCTATTTCCTCATACACATGCTACTGCTGATATCTGTGCAGCAGCAAATGAGGAAACGTGACAAACTTGCTATATTTGACTTAGCTGGACAGTGTGGTGCATTGGCCTCATCTGGCTGCCAGGTGTCCATCAATGCTGCACTATCACTGCCCCTCTGCTACAGGATATGGGGAGAAAATAGGATTAAATGGATCTGAGTAATCAAGTGAGTGTACAGATCTCATTTCACCCAGTGAAAGACAGAGCCTTTACAGTGTGAGTTTATATAAATTAATTTTATCCTTAAATGAAAGCATAAACACAAAACACAGAGGAGTGGGAAACACAATTCAACTGGACTCTGTTGCTGGTAGCCAAAACTTCCATATTTGCCCAAAGTCTTTAATCAAAAAATTTCAGTGTTAGAACTCCAGAGTCTGCTGAGAGACATTGGGGTTCTTTCTGCGCCCTGAGACAAGAACTCACTGCCAAGGATATTGAGACAGAAGACAGTCAGAAGACTACTCAATCATTTTTGTAGTAGAAACCAGCACACCTTCTCAGCAGGCACCTCACTAACACAGGAAGGGCTCCAGTCACTAACAGCTGAGAAAACTGTTCTTTAAATCATGTAGATATATGAACTTTTAATTCACATCTTTAATAGCAGCTCATTGATCACAGCTTTTACTGAATGTTAAGGGAGCGAAAACATGTTGATTGGAAAATTTTATTCAAGGAAAAAAACCCACAAAACAGACTTTGAGCATATTTTAAATTAATAATTATATATTTCCCCAGCAAAGTTCACATTTTTTCACTGTTTTTTATAAAATATTATGATCCCTTTGATGATCTAAATAAATAAAAGTGGTGAAGGGCATCAATGCCTGAGAAAGCCTCAACTGCAGCAGCTTATGAACTGCAGAAAATTTAATCATGGTCCTGTTGCCTTCCATGAGGAAAAAGTAGGCAAATATGACTTTTCAAGCTCTAATATCTCAAAGCTACTAGATAGATAATAACAAAATTTCAAACCACTATTTTCACCAGCAGGTTAAAAGAAAATAAGTGTTGAATATGCATATATTGAATGTTAATTCATGGTGATCTAGAGATTACTTGATAGTATGCAAGATACTGCATGTAAACATAAATGGAGCAAAATGTAAAATTTTAGTAAAGTTTTCACCAATAATATAGTCAGAAATTCTGAATAAAACACATTCTAGCCCAACAGCAAACAATTACAGAAGGCTTACATGGAAACAAAATGTCACCCATAATACTCTATCATAAACAGCAAAACTCTATGTACTCATATTTTCATGCCCTTCTTGTAAGGGTGAAGAGATTGATAATTCATACTTTCAAATAAATCAAGAAAGTAAAGCATATTTCAAGAATCATAATTTAAAAATAATAATGACCAATTGCATGACAGTAGTACAATACCCTGCAGATAGTTCTTATTTGAAAATAGAGTCAACAGCAAGAATGAATTTACTGTCAAAAATACATCGGCCTCACTATCAAAGATTTATTTGAATGAAGTTCCTGGCAAACGATCCAAGAAAGTAGGAACCACAAACCTTATACTGAGATGTAAATACAGTAGCACAACATTGTAGCCTCAGAGAATTCAGTGATAAACAAAACAAGACTGCAATTTTTGGCAGCAGCAAACTCAGCAAGTCAGCCCAGAGAGCTAATTTGCTTTGAAGTGAAAAAATAAACTTAGAAATAAAACAGCAGAGATAGACTACAGCATGCTTCATAAAATGCAGTCAATAAACACAACTATCCAGAGAATATGAGTTCATTCAATGAGAAAAGACAGTCACGCCAGAAAAATTACAGTTGTATGGTAAATACAAAGTGCAGCTAGAAAACTAAGGGGAAAAGTCAGGATAAAAATAAAAGAAAATAAAAAAATCTCCCCAATTAAGGTACCCCCAAATAAGATCAAAGTCTTGAAGGAGGAAAGGGGGCATACAAACAACTGTCGTAAACATAAAACCATTCAAAGTTACTTTTTGCAAAATTGAAAAATAAAATATTAGACACACAACAGTCCAAATTTTTAATTTCAAAATATTTGTGAAATCCCCAATTATTCCTTCCAGATTTTTTAAAACATTTATATACTATATTTTAAAATTCTTCATTAATTTTTACATTTAATAATGCAATGAGCACTTGGAATACTTTATAAATGCTCAGAGCTTCTGTAGCATTATTTTACCAAGAAATTATACTGTTATTAGATTAAAACCAAATTTCAGTATTTGCAATTTTTTTTCATTACTGCCATTTTTGTTATATTAGTGTCACATATAAATCATAATTCATAGTTTGTTAACCAATATTTTACCAAACTATTTAAAATGGCACTTGAAAGCATGACTATCATGGCTGTAAAAAAATCTGGTTTGGAAGTTGCTTTCAAGTAAAGTATTCATTTTTAAAAGGATACTGCATTTCTGCCTTATTCATAACTGCTAAGAATAATAAAAGATACATTTCTGATCTGCAGTATTTACACTCAGATAAAGCAAAAAGGGAATTGTCTCTGTTACAGACCTAATCTATCTATTTCCAGTATCTGGTTTTAGTGACAAAAGAAGGAATAAGGGGTGAAGAGGATTGATCAAGAGCCCACATGGCCATCCTGCCATTTCTGGTAGAATAATAATTCCTATGTCTATAGGACCAATCAATAAACACAATGAGTCAGTTAGAGAATGATTTTTTCATCTGCATATTATTTAGCTTAAACATTGATCATTAGCTTCAATTAATGAAATATACAAAATGAAGAGACTCCATATCACAGTGCTAGAATTATAAATTACTGTTCTTGGACAATCACTTTGGGAATGGAAAAAGAAAGGGATTGCTTTTGGTTCATTAAAAATATTTTGCTATTTAAATGAGCAATGTATAGTTTTTGAGCTCTGACTCCTCTCACACATGGTCTAATTATAAACAGTAACTGCTCTTCCAAAGGAATGGAAGAAATGATGACAAAACATACATTGAAGAAAACCAAAGTTAGATCCACATTGAGGAGTAGTGGAATGAATGTAACAAGCAAAGAAAAGATTTAACTTTTGAAGTCAGAAGAAATAAAACTATAAATTAGATGGGGCAACATTCTCATTATGTAACAGACTAAAGTAAACCCCATCTGATTAATAAAACAGCCATGATACTGCCTTTTAAGCAAGAATTAACATGGGGGTATGAACATCTGCAATGAAGAGCTGATTAAAGTTTTGGAAAGGCAAGGTATTTTTAGACAGCAAAAAGAAAGACTGGAATTTCTCCTTAAACTTCAAAGCTCAATCTACAATTAAATAAAGTATCTTAATCCTATATATTCTTTTTAAACAAGGCTAAGAATGCATAGCCTTTACTACCGGGATCTGGAGATTTTTAGATTTGCTCTCTTGGGCATCTAAAGAGTGAGAAACTGGTTTTCAGGAAGTTACTGTAAAATAGGTTTGCATTGATCCCTAGAATTATCCATTGCCAACACTCACTGTTCAGCTCCTAAGATTTCAGGTGTGTCAGAAGGTCTAGGCAACTTCACTGATTTTGGCTGGGATAGAGCTGCTTTTCTTCACAGCAGCTAATACAGAGCTGTGATTTAGGTCTGTGCTGGAAGCAGGGTTGATAACCCAGGGATGTTTTAGTTATCACTGAGCACTTTTCACACAGAACCAAGGCCTTTTCTCCCTCCCTCACTCCACCCCACTAGAGAGGAAGCTGGAAGTGCACAAGGAGCTGTGAGGGGACACAGCCAGGACTGTGTCCAACTGACAAAGGATTATTCCATACAATGTGGCATCATGCTCAGCACATAGAGCCAGGGGAAGGAGGAGGAAGAGTGGGAACATTTGGAGCGATGGTATTTGTCTTCCCAAGTCACCATTAAGGGTGATTGAACTGTGTTTTTCTGGAGATGGCTGAACTTCTGCCTGTCCATGAGAAATGGTGAACGAATTCCTTGTTTTGCTTCATTCATGTGAGTGGCTTTTGCTTTACCTGTTAAAATATCGAAGTCTCAGCCCATGGATTTTCTCACTTTTACGGTTCAAATTCTCTTCTCCATCCCTCCAGGGGAAAGTGAACAAGCAGCTGTGTGGTGCTTGGTTGTTGTCTGGGGTTAGACCACAACACCCATCATGTTCAGAGTGTCCAGAATGCTTGTTTTGAGGATATGATGATCATAACCACAAAATTCTAGAAAATTAGACCTAAAATAATGCTGTCTAAATTTATTGGTCTGTTCAAGGTCAGGTCATATACATTTGTTTTAAGAGCCTGAAAGTACTGATATTTCAAAAAGTTTCCCTAATCCATCTACTCTAGCATTAGAAGCTTTTTTTCTGCACAATCAAGAAATCATTCTTCATTGTCATTTAAACCCTGTGGTTTTGTATTACAAAGACAACACAAAGAACAGCTTATTTCCTATCCTCTTGAAGAATTTTTTGTGCACATAAAAAAGTATTTTCTGGTTGTTTTTTAAAATACCTCTTCTCTAGACATCCTCAGTTATTTCACTTTCTCTTTTTGTATAATTCCAGATTTTCTGCCATTCTTATTTGGCTCACAGGGGCTCCAATTGATCCAGATTTTTCTTGGGATACCAGTGTCTTATACTGGTCACAATATTACAGGCAAGTATTGATGTTATGGAGTCAAGAGTAAGATATTTTTCCATGTGTGAGTGAAAAGTGCTCCTATTTATACAGCTCAGAAAAATGTTTCTCTTTAGCAACAACATCATTATTGTTACGTACCAGTGGCTAAGATAAAATTTATTAATTACTTTCCCCATTGTGTTATTTTCCAGAGGCTGCACCTAAGTCAGCTGTGTCTCACCTTTCTGCTTATATGCCAGGCTATCCCTACATGCATGCAGGACTGTACATTTATTCTTCTACCCCATATAATTGAGTAATGAGTTATCCAGTGTGTTTATCAGCCAGTGTGGTTGCTGCTTTTCCTCACTTGCATCAACATTTCAAACAGTGTCTCCTATTCAACCAGAAAACATAAAATTAATTAAAATAACAACAATTTTAAAAAATAATTATATAACTACCAGACACAGCTGCAAAGAATCACAGAAGGTTATATAATGCTGGTCTTCATTTCGACAGCAAATCAATCATTACTTCTTTCCTGGTGCAGTTTTCCAACTCCTTGTGAATTTATTTTGCAACACTGTTTTTGTAGACTATGTTTCCCCTAACTGGAAATCAAGGCAGAGTATAAAGAACCTAAGTCAAAACACTCTGTTTTTTCTGTCAATCTTTAATCCATAAGCCCTTCTCCTTCTCATGGAAGGAAATTAGATTCATTTGTCACTGCCTGGTTTCTTCTCTTTCTGTAACATACCTGTGTATGCACTCACACACGCACAGTTTTACCACCATCCCTCCAGTGGGACCTGCTGTTACAGAACCTGGCAGAACCTGGGGTCTTTTTTTTTGTTTTATTGCTTTTTTTATTAACAGGAGCTAGGTTTCTGTCTCCTATAAATCTACAACTCCAATTGCTGCTGTTATCATAAACAACTAGTGGAGTTTTAGCACATTGCTGTTGATTCAAGACTGAGAATTCTCCAGAGCAAATCATGCACAGCAACTCAAAGCAATACTTAAAAGTGAGCAGAAATTTCAAATAGAGCACAGTGCAGGGAACTAAATGTTTCTGCAGGTGCTTTGACAGTATTTACTGCAAAGGGGAAAAAATCATATTCACACAATCACACAATCACAGAGTCACAGAGTGGGTCAGGTGGAAAGGAGCCACAGTTATCTGGTCCAACCTTCCTGCTCAAGCAGGGTCATCCTGGAGTACATTGAACAGGATTGTGTTCAGACAGTTCTTAAATTTATTTCCAATGGGGAGGCTCCCTCTCTGGACCGTGTGTTCCAGTGTAGGGTCACCCAGGCAGTAAAGAAGTTCTTCCTCATATTCAGGTAGAACTTCCTGTGCATTAGTTTCTGCCCATTACCTCTTCTCTTACTACTTAATACTTGCTATACTGTCATATACTCTGAAAATTCTTTATAAAATTTTATAATACTTTAAGTCATCATAATACTTTTCTCACATTTATTGCAAGGACTCAGTGAGAGAAAAACTGTTATTCAGCAATAGTAGAGAATCAGGTAAATGTTTATTTATATATTGTGGCTTGACTTCTTCCTTTTTGTCATATTCATCCTTCACAAAATATTATTCAGTGTCAAAAGCCGCAGTTGATTACACGAACCGAAACAAAGCTAATAAAAAAATCTATTTAGCCTTTCCTTTTAGGAAAAAAAAAAAAAAACTCAGTGAAAAAAGAACTCTTTTCAAGAAGCTGGAACATCAGAATCCTCTTTTTCAGTTGCATGAGCAAAGGTGGATAATATACCTTTCACTAGCTATCCTTACCTCTGGTCAAGGAGTTGACCTGTGCTTGATAAAAGAGAAAGAGTGAAGATGCACAGAATGAAATGAATGAAATTAGGTCACAGTTCTCTTACTAATTCTAAGGAAAAGTGGATTTTCACTTCTTGGAGAATTGCCAAACAGCTCACTTTAAGCTGTAAGGAGGCTCTCTTCTCCTTGACCCATAAAACAGACTATCTTGTAGTAAGATTCAGGAAACATTTCTAAGATTCAAAGTTGTCCTTGCTGGTTTACTTTTAGAATTACTTAAAATGTGGATGGACAAAAAAAAAAATCTGCACTATTTATTCCAGGAATAACTATTTACTTTGCCTTGTTTACATCTTGCAAGATCAGATGCAGACAGTAGAGTCTTTTTCCATTCCTCTAACCAAATACTCATAAATATTCTCAAGACCCTACAGAGACAAAATCCTTCTTAACTGTTATGATTCATTGGGCTACAAGTTACACACGGACTAAGTGAAGCCAAGTCGATATCTCCCATGAGGTCCAATATATCTCAGTATTGATTGAAGCACTGAAATCAATGGAATTATAATTGGACAGAACTTTTAGGTAACTAGAAGCTCAACTGAAAACTTTGAGGGCTTAACAAATGTCAGAGGGAAATCCTTGGAATTCACATATCTAGAGAAAATATTGCCACTGATTTTTGACTCAACCATAGATATTTTGAAGTCTTCAATGACACTGTAGTGCCTGTCTGGCATTCAAATATCTCTTTTAGAAGATGGACCGGGGTAAGGGTAAACCAAGGGTTTACTATAACAGAGGTACCTCTGGTAACATTAATGTCCTTTCCCTACAGGAATATACAATATACAGGATATGCAAAATCCTTTTTCAACAATCTGATTCCTGCTGGGTGCTAATTCTCCATTGATAGGCCTCCTGTGATGTAGCATAGGTTTCTGGTTACTCCACAAAAACTTTGCTCAGTTAATACATTTCAGGACAACTGATCATTATCCCAACTCTTATGGAAACATGGCTGCTGAATTACAGTAATGGTTTTCGTTATGTGCCATCCTTGAAAGCAGCAGTCCTAACATGTTATTAACAAGATTTTGAGACAAGATGCTTTTTTACTGTCTTAGTGTTCTTTGAAGAGTTTTTTTTCCACCATAGTCAAAGTATAATTGAAATAAAGCTCGTAATTTTCTCTGGTTTTCATAAAATCAAGCAGATGTTCACGTACAATAGTTTTTGGGAAAAACATATGTACACACAGAGAAAAACACATATAAATTAAAAACTATGCATATTTTACCTATTTTTTCAGTATTTATATATATAACATCATCTCCATTCTCCTCCGTGCAAGCATTCCATATGTAAAGAGAAAATATGTTCTCAAAATGCAGTGAAAGTAAATTAAATCAGTGACAGAGCAGCCAGATACTCAGCTAATATAAATCACCTTGGTCTACCAATTTCAGAGGAGTTATATGATCCATTTGGTTTTGAATATGACCCTAGACACAATCAGTTTACTGTTTGTTTGGTGTATGATAATATTTTTCTTCTAGTGATACCTTTATCTAAATTTCTTACAACCCACCTTAAGGCATTAAGAGCACAGTAAGCAAACCCATGGTAACTTATTAACCACTGTAGAAGGGGTAGTAAATTATACTCCTCGTATGGAAACTTTTACATTATTTCCAAGGAGTGCAGCTATATAAAATGCACTCACGCAGACATTCACACAAAGTCTTTCAGCAGAGCACACAGAGTCTTTCAGCAGAGCTTCAGAGCTAAGGAAAGAACTACAGGGAATTTTCTTTTTTTTTTGTTTTGTTTTCTTCTTGAAGCATAAAAGACATCATAGATGCACAGAAGCGTCATATATGCTCTGAAATGCTGCATAGCATGGCAAAGGTTATAAATGCTTTCAGCATGTCTTCTGAGGCAGGTGATATGCTCCATATTCTACCTCGCAGAACCAAGAAGATCTCCAAGTGGGTTAAAAGGGGATGGTGTATGAAGTAGAAGGCATGACAATCATCACCGCAGTGTCTACTCTACCAAACTTATTGTAATCCTATAAAAGAAGTAGTCTTGCGTACAAAAGTCACTCGCATTTGTGCAATCTACACTACTCTGAAAGAAGGGTTAAGAATGGTGTAAGGCAACTTACCGAGTCTGAGTAATGTGATAATAGCATTGAGCTGAATAATTAGATTCATAAGGAATAAGTAAAAGAAAACTTTAATCATCAAAAGAATTGAACAAAAAAAAGACCTTCGGTTAAGAATTTACTTCTGTCCTTTTTTCTGAGAAATACAGATCTATAATCAAAATTCTGTATTTCCTTTTTCATCTTTCCTGGATAGATGTTCAGTGCAGTAAGCTCATTTTTCACATTAGTATCTATTATTCTGCACATCTCTTTCAGCTGCCTAAAACTTTTGCTTTGTGATTCATCTGCAAAAGAAGAAAGGCAATGAACAACTCATAAAAAAAAGATTAATAGAGTTGACGGTATATGATTGTACCAATCAGTGAGCCTAAGCTTGAGAGTTGCACAGTAAGGTCACCTGAGTACTACCCAGAAAAGGATAAGGAGAATCAGCATGAACAGCATCCTTGTCAAGCAAAACTTTTAATTCAGATTTTTACATTTGGCATACATGATAAGTGATATCTTTTCTCTATTAGGCTTTCCTAGTTTCTTTTCAGAACTAAATTGTGAAAAAGAAGTGGAAACTCTGCACAATACACCTTTTCTTTTTTAGCTCCAAGAATATCCTTATCTTGTGTATGATGTGGTAAGTAACATGTCAGGTATTAAACTGTTGATATCCCATAGCCCTTCTGGTCGTTTTTGTTGACAGGTCATTAGTGCAGCTGCGAAAGGAAACCTCTTGTATAAAGTTTCCATTGCATATCATCACTAGAATATCCTTCTGATTTCTGCCTTATCTTTTAGTTCTGTGCATCCAAACTTGCAATCTTTCCTTTGCCTGCCTATACAGAGGAGATGGAATACTGGTCAACCAAATGGGTATACATTTTATGTAATTAATTGTCTTCTATTCAATTCTTTTTTTTTTTTTTTAATTTGGGGGGATGGGTGCTGAGGGGGTTTTCTATCTGGGTGATTTTTCCCTGTCTTTTAGTTGTGAATATACACATTTAAGATGTTCTTTTGGTTTTGGTTGTTATATATTCAAGTAGACAAAGCTATTTAATATAGTGCAGAACCATGTTCTCCAGTGCTGAGGGTGTTTGTAAACCTCAGGCAAACATGAGTTTTTTGGTTTTTGTTTTTGTTTTTTTTAAGGAAATGGTGATGTCTTAAAAAAACTGCAGCCAATTTTTAAAATTTACTTTTAAACTAACGTCGTGGAATTCTAAAACCACAGGAAAAAATAAAATCCCACATGAGTGAGAGGGTGAAGGAAAAATTTAAAATTAATTATAGAATCTACTCATCTCTAATTATCTGATTGTCACAAGTTCCAGATTTCTTTACAGATTCATCCTGTTCATGGACCAAAACCCAAAAGATTATAATATGTAATTACAGGATATTGCAAATTATCTAAATTCTGACTTTGCTTGCATACCTTTAGTGGCTGATAAGAGGACTTTACTATAATTTTTAAAAGTTAGCAATTATTATTATACATGTAATTGCATCTCAGATAGATATATTTCATCCATTAATTGTATAATTATGAGTATTACCATACAATTAGCATATTAGCAGATTAGTAAAGGTAATAATGATCAAATACTTGTGATTAAGAAAAACTCTTCCATTTAGGGCAGAAGGAAAAAATATCTGGAATTACTCTGTTTTAACAGGAAATCCAACATAAGTGTAGTGGGAAAATTTAGCCTTTAGAAAAATCAATGAAATTTTTTTGTCCTTTTTGAATCTAACTCAAAAAAGTGGTTAAGAGAATGTAAAAATGCATAACATGTGAATGGAACACAGTATGACCACACATGAAAAACTCTTGCATCTCTTTTAAAATCTTCATACATTCAAGAAAATCTGTCAAACTTCATTCAAAATAAACAATAAAAACTGAACAGTAACATCAAATTATCAGAAAGTGCTTTTTCATGTTTTCCTCATTTTTTGCGCAATTTTCTAGATAAGAATAGCAATCATTCAAATTAAAATCATCTTCTTTTTGACATTAAAAATACGATATATTTATATCTTTAAATTTATTTTCCTTTCAAAATAAAGATTTGCTTTACCTTCTTGTGACAGCAGGAATCGATTTCCTAAAAATCCCTCACCCATTTTCAAAAATTAATCTTTGGAAAGCTTAAAATGTCACATCATCCAGATTATAAGTTTTTACTTTTAGGCTGATTCTTCACCTGCAGAAAGTAATTTTGTGCAGAGATTCTTCATCACAATTTTTTTTTCTGAGAGACTTAAAGAAAACTGGTTCTTGTCATCTGCATAAGCTTTGCCACTGGGAGAATGAAACAAAAGATCTGTCAGACAGGCAAGCTCCCAGCTCCCAAAGAATATAAGGTAGTATAAGTGAGTAAACCTGCACAAGATATTCATATGTGAAGACTCTGTTAAATAACAGGGGAAAAAATTATCTCTGTCATCATTGCAAGTTCCAATCTTGTTATTACAACCCCAGCTGCAAAAAAATAAACTAAAAATCTTTTTAATTATTCAATATTTTCTCAATTTCTCTTGGCTGTTAGATTGGCAATTGGTCTACTACCAAAATATCTGGATACTAATGGATAAACATCATGGCACTTCCTCATTTTCTTCCATAGATTCGGTAGAAAGTTTTTCTCAAATGTCTCAAGAGAGTTTTTCTACTGGACCAGAAAACTGGTAGAAAAGACATAATGGGAAAAGGACTTTGTAGGAGGTAAGGTATGATGTAAATGAAATGATTGTCAGTACCTATGAATAAACTATAAACCTATGTCAACTATGAAAAAAATTAAATATTTTAGGTTTTCAGCCTTCATATATGCAAATAGTAAAAAAACCCCACTCTTTTATGAGGGAACTTTGTTTTGGACATCCTCTAAGTCACTCAGATATTTCATTTGAACAATTGTTAATGACTGCACTACTACAACTACTTATAATAAATCCCACAAAGAGACATCAACATCTCAAACAAAAACCACTTAAGTACAAGCTGTAGTTATTTTTTTCCTCAACATATAATAATTTTTTTGCACAAAATCAAGTCTCAAAATCCGATTTCTGTTCAACTTTTCTATTTGTTTTGGACAGTCAAGAGCAAAATATGGCACTTTCTTTTTTGCCAAAGAAAAAGTAATGCTTTATTTCAATGTTTTAGTGCAGTGGAGGACTCCTGGCATGCTATTAGATTAGTAAGGAAAGTGAAAGAGATACTTAAAACAGGAATAGGTTGAAAACCTGACCATAGAGTGGTTAGAATGGGAGCACATATCAAAGGTCGTTCATTTTCCCAGATAATGCAAATCCAAAGGTCATTTCACCAGTGGAAAAAAGTCAGATTCTTAATACACTATATCTTGAAGGAAAAAAGTGCAATTTAAACAGTATATGAGATAACTAAACTTCTGAAAATGAAGCAAAGAAGGGGTTTTAAAAGTTTGAAAGCAATTCAAATTTAATTTGAAATGGACTGAGGAGCCTTTTAAATTTTATCTTTACATGTTCTTTTAACTTGTAAGAATCCCTTTGAGGACTGGTTTAATCTGCATAAGTACATTATGTGCTTTCACAAGTCTTTCATAATTTGTACTCCAAACGCTTCAAAATCCTGGTTTCAAGGGTCTTTTTGGGTGAGTTTTTAGGGTTGTGGGTTTTTGTTTTTTTTAAATCCATGCTACAGTTATGAAATGTAATGAAGAAATTTCTCCTGGGAAAGTGATGAAGGGCAATTAGGACATCAGAAATTGAATCAGTTAAATGTCAAAGGCCTAGGGTTCAAAAATGCATTAGAAAAAGAGTTAAGTTCCGAGCACACTTAAAATTATATTTTTAATTATAAAATTCTCAGAGATTCATATTGTCCTCTACCAATGTCATTGTTGAGGCAATCATATCCATAATATCTGGTGTAAATTCAATTTTATCTTCCACTCTGCTAATACAAAGTGCTAGCTCTATTACTTCAAGCACAGTGATTTAGACCAGTTTCATATACATTCTACAGTAATGTAAACTGTCTCTAAGAGAAGGAGAAGCAATTATGAAATATTTTCTCATTTCTTTTTCTCCTTATAGAAAGCTCACAGACAATTTGCAGGGATGTAGGATGATGGTGTCTCACAGTGTATCAGCTGCTCCACTGATCATGCCAGTATGATTCAAGACTTTTGGTGTCAAACCCATCAATTCAACTTGGGTAATTAACTTTGCTCCCACAGATGTTTAAGGCGCCTATGGGTTAATTAACTTGGGGTGGCATTCATCAGGGTAACACCCACAAAGAGTAATCTGCCTACACTGGCATTCACTAAGTATTATTGTGACACTTCTAAGAGACTGTGAAAAGAGCTGCTTGAAACTGTTGGAAAAGGCATTCTTTCTAAATGCAGTTTTGTTAATTTAAAAAAATTAAAAATCAGATTATGCAATGGCTCTTTCTTAGTGTTCTTGACCAAAATCAGGCAAATTTCAGTCAACGATGATAGATTTAGTCCAAATATCCAAAATTACAGAGCAACCTGAATCACTAGACCCCAAACTGCCTCAGCTACAGCACCCATGCAGGATGTTGCTCAAACTGTTACCTGGAAGGCTGGGTAGATTAAAACTATCTTTTTTTTTTTTTTTTTTTTAAGCTCAAATCTAGATCTGTTTTCATGTTTATGCTTGGAGATAATAATTTTTTTTTCAAACTCCCCTCTCTCAACCGCTTGTGCAGTTTATAGACCGAGATGTTGGCAATTACTCCACTTTGTGTATTTTTTATCTAGTCCTGGAATTCAAACCATCTTGGAGATGACTGGGGACTTGTCAGTACATGCACTGTTTGCTCCCTAGGAGCAGCAAAGACACAATGTAGCCATTAATTCTATTTTACAATTCTAGGGGAAAAAAGAGCAATAGGCACTAAGAAAGACTGACATGTACAGTGGGATTTGCTTGGACTATTTTTCCCCATCTTAAAAAGTACTGAGTTATTGATGCTATGCTATTAAAAAAAATCAATTTGACTGTAAAAATCTACCTCTTACCAAGGATGACTGAATGAAAAAAATTGTGGAGTAAAACACCAAATAACTGGCTTGTACTCAAGTACTTACTGAGTTAATTTATGACTTTTCATTTCTAAGAGCTACTTAATTTCCTAACCCTAAGCAAAGAATTCCTCTAGCAAACAGGAGAAATCCCAACCCATAAACATCTTCTCCAAGAGATATTTTAAAAAGTATTCCACCTCTCCTTTGATTTTGAAGAGCTTCTTTCAGCTACATCAAACTGCATGATTTCCTATTAAGGCTTCTACGAAAACTGTTCAGATGTATTTAATCCTATTGATTTTTTTTTTGCAACATTAAAAACTGTAGACATGGTATCAGTCAGTGATTCAAAAGCACTGAAAGTTCTTCAGGCCAATAAGTAATAGTAAACATAAGTAAAAATTAATAGATGCAGATGCTTAAAGTTATTTCTCCTTCTGCCTGCACTGGTAGAGATATTTTAAGGCCTCTCAAGAGTCAATTTAGTAGCGAAAGAGTTACAAACTTGACAACAGCTTATAAACCCTTATAAATCCTCAGGTTATGAGCGATGTGGCTACCAGATTGAAGAGCTTTTCCTGCTACTTGCCAAAGCATGTAACGACACTATAATTACGAGAAATTTCTTTGGAGCATTTCTTCAGTGATCTCCATCAAGGCTGCCTGGAGGCAGAGAGGAGGCTGTGACTTCCTCGGGTCCTGACTCACTCACATCCTTGCTATGGCACGTGCAAACACACCAGGTGTACTCAAGGTGCAATAGGCTGACATCTGTCTGCTGTCCAACCTGTTTGGCTGAGTTCCCCTGAACTGTCTTGAACCTGTCAGAGCTGCTGCACACACGTACTGGGCTGCAAAAACTCAGACGCAATTTGACCATTTGCTGAGTTCGCAGCAGAAGCATTCAGCACAGAACACAGGAAAATCTGGTGTTCACACTAGTTTGGGGACAGCTTCAATAAATGCTATAGGCACATTTGCTATGTCTAATCAACCTTAGGAGAAAATTAGCTGGCAGTTAAGCAAACTAATGCAGTGTCCTTTATTTGATCTTCAGCTTTCTGGAGATACAGAAAATCAATTGAGTTGCAGTGCAGCGATTGTAGGCCTGAGCATAAATGTTCCTTGCCATAAGAGAAATCACTCATCAAGCACACTTCTTTGTTTCAGCATGCTGTAACAATACATTATAAAGTATTTAATGCAATTTTACTTCATTCACATGAATAGACAAAGGGAGCTGCTCTCCATTCCCCTCTTTGTGACACCCTCTCCCTCCAAAAAGTATCAGGATGATAAGTTAAACATTCAGCGTGGCTTATCTTAAGCCCGCTCTGCTGACATCCATTGTAGTGATTTTAATGATTCACAATCTATTTTTCAGAAAAAAAATGTACTCAGCCTGTCAGCATCAACATGATATGTTCTCTGAGACCACACAGTACAGATTTGTATGCGGGTTTCAAGGCAATCTTATAAAAAGCAAATCACACAAACACAACTTGGAAAAGTTTAGAGACACAATGGATCCCACATTCAATGGACAAGATCTTCACAAAGCAGTTCAAATCCTCGCTCTGAATCTTGGAGCAAGAATGAGCACTGAAAGCTCCCACGTGTGCCATGGACCTGCACTGCCCATCCCATCCTGTAGCATGTTAGCTACTGAGCTGAAACACAGAAGGGAGAATACCAGGATTACATTCTCCACTTTGTAAGCAGAAACTAACGTAAAAATTAGAAGTGCATTTTGAAAAACTCCAAAACAAGTGGACTCAACACATCTGATTTCTACACTCCCTCCAAACCATAACACATCCAGCTGAAACTGAAAACTCTTTAAGCAGTTTGATATGCAAACTCTTTTTTGATGGGGAAATAAACTAGGCACTTAAAAGCAGTAGATCCAAAACAACCCAGTTGCAGTCCAAATCAATAAAGAAAGCCACAACTATTGAAACCATAGAAGTCTGTCTCCTCTAGGTATTTAAATATTATTTGGACAGGATTTTGCATGAGCAGAGCAGAATCTAATATTAATATTTAACACTAAATTTCACAAGCATTTAGGGATTCATTGTGTCTTTAGAATTCTCACCATCACAGAAAACCCAACATAATTTTTTTCAGACTCTTCAAAGACTGTAAATAGCATGATTCATTTTGTTGCTGCAATTTTGCTGTCAAGTCTTTTGGGTTTTAGTCTCTAAAAGTCAATATCTGAAATTTTAAACCCCTCAAGCTTCAATTTCATAGTGGCTTTTCATACCAATTAATATCAACCTTGACTTAAGTATTAGAAAATTACAGCATCTTTCAATCATAGTGTAATTAAAAAAAAAAATCTTCAAATGAATTGAGCATCAATTCAGAGCAAATCTCTATTTTCACTGTAAACACAGTGCCAGAATTCTTCACACTAAAAAGTGATCTGAAAGCAACTATTAAAGGGATTTTAATGGAACCTTGTGTCATCTAAAATTCAATTTACAAAATGAGCTACATTTTAGAAAACAACCCTTTAGACAAGCAATACCGTTGCAGCAATTTTGAGTCAAAGTTCTAGTTAAGCCTAATTTGTTTCAAAGGGTTTATAGTTATAAATACAGATTTACAATATTGTAATGTCTTAGTATATGTAACTGACTGAATTATATTTCTTGCTTAACACGAACCTGCCATCTAAAGTACAAGTTCCAGAAGTTTCACAGTTCTTATTGTTTCTGCATAATCCCCCTTGGAAACAGATTTGATAATAATGAATTATTATACAGCGTGGTTCCATGGTTTAACCCCAGCCAGCAGCCAAGCCCCACACAGCTGCTCATTCACTCCCACACCAGCAGGACTGGGGAGAGAACTGGAAGGGTAAAAGCTGGAAAAGTCAAGAGTTGATATAAAGACAGCTTAAAAGGGAAAGTAAATTTGTACACAGAAAACAGTTAATTGAGTCACCACTTTTCAAGAACAGACATTTCCAGGAGAGCAGGGTTCCATCACATATGACAATGATTTGGGAAGACAAATGTTATTGCTCCAAACATCTCCCTCCTCCTCCTTTTTTTCCCCACTTTATATACTGAGCATGATGCCACATGGAATATGCTTTCAGTAAGTTTGGGTCACCTGTCCCAGCTTGTGTCTTGTCTCAAAGCAGCATGGCGCACAAAAAGCAGAAATGGCCTTGGCTCTGTGCAATATCTGCTCAGCAATAACAAAAACATCTCTGTATTATCAGACCTGTGTTCAGCACAAATCCAAAACACAGCCCCATAGCAGCCACTGGGAAGAAAATTAACTGCCCCAGCTGAAAACAGTGCATGTGGGTAGATTTATATAAGGAGATCCATCTGGGATTGATCCAATCTTTGGTATAACTCTCAGTCTTTCAGAGTGTTTAAGGAGGGTGCAAATACAAACAGCAGAACTGTAACACTTTTCTAAGCAGAGAGTATTCCACACTCCATTGGATTTAGAGATATACCCCTAACATGCTAAAAATAAAAGAAAATGGTCTTCCAGACTCTATACTGATATAAAACAATTCCAAGTCAACAAGTGGTAGTCCTTATTCTGGTTTCGAAAAGCTCCTAGCAGGTCTTAAATTTCAAGGCTTAGTACACTAATGAAATTATTATGCCCACTGAAAAAAAGTGTAAATTTATTTAGTATAAGTAACAAAGAGCAGTATAAAAAAATTTGTTGCATGTATTTCCTTTTTTGGTTTGATATTGTAGCCACTGATGTAACTGTTATAAAATGAAAATGAGACATTCCAGACAATGTAGGGATAATTTTTAAAATCAATCATAAAAAACATTTTCCACATCATCTAAGGAATTATACAGTAAAATTGATGTAGGAAAAAAAAAAGTCTTAGTTTTTTTTGTTTTTAAATCAGGTCATTATTTTTTATCTGCACAGAGACAGGATGACTTGCTTCCTCTATATAATCTTTTGAGCTTTATGTTTTCCTGACACCTGAATTTTTTTATCTTCCAAATGTAGCTCTTGAAAGCATGAAGGATGGCTCTATTTGTCAGAACATTTATCCTAAGGTGAGCAGCTCTGTTTCAAATCTATTTTCACCTGAGATGCTTCATGCCTTTGACAACAGTTCCCTAAACATCATCTAATTTGAGCCAGAGTCACGCTTCACTGCCCTTGGGGAAATGAAGAAACTGTGCAGAAAAGAGCACAAGCTTCAGTGCATCATGGAAAAAGAAGGATGGCTGTGAAGACATAGGAGCTGAGTAGTTAATGCTGAAACCCCATTCACCCAGGAGTAAAGTTGTTGACTCCAGAACGTTCACCTATTCTCAACAATTTCCCTGATCTACCAGTGGCTTAAGAAACAAGCAGCTGCCACTTTCAAAATGTGAGAGCTCTTTACACAAGATGTCAGGTTTTTAGCTTATAGGACTTGGAGGGGGAAAAAAAATGAATGTTTTTGTTCTTTCCTCCCTCATTTAAAAGGATTTCTTGGGAATTTGGAGTGGCCTCAGTTGACTGGGAACTGAATAACAACCCAGTTTTTCAAAAGGGCAAGAAAGATGACCCTGGAAACTACAGGCCTGTCAGTCTCACTTCAGGGGCTGGTTAAGTCACAGAGAAGATTATTCTGGGAGATACTGAGAAACATCTCAAGGAAAACAAAGGCAGTACAGCTTCACAAGGAGAAAGTACTGCTTGTCAAATTTGATTTACTTTTCTGAAAGGGTAACCCACCTAGCTGACCAAAGGAAGCCAGCTGATGCAATCTGTTTGGATTTCAGGAAAGCTTTTGGTACCATCTTCACAGGATATTTCAGGACAAAATATCCAGGCCATAGCTGGATAAACACAGTGTGTGATGGGTGAGAAACTGGATTATGGGTCAGGCATGAAGGTTATAGTGAATGGTGTGATGTCAGACGGGGACCTGTCACTAGTGGGGCTCTGCAGGGCTCTATCGTCAGCCCCAGGCTCTTCAACATCTTCATTAATGACTTGGACACAGGACTCCAAGGAATACAAAGCAAGATTTCAGATGATACAAAATTGGGGGCTGTTGACTTCCTTGAAGGTCCTTCAGAGAAACCTCAACAAAATAGAGGGCTAGGCCATTCCCAATTGTATGAAGTTTAACAAGGGTGAGTGCCCAATTCTGCACTTGGGATGGGGCAGCCCTGGATGTGTGGACAGACTGGGGAATGAGATGCTGGAGAGCAGTGCCACAGAAATGGACTTGGGAGTCCTGGTCAATGGCAAGTTGAACCTGAGTCAGCAGTGTCCTGGCAGCCAGGAGGGCCAAGCCTGTCCTCGGGGACAGCCCCAGGCACAGCATCACCAGCCGGGCAAGGAAGGAGATTGTCCTACTCTGCTCTGCACTGGGGCAGCCTCACCTCCAGTGCTGGGGACAGTTTTGGTGCCACAATATATGAAAGACATTAAAGTATTAGAGAGCATCCAAAAGAGGGCAACAAAGACGCTGAAGGGCTTTGAGGGGAAGCTGGATGAGGAGGGGCTGAGGTCGTTTGGTCTGTTCAGCCTTGGGAAGAGGTGATTGAGGGAGATCTCATTGCAGTCTACAACTTCTTTGTGAGGGGAACAGGAGGAGGAGACATTTGTCTCTCTGAAAATCAGTGATAAGACCTGAGGGAATACCCTGAACTTTTATCAGAAGAGATTTAATTTGGATATTAGGAAAAGGTTCTTTCCCCAGAGGCTGTGTGGGAGCTGGAACAGTCTCCCTGGGGAAGTGGCCACAGCACCAAGCCTGACAGAGTTCAGGAAGTATTTGGACCATGTTCTCAGGAACATGGTGTGACCCTTGGGGTGTGACCTTTGGGGTGTTCCTCTGCAGGGCCAGGAGGTGGACTTGATTCTTGCGAGTGACTTTCATCTCAGAATATTCTGTGATTCTGTGAATTGCAGCTGTTTGGTCTTGGCAAAGATTGAAGTTCCTAAGTTTTATGTGAGTAGAATTAAGAACAAATAAAACCCAAACAAATGAAAAAAGTACAATATAAATTTAATTTTTCATGAACAACTGAGGTGTTCACAAAAATGTTGAGTCTCTGCTTCATATTATCACCATCAACAGAGCTTTCATTTTCTTGGACTATTCTGATTAACAGAAAAATAAGTAGAAAACAGAGAAATAAGCATTAACAGAAAAATAAGCATTGTTACTGCTGTCATTTTTTCTATTAAACTGAAGAGTACAGTTTCAATATTTTTGGGATACAATTTCATACATACATCAATATTCGTATTGCCTGTGCAGAGCACTTATAGTTCATTTCTGGCCAGTCATTCTTCTACATTGCAGGAGTCCATTGTATCACTTTTCTGCAAAATAAGATAAATCAGACTGTTGTTGAAAAGACCACATGCAATGCAGTCTTTTTTACTGGATCAAGAAGTGTCAACTAATAGGTACAAACCAGGAAGATTTCACTCATTTGTCTTATTAAGGGAAGTTAAAAATAACTATTCATCATCATAGCTATATGTTCAGCTGTATCCTAGTGTATTATATATCTAGTTCCTGACTGTGCTAACAGAACCTCAGTGCAATCAACAAGACATATGGAGGAAAGACTGAACAGTGCTTCAGCCATCCATCATGATTCTGCAGGTCCTGCTGAATCACAAAAAGCAAAGAGCTCAGAATCTTGAACACCCAGGGTTGTAGGAGGACAAAAGTGCTTTCACTGAAAGTGCTGTTTTCTGTTAGAAATAGAAATGTGTTCACAGGCTTCCATGTTCCTTTCAAACTACAGAAAAAGAAGATTCTGGAATAGTTTGATACTTTTCCTGTTGGACTTGAAGTGATCAGAAGAAGAAAAAAGAGATTTTTACAGTCAATTATGAACAGGACACTGCATGGTATATGCTGTCCCTCACTTGCGTATAGGTAAAAGCAGAATCTTCAAAGATAAAAGAACTAGGGATACAAATAATCAGATACAGAATCACCTTTTCTTGAAAATAAAATAAAAAATTAAAAAAAAAGATGTTATTTGTCACAAATGAACAAATATCCGTCCTATAATTTTGTTTGCCAGATAGTGGCATCAGTTACAGTGTGTAAACCTGTATAAGACCCCAACATCCTAAGAAGCATGTCTAGGACTGAAAATCCAAGCAACAAAACAAAAATACTTTTAGGTATAATTCCATCTGCCACCTCCCCTAGAATTGCACTGCTTTCATAGATCTTTCTTGGAGAAGCAACATACCTCATGGTTTTGGGGAAAAGCATAACCCCTGCAACATGTACAGCTGCAGTGCAGCACATACTGTGATGTTAATTAGAAACTTTCTGAATGCCAAGAAGAAAGAGATCCTAAATATAGCCAGTTCTGCAGATTATAAAGAATTTCTTTTGTCTCTGCACACCTGCATAGGCCAGGGCAGTATTTTATCTTGGCAGGGCATCTCGGACTGGTATGCACAACCTCATGATAAGTGATAACATTTTAAATAAAGCAACGTTAAGAAATCAAAGGACAACAATGATATCCTCCAATGTTGTTAATATGCTTAATGCCTAATACTCATTGTCACTTATGATGTAATTGTTCTTCACAACTTGCTGTCCTGGGATACGTCTCCCCATCCCTGAACAACTAAGCAAGAATCCCCAAGGCAGCCATAGAGATATTCATAACCCTCTACATTACTGAAAACCAGCAAATTAATTATTTAGGGCCTCACAACAATTTCAACATGCTAATAGGACTGTACCAGAGCTCAAGGAATTCATAGCTTAGCATAATTAAGCATTTTTGTGACTCACACAGACCACATGAGTGCAGAGATGATACATCCTTCTTGCAAACTAAGGAAAAGAGAAAACTTGAATCCACCAAGGAATTTCTTTTTTTTAAATTGATCTAGCAATTACCTCCCAAATGCAGACTGGAAAATGATCTCAGGAAGTAGGGTTTTGAGTGTAGGAAGTATTCAGAAAAGTCCCCAGCTATGACAATACAGCCAAGTCTTACTGGTACTAAGTATTGACATAAATAAATGTTTTTCTGAGAAGAAAAAGTTTTCACGCTTTATCTAGTCCTGTACTTCCTGAAGAATCCTCCAGTAAGTCAAATAAGCAAAGCTGAAAAATAGGAGCTGAATTAGTCCTTTGAATTTATGATGATGTCTAAGAAAGAAAGACCTGCACTTTACTATGTGTCCCTTTAAGAACTTGCAGGGCTAGTGACTGGAAACATTAATGTTTAGGGAGGGTTTGATTACAAAAGTGACAATAAAAATTTGCAGCTGTCTGGTTTTCAGTGTTCTCCAGCAAATAATTACTCTGCAAAAGGTTTTAAAGTGTTTTCTTGATTGCTAAAATATATGCTTTGTCTGGCTTTTTGCATATATAAATATTTGGTCAGAATTTTGGTTTTCAGACACAAGTCTCACTAGCACACTTTGTTTCCTGTCAAAGTAGAAGCATTTTTCAGAGTATCATCATGCATTACTAATGTGATATCACCAATTTAAGGCAAATGTAGAAATAAATTCCCGAGCAAAACAAAAATTTTAGAAAAAGCATGTCGATTAAAATGACAGTAACTTAGAAGAATTTCTTTAAGATTTTAAGGGACATAGGTCTTATTAGCATTGCAGACATTTGGCAAATCATAAAACCAACAGGCCTTTTCTGTGTCTGAAAGGAAAAAGCAGCCTGATGGAAGTCATGCTCCCGTCATCCCTAGAAATGGCCACACTGGCTCTGGCTAGGATAATTTTATTCCCAGCAGTGAGTACAGTGATGTGTTTTGGAGTTAGGATGAGGATAATTTTCATTACTGCTGAGCAATGCTCACACAGAGGTATTTTCTGTTCCTCACCCCACCAATGAGAGGGGTCAAGGTGCACCCAGGGCTGGGAGGGGATGCAGCCAGGGCAGCTGACCCCAACTGACCAGGACCATACAGACATTCCTCACTGTGTGGTGTCCTGCTCAGCAGACAGAGCTGGGGAGGAGGGAGAAAAGGAAAGATGTTCAGAGGATGGTGTATTTCTATCCAGGTCACTGTTATGGGTGATGGAGCCCTGCTTGCCAGGGAATAGCTGAACACCTGCCTGTCATGGGATGTACTGAATAAATTTCCTATTTTTCTTTCCTTGTGTGTGGCCTTTGCTTTCCCAATTAAATTGCCTTGATCTCAAGGCACAAACTTTCTCACTTTTACTCTTGCAATTCTCTCCCTGGCATGGATAAGTTATTTTCTAATAAGTTCTTCCATGTGGGATGCCTAAAAAGTCAAAGGACCTTGGCTTTTTTTACTCAGGGAAACAAATATTTTCTTCAAGTTAAACAAATTATTACAGCTACACCTGTGGTAGGAACATGTTATTGTTATTTTACATTTAGGCAACCTCAATCATTACTGCCACTGCACTGGGAAAAATACACACATCAACTTTTATACTCAACTACAACATTTTTTTGTGGATCCACTTCCTTAAAACAGATTTCCAAAGTCACTAATAATTAATATTTGAGCATACTTATAGTAAATGTATTGCAACTAAAAAGAACAGCATTTGAATTGTGTAATTCTTAGGAAAATTAGCAACATATATATATATATATATATATATATAATCACTAATTGTAAGCTAATTAGTGAGAGGTGAGAAGTGTACACCACCCTTCTAAGCAAATGAAATTATGAATTCAGATACTGACAGGTGACTAAATCAAGAAATGAAGAAAATATGTTATAGTGTCAGTTGCTGGTTTTAGATTGTTTCAGATTTTTTTTCTTTATAGAATTAAGAAAGAAGACAAAATATTTAAAAACAAAAAAAAAATCTATATCTTGAAATTTCAATAAAAGGTTGGGGGATTTTTTTCCTTGGCTGGTGTTTTCCTGATTGGTTGGTTTTCTCTGTTGTTGGTTTGGGTTTTTTCCTCCATCTAGCTTGCTTTAAATACACCTGCAGAACCATTCTACTGAGAGAGAGAAGACCCATGTGCTATTTTTTTTATATTCTTTAAGTGACATTTTAATTCCAATTTTTTTCCTAGCACTACCCATTTACAGGGTGTTTTTCCATTCCCTCACAAACTGCAGAAAAGAGGGGATTTTCTGCAACAAGAAGTGAAGTGGGTATCAATTACAAAGCTAAGAATATAGTAAACGTTTTGAACATTTGGGTAGATACAGGAGAAAAAAAAAAGAAAGAAAAAGAGAGAAAGAGAGAAAGAGAGAAAGAAAGAAAGAAGAAAGAAAGAAAAAGAAAGAAAAAAAAAAAAGGCAGCTGAACGAAACTCTGAACAGGAGCACTGAGTTAGGGGAAAAGATACACACACAAAAATCTCTTCAGGCAAAACTACTTGTAAATATAAATATAAATTTCAACTCTTCACCCAGTGGCTCTGGGTCAAGATTTAGATTCTTTCCAAAAATTCATAGCTTAGAGAAGAAAGTTCTTCTGACATTGTATTTACTGTAACTTTGTTTTACTTTAAGAATTATAATTCTTTCTCCCAGTTTTAAAATTATTAATCAAAACCATTGCTTTACATTCAGCTATCATTGACACTGATGTGATTTCACAAATAAAGAAGTGAATGAAAAAATCCATGTTAAACAAGCTTAATGAGGCACAGCTAGAGTAAATGGGTATTGCCTTGCTAGTTTCCATATTTTCTGACATCAGTGGATCCCTAAGAATAGACATTTTCAGCCAATCTGGTTTTGGTGGGGATTTTTAAGCAGAGTTGTTAGCTGTCCAGAAATAATGAAAAGGAAAAGAAAAATGTTATCTAATCAGTGCAGAAAAAATATGCCAGTACATTAGAACAGGAGTAATGAAAAATGTGAAAAAAATTATTAGAAACAACCAGAAATTGTTGCCTGAATAGAGTACAGAATGCTTTTCATGTAAAATATAAATCATTTATAAATTAAAAATTTCACTGATGGACCTGTAAGAATCTCTAGATTCAATGAGCTGCATCAGAGCTGTTTAATCAGTAACTTTCTACTAATTCTCTCTCATATCTGAATCCCAGGAAAGTGAGGAAAAAGAGTGGAAAAGCAAAACTGAGATTAAATAAACACCTAAGGAAAACAAAAATCAGACCAGAAAAAAAGACCTTATAAAATGATTTGAACACACACAACTGATCAAATGGTTCCAGATAACTTTCAGAAGTTCATTAGAGATCAAAAGAATTTCAATGAAGACATGGTTTTCAACACACAATATGCTGTATTGAAAGTAATTCATAAAACCAAGCATTACAACCACTATGCAAGAAAAAATAATGCTGCTAACACTTTTTTTAAAAATCAACACTTTGTTTATGATCAAATTCCTTTGTAGTAGGATGTCCATGAGGAAGTGGAATGAAGCTGTATCAGAGAAAGTTCAGAATGGGCATTAGGAAAAGGTTCTTCACCGAGAAGTTGCTCAGTCACTGGAATTTGCTCCCTAGGACTGTGGTTGTGACATCAAGTCTGTCAGAGTTCAAGGAGCATCCAAATGATGTTCTTAGCCCTGTGGTTAATTTTACACAGTCATGTGAGAACTGGACTGGAAGTCCAGCTGATAAGTGGTCTTAATGATCCTTCTGCATCACTTTCAAACAGAGAAATTCTATGACTCTGTGACAGTGGCCTTGTAAAAAAGGAAAGGCTCCAGAGAGAGAAAAAGAGTCAAATATTTTGAAGGGCAATTTTTTTTTTTGCCATTTTCATAAGACAATGTGTGAATTGTCATACTATAATGTATTTGATCAAAATATTTTGCAACATACCAGTTATTGCTAGGAATTATTTGGTTTTTGTTTGAAAGGACATGACTTTTCTATGCAATACACAGTTGAAGAGAAACTGTCCACAAAATGCTCTCAGCCACATTTGCATGCTAGTGTCAAGCTCCTGGCAGCTCTCTGCAACAAATACTGTGCATCACGTAGAACAATCAACTTGAAAAAAATAGCTTGAAAAACAGCACACAGAAGGAAGCAGGCAGAACAGGTTGTACAAAGGAAAACACTCTTTATTTAGATATTTAGATTACCCTTGGTTAGCCTAAAACTACATATGGCATCTTTTTTAGGTGTATTTTATGCAGCTCCCTCTGCTAAATCTTTCTACCAATACATCTTATTTGCAAAGCAAATAGACCTGTGCATTAATTACCCAATCTTCTATTCAGGTTTCTGTAAAGAGAGTGGAAACAGAGGCAGTCAGGAAGAAGGAACAGTAGGAAGGCTAAAAGTAAGCTTCTTTTACTGGCAGTCTGTGGGATGCAGATAAATTCCAGATGCTCTTAATGAATCAAGCCAAAAGCTGACCAAATTCAACTTCCTCCCTGGTAAGATTTCTGGACCAGGTAAAAACATTGCCAGAGATCAAGTTGTATGAGATGAACTGATGGGGGCTATCCCCACCCAAGGGACAAGCACAGAACATTTAATGTCATAATCCTGCACTTCTCTGAGATGCTGAAAATGTTTTGCATGCTGAAAGTTGTGTAGTTATATTAGCACAGGGCTTTACCTGAGCAACACACATAATGACTCAGCAAGCCAATGAGCCAGGCAGAATGCCACACTAGTGTGACCAGACTGCTCCTGGTGCTAAAACAAACTGGCTCCAAGCTTGCTGTGCTGTCTCCAGATGGCACTGCCTTGTGATGTGTAGTTGGACTTGAATGGCATGAAGGATTAAAATAAAATTTACAAAACATATTACCTCCTGTTTATGTTTTAGGTACCTGAACTAGGCAAAGATTGCCTGCCAAACCATTTAAAAATGTTTTGAAAACGTGAAACCGCAAGTGCAAAGATAAATGAAATTACAAATTTAAAAACAATTATGATACAATGTTAAAAAAGGAAAATTACTAGCATTGTTGACAACAAAGACCCAGCCTTTCTTAGACTTTTGACTTTTCTTCTTTCCTCTCTTGTGCTGCCCATCTTTCCTTTTACCCCTCCCAGTCAGATCAAGGGAGGGGGTTATTATTATAATTGCAGGAGAGAGAACAATGCTTTTCAATTTTGCTGCAGCAATCATTCACTGAAACATTTATTGATTGAAAAAGCCCCATGAGAATTCTGATTATCCTAACATTTTCTCTGGAAGTGAAAAGAACGGGCTTTCTTATTTCATTTTATGCAAAATTACAGTAATTGGTATCTGACCTTTTTGGAATAGACTATTAAGCTTTATACTGCTGGATTTTTTTCATCGATTCAATTATTTAAATTATGGCTATCTCAAAAGGAGCAACAGGGTGCAAACAAGAATAGAATATATAAATGAAACTGAAAACTGATTCTTTTCTACTACCCCATTAACACAAAACATGCTATTAGCTGAAAATCCAGCCTCTGGAGCCTTCTAACACTTGGATTAAAATTTAGTTTTTAAATAATCAAAATAATCCAGCACAAACAAGGACAAATGACATTTCTGAGAATTAAAGAAAAAAAGGCTAAATGAAAATACAAGGATAGAAAAAATAAAAAGCTTAATCAATATGTGAAAATGTATATTGGAGAAATAAGCCATTCTTGACTGGTCTAAGTTACTCATTCTGAGCACATATCTTTATAAAAAATAAAACAAAGACAGAAAAAGAGAGGGCACCACAGTAAATTGTCTGCAAGGTCAAATGCTTTCCAGAACAATCACCACTAAAAAGTCACCATTCCCTGCTGGTATCATAGAAACAGTGAGCTTCTTTCCTAACCAAGCCAGGAGAAAGGGTACTGACTTGTCATTCACGTGGTAAATCTATCTGAAACCAACCTGGGCACAATTCTGTAGGAGTTAGTTTAAGGCAGACTGAGATTAAACCACTGCTGAAAACTGTTTAATTTATCTTCTGACCTCAAGTGGTTAAAAAATACTAGAAGGCAAATATATGATTCTCAGAAATAAAGATATGTTAGATTCAGGGCAGGATAATTTAAAAATTATCTAGTGGAAGATAGACAGTCATCATAAATTAGTACTTTCAGTCCCTTCAGACAGTCTCTTTTGGTTTGAAGTATTTTCATGGAGTTTCTACTCATATCTGGCACAATTTTCACTCTTTTAAATAAGCCCTTCTTCAGTTTCTGTGTGAGAGCCACCACTACATCAGGAGGTGCTGAAAAGGCAACCATCCCCCTTGGGAAAGGACAGGTAACCAATGTCAGCTTCCTGAAAGTAAAATATAACTAATGCAGAGAAGGTGTCTCTAGGGAAAATCCCCCTAAGACAGCACTCATGTTGTTATCAATCTGCATTGCAGGGCTTGACACAGTTATTTCCTAAAGTCAGGAACAATTTGGCTTCCCAGCTCCTGAGAGTGTTTCCCATTTCTATTAGGATCCAATATATGAGTCCTCATTTTCCCAAAAATAAATCTGCACTTTCCTTAGAAAAAGGGTATAACACACTTGATTTTCCCTCAAGCTTAAGCATGTGTTCAGGAGAAAATGTGCTTTTATTAAGATTTTAATGTCATTAACTGCAATTTCTGTAACCAGAAGTACCACCCTTCCACCTCTACTATTCTCACCCTTCCCTCCTGCCCAGAAAGTTGGCTGTGGGTGGGCAAAGGGAACACAAACATGGCAGCTACCTGAATTATTGGCCAAAGGGATATTTTGCACATCAGGCTCAGGAATTAAAAAAAAAAAAAAAAATATATATATATATATATATATAATATGCATAAAAAACCCAGCAGGGATTGTCTCCCAAAGTGGCTACCACTTAGACTGTCTGGACATTGGTCAGCTTGTGGGAGATGGAGAGGGATTGCATTTGTATCAGGAATTTTTTTCTTTCTTTATTGGATTCAACTGTCCTTACCCTCATCCAAAAATGTTCTTGTTTTTGTTCTTCCTGTTCTCTTCTCCATCCCAGTCTCTGAGGGCCTGAGTTCACAGGTGTGTGTGGGGACTTATCTTCTGTCTGTGGTTAACCTTCCACAATGAAAATATACTTCCTTAGTTGATTGTGCTGGAAATTATAAAAAAAGGTAACAATAAAGGATACATATACCACATTCTTGTCACTTACTGTGACTCATGATATTTTTATTCTTTGCTGCAATAATAATACTGGTTTTTCTACCCCTAGTGATATAACTATCTGTAGTGATCATACTGTTATAAGAAGCTCCTTCAAGAATTTTAGATAAGGTTGCCATTGTCATTTGGTTTCATAGTTCTGCAATTAAGTTTTCAGCAAGAGGTTTCCCTAGCACTCCTGCATGGAGTTGGCAATGTTGGTAGGTCACATTTTACATGGAAATATTATTTTCCAGCATCACATTAATCAGAAGTCTTCCTATTGAGCACAGCCTCCAAATAATGAAATTGTGGAGGTTACATAAGTCATTTAATTATCTTAAGTTCCTTCAATAACATATACTGAACCTGCTTAGAAATAAAAATGTGGAGGAAAGCTCTTGTCTTTCTGCTACTACAGCAGTGAAAAAATAAAAACACATGCCGAAAATGAGACAGCATTCCATGATTTTGTTCACAATAGAAAAAAAAAAAGTTTTGTCACATTCCCTTCTATTCTGCCCTGCAAGAGCTCACTATCAATCTGTGTACAGGCATTCATAATTTACAACAAATCTCAAAGGAGTTTGCATTCTGTGGCAGAGCATTACAAATGATATACAAAACCCAGGTGAAACTTGGAGAGACAAACACGTTCTGTCTACAGTCTAGGGCAGTGCATTTCTCCTTGTCAAGTGCATACCAAATTTAATCACAAAAGTTTGAGTTAAACAAATTTTCAATTTACGTCATAGCAGTTGATTCCTTCTGTGAATAATTCAGACCTTTAATCTGTAGAATGCATGGGGGACAATTTGATCACCAAATATGTAATTTTGATTTCTAACTCAGAAATTATCAAGTTACTACATCAAGAAACTGTTTTCAGTTTTTTATATACATGTATATATATATATACATATATACATGCAAATATATATACATATATACAAATATATGTATATATATATATATATAAAGTGAATGACGATCTGTGACCTTCAGATAAAAAATTAAGTTTTCAGTGTTCAAATTTATCTTCTTGAGGACTTACCAGGTGGAGATCTTCTTATCAATGTGAACCATTTCCTTTAAAGAATTTTTTTTTTTGTGAGAAACCTGTGGTAAACAATTGCTGAAATATAAACGCTGTATTGTTCCTGATAATTTAATTCATCGTGCATGTGTTTGATAAAAACTAGATACTTTGAAATACCATTTTTTTATTCCATTGAAATTTTAACCAAATAATAATTCTGAATCAATACTTCTAACTTGACTTTCATAAACTTTGATATCATTATTTAGTCTCTCTCTTTATACTAACTGGGTGTTTCTTCATGTACTTTTGATTTATAGTTTCTTCTATGGTTTAGATATTTTTCAATATTCTGTCACTGTAGTCTTCTCTGAGAGGTTCTTTGACAAATTAAAATGCATTTCTTAAGATCAGTTGCTAGTCTGTTTCAAAACATGCAGTTCAGCTTCATACACAGCAAAACTCTTTTCTTGCCCTTCATTGACTGATATTTTGTACAATTTTTATTTTTAGGAGAAAGTTTATGATATTTTATTTAAAATTCTGAGCATTGTGTAGTTGGCCCATCAACTGTAATTGCACACAACAAGTCCTCAGATACTATTTTTTCTGAAACTGTAAAAATAAAAATTATTAAGGATTAGCTGAATAAAAACTCTTTTCCTCCCGGGAAGACCTAATATGAAAATGAATTTAACTATTACATTAGTCACATTCACATTATTTAATTTTTTTACTATTGCTAAAATATCATATTGAAAAAGTTCAACTAGCATAACAAAAATTATCTTATTCCTTCAAGATGCTTGTAATGTTTTGGGTTGAATACCATGCTGTTGATTCTCATTATTTATTGAAATTCCTCATTCTCATTATCTCAAATTTTTAAAGACAGTAAATCAAGCCTTGTTATAATTATATTTTATCCTCAAGAATTCCACAGGACATTGTTGTTTTGGTGACAATTTTTCCCTTGTTCATTTTTTTTAAACAGTGCACCTAATTTGCCATCTTTTGTGATGGCAAATTAGGTGCACTTCATTTTTGCTGCTTATTATTTCAACTAATAAAGTTGAATACAACTTATAAATTATGCTACAAGTTAAATTTTTACTTTTAAAAAAATCAGTTTCCACTCTGTAGTATGTCTCCCTTCTTGTCAAATGTTACATGACATTATGGGGCTTATTAGCATAAGAAAAAGTAATCAATTCTCTAATTTTAATTATCCTGTAATATTTTAAATATTCATGTAAATATCACGAAAATCCAGTAATAATTGTTAAACATTACCAATCAGATGTACATATGTTTATCACTAGATATAATTTTCTTTCTTTCTATGTTCTTGATTACTTGTCACTCAACATCTTAGAAAGACAGAGCTTTAAATCCCCCAAATCAGATTGATCCAGATAAGTAGGTGACAATTAGGACTGAATTTTAAGTGACAGGCTTCAATTTAGCTATGTAAATATACCAGATGTATCCTAATGTGTCACTTGAAGAGTCCTGTCATATTTATATGCAATTTATAGTCTACCCTCAGCCTACTCAGAAGGTCACCTCAGAGAATATTCTCCTTGTCATGATAGAACTACAAGGCAATCTTCAGTGCGTGAAAAATCAGAGCTGTCGAAAAACACCCAAACCTTACCTAACCAAACAAAATAACCCCACCACAAAAGCCACCAACCTCCAAAACAGAAAGCCACAGATTCCCCCAAAAGTGAAACACCCTTCAAGACACATTAACATTTAAAAAAATTGGTTCCTTTCACCATCTTTAACCAACTAATGATTGTAGTTAGCAGGAAGAAAGAAGTAATTTCTAAGGACACTGTCTACTACATTTCCTTTCTTTTGACAAATGGTCCTGCTCTGCATTTGTAAGCACACTGAGCTTTTCACTCAGATGTACATATTCACCTGGTTAACCTGAGCTTAATGACACGAGTTTCATATTGCTACAATTTTCATCTTTAGTGAAGTTACTTTGAATTCAAATAGTTTAAATGAGGATAGACTAGATACAACTGAGAAGCATTCATTTTTATTTTCAGCTTACTTTAATTTCGTTTTTAGAAGTCCAGACTATTGAATAACAGGAACTTAATGACACGTTTTGTTGTGTGCACCCATTTGTGTACATAGGAGCACCATTTTTTGCCCAACAGCAATTCATATACTGCACTAACTCTTTTTAAGCAAGTAGGGTACAGACTTTACATCTCATAACTAGAAGGCTCATTTCAGATGTTTCAGTCTACACAGAGAGTGTGCTTTGCATTAGTTCAGATAATTACCAGAGCAAGAGTAGAACGAAATAGCCAATGGTTCTTCAGGGGGGAGAAGAAAAAAATCATTCTGTATATTGATGATCTGTATTCTGATGATCATCACCATCATCATCATCATCATACCACTTACTTTTTCCTCCTAGTACATTGAAAATACTGTTATATTTGTTTCACAGATTAGAGCTGAGAAACTGAAAAAGAAGTATGAAGTGTTAATCAACCAGTACTTACTTATGTCCTGAAAGAATTTTTCCTTAACTGGGCCTCAGTCAAATATTCAGAAACTGAAAATTTAGAAATTGTTCTTATGTGAATCCATTTCAGTAGATATATCTAATCTTTTCTCAGTTATGCCCAGACACACCAGAAGGACTGCTTTCAGGCTAATTTTTTTTTCTTGTCACCACAACACTAAAATGCATTAATGATCAAGGTTAGAAATCTGATTTTTATGCATTATTATCCCATTTTACAAGTGTACATGAAGGTTTTCCGAAAGCAGTAGAAGAGTAATAGAGATATATTAATTGAAATTAATTGAAAAATACTGTCTTGAAATGATCACAGTATTTACTCTCATTTCTGCTTTAAACTACATCACTTGCAAATTAACTTTACATAGGAAAAAGTGTAAGTCTTCTGATATTGATTCTATGATACGTCTTAAATTTATTCCCTCTTTCACCAAAATTAGAACCTTTTATCCTTCCCAAACCAAACCCTGAATTCTTAATCTCCCATTAACTTTGCCTCACTAGACTTCTAGATGCAAGGAATAACACATCTTACATATTTTTTTTTAACATCACTTTAAATAATGGAGTGAAAGCAAGAACAAGTATGAAGTTTAACTGAGTATCTTCTTTGCAAAAAAGGGGGTTACCTGCAAGTATTGTTTCTGCTTGGAGGACATCATGGTTCTGTTTGTTCTATTAAACATGCTCTACAATCTGCTGGAACTGCTGTTAGATCAGGCAGAGCAGTGTGGCTGTTTTGAGCTAGCAACATTATCACTGAAAGTGTCAAAGATCAGCCACATTAAAACAGACAGAGTTATGTGCTGCATAATGTTCTGTCTAAAGCCTTGCTGCAAAATCAGAGTGAGCACTCTACAGTCCCTTCAGTGTGACAAACGTTGGCAGTGTTCTCTCCCTCACAGACATTTCTCTTACTAAAATATATTGGTTAAAAATTCCATTGAAGTCCTGATTAGTAAGTCTTTCCCTTATCTTCCCAAGTTCCTTCTCCTTTTATTCCTTGCAGTGTTTAGCCAAAGTCATTGTTCAGTACATCTCTCATTTTTATGTTTTCTTACATAACTAGTATTTATTTGTGTTTTAAATGAAAGTGCAGCATTACATAGCAGCAGCAAAAAGGGAGTTAATTCAATATAAAATTCTGAGGAGGCAGTAATTTTATCTCCAGAATCTTCTCAGATGTTTTTTAAAAAAAATATTTAAATATTAGTGCAGAATGAATTCTCATAATTCAGTAGCAGAAGAGCCAAACCCCCTCACTTTAGTATCCAAATTAGTGCTTCTCTTTATAAAATAAGCACTGCTTTTAAAAAAATTACCAAAAAAATGCAAACTTTCCTTGTACCGAGTGATAAAACATAAATCTTGTTGCAAAGTCCTGTTTCATACAGCTTTTAAATAATAATGAAGTTACAATGTTAGGAAGTTCCCCTCTATGTTGGGAACATCAGTTCAATGCTAGCAGTAACAAAAATAGAAGCAGAAATTTAGAACAGAGGACATGGCCTGGTGTCATTGTTAGAATAATTTTCTAACTCTCTGTGCATATGCTCCATGTGCATCAATGTCATCTCCACAAGGTAACATGAGCTCTCTTGCTTGTTGCAAGAGAGAAAATTCTCTGTATTCAGTTTCAAGTACCAAAACTGACTTCAAGAGAGGTGTCTTTTGTCCTATCAAATTTACCCAGTGGAGTGACCTGTGAAAAATCTGATTTTGAAATTCAATATTATCATCAGTTGCAACCAAATAAGAAACTAAAGAAATAGAGAAAAACAAACCCAAAATTCCACAAAAAAAAAGCCAAAAAACCAAACAAACAAAAAAAACCCAACAAAAAAACACCCTGCAAAATAGTCTTAACAATATTTCATACCTTTGCCTGAGTCATACTATCCAAAGCTGAATTATTACAATCAAGAGTATGTAATTTCTCTATGAAAGTTATATAAAAATATTTTCTTTGAAAGGAAAAGTAAATAATGGAAAATTCTTATTTTCAGTCAGAAATTAGAAGAAAAGTTTATTTAAAAATAAAAACATAATAACATAGTACTTGGAGTCATTCTTATTACTCAAGGAGTGGTCATGCTGAAAAGGTGAAAAGCCATTAGTGGATAAAGCCACAACTATTTCCCCATAAAACCTTGGGACCATTTGGGGGATATCTGTGCAGAATGTAATTGGGTTTTTGCATGCCACTGAGATAATTAAAAGGGATAGATATGCTCTAATTTAGTTATATGAAGAATAGACAGCAAGATCTAATGAATCAATAAATTATTAGTAAACTCTGAAGAGAAAAAAATGTAACTTAAAAAAAATAAAAACCACTTGTAATATAAGAGAATACAGGGCTTTTGGCCCTTTTTCCCCTGGCTCTTTTGATTTTTTTAAAATAATTAAGATATAACCTAATTTGGTTGGTTTGCCGTTTTTATTAAAAAAGCTCATAAAAATAATTTATGAGATGTATTAGACAGCATCTTGGAACTTGAATATCTGAAAGTCTTACTCTCAAATGAAAAAAAAAATTAAGGAATGTGGAGCATTTGAATTAAGGTATTAAAAATATTAAGGTAAAATTGAGAAAGAAAGCATTTAGAATACAAATAAATGCTTATATTAATGGTATCAAAGGAAACAAAAATTATGGTTTGTGGAAACTGCTGCATAGCAGTTGGTTCTGGAAACATATCTATAGCAGTATGGTCCAGGATTTCATTTAACTTTATAAAGGCTATGCATAATTTATTAGGAACTAATTTAGTAATGAATATAAATATTCTGCTCCTTGGAAAAAAATCTTTATTATGCATATTTTGCAGCTCAGCTTCCTCCTTTCCTTGATAAAATGTGCTATTATGGCACATTCTTGCATTAACTTCAGAATGTATAATTATAAACCAGCAGGGACCATCAAAAGAAATCTCACAAGACATAGGTTTGCGATACTTATCTACCAGGACATCTTATTTATAACCAGATAAGATATTGTACTAAAATTCTTAAATTTTCCTTTAGGTTCCTTCACTATATCTAGTTCTGTACTTCACCGGGCATGTAGCTTTGTGGTTTGTAGTGAAAACTAGAGAGTTTATTTTCAAACTAAAAGCTGACATAAAATGCAATTATAGTTCACACTACATTTAGCCTTCCACTATTACATGCTAGGGAAAAAAAAAAAGAAGAAATCCCAAAAAAACAAAGATAAAACAAGTAATATTTTCCTGGTAACTGTGTTCCACGTCCTTAAAGAAAAAAAAAAAAAAAGAAAAGGTAAAAGAATTACAACAATTTGTCAGTTTTATTTTTGGTATGTATTGGTAACAATATATACTATTACAGCTTTTAGTATGCCTTAGAAACAGGAAAAGCAAAAACTATGAGTGTTGACCAGCATCCCACCAGTGATCAAAATTCTGAAAAGAGGGGAAAAAGGTTAATAGAGGGGTGGGATTCTTATAGAACTTATAGAAACTTATAGTTCTTATAGAACTTATAGATTCTTATAGAAATCCTTATAGAACTGCACCGTGGTGCCATTCAGAGGGTCTAGGCAGCTACAAAAGGAAAAGAAAACCTTAGAGAGGGAAAATGCAGACAAATAAGCAGCTGTCCTTGTCTCCTCAAACATCCAGATGAAAAACCTGTTCATGGTGATTGTAATCCCACAGCACACTCCTGGAAAAGCTGACAGCTCACAGCTTGGACAGGAGCACTCTGTGCCAGGTTCAGAACTGCCTGGATGGCTGGCCCAGAGAGGGGTGGTGAACGGTGCTGTATCCAGCTGGTGGCCCGTCACCTGTGGTGTCTCTCAGGGGTCTGTGCTGGGGCCAGTTCTGTTCAATATCTTCATTGATGACATGGATGAGGGTATTGAGTCCTTCATTAGTAAGTTTGCAGATGACACCAAGTTGGGGGCATGTGTTGATCTTTTGGAAGGGACAAGGGCTCTGCAGAGAGACCTAGAGCAGCTGGATGGATAGGCAAAGTCCAATGGGATGGAGTTTAATAAGTCCAGGTGCTGAGTCCAGCATTTTGGCCACAGCAACCCCCTGCAATGTTCTAGGCTGGGGATGGTGTGGCTGGACAGTGCTCAGGCAGAAAGGGACCTGGGGGTGCTGGTCAGCAGCCAACTGGACATGCCCAGGTGGCCAAGAAGGCCAATGGCATCCTGGCCTGTGTCAGGAATAGTGTGGGCAGCAGGAGCAGGGAGGTCATTCTCCCTGTACTCTGCACTGGTGAGGCTGCACCTTGAGTGCTGTGTCCAGTTCTGGCCCCTCAGTTTGGGAAGGAAGTTGAGATGCTTGAGGACATCCAGAGGAGGCAACGAGGCTGGTGAGGGGCTTGGAGCACAAACCCTGTGAGGAACGACTGAGGGAGCTGGGGTGGCTCAGCCTGGAGAAAAGGAGACTCAGAGGTGACCTTATCACTCTCTACAACTTCCTGAAAGGTGGTTGCAGTCAGGTGGGGTTGGTCTCTTTCTCCAGGCAGCAACTGACAGAACAAGAGGTCACAGTCTCAAGCTGAGTCAAGGGAAATATAGGTTGGATATTAGGAAGAAGTTCTTCACAGAAAGAGTGATAAAATATTGGAATGGCCTGCCTGGGGAGGTGGTGGAGTCACCATCCCTGGCTGTGTTCAGCAAAAGGCTGGATATGGCACTTGGTGCCATGGTTTAATTAAGGTGTTTAGGGCATGGATTGGACTTGATGATCTTGAAGGTCTCTTCCAACCTCGTCATTCTGTGATTCTGTAATCCAAATTCACTTTTCACTTTCATCGTTCACTTTCCTGTGCAATATTATTGTTCTATCACATGTTAAATAAAATTAAAACCCCCTTTGAATATGGTTATATAAATTGTTTAATTTTAAGCAGCAGTGAAGGGTTAATCATGATAAGGAGAGCCAGGAACCTACTTTCTCAACGTAATAAAAGCTCTTGCTTAGTTCAGCAAAAAGATGAATGAGAGGGAATATGATTACAGTTTTATAAGTGCTTCAGCTGAGAACACACAAGGGCTGCAGGGGAGATAAACTATTTAACTAGACAACAATACTGGCACAGAAACAAATGTGTACAGATTGGCCATAAATAAATTTAAACTGACAACAAACTTCTTACAGGCTTACAAAAGACAGAAGAGATGGTAAGAGTACAATAAAAAACTGAACTTCTAAATGGAAGTTTATAAAGCAGTGCTGTGTGTTACCCAAGGTGCTCCTTATGAGTGCCCATGGCTACACTTCAGCTCATGGGAAATCCTTTCCAATCCCATGTTTTAGGATTGAATTCTTTTTTCACTCATCTAAGAAAAGGAAAATAAAACATGAAAAGCAAGATTTACTCTTAAGGAAAGAATACAATAGCACAATGTCTCTGGATTTTGAGGTCTGGGTTTTTAAAACAGAGGAGGTATATAAACTACCATTACTGGCTTTTTGAGAAACCTGTTAAATAAAGGAACTTTTTCTGCCTTGACAATTTTGATATCTCTTTCCTTCTCTCTTAGTTTTGCTTTAATATCAAGTGCAGAAATGTGCACATGATGCTGAAAGGTCAATGTATTCAATGATTCACAAAACACATATGTACAGAATTTAAAAAAACCCTATAATTCTGAGAATCTCTACATTTTAAAGACAAACATTTTCACTGAAAAACCTGCTACATATTTTATGTCTTCACTAGACACGACACAACCAGAGTGCCAGATGTGAGCATAACCTTAATGAGGAATTTAATAATGGTTTTACTTAAAGCACTTCAGAGCATTAATTTTGAACTGAATGAGGACATGCCAAATACAGAAGAGCATAAGCTAATTTATTTTGTTAAAAGAGAAATGAAAAGATTCCTATAAAACCACACACAAAGATGGAAATGTAAGTGATATAAGAAATTAGGTTAAACTTCTCTATTTTAAAAGCAGAAAGGAAAGCTGTTGTGTTTTGTTACATTTCCCCTTTATGCTATCATAAGACAAAACATTCCTATTTATAGGAAGGACTAAGAATTTGCAATTCTGAAAGCTATGACATAAAATCTTCAAAACAGAGAAAGAGGTCAAATGTATGATGAGGATAAAAGCGAAACAGAGGCTCACACACACTCTCAGCCATGCTCAGTGCATGCTACGTTACTAAATGCTGTCCTGAAAAGTAAGATAAAAATTATCCTATCAACAGTTCATCATATTCCTTAAATTCTTCTTCCCTGCATCATCCAAGTAGAAGAAGAAAAGTAAAAAAAAACCCAAAACAACAAAGATAAAAAAAACTCCCCAAAAGAGTATCTGAATAAGCAAGGTGTCTGGTTTCTTTATGCAAACAGAAATCTAGGTCACTCTGTAAAGTAAGGCTTTATTTGCATATAGGTTTCAAGGTTTCGGATGGCTTAAAATATTAATGACTTCAGAAATCCATTTAAGAGACACATTATCTTCACAGGGCATTGTAACTGCATAACATTATAATAATCTATCATTGTATGTTAAAGCTAAATTGTTTCTATAACAATATATAATATATATTTTGGTTACATAATTGAGTAACTTATGAGTAGAGTTCATAGAAGTTTATGTTTTATATAAGGCTCTAGACATTCAACAAATGGTAAAAATTATATTTTACCAGAGAAATTATTGAGCAGACAAATTATTGAGCCCCACAGTCAAGGAGATTAGTTAGGAAGATAATACATGCAACTCCCTCATTATATACTATTGTAGTAAACCCCACAGCCATTTGTTCTACTCAGAAGTCAATCTATATATCTAATGCTCAGTCAGGTATATAAAAACATATTTAAAATTGTTTGATATAGTGATATATAAAAATATTCCTTTTTTTTTTTACTATATTCTGTGCATCCCCTTAGCTTTCAGTAACTTCAAATATTGGTGTGAGAAAGGTGGCAAAAAAAAGAGCAATCAGAAACACCAGCTGGGGAATCTTGGACAGCAATTCGTATCACCTGTTCCACGAGCAGATCAAATATCTTCCTCTCAGAGTAAGAAAAATAAGCAGAATGGATGCCTTTCAACACCCATCTGTAACTAAATTTTTTGCTAAACTAAATCCAGATCTGATTCAAGCTGCCAGGATACAGCTCAAAGTGTGACTGATCTGGGCAGAGCAGAGCTAAGGAACAGAAAGTGATGAGAGACCTACAAAGAGCCATAAAGATTTATGTTTGAAGAATCCTGTCATAAACCATTAATAAGCCTATTTGGTGATAGGAAGTTGAAACTCCTGAGCAAAAGACAGCAATGAAAACTCAGTCCTAAAGGAGAGGGAATCAAATATGGAAGCTGAGCAGAAAAGGAAGAAGCAACTGGTCAAGAGGCAGAAATGGATTACCAAAGACATTGCAGATATATCTTTTTGGATCCAGCTGTATGAAAATGAAATTGCAGTTCATTTAATGATAAAATAAATAGTGGAAATATGGTGCATTCAATTTATAAAACTATCAAAAAATAGTGGCAATACTAATCAAAGCTTTTATTTTAAATAGAATATTGCACAATGGTCAAGTAGAGAATAACTTTTATAAAAGCACACTGCATGTAAGGATAAGAATCATAAATATCTCAGAGAAGAACCTGATGCAGACTGTGAAACAGAAAAAGTGATCTGAGAGACAAGTGTCATTTCACATACACCAGCAACATCAATTTCTGCATCAACACTGAAATACCCCTGCCATCAGAGCTGGAGGGAGGTGTGACTAATAGAGGGAGTGGATTAATAAGCTTATTAAACAATCTTACAATAAAATATATGCATATTCACACCCCCCACCCCGTTGTATCACCTTTCAGGGTGGATTGAATGTGAGACCTGAGAAAGTTTTAAGTGCTTATACTGAGATTTCTTTTTCTCATGATGTTTTTTTTCTTATTCTTTGTGCAGAAAACATAAAGCAAAGAAAGCCAATGCCCTTCCCATTTCAAAAAAAAACCCAAAAAACCAAAAAAAACCACCAAACCTGAAACAAAATAAATTGGGGAATTAGTAACTGCTTTAGAAATATCCTGATCACCTCCAGCATGCAGAAGTGTTAAAACTAGATTAGCCTTGTAATGTACTGTCACATTTGGATTGATTTAAATATAATCATTAGACTAATACTTAGTAACTACTTTGTGTTCCAATCCAATAAAACCTTTATATTTCCATGTTTTATATTTTCTGGGAAAATACTCAAAAAGTTTTACTGTTTTCATTCAATGTTCATCTGATATTTTGACTGCATATTCATCTAGGAAGTGCAAATGGAAAGGACTGTGAAATACACAGATCTGCAAGATTATGTTATGTTATCTTCTAAACTGCTTCCTGAGCAACACCCATCCAAGGAAAGCAAAACATAATTAGAGAATGCAGTTTCAGGACAGGCTGCTCTGTGTTCTTCTGGGTTAAATCCATCCTTAATGCAATGTCTTACTGATTTTATTATCTTTAAAGTTACTCAGGAGATTATCTGACTCGGGGAACATAAGACGAGCATACTCATAAGCAGCACTTTGCAGATAAACACTAAGAAAAGAAGCTTTCTTGCATGTCAAACAATGTTATCTAAAGGTTTTCTTAAAGGTTTTTTTTTTTTTTTAGACTTGTGAATACAAAGCCTTTGGTCACAGACAACAGCTTTGTTGACACCTCTGGCTCTCCTGAAATGCTGATGAGGACAGAGAGACACATGAAACATCCTGCCTTAGAAGGGCAGAACTGTTTTCTGCACTTGTGTCAGAAAATTTGTTCCAGCAGAGATCTCTGCCTCCAATGAGTGACACTGACACATTAAGAAAGTCTAGGTGAGCTGCCAGCCCTGTATTCCTCTTTCCATTTCCTCAGTTTGAAAGTTATGATGCCCGTATGCCTTTCCTCACTCCTTTACAAACAGCAAGGTTCATTTTTCTGTTTAGTGAATGCTTGGCACGTCTGCCTTTTCAGCAGGTACTTGAGCTGCTAAACTCTACCAAACTCAACTCAGAGGCAATTGAAACCTCCAATTTGGTTAAAAAGAGGAAATATCTGCTCCTGCTGGGCTCTAAGCTGCAAACCTTCAACACAGAAGCAGGATATGTGCTATTTGAGTTGAAAAAATACTAAGGGAGCCATGCGTGGCCAAAAGAAAAGATGTATCATAAAAGCTGTCTCAGATGTAATCTAAGGAGGCAATGAAAACACAGGTCAAAGCCTTTCTGAGTACAGTATCAGATTTAACTTCTGATAATGACATAGATAACTGTGGGGTGAATGATCAGCACTGATTGTAGATTAATCCAGTCTGAAGGTGCACCTAGTGCAAAAAATTAGTGATTTACAGAATAGGGGACCTATTATGAAAAACAATTTTTACTTTGAGGCTAAGAAGTAATGTAACGCTAAACCAGGTAATGCCAGGGTAAATAATTTGAACATGAGAATCATATTTTAGGTTAAATTCTTTTTTTAAGGAGCCTCACTTTGTGAGCATTCCACTAGCGTACATCTCCAACCGTGATGACAGAAATAAAATCTAATTAAAAAATAAAATCTTCCAAATACAGAAAAAACCACCAAAATACAGTGCTGCCTTGGAAACACTGCACCATACCAGCTTAGAGCTGTTATTGTTTGCTGCCCACTCCAAGTGAAACAGGAATCTTTTTTCTCTGCATCAGTCTCCTACAGATTGTTCACATTATTCAGAGGCAAAGCAGATGCAGAAGTTTTCTAAAATACTTTTTTCGCTCACAACACAGAAGCAGCCGTAACATTGTTTGATAAACCAATAAAAATGCTCCTAGTTTAACCATTCTTTTGTATGTGTCTGTCTGAAAAAGAGACATGGGCAAATACATATTCCTTACACATTTATGGGAAACACCTCCTAAGTATAAGATTAGGTCAGGGTAGTAGATATCATCTGGAAAAACACTGCACTTTTGTCAAGTCCTTATTTAACTATGACATTGCACCATAGGACACACCATGTAACACCACACCACAAAATGTGACATTTCTGTAACAATGAGAAAAAATTAATTTCATTATTTGATAGGGTGGGTTTTGTGCAGGCTTTTTTTTTTCATTTTTTTCCTCCCCTAATATAGAATTATTAGGAGAACTATCTATTTCCTGTAGCTGATAATGTATTTCTTCTCCTAGCAAAGAGAGATAATCTGTTCATTTATTGCTTGATTTACGCCACTTCAGTCTACATTATTGAATTTGTAACGCAATCAGTACTGTGCATTTGTGTTTTGAGGTTTGGGGAGCAGTGGAATAAAGTTAATAAAGCAGCTGGGAAAAGTAAAGGAAGGAAATTGAAGTGACAACACAAAATGTAACAGATAAATTAACCTGAATTAAATAAACGTATTCAAGGCATAAAGTAACTGTACAATTCAAAGCCTTATCAGTCAAGTACCCAAGTTATCTGGGACAAAGGTTTGTAGAGGGGTGAATTAAAGGTGAATTTGAATTTACATCTGAGTTACAATCAAATTGGAATGCAAATGGAAAAGAAATAAGACATAAATCCAGTCAGGAAGTGTGACCCTTTTTTTGATCAGTCATAACAAGGCAACAGTGTCAAACATTTGGGATATTGCACCTTCATCTTAACATTTTTTAAATATCCGTTAAGATGCCAAGGTGTTTTACACCTTGTAAAGAAGCTTGTGAGAGAAGAATAGTGGGCATTAAGCACTATTTCACTGTCGAAGAAGGAGAGGGAGAGAGGCTGGAGGGGTGATTTGGGTGCCTTCAAAATACTGACAAGGACATTTGTTCATTATTAGTAGTACCTGAATACTAAAAATCTGCTAAAAGCTGCACAGGGGACAAAGGGGAAAAAAAATCACTTCCTTTGAGTCAAGAACCAAATAAATTAGTACCAGTAATTCTATGTGTTAGATGTGATTATGAAATTGGAGTTTCCAATTCCTCTATGCAAATTCCCAAAAGATTTCTCAAGAAGCTTCTGCCTAAGTATGGTCTAGGCAGAAAAATGAACCAAACCCCCAAGAATCCAAATAATTCTCCTCAAACCCTACCCCAAAGTGCACAACATTAAATACAAATGTGGTTATTTCTATATTAATTGTGATTTTATAAGATTAAATACTTCTATTGGTACAGAAATAAGACTATAAACTAAAATAGAGATGGGTCCTTTTTCTGTAACAACTTAAATGGTGATGCCATTACTGGTTAAAGTAGATACAAAGAAGAAGAGATTTTTGCTAGGCTTCTCAAAAACCTAGTTGTATTTCACTGCTACGCCTACAGCACCATAGCCACTAAAAACTTTAATTAAACTACAGATACCAGAGCATATGCCACTCATTTTTCAGTTCAGGAATACAATTACAGAATATTTCTCATCTGGTAAAGATGTAATTGTACACATTTTATCTAAATGAAAATTTGCAATGTAATAACTCCCTAACATTAATGGTAAAAATGACCATGTAAAATGACAGTGATGTTGCTAAATTAGTTACTAATTAAAAACAACAATACAGCTGCAATACAGAATATTGCACAATAGGCACTGGGAATAGCCAAGTTGTTTATTTACCAAACTCAATAAATGGTTTATCCAAAGGAGAAAGAGGATATTTTTTCAAATATTACTCAAATTTAAAGTTTGTCTTTAAAAATCAAATGGAAATACTGTAAGGACAGTCAGAATATCACTTTGTAATGTACTTTCTTGCAACAGAACTTCAATTGCCAATAGCGACAGATGGAACCAGACGCAAATTTCAGAAAATGGATTATAAAAGTGAAAAATTAAAGAACTACTGCAGAGATGGTCTGGGAATGTTCAACCACAAAATCCCCAGTGTTTTAAATACACATAAAGCAGAAAAAATATCAATGAAAATGTTACACGGATCAGCTCAGTATGGAGCTGTGTTGACAAATTTCAAATGTGTTTAACGTGGAACAGGTGTTATGAAAATTTTTGAAAGGCTTCTAAATTGAAAAGAGAAGCCTTCCTCTTCTTATATTCAGCTTTAAAATTAATTTTATTAATCTGTATTACTGGTGGACAAACAGGTAACAAAACAGAGAATGAAAGGCAACACAAGATTCATTGAGTGTTCAGGGCACTATTTATAAAATATGCCATCACTAAGAACAATTGTCACAAGGGAAGATCATGACTGTGTGAGCATTTTTTCTTGTAGCTTTATAAATGGGATACTAAAACCCTAATTTATATTACCCTGATTTAATTTACAACACAGATGCTATCATTAGCTTCAAACCTTCCATGAGACAAACACCCATAGAACTAAGGTTCCTGACGCTTCCAGAATGGCTTCTCTTCAGATAATACTTGGAATACATTTTTATGAATAACATAATTTTAAAGAATACCTTTTAGTTTTAAGTATATTTATATTTTCTTGCATATATATCTTTCAATCTCCATTAATTATGTCTCTATAACTTGTTTTGGTTAATTCTGAAAAAAAAAAAAATTTAAATACTTTTTCCTTAGTTTTGTAGTCCCCTTTTCATTTTGAAAGTAGAAATTATGTTTGATAATTTTCCTAACTTTGCTGTTTAGTTTCTTGCTATGTCACCATTTATGGAGAAAAAAAAGCCTAAGTGGCTAAAATACTGTTCAAGAAAATTTCATTATCTCCTTTCCAGACTACACAAAAATGGAAGTGACTGAAGTCAATGCCAGGACTGGATAATCATGGCAGTGAACAGCACAGCAGGTGGGCAGTTTATGCCATTGTTCTCATACACATTTGAAAGAAGAAGACCCTTATAAATATCACATATTTTAGAGGGCACCTTCAAGAGGTTTCTTTTCATGGATACAAGATACCAGCGCAAAATGGGGTGTTAAGTCCTATGCCATTTTTTGCTGACCCTTTTCTTCTGTTTGTAGATACAATAATAATATGTTAATTTACTTTACCATCCAGGTCCTAAAGCCATACTAATTTCTTGTCACCAGCAGCAGCAGTAGTTCCCTTTGTGAATAAGTGTGTTGTGATATGCACTGCCTAAGAACAGTCCTGTCCTGAAAGCTCATCTCTTAACTACAAGCCAAGAGGGAAAACCATATGGCTACATTTAGGGGCAGAGGACATTACCAAAAAAAAAAAAAAAAAAAAAAAAAAAAAAAAACTATTAAATTTTTTTTTTTTTATTAAAAAAAAATTTTTTTTTTTTTTTTTTTTTTTTTTTTTTTTTTTGTCTTTTAAAAGCTCAGCTATCTTCTTGTTCTCTCCACAGTACTTTTGAGGTTTCTGGCTTTTCTGTAATCATAAGCACTAGCATCTAGGAAGTGAATATTAAAAGTTTCTTCAGCTGCACTAAGCAATTTGTATAAACTCTGTATGATGTGTTCCATGTGGTTTTTAATCTAATGCACAATAAAAGAGCAATTAAAGGCATGGCATTATGAAAACACCAAGGAGAAAAAAAAATCCACTAACTTTGCTCCAATGTGTGGAAAAAAAATATAGATACTGAAAGCCAAGCAATGTTATGTCCAGGCTCCTAAAAAAATATCTATGAAAGCAGTTAAACCTAAATAAGTACATATATAGAATATGGTATCTGTTTTATTAACTGTGTAGTTGCAGCACATGGTGAGCAGTTTGAAAAATAAACAATTTTTAAATCACCTACTAAAATTATATAAAATCTATCCAATAAAATACATCCTTCATTGTCTAGGTTACATATAAATTTATGACCTATGTTCTATGCATATGTTGAGGAGTTGTGTGTAATGGTTCAGATACTGTTACAATGAAAGCTCCCCAGACACAATTCTTCATTCTAAGCAGCTTGTTGGATTGCAACCCCACCAGACCTATCAAGCAGTGCTGCATTATTTGATGGCTCAGAAGTTCTTGATAGATTTGCAATAACCTGCAGCTTCAGAGACTGTATAACTCAGATACACAGGATACTTCCCACGATTATTATAAAAACAAACAAAATTCTAAGGGTATTAGCATGTGGCTGGCTATTGGGAGCAGATTTTGATTTCTTTCTAGAAACTGTGGGTTGTATAACATGAAGTCTATGTTTCTTGGAGCACTGCAGCAGTGCTAATGTGTGCATGACTGCAGTACATTGCTAGTGTGTGCAGCTATGAATATCCAATAAATATTTGTTTCCTCTCTTCAACTCACATGTATTTGCTTATTTATCTCCTTAAGCATGTACTGTTGTTCATGTGACTTAATTTTTCTTTTTAAGGATACAATAAACCAAACTGAACTTAAAGTGAAGCTAGGAACCCAAATCATAAATTTTAAAAATCCCAGACAAGTCTGAATACACTGTTTTCTCTAGTAAAAAAAAAACCAGCAGAAAAACAAGGACTTTCCTGATGGACTTTCACAATTTTAACTTTTCCAGAGACATCTATAGTTATTTATTACTGATTACTCAGCTAATAAAACCTGTTGCTATTCCCCCTGCGTGGTTTAGCCCTCAGAGAGTGGCACTCTGCATGGGTAAAGATGTAGCTGACAAACATCTGTATATGGTTAAGTTCTACCATTATTAAGAGATTGGAGAAGTCCAGACTTGATCTGTAATGACAACAGAACACACAGAAACGTCATAAGAGTTTGCATGTTTCCTGTGCTGTACACTTTGAAGAATTCAGTTTCCCAGCTTTTCCTTCAAGAGCATTTCTTCCTGTAATTTTTACTTTTTCCATGCACAGAGGCATAACACAGATGGGATCATTCTTTTTTGGCTTGTACATCGAGTATGAAATATTTTTTATGACTCTTCAGAAGGTCTTTGGAATATGCATAAAGCAATATCTTTTCACCAACAGGAGCAGAGCTAGGGAAAAATCACAGCTTTAGCAAAACAGAATTTCTATTGAAATTAGTGTTAGTATTGTACTTAGAAGAATGAACTACCTTCTTTGTCAAGGAAAACACCTCCAAGACTCCAATGTTAACACTTTCACTTGCAGTAAACAAACTAAAACTACTACTTTCTTTGCATGTTACTAAATACAATACATTACCTACTCTCTTATTAGAAGAGGAATATTTAAAGTGGTTATCCAACATCTGTTAGGATTAAAAAACTCATCTAAGTGTATAGGCTACTGATTTTTGTATTTGTTTTCAGATAAGTCCTGAAAGAACAGAATGAAGTATATGAATGAAAATTAATATTTCAATACTCTATTGTGAAAAATGTTCTGAAGTCTCAAAGTTTGTGAGATTTCATATTGTCTAATGTATTCCAAAACCATGGCAGCTGCCAGAACCTGACTAGCTTGGTGCGCATACATATCAGAGTAAATGATTTGATGAAATGTATTTTTCCATATCCACTCTATACTTGTTATCTTCCAGGATATTTTTGGTATACATATACAACTTCTTGGGTAACAGCAAAATAGCATCTTGACAGTAGAAATTAAAAACTAGCAGCAGTAGTCTTAAAACAACTTCTTTTTGTCCACCATGTGGAGAAGTGTTAAAAACTATAAACTCCAGCTGGAGAAAAATGTGTACATATTTTTTTCCACAATTGTAAAAACATGTGCTCTAAAAGGCATTCTAATATATATAAATGGTAAATAAATTTTATTTTTATTACTACTGAGGAGAAAATAAAGGAGATCTGGGGAGGAGAGGCTTGTTTCTCAATATAAGCATTTTGAGCAGTCATTCTAAATTTAAATATATTACAATGCTTCAAAACTTATAAACACATTTTAAACATTTCATACTGCATGGAATGAAAGCTTTTCTGTTTATTGAGTGTATTAATGTCCCCTAACTTAAGATATATAAAACACGGGTGTTTGTGTGAATTAATTTCCCCAGTATCTAATCACTTTCAGAGCATAATTATTTTGGCTTGTCTTTATGTTCTGCATTAGGATGATACAAACCAGACTAGGCCCCTCTGATTCATAAAAGTAAAAGGAGTTTTTCATTACGAGATCAAGAGCTGTACCTCTGCAAAGTAAACATCTATTTAACCCGAGAGAAATAAACCAAACAACCTAGAAATTCTTTCCCAACTCAGAAATTGTGCGGGAAATTCAAGAGGTTCTGGTCTTCAAAATAACCAGAGACAGCCTTGTCCCCTCTGGCCAATCTTATAAATAGATACTGTCTCAAGGTAGATTTTGTTTTTGACAATAAACAAGAGACAGTTTAAAAACAAAAGACCAGAATATCCTTTCTTTGCTGATGGCAGTGGTAAAGTTCAAGTAAAATGCAACCAGAATTTCGTGCTTCAGGTGTATCATTTGATGTATTTTAAATATTAAATGGTAATTTTGGACTCAGAACTTCATAGGCATCTATTCAGAGCTCTGGCAGTTTAATGGACATCCACAAAGTCTTTCAGACAGCTCATTCAGAACATGGATTAAAGAACTTAGTATTTATCTCTGCTCTGGCACAGAGTGCATTTGTAGTGCTGAGAAACAAAATGAGAATTTTTCTCACTTCTCTTCATAGAGTCATCTTCTTTCCCCCTGTGGAACAGTCTTGCTGTTGGCCTACACTGATTGCAGATCACTCAAAAGGACCTGAAGGACAGGCCACCCTCCTTTGCTTCAGCACTGGGGACTGCAACATCACAAGTGTAGATGAGATGGGGTTGCTCATTCAATTGGAATCCAACACACACACACATGTAAAATGGCCATATGGATATATTTTATGCATATTAATACATATATAAGGCTTTCAGTAGGTTCAGCTTGTTCACTCAGTCCGTAGAGTGTGACAGGAGATAATAAAAACAGCCAGTTTGCAAGAAAGGAACCTCATCTTTCTATCACAATGAGATCCTATACAAAGATTAGCATCAGCTTGGGAGCCACATAGAATAAATAGTAAGCATTCCACTTCTAGCACTGTGCTACCTTTCTTTCACACTTGGAGAAGTGTTCCCATCACCAACCATGGAGTACCACTACTTTGAAGACAAATGGAGTGCATTAACAAAGAATAGAATAAAAAAATCAGAGGTCAAATTAAGTATATTGAATTCATACTGTTTCTTTTCTCCCTTATAAAGTCTTTCCTGTAATGGTCCAAGCAAGGACACATGCAACCAAAACTAAAATTGTACTAAAAGTATAATAACTAACAAATACTTCCAGCTTGATACCAAATTTCTGTTATAATCTTGGATATAGTGTTCATTTTCTCCCAACAAGGAGTAATCTGTGTAACCAAAAATACTTTAATAAGAAGTATTTTAATATCCAGTAAAATATTTCCTTTACTGCTCTAAAATTAGAAATTGGAAAAATTATCTTTTTACCTCATAGTTTTGTTTGCCCTATTATTACAATGAGAAAACTAACACAGACTCATATATGCATGATGTTATCAGAGACATTTTAGGTTTCAATTATTCCCTAGCAGATAAGAACTTGCTACTTTGAGCTTATTGCTTGACAACAGGAGATGAAATTGCTGCTTATAACTTTTTAAAATGCTAACAACAAACAGTGCAAGTCCATTGTAACCCTAATGAAGTTGCAATACCTGATGTTGACAAGTGGTGCCTTAGAAACCAAATGAATGGTAAACAACCCCCCCCCCCAAAAAAAGACCCCAAAACCAACCAAACAAAAGCCAACAAAACCCAAACAAACAAAAAACCCAAAACCAAAACAAAGAAAAAAAAACAAACAAAAAACCTCACCAAAAAAAACCACTCACCAAAAAACTCACCACCACAAAAGAATCATAAAATATTTCAACAGTATATTGATATGTGACAAAAACGGGTAATAGATTTCAGGACTGAGTGTGCATTTTTTAATACATGTGAATGTATACAATTAACCAAAAAAAACCCATACAAAATGTCTCAAAATTAAGAATTCTACTTTTTTCATGGTATTTGTTAAAGAGTTTGAAGTCCAGTGACTTTATTTAGTAAAATTCAATGGGATGAGGTGGTGTTCTGATCCATTTTCCTTTGTATCCAGTGGGGCTTTAAATGGTAGCCAGCTGGGATTGACTTTGCAAGTGATGCCTTTTCATAGCAAAATTCTCTGGATACAACCAATCCCTTACACCAGCTAATTTTTTATAGTCTTTAGCCTTGCTGCCATTACCAAAGTTCCAGAGAAAGTGGGAATTCTGTTGTTCAGAAAACTAGATTTAACTAAAAGGCACCCTATAATATATCTATAGTATACTGTTGCATATTTACATTTTATTTAAGCCTTACATTTTTTTCACTATCAGGGGTTTTTTTCCTATAATTACAGAGTTGGATAACTCTAAGAAACTGTGGTATAGCTGCTGAAATTCTAAAGGATCTCTCTGTTCCAATGCTTTTCAAAGCTGTAAATGCAAAACACAATTTAAATGTGACATCTGGTAGAGTTATTAAATGTAGCAGCTGCTGAGGAAACATAAAAGGATTCTTCTTTTAAATAGAAAACAAGCTGACATTTTACAAACATTTATTCACCATTTCAGCTACTGCTGTACATTAGAGAAGACTAAAATAATCAGAAAGAATTTGAATGATCTGCAAAACAAAAGTATCTTCTAAATTACAAAGACAGCAGATGTTTCAGCATTTATTTCTCTTTAAACCCTCTGCTTTCATACATTTCCAGGTCAAATATTCAGTGCATATCTTTTTTTCCTCCTACTAATTTTCAACTGCATATTCCATCCCATAGCATGTACGACATTTTGCTACCTTACCCTGAAACCATGTCTCAGACAGATCACAGAGATGCAATACAATTACTGTCCCATTATAACAGTTTTTCTTTGATTCCTCCACCTCTTTTCTCTAAGCAGTAGCTCCTTGAACTTCAGGTGTCTGATTTTCATGATCACAGCAGTCTTTGTTGTGAACCCATTATTACTTTTACCACATGCATATCTTTAACCAGGCATGCCTAATTGGTGTGGGATAAAGCCTTTTCACTGCCAGAATATATCACACATCATTTTACAGCTAGCATATGCTACCATATGGTATGTGCAGTTTGGTTTCAGGCACAGTCAAAACAGAAAATTATCAATAAACAAACCTAGCCCTCTTTACACAAAAACTATCTTTTTAAAATTATGCCTCTTGACATCACATTAGAAACCCCAATCCTCAGAGCAAAATTTTCCTCTCAGGAGGGAGTGGAGTTATTGTAGTGGGGTGTTTCTCCTTTGTTTTTTTTGTCCTACGGTCTTGAATTTACCTTCAGTTATATTGTACTTACCTTTCTTCACAAAGTTGTTTATGTCTAATTTTACTTGTCCAATATTAATTTAAAGTTTTTGGAAAGGCAAAATATATAAAAACTATATTAAGAAAGAAAGAAATGCAAAAACAAAGGATAAATGGTGCATTCATTTTTTCAAAGGAAATTTCAATTGACTTGTGAAGAATGATTTCTTGCTCACCTTGGTCTGAGAACTCATTCTCTAACAATTTCTTTCAGACTAATGAACATACGATGTTATGAACATATTCTTATTGATTTTATACATATTAAGATGAACATATTCTTATTGATTTTATACAGCACCAAATGAGTCACAGTCTATTCAGTTCTAAAGGGCCCCCAGTAATAAATAGAAATATCAAGCAGAAAACATGGCTTAAGATGCTTGCTGGTAGTGCAGTGATTGGATTAGAGCTGCTCTCAATCCTGGAATGTAATAAAGACAAAAAAAAAAAAAAAAGAAACAAAGATTACACAGTGAGTTGTGGGGTTTCTTTGGGTTTTTTTCTTTGGTTGATTTTTGTTTTAATTGGTTTGTTTGGTTGCATTTTTTAATTAAAATTGAAGTTAGATGTAGATTTTACAATGGGTAGAGCTCGGACCCCCTGGGACAAAAAGTCTACAAAAAGAAAAAAAAAGAAATTATAAGAAACCCATCTAGAATGTCCAAAGCATCAGACTCCATGGAAATATGAAAATTTCTCTTTGGAAAGATTAAATGTATTTTATTTTCATTGCCAATTATTCATATTAATTCACATGCTAGTAATTTACTTTGAAGCTAAATTCTAGCTGTAAGGTCTATTGTTCACAGCAGACATAGAATCATAGAATAGCCTGGGTTGGAAAGGGCTTTAAAGATCATCTTGTTCCAACCTTTGTGACATGGGCAGGGACAGCTTCCTCTTGACCAGATTATTCAGAGCTCCATCCAACCTGTCCTTGAACATTTCCAGGAATGGGGCACACACATCTTGTCTGCGCTACCTATCCCAGTCCCTCACCACCCTCACAGTCAAGAATTTCTTCCTAATCTCTAACCTAAACCTATTCTCGGTTTGAAGCCATTCCCTCTTGTCCTGTACATGCTCTTGTAAAAAACATCTCTCCAGCCCTCTTGTAGGCTCCCTACAGGTACCAAAACTCTGAAATTAGGTCATTCTGGAGTCTTCTCATTTCTAGGCTGACATTTTCTTTCACAAGTGCAAAAGAAAAACTTTATTGAGTCCTGTGAGTACTGAAAAACTCAAGCTGCTACATGAACTTTCTTTTCTATGAAAAAGCTGGCTTGGCAACCACTCCCAAACACTCCCATTTCTTTTCTTGCCTTCAGCCAATCTCTTCTTAGCTGTGCCAATGCAACTATTTATTTAGGTGGCTTCACCAGAAACTGAATCATTAAAATACTCATGGTTATAAATCATTCATGTCACAACAGAGTCAGAAATGAACCTTTAAATCCCTTCTCTGCTGTCTCACACCCAGCTTTGAACAGCAGTCATGGGAAAGATGGGCCAGCCATCAGCCCTGCTGATCAATTAAATCAACAATCACGTGGAAGAAACAGGCTATAATTTTACCAAGATTTAGGGGATGAAAGGAAACCTTTCAGTTCCCACAGACGTTTCTCATAAGCACAGACCTAAAAGAAGCTAAATTGTGGAGTAAAATTTGGTGAAGTTTGGATGCTTAGTTCTGAAATATATTTATTCGGATGCTTCAGACACTCAAAACCTTGGAAATGTTGATATTTTTAATCATTAAACTTTCCTGCATGACTAAATACTTCTTTTATCAATTTCTCTATGCCTGTTTACACTTGCAAGCATTTTAACTGGTTAATATAACAAGAATCATACTCTTATTTACCAAATCATACTCTTATTTGCCATTTATGTCAAAGAAATAACTAATTCTTGTAGAAGTTACATGTCCAAGAAATCTCACACTATACTATTTCAGTCATCCAGGAAAGTTTTAGGGTTTATGACATTAAAACCCCAACCTAGAAAATTTCCCTTTGGCTATAATTGAACTACCTGAAATCTATTTTTGTGCTAAGAAATTATTAAAAAACACAACCAACCAACCAACCAAACAAACAAACAAAACTTGGATAATACTTGAAAGCAAATCTAGTGTAATAGTGCTTTGTATTAGCTAAATTTTACTGTACTGGAATGCCAGAAAGGGCTTCATTTTGTTACAAGATAATCAAAAACTGTAGGAAAACACAAGCATTTCATACACAGTGAATTTTACCATACTATAGAATTTATGACCAGATTTCTGTTTTCATCCAGCTGTATGCTTTAGCCAAGATATGCCAGTTTAAAATGTTTTATTTTCTCCTTTCTTTGTTCCTCTCCTTGAAGCAGTGCTTTAAAAAAGTGATCATATGCTACATCTGTGGTTACCCCAGGATGATAGCAAAGACTGTGCTGAGCAGTGTGGTCCCAGGGTTTCTCTGCATCTCCCTTCAAAAGTTCTTGCACTATATTTAGGTTGCTCTGTTATGCTGTTTGAGGCAAAGATCATTTTTTCATTACAGATGTGAATGATTGTTAACAGAGGGGAAATCTCAAAGTTCTAGTACCCTGCAATTAAAAGGAAGCCAACAGTCATATTGATTATGATGAAGAATTGCTGTATGGGGCTTGAAATCACTGAATCTACCACAAACTTATTGTTGGAGTTGTGAAATTTATTCAGTATGGATTTATACACTTAATCTCTCGGAATATAATGTAAATCTGAATGAAATCTAGTGTCTTCTAATTCCTACATGAAGGAAGAATTAAGTAGGATATTAGAAGATATCTTTTAGATGTCCTTATCCCTGAAAGTGATATTTTGCAATGCTTTAGATAAAACTTTAAAATAATTAAGAATTCCTAACCAAATTAAAGAGATCAAAAGTTCTGGTTTTCAAAGAGCTTCCTGTATCAAAGTTGTTCCATTCTAATTTTGAAAAAAAAGTTATTAAGATCTTTATGCTGGAAGAAACATTTAAAAACCCTTCAGTGAATAAAACATGTCCTTTTTCATTGTTGTAAAATGATAATTTTTTGCAGCTGCCAAAAGTAATTTCAAATGGAACACTGAAATATTTTATTTAGTTTAAGTTATGCAGTTTCTCAAAATAGATACCTCACCGAAATACAAACAAATTTGTTAAGGATGACATTTTTGTATCAGCTGTTCTCTTGGAAAATTCTTCAACTAAAGTTTCAACAGAAAGCTTTAGGATTTAATAAAATTTTCCTATCAAATTTAAAGTGTTAAGCTTGCATAGATATCTGCTGCATTCCCAATGTGTCCTAACTTTTCACTTTCAATCTCCTGCAGCTTTTATTAAAGCCAGTATAGTAAATTTTTAAAGACTATACAGGATTATCTAAAGGATTACACTAAACTTTGGTTTTATATTTTTTTGAGTGAGAGAGGCAATGAAACATAGTTTCCCAAAGTGCTCAAATTAAACTCTAAGAATAGTCACAGAGATAGGAAAAAAACCCAACTCCAAATCCCAAACTTGTTTTTTCATTCAGACTCTTCAATCTTCAGAATGGTCCCTGGAGCCATTTGTATCATCAGTGTGTTTATGCTGGATATCTATATAGCAAATAATGGCAGCAGTGGCAATGGATTCCTGCTTTTATAAAAACTGAAAATCATTCCAGTCAGATGCCTCTAAACAAATCTAAGAAAAATTACTTTGGGGACCATCCCTTCAGATGGAAGTGATTTACAGCAGAAACCTGCCAATGAAGCGAGGAACTTCTGCGCAGGAAAGTCACAAGTTGCAGCAATACTTTACAGACTTGAAACAAAAGTAGTATGAAAAACCACTGGGAGAAGTAAACATTTGTCTAAGGTACATAGTTAGAGATTGAAATTGTTCCTATGAAAAAGAGGACAAAACAAAAAAAACTTGTCATACATGTGCATGACAAATTTTTCTGTTTTCTCCTCTTTTTAGGAGTATTAAGTGCTATAGAGGTCCCACCTACTAAACAAAAAACTCTACACAGATTGATGCATTAGCCTGAGAATAATTGAGCATTTGTTTACTAACTTTTTTTTTTCTTTTCATAAAATACACACTCCTTATATTTGAAGGTGGTCTTGCTCCCTAAATGGTTTGAAATAACAAAAAGATGGCATGAAATGACTGCTACTGCTTTACTATATAAAATATGAATCATCATATAACACTTGTACAATACTATGAATTTACAAAATTTACTAAGAGAGTACAGCAATAATAGCAGATTCATGAATTAGAAAGTTCTTTCATGATTTGGGTGTCTGTAAAGCGGCTGTTTCTTTGAGTCTTCTCCTAACTTCAATGTTATATAATCTTAGCATATGTCTGTGTGCTGGGAACATCATGGCCTGATAATCCTCTCAAGGAGGAGACTCTAACATTACAGTATTGAAATCTAAAGGCTTATACCATAAAACAAATATTTTAATGAGAATTATGGCATGATGAAGTTAAGCACATAGCCTTACTGAGAGACATGCCAGTATACCAGATTGTACATGTATGTACGCAAGTAGGCGTCACTGGATCACTCATGCTTTAGTTGAAAGTTCCCCCAAGTGTATCAAGAAGCCTTTCTCATTCTTCAGTGTCCACCAAGTTTACCTTCTGGAGAATACTTTAGAAACTGTGGATCAAGCTGTTATATCCCACAGGCCTGGGAAAGCTCCATGTCTCAGAGGGAGTCTCCCTCTACTGCCAAGGGAAAGTCTGGGAAATACAGTGAAGGCAGGGGAACTGCAGTTAAAGTCTCCCTGCAGGACATTCAAATCAAACCCAAATGAAAAATCAGGAAGCCAACAGGGCAAAGACAATCCAGGTTTGTTGGGTCCAGGCAAACAGCCTAACTAAACATCAGCTACTCACTTTTCCCATTGACCATTAAATTCTTTTCTCCAGAGGCTCACAGCTGAAGCTGAAGAGTTAGTGAATATTCCCATTTGCAAGATTCTCTAGACCTGGAGCTTGGGCAAAGTTTGAAGAGAAAATATATATGTATAGTCAATTTCCCACAGTAGGAAAATGAGGTCTCCTGGTATCACTCCTAGTGAGAAAACAGAGTAAACATCATGGCACCATTTTTTTAAAGCAACACTGTGAAAACAATGCAAAAAGAAAGAAATGAGACCTTACCAGCATTTTAGAGAAAGGGAGTGTATTTACAGGTAAATTTAAGAGTTTCATCCTTGTATTTAATGGTGTACTGTGTTTTGTGAATTCTCTGACCTTTTCCTTCCATACCAAACAATTCAATTAAGGCAAACCCAGGACACACAGCCAGGTTTTGGTAGCCTGGGAACTATAGGGTTGGCTTTTGTTAGAAAGTGCCAGAAGCTTTCTCCATGCCCAGCAGGGCCAGTGCCAGCTGGCTCAAAGATAGACATGTCACTGGCCATGGCTGGAAAAATAAGAAATTATAGTAATGTCTGTGATAACATATTTAAGAAGGAAAACAAAAAACTTTTAAAAAAGTATTGCACAGATTGCCATAAATACAGCCAGACAAGAACAGGGTGAGAACGTATGGGAGAAGCAACCCTGCAGACACCAAGGTCACTGGAGAAGGAAGGGAAGAGGTGCTTCAGGCACTGGAGCTGAGATTCCCCTGCAGCCCATGGGGCAGCCCATGGTGAAGCAGTTGTGACCCTGCAGCCCATGAAGGACCACTGGCATGCAAAGATCCACCTGCAGCCTCTGGAGGAGCCCCACACTGAAGCAGGTGGATGCCTGAGAGGAGTCTGTGATCCTGTGGAAGGTCTGTGCTGGAGAAGCATCCTGGCAGGGACCTGTGGAGAGAGGAGCCTACACCAGAGGAGGTTTCCTGGTAGGAATTGTGACTCTGTAAGGAACCCACATCAGAGCAGCCTGAAAGGCTGCACCTTGTGGAAGAGTGGCCCACATGGCAGTAGTGGAGAACTGTTGCCTGTGGGATGGACTCACGTTGAAGCAATTCATGGAGAACTGTTATAAAATGTAAAATCGTCCCTGTCCTACTAAACAATTAATTAAGGAAAGGTAGGTGGGATATACATTGCCTTGTCAATTTGAAATTGGAAAATTTTCTCATGCTTTGGGAGATGAAATCAATACATGGTTTTGAAAGTTGATTATCTCTCTATTAAATCTCTCTCTATTAAAGTAATTACAACAATATAAATTCACAGTCACTGTACAGCTCAAAAATTCTTTATGTATCATTGCAACTTCCTTAGGAAGTGCCTCAAAATTCTAATGGTTAATATTTTTAGAATTATTAGAAATGTAGAAATATTTAGAAAGCGACCATCAGGATACACTGAGATTTCATCTGTTCCAAACTCTAACTCTTTTTTCAGTCAGAAAACTCAGATATTAAACTACTAAAGCAATACAGGGAATAGTGCAATTCTGGATATCAGTGACTTAGATAAGGGGATATATCAGCCTGTGACTGTTTCAGGACCTATATTAAAACAATGAGTATCTCATCAGCTGCAGTTATGTTTTATCCTGTCTTCATCTGAACCCTGATATACAGCAGACCTGACAGTGTCATGGTTGAACCCCAGACAGCAGCTTGGCACAACACAGCTGCTCACTCACTCACCCCCCTCACTGGGATAGGAGGAAGAATTGACAAAAACATTGAAATTCATGGGTTGAGATAAAGACAGTTTAATAGATAAAGCAAAAGCCACACACACAAACAAAGCAACACAAGGAATTCATTCACCACTTCCTATTGCCAGGCATATGTTTGGCCACCTCCAGGACAGCAGGGCTCTGTCACATGTAGCAGTGACTTAGGAAGACAAATGCTATCACTCCAAAAGTTGTCCCTTCCTCCTTCTTCCTGCAGCTGAGCATGTTACCATGTGGTATGGAGCATCCTTGTGGTCAGCTGGGGTCAGCTGTCCTGGCTGTGTCCTCTCCCAGCCTCCTTGCTGGTCAGGGGTGATGAGGGGCAGAAAAGGCCGTGACTGTGTAAGAGCTGCTCAGCAATAATGAAAACATTCCTGTGTTATCAGCACTGTTTTCAGCACAAACACAAAACACAGCCCCATATGACCTATTAAGAAAAAAATTAACTCTATCCAAATTGTAACCAGCACAGACTGCAAACTGCTTCAAGACAAAGAAAGATTTTAAAATATTCTATTTCCTGCCTCAGAGTTCCAGTTTTTTGCCCACCTTGGGTGCAGTGATGTTTGCTCACTTTTTCAAACGCTGTAACTTACTGCATTCAGGTCAGGATCTCGAATGGATGAAAGTATTTTCTGAAATCCTTTAAGCATCTAAACTTTAGAGAAGGATGAATCTCAGGATATAAGCCTGTTCACATTTTCTACTGATTGGTTTTGCACTGCTCAGCTCAACATTCTGAGAAAATTTCATTCTCTACCAAACTGCTTAAGAAGCTGAAAAAATGCGGAAAAAAAACCCTCCAAAATTTATTTATTGTAATACTTAGCTCCTGGGCATCAGACTTTATTGGATCTAGGCTTCGCTCACTTTTTTCATTTTACTATTAGTTTTTGCTAATAAAGCACTTGAGATGTCTGCCAAGTGTTAATGATGAAATCAGCATTTTGATCATGTCTGAAGGTCTTTTTTAAGGCATAAGTCAAAATACAAATTATGGGTTGAAATGCTCTGACAGCATTGTGTAATATCAAACAATGTTAACTGTTCTTTTTGTCTTTATTGCCTGAAAATCCAGTTACTGCAGATGTTATTTTCCTCAAACATGCCTTTAGAGGAAGATGAATTCTACATTTTGCCTGCATGTTGAGGATCTTGATTCATTCCATCAAGCACTCTTTTTATATTTACTGTTTATTTGACCTTGAAAATATGAATCCATGATTGGATGCATGGATCGACTGCATTTTGCTTACAAGATTCTGAAAGCCAGAAAAACAAATTCTTCTTAACAGATCATCTTTCCATCTCTCTCTTCTTCCATTTAGGTATTTCACATGATTGGAAAAATCTAATATGATTTATGAAGAAAAAAACCCCTAGAACTAGTTTTGTGGGAAAAAAATTTAAAACATAATTAATTTTTATTTTTCTAATAACAGTCAGAGGCCAGATTAATGCTGTAAATGAGCATTAGTTGAAAGCAAACCCCAGGACTTCCAATTGTTTCAATTTCTTGTTCCTTCAGATGTGTTTCTTCCTCCATTTACAATAATTTTTCCACTGGGTCTTATTAAATGTATGAAATCTTCCGACCAAGAAACCCACCTGTCTTCTCTTCAGGACACAGTTTTCATTTGACAGCTCTTCAATGAATGATAATTGCCTATTGCATGGAGTGCCAGGAGGGACAATTTAACTCATTAGTGCGTAGTAAAGAGGTAAAATATATAGATTCTGTGTTTTGTACATTCCCAAATGCTTCTGTATTCACAAGTGATTCCAGCCCAGAATGCTGAAGATTCCTCCTTGATATGTACATGTTTGTTTGCCTATTTATATTATGATGTCGTGATGTCACTGCTTAGGTTCTGGAAACTGATTCCAGAGGGACACTTACAAGGCACAGGCAATGTCCAGTTATTCCCCTGCTCCAGTATGGGATTCCTCCTACAGAACACAGCCCTCCATGGGCTTCTCCCATGTGAGTCCTTTCCATGGGATGCAGTTAACAAATCAGTGTGGGCCCCTTCCATGGGGGTCGCAAGTCCTGCCAGATCCTGCTCAAGCACAGGGTCTTCTCTCCACAGAGCCACAGGTCCTGCCAGGATCCTGTTCCAGGGCAGGCTTCCCAAGGGGTTAAAAACTCCATCAAAAATCTCCCTGCTCCAGAGGGGGTCCTCCACAGGCTGCAGGTGGATCTTTGCTCCTCTGTGTATTTCTGTGAGCTGCAGGGGCACAGCTGCCTCACCATGGGCTGCCCCATGGGCTGCAGGGGAATCTCTGCTCTGGCTCCTGGAGCCCTCCTGCCCCTCCTCTTCACTGACCCTGGTGTCTCTGCAGACCTGTTTCTCCCACATATTCTCACTCCCCTCTGTGTTCTCCAGAGGCTTTTACTCTTACACAACTGGTTTTTCCCCTTCTTAAATACATCATCCCAGAAGTACTACCACTGTTACTGATGAGTTTAGCCTTGGCCAGCTTTGTCCATCTTGGAGCTGCTTGGCATTGGCTGTGTTGGACATGGAAGAAGTTTCTGGCAGCTTCTCCCAGATGCCACCTATAGACCCTTCCCCACTACCATAACTTTGCAACACAAACCCAAAACAGCAAGGCAGTGGGATAATTTCATTAGGTAGATTTTTTAATATATGTATTTTTTACTAATTATGGGCCGGTAGTCCCTTTATTAAAACATATATTTTAAACTGAGTAATCACTCTCTTGAAAGCTTACTTGATTCCATAATCTCAATTAAAGACAAAGATGGATTTGGGGAAAGGAAAATAGTAGTCTTAACTGGGAAATGAAATAGTATCACTGGTGTAAAACTACACAAACATTTCCCCATGTTTTTAGATAATAGCAGTACAATATTGGGAAAATTCTCTCCTCTCAAAACTTTAGAGATAAAAAATAAAGTATAATCAAATAATTTTTTAAGTTTTTTCAAAACACACCTAAAACAACAATAAAGGTTTCACAGAAATAGTATCTTGGAGCTTCTCTGTTACTTAGTTTTCCCTCTGTGATGGAAAATATATAGGAACTGGTAACTGTACATTACTTCAGCCTCCTGGCAGTAGAAATTTTTCCAAAGCTCACGCGCAAATTCTGAGGATAGAGTTATGCCATGCAATAAAAACCTTAAGCTCCTTTAAGTTTTTTTAATAAAATTAGAGCAAGGTTATTACTGAACCTGTGTTATGGAAGAAAAATAAGGTGCTTTGCTGCTGGAAATTCTTCAGTCAATCAGTTTCGGGCCTGAAGTCCATTCTGATTTCCCATTTCCCACACAATGTATGAGAAACTCAAAAGTATTAAGGAAGTATATTAGTATATTGGAAAAGTACTTTAAATTGGCTAGAAGCCTAGAATTCTACATCCTCTAGAGGTCAAGTCTTCCAGTTCATCATGAAAAATGCCTGGGAATAATTTAAAGCTTGATACAACGCAGTACTTTAAAACTGAGAAATCATTTCATAAGAAAAGGACAACATTATAATTTTATGTTTTCCTAATGTTGCAGTAGATATTAAAATGCTAGGCAGTTAAGGAAATTAAATTATTCATTAACTGAATGGATGTGTACAATTCTAAGACTGCAAAAATACAATTGCTTTATCATTTCATCTGTATTTAATATCCATAGCTTAGTGAAAAAAGACCGACCATAAATGTAAAACTAAGGAAGGCTAATGTGTAAGTACAGTGTGTATTTGAAAGGAGGACCAGAATGACTGCATGTCTCTGACAGTCTCTTTTTATGCATTACATGAAATCAATTCAACCTAAAAAAATAAAATATGCACAACCCTCTAATGACAGTAAAAGTGCAGATGAATTTTTATTACAATAAAAGTATGATCAGAAAAACACTTTGCCAGAGTTGCTATTGTGATGCTGTCTAAGTTAATGTCCCTGTGGCTGTTTTTCTTTGATTACATAATGAGCTTTAAATGCAAATATGCAGAAACATAACATTATTTTTAGCATCTTCTGCCAGAAGAAAAAGGAATTTATTTACTACTCAGTGCTCACAGGTAATTTTCCTTGTTTACAGGCATCTTCAATGTCAGAGTAAGATGCTGTATATGGGAAAGTGTGTTTGCTTGAGAGAATGTTGGAAACAGATCATCGTGCAACCCCTTTCTACTTTTATGTTTTGTCCTTCCTATGACATAGATGGAAACTGAATTTTTTTTGTGCCAGTGATAATATTCTTCCTTGTGAGGAAGAAAACAGTATTTTTTCAACACAACAGCACATCTGACTGAAGCAATTAGCAAAATTTGAATGACAAAACTGTAGTATCTCATGATGGTCAGTCTGAACTGAGACCACTAGTGTGCTTTCTTTGCATTTCTTTAGGACCATGCATAGCCCTTGTCCAGTTCTTTTACTCATTCCAGAGAAGATATCTAATTGCCAAATGCAAAGAACATTTGAACAAGACCTAACCTTGAAGATGCAATCTGAGCCTGAATTTAAACAAAAATGATTGCATAAAAGGTAGACTGATCTAACTCACTTATACAAAAATTAATATTTAATATTCATTGTATAAAATTCCTGCTGAGAAAATTTTTTTTTTCTGCTATCTTGATGAGAAATGCAAATAACAATGTATAATTTTTGTGACAAGCATATATAAAGACCAGAATTTAAAAGATTTTATTTTGGTTATGCAAGAAGCTGCAACACGAAGCTGTAAATTTATCATCTCTCATCATCATTAGATTTCAAATTATGGTCAAAAGAGAGATAGGATGGCTGCAAATGGTACACATTTTTTAATGAGCAATGGTCAATTTTAATGTTTTAATGAGCTTTTTATATATTAAATAGCACTACCAGGTTGATTGGCAGTATCATGCTGACTGGTGAAGTTCCAGGCAGTGTCACAGAGTAGGACTGATATACACATTAGCATGATCAGCAGTGTCACATACAGAGGGACTAATAAGGGGTATGTCTCACTGAGAACATTTAGATAAGATTGTTCATAATTAGGTGAGATTTTATTTTCTATGGCATTTTCTCCTTTAAAAATAGGCATTTATTTTAAAATATTCTAAACATTCTGACTTGTTTACTTTCAAATACTTTAATGCCAACTAATCAGCAGGGGTCCTTTTTAAGGTGAATGACCTCTTTTTCCTTTCTGGACTTTTTTCAATTTACATTCACATTTTCTTCCAGAGGAAAACCACTGATTGAGGCATCAAATAAGCTAATCAAAGAGAAGAAAATCTTGCCATGTTTAAGAAGCTTGAGTGCTATACAAGTAAGTTAGAATTTCACTGCTGCTCCTTCTGAGTAATTCCATCAGTAGGCAATTTTAGAAATGATTAAGAGAGGAGTGTTAAAATATTTGTTACAGAATAACAGGCTGAATCATTACTGTTCTTCTCAACTCTTTCCTTCCAGTATTTTATCACACTATAGTGCAGTCCAAAAGTTCATGCAAGTTTATAGTCACATCTCAGCCCTAGTACTTCCTAGGACAGAGTGCAGACAAATTCTGAGGTGCTGTACACAAGGCATGGCACAATTTTTCCAAAGTTATATTCTAGCAAAGAGTGGAATCTCCAACAGAAAGCTGCATCTTTCAAAACCAAATCAAGTTTTTCACAAAATGTGTTCTGCAATACCTCTTAGAAATAGAAATTATTATCTTTAAATAACAGCAGCACCAATTGAGAGAAACAAAATGATTGCAAAGAAGGGCCCTAAAAAATGAAGAAAGGAAAATAAAATAAAAATTATATCAGTGACAATGAGAGGTTTTGTCTACACATTCTTTTTTTTTTTCTCTAAACAAACACAGTAACTAGCACTCAAATATTTACCATGGGGTTATATCAGCACAAAAGGATAAAAAAAAAAAAGATAAAAGTTTTTTTTGTCTCTTTCATGAGACTATTTCAAGCCTCAAATAAATATTTTCCTAAATTAATCTGGACTTTCTTCTGCCACTTCTAATCTAAGAAGTTGACACTAAAAATTCTGAAATATTTTAATGAAGGGGAAAATGTCTACAGCAAAGCCCTCGAGATATCTGAAAGAGAATTTCAGAAGTGATAAGGATAATGAGAAAGGATGACAAAAAAGCCATCTGAAATCAGATTTTAAGGAATTGTAAACCAGAATGTATTCTATTTTAGTACTGCCTTAAGGTTTATATCTGGAATGGTCATGTTTAATATAAAATTGAAATGTTAAACTACACAACAAAAATTATTAAACCTCTTTCTGTTGATAGTCAAAAGAAAAGAGTTCAGATTTTGGTGTAATCTGTATTTTCAACACGGATACTCTGTGTTAGAAAGCAATCACATTGATTATCATCAACCCATTACATGCTGGATTAAAATTTTTGGGTTTAGTTTCTTATCTGAGAAATACTTTTAATCAATCTAAGTTTATTAATGAATAGTAGAAACTGAATAAAGGCTAGGTGTATAATAGAAATCAGATACAAGAGCCTTTCATCATTATAATGATGCTTTATTTAGAAATCTATCTTTAGTACTGCTGTATCAAAGTCCTCAGGCAAAGCTGATGTGAAAATTTACTTGGGATGAACAGAATTTCCATCTAATGTCTGGAAATCAGCTAGAGAACATTTATGTTCAGGGCCCACATGTAAACTGAGAGCTGAAATGAAAAGTGAGTCCAGGCTAATCACCTGAAAAAAACCTGCCATCATTTTTCTTAGATGAGAGATGCTTGAAATGAAAGCTAAAAATACTTCCATGCAATCAATTTACAAGGTGAAAAACACATTTGATATTTAAATGCATAAGAGAAACCTATTTTCTTCTTTAGGAATTAAAAATAAGTAAGAAATTATTGTTTCCTGATGAAAACAAGATTAAAATAGTAAAAAAAAATTAGAGGTTAATGAAGGAAAAATTTTATATACATACATATATATATATGTATATATGTATATATATTTTGCAGTTGAGTTAGTGGAAGCCTATAAAAATCTTATAATAATTTCAGTACAATCTTACTGAAATCCTACTTCTATATTGATATAAGAAATCTACTTCCTAATGCAAATTGGAATTTATAAATTGCTAAATCATGCATGACAATATTACAGAAGTGAAAATTTATAGAGATTACAAAAGTCAGTTCTGGTTTTCAGCCCTGGTGCTTTCACCACAGAGTATGAAAGCCATAAAAATTGCTCACACAATGAAAAGAGAAATCCACTGAAATAAAGCTTCTGCTGAGAGCAGACACCCTTAAAAACATTCTTATTTTTCCAACATTCCTCTCAGGTTTAAACCAGCATACCCAGTTCTGCCTTGATTTTATCTGATAAAAGTAATTTTATTAAGGATATTGTAATTGTTATCATTTTACAATCAGGATGACTAGTAGCCAATATTTCAAATGTGATATTTTAGGAAATACAGCAACATGTGTAGGAAACAAATGCCAAGAACCGTATGTGCAATACTTAATTCATTTAATGCACTTAGTTTTATTTATTCAATGTAGACTTGAAATTTATTTACAGACAGGAATTATATTTGGGTTTCCTTAGCAGAGTTATGCATATAAGAGAGGCTACTCCATCGGTGTTCTAGGTGGACTGCACTTGTGAATTTTATTTTGCAAACATCTCTGACTTGATTTGTGACTCCTTATGGATAAAATGAAACTGGAAGATGCACTGCAGGAGTCCATCTTAATAGACTGTACATGCAAAAGGGTTTTTAAACTAAAACTAATCTAAACTTTGAAACCCTGAAATGCCTCTATGACAAATTCAAGGAACAGTACTTAAGTAATGCGAAAGAGAGACACAATTTCCAGTTCAAATCTGAGCTTTTTTTCTTAAATCCTGAATTTTCCCATTCCATCTCTGTGGTTCATGTCATGAAAACTGAGACATATAAACAGGTTTCCTTTTGGAGGAAAACAAACTGGGAGAAACACTACAGAAATTAATTTATTGTGCTTCAACTCCTGGTAAATCCAATGGGCCCAACAGGCACTGTGGATTTTGGTTCTTCAACACCAACAGCTTCACTCTACAGCTTTGCTCCTGTTACTCTCCAATATTTATTTTAAGGGTGCAGTCAGAGTCACAAATATCCCTTTCTTTCGTTCTTAAGAACCAGGTCTCACCTCTGCCCTCTATCACAGATCACAGAATCAATTAGGCTGGAAAAAACCTTTGAGATCAAGTCCAAGCTATGACCAAATACAACCAACCAATGTCAATTAAACTAGGGCACTAAGTGACAGATCCTGTATTTTCTTGATGCCATCAGAATTACCTGAAGTTTTTAGCTTCTTATTAACACTGAATTCAAAAATTCAAGTTTAGAAATTACAGAGAGTAGCAAAAAAAAAAAAAAAAAAAACCACCCCCCCCCCCCCCAAAAAAAACGTAAAAACGTGCACTGACACCACATAAACACATAATTTTGCTTTTGGCATTAAGCCTAAGTTATTACCAACTTTTCCAGAGTCAGAAATCTCCAGTCTTTCAATTACTTCTCCTTTTGAAAGCTTAATCAGCACATTTTTTGTTACTTACTTCTAGTTAAGTTTTTAAAAAAACCCAAACCCACCAAAGGATAATGCTTTCAGAACGCTAAAAATGTAAAAGTCCAGATGAAGTGGCATCTCAGTAAAGAGGTGACACCAGCCCCTAAAAGCTGGTAACACTATACGTAGAACATTTCAGTTTACTTTTTTGCAAATAAATGTAAATAATAGCTTCAATTTCAGATTTATCAAGTGCCTTCTGCCTGCTTGAAGCCTTTATTTAATATTTGTCAGAAGTAACTTTTTGCCCTCTAGGTTTTGTGCTTACAGGATGCTCTGTGGAATTCCATGAGAATACTTTTTTCCCAGATGCCTGGTTTGTTACAGTGATACAAATGAAAAGCAATTTCTATCCTCATTGACTTTTAACATTGATAACACCTCCTTATTTTACACTCTTAGACAGCAGTTTTATTTTATAATTGTGTTCTTAATGATGAATTGGACAATTACTTCCAGAACAATTTGTATCATTTTAGTCCTAATTCCCATTCCAGAAAAACAAGGTCAAGCACTAACCCTCAGATAATGAAAAGAAACAGCTGAGGATGAAAGTCCATTTGAAAGCACAAACCTTAGGCTAACATATTCGTTTCCCCTCAAAGGAAGTTTTATGGGTTTGAAAATTGCTGTGTAGCAGTGTCTAGTTGCTTGTAAATCCAAGCCTCAGAGACAAGGCATGTCAAAGAAAAGGAATTTCCAATATGGGGACAATAAGTAGATGTCAGGCTCTGCCTTTTTTTTTTTTCCCTCAAATATATTTCTAAAAGAAGATAAATCCTTTGAAGTTTAGGCTGATTTGAAAAATTAAGCTGTCAAAGTTCAAACTGCTACTTAATTTTGCAAACCTCACTGTTGCATAACCTCAAATACTTTGATCTTTTTTAGCTGCTTTACCCTGGGACTTTGAGATTCTACTTCTTTTTATATAAGTAAAATGTCACATAAAAGTGCATGTTTAAAAATGAGGTTTTTTCCAAATTGCACACATACCAAAGTATGGGAAAGGTCTACATTTCCACAATGTAACATTTTGCCCATTTTTTTAATGTGTGGGTGTTTGTGCTCTGAATTCCGCCCTTTTTGAGAGTTCTTCACACTATCTAAGAAAACCACATTAAGGGCTGCTCTTTCAGACAAATTGGTGTCCTGGCCATTATGGTTGTTATATGTCCCAATGCTTATTTCCAGTTGGATGCTCTGTGCTTCATGCACTCAAATAGAATGTTCCTAATTGCATTGTGCCCCTCATTATTAACTCTCTGCATAAATTGTCTAATAGTGAAGGGAATATTTTGCCACTAAAGTGGCTGTGCATTACTGCTATGTTGTTGTGCACAATTAAACAGCTGTTGCATAAGGAATGTTGCAAAGGTGACTGCGTTTTATTATGCTCAGTGAATGCATTTTGTTGCATGCATCTATGATAAGGACAACCATGAGACAAATTGTGTTCATCATGTGTGTCTCCTAACCTTCACTCTGCCCACCAATCCATCTCCTTAGAGCTATGTCTAGTTTATGTGAACTTTCTAACAAGCCTCAAAAAAGTCTTTTGGAGAGGTATTCCTGTGCACAAAAACTTCCTCTCCATCCATAGTCTTACATGAGAAGAATACTAGATAGGCAAAATTCAGATGATTTTCAATCTACCTTCTGAAACCACACTAAACCAAAACAAAGACACATACAAAAAACAAACAAAAAACCCCCAAAAAACTCCATGAAACCAAACACAGAATGATGACATAAATCAAATGATATGTAGCTTATCCTGGTGGAAACATTCCTTCCCTCACTGATTTTTTTGTCAGAAAGAAACATTTCATATGACATGAAAAATCTAAACAAGTACAGATACACTTGGAAATTCTGTGCAGAATGAAAAACCCACAGATTTTTGTAGAACAACCTCTGCTTCATCCAATAATGTATCAGTTCTCTTCTTAGTGATAAATTGTTATCAGCCATTAGTTAAGATAATCACCCAAGACTATGCCAAAGAGAAAATTGAAGTCAAGGATGATGAGACAAGCATCTCTACTACCCACTCTTCAGGAGGTGGACTAGTGTACGGAATGAAAATGAAAATAAATACACGATCAATGTAAATTGTTCTAGGCTGTTCCTATCACACGTGCAATAGAAAAGTCTATTCACTGATCATAATAAGTACCTTCAAGGGAGCTTCATAGACTGAGCTTTCTGTTTAAAAAATAGTCCTTTACATATAAAATATATATACGGTCATTGAAATAGCTGGAATGATTCTACAGGTCAGTAAAATCACTTTAAAGATATAGTCTGTTCTTTAACAGAAGACAGGATGATAGCTAAATTTCCTTTTTCCTAGGTGAGGACTCTTACCTCCTCCTGGGGTTAGATAAAACCATATATCAACATACATTCCAAAAATCTGGTGAGTAAATCCAATCTACATCAAATCATTGTGGCAACAAAGCTTGCAGAAACTCATAAATATTGTTTAGGGTCTTTAAGCCTTGTTGAATATAAGATTAAGAGTCCTGAGGCTTGTTTCGGCTGGCAAAGCCATCAGAATAGCATCTCAAATGAATTATTTTTCATCAGTCAACCTGTGTGGTGTTTTAAAAATTTATGTTTGCAAATAAACAGACTAAAATAAAAAAATCTGACTCTTCCCTTAAACCATAGTATTTTTTCCCATCTATTAAATATTTTCCAAGTCATTCATTTCCTTTCTTTGCAAAACGTGCCATAGCTGGAATACATGACGGTGTTAGTGATGGGTTTGACAGGTAGTTGACTGGAGTAAGCCAATAATAAACCCTTGTGCTGTATGTCACTGGAGGAAGATGAAAATTCTTGAGCTCTTGTACACAGAGAGTGAAGGAGGCTTACTGAATTATATATGCAAATGAGTAACATAATCAGCACAACACTTGATTTAATTTCTTATTAAATTCTGCTTACTAAAGACTGTCCTCAAACTCTTACTTTTGATGTGTTGCATAATTTTGCATTGAAAATACTCACTGCTCTGTTAAGGGGTAATTTATCACTCAGAAGCATCGCCCTGGGTTCCGAGAGACATCCTGCGTGAAGGATTTTTAGGAGTGATGGGAGATGTGATAGGTGGAATGCATGCACAACTCATCCTTCCTAATGAGACATTAGAAGTAGGCATCAATTTTAAAGGAGTTTCTCCATTCAACAACAGTAGCTCTTCCCAAGCTGTGTGTGCCAAGGACTGAAAGAATAGGTTACACTAATGGAATTCACTGATGTTCAGGAACCCAAGGAAGTGTTTGTCTGTCTTCCATGCTGTTATAGGCATTTATGAGGTCTTTACACATAATGAGGCTAGTGTCCTGAACACCCAAGTGTGGCCAAGGTACAAATACTCCTCCCATAAACGTTTGTCTCTCTAGTTAATGTTCTGTCTCATGAGAAGAATGCTAACTAGTCTGAAAGACCCTTTGAAAAAATGGAGTATGCAATGAAAGTGAAATAATGATAACACAGCTACCACATTATTTAATATATAAGAAATATTTCATGGGCTCCTTTTTTAGATCTCATTCCACCAAAATATTTTATATGAAGAAGACAGTTGAAAAATCATAATAAAATATGCTCGTGTTTTCTATAACATTTTTTTAAAACTGTATTTTTTTTTTTATTTCAAAGTTTAGGGGTTTTTTTCCCAAAAGAAACTTAGTTACTTTGTTAATAAACACATGCCTAAAGAAACAGAAATATTCACAGATGGAAGGAGTTGCAAGTAAGACACTTCTAAGAACTCTTCTTTCAATAACACTGATATCTTCTCACTATTTTATTTACTAAGTTTCCAATCTCTTCATAAATCACATATGGGCTTAGTAGTTCAAGAGGCGTCTCGTGTATGAAAAGAGGCAAAATAAAATCAAAACCATACACATTAGTAGACTTCAATGTTTTCATAAATCTGGCTGTTCAAATGTTGATTCAAACAAAACGCAAAAAAATTCACAAATAAAATTCCATCAAGTACAATACCCTATTGTATTTTATGACATCACTTTAATCAGTCCAAAATAATCCATACAAATGCTCATCCACCTGTAAATACTGCTCAGCTCAAGAATCTTAGAACAAAAGAGAACATTTCAATTGAAATATCTCACCTAACCTCATGAATTGCCTGTAATGCAAAATTTATCTGTAATTTAATATAGGAGCTATTCAAAGGCTAACACAAAGCAGAGATATCAGTAGGGGGCAGATGAACCATAGGAAGAGGTAATTTATAGATTAGGACCCTTTTCTGTAAAGTTTCCATAAAGTAAATGTGTACTTATTGCAAATATAAGAAAACCTAAATAAGCCAGTGGAAACACCTACTGGATAAAAATTTAAACAGCTTGAATCCAGCTACATATAAAAGGTTTTTCTCCCTAAAGGTATGAGCTGTTTTACCTTTATAAATGCGGCATTAGAAAGAAAAAAACCAGAATGCACTTTAATTATTTTTGGCTACATTATTTCCATGTCTAGCTTTTCTCATATGAGCAGTTTCTTTGAATTTAAGAGCACTGTAGTTAAAATATATGTATAAATCCAGTTTTTGCACCATTATTTTTATAGGTAATTTGGGTGTAGATAAATGCAGAATCACTACATCCAAAGGATCTACTTTCCAGCTTAAATCAAAATGAAGTGTGCATTATGCAGAAGATGAAGAATTTATAGTGAATGAATAAATGGCTAACAAAAATGAGAATCCAGAACTCTGAAGATGCCAGCCAGTAAATAATTTCTTTCTGGTTGATTGTTTCTCTTTCCATTGCTTTATCTAATACAATATATTGATGTACTTTAACCTTCTCTCCAGTGTACCAGTGGGCTTCTTCTGGACCATCCTTATTGTCCTTCTGTTATCTAATATTATCTAAACATATTTTCTAAATTTGTTAGAAAAGTGCATTTCCTGGCCTGCTGTATTACCTCTGAATTTTTTTACAATTAGAAAGCACAGGACTTATTAAACTAACCATGGAATAAATATCAAGCTATTTAAAGTAACAGTGAAGATTTCTGGACAGAATACTGCAACACTACTTTTCCACAACCAGTGTCAATTAGAGGAAATGCCATCAAGTTGTTTCTTGTTGAGGAGTGATTTCAAGGTAGAATAGTAGAAAATGAACTGATGTCAGCGGAAAATGAAAACTGCCTCCCATGTCTGATATAGTCCCTGGGATTTAAAAGGTTAGCATAGATTCATAGAATTACAGAATGGTAGTGGTTGGAAAGGAACTTTAAAAATTGCCTCATTCCATCCCCCCTGTCATGGACAAGGGATACCTATTAGTTGCTCAAAGTTGCCCAAAGTTTCTCAAAGCCATCCAACCTGGCTTTGAACACTTCCAGAAATGGGTCATCAACAACTTATCTGGGCAACCTGTTCCAATACTTCACCATTGCCACAGTAAAGAATTTCTTTTTGATATCTCATATAAATCTACCCTCTTTCAGCTTAAAGCCATTCCCATCTCTTCATGCCCTTGTAAAAGGTCCTTCTCCACCTTTCTTGTAGGTCCCCTTCAGGTACTGGAAAGCTGCAATAAGGTGTTCCAAAAGTCTTCTCTTTTCCAGGCTGAACAACCCCAGTTTTCTCAGCCTGTCTTCATAGCAGAGGCATTCCATCCCTCCAATCTTCTTGCTGGGCTCTTCTGTACTCACTCCAGTAGATCAATGTCTTTTCTGTGCTGGGGACCCCAGAGCTCCATGCAACACTCCGGGTGGGATCTCACCAGAGCAGAGGGGCAGCATCCCCTTGCTCACCCTGCTGGCCACACTGCTTTTGATGCAGGCCAGGACACCACTGGCTGGGTCGTGTTGAGCTTCTCATCAGCCAACACTTCCTTTTCCTCAGGGTTCCTCTCAAACCATTCTCTGCCCAGCCTCTATTTGTACTTGGGTTTTGCATCCAGGTGCAGGACCTCCAATTTGGCCTTGTTTGCACAGGCCCCCTTCTCAAGATTGTCAATGTCCCTGATGCTAAGGCTTATACATTATAAAGCTGTTGTTGCAATAGAGCACTAAAACATTATGTACTCATAGGTGGATTACCCTTACAAATGAATTAGAACTTTTCATGTGCTCTGCATACTGTAAAATTTAGTAGACATCAAATTAGAACAGGGATTAAAGCATGTATATGTAGGCAAAACTGAATATTTTTTGTTCCACTTTCCACCCCATTCAGATATTTACTTTCCACTCATACAGATATTTAGCAATTCTTAGGTCTGCAGCATGTTTTTGGCTTGGGCTCGTTTAGTTTAATATTTCAGGAAGAAGATAATTTCAGAAATACTAAATCGAGTAAAGCATAACTCTCAAAGACAGGAAGATTTCATAATGAATTAGATTGTTTATAATTATGTTTAGAAATAGGGAAATAGAAACCTGAGAGGTTTTTCTAAATCTGTGGTATACAGTATAGCTATTGACAAGAAGAAAAAAAATCTTAATTGATTTTTTGAGTCAAGATAATAATTTAGACTCTTCAGGCAGGTCTCATTTTGAAGGATGATCAAAAAAAAAAGTCAAATCCCTGATGTGCCATAATTAGGAAAAAAAAACCCCTAAGCAATTGCAAGGAGACTTTGTTTTCCAGATTTAAAATATAGTAACTTCAGAACCATTTATGTGTTTGCAGATAATTTAGAGTAACTATTAAGCTTCTGTAACTCATCAGGGACTTATGTTAAGGCTGTTTCATTGCAATTGTTATTATGAAGCACTCGACAACAACATTTCACTTGTGCCTGCTTCTCTTCTGATTATTGACATTCTCCCCCTAAACTAAAGAGCCACAAACAACTCTTGAAGAGTTTGTATTTTTCTAGACAGCATAGGGTTTAAGCTGCACCACCTGTCCATTTTTTCATTTCCACAGCTTGCTCTGAAAACCACTAAATAAATTATACTGAGGGAAAAAACCACCTCAAATGTTATGTACCCTTTTCAGAGTCTTATGAACCAGGAGCAGCATGTCAGCCAGTAATCTTTCTTTCATCTTAACAGCAATTTAGACATCTTTGCTGCACTATGCTCTAGTCTAGTCAAAAGCAGTATTTACTGCACTAACCCCATCATGATATACCCCATGTATCATGAAAGAAAGTAGCATTTCACTACATCATGCTGAAAAAATAAAAAAAATAGTAATAATAATAAAACAGCCAAAATAACCCTTTATAGTATTGCCTTGTTTGCATTCAGAAAACTGAAAATTTTTGACTATTTCCTAAATTCCTAAATTATTCTACTGCTAAAATTCCAATTTTAATTACAACTGATTAAAACAAGAGTACTTAAATACCATTTGTGCATTGGGTATACTGTCCAGTTTACCAAATCTCTTTGTTAGGACAGTCTAAGCCTATCATCTTGATCAAACATCAGAGTAATAAGCAATAGGTCTTTGTGTAGGGAAAGTAATGTAAGCTTTGTTGCTCATTATCCTGAAAAAATTGCATTGCTTTGAGGAATTCGAATGGTGGGTTCTCATTGTTGAAGTTGTCAATCATACATTCATATTAATCAGGTGGACAAGATGCTCAGAATTTTGTTGACTTTCTCAGAAATTTACAGATTGTGGGGTTTTTTAAGCTTAAGTCCATAATATCAATGTCCATAAGGGATGTTCTGGATATAATGTCAAAGATATTACACCTGGTCACAAGCTTTGGGGTGCATACCCTCAAAGGCTAAAGGCTCCTGGAAAAACTTAAGACTTGGCAGCAGCTACAAATCCCGATTAGAGGACTTTCTCTTATCTTCATCGCTGATCACCACAGTGTACGAAGAGGCTATTGTTGTAGGTTGCTTTCTATATTCCTTATACTTAAGCCATAACTTAAAATTTCCTTGTTTTCTTCTTCAGTTTGGCCCAGCCCATTCAGATCTTATCTCAGTGCTTCACTAGATCATTCAGCTGTTCTTAACAAGAACATTAATAACATGAATACTTTTCAAGGAGATCAAACCAGGGTTTTTTTGCTGGCCCTTGTCTCTTTCAGGTATCTGCTTTCTTTGTAGACTAATGATATAATTCACTCATCGTATTCACATGTGAAAGTTGAAATTTTGTGTCATTCACTTTCCTAACATTTACTAGAGAAGTGGCGTTTACTACATGTTCTCATGGGAGTAATGTAATAAAAAATCCACTTTGAGGCTAACCTATTTGAATTGGTCCTTAGAGCCTCTCGATATATTCCTGCCATTTGTATCTATAGACTTTCCATCCTTACCTTCTAAATGAAATTGAAAATATAACTTGTTTAATTTAGCTGAAGGCAAATTTAATGCTGCAAAACTATTGACCTGAGAATTTAAATTTAAAGCCTCTCATCAGAGAATAAGTACAAGAATTTTAGCAAAATCCTTCCTACAGATTTAGCACGTGATAAATGGAGCAGAGTGTTCCAATCACTTTTTATTTTATGTGGATAATAATTCTCTGTGATCAATTTCCCCTCATTTATCTGTCTCCCTAATATGTGCATCCTGACTACTCTTTTTCTTGCATCTTTTGCTTAGATTCTTCATCTTCTCTATGGCACTTGATTTCAGCACTATTAAAATTTATGGACTAGAGAAAATTATTTCAGATTACACCCTTTCCTCAGTTTGCCACAACGACGTGCATGAATATACATTCAAATGATTTATACTAAAAGGCTTCCTAAAATATCAGATTATGTTCTCTACTCTGAAACATTGTCTCCCATTAATTTTTAAGGGAGGTTTTTCTTGAAGATGTGACTATGATGTAGAGTTTGTTTCACTGCAGTCAAATTTACAATATCAAAAAGAAAACAATTCATTATGGTAACATTACTAAGGTGAAGAGGAAGAAAAAAAGTCAGCAGGTATATATTTACTAAACTGAAATACTATAACATGCATTATTAAGGATGAAGGAGAAACCTAAGTATGTATCTAAAATGATCATTAATAACATTTTATAATTCTAATAAAAATGTAGGTCTCTAAAAGCTTACTCATCCAGCATCTGATGTATTCTTAATTACAAATATTTCTACACACTTGAGAGCTGGAGAGCACTTTGCTTACCATTATGGTCAGAAAAGCTAAAGAAATATCAGGAATTTGTCTTTTCTCTCACCAAAGAACAGCAAATCTGGAGTAGGACACTTATATGAACAAGGGAATTAGGTACATAACTAAGAAACTTGTTTTCTTCTACTATGTTCTCACACTGACCTTCAAAGTAAGTGTGGCTCATGCCACAAGAGAATCATCAGCTATTTTTATGAGGCTACACCCCATTCCACCCTATTCCATTGTCAAGCCATTAACCAAGAATACTCAATAAAACTGAAAGACATTTTCAGAATATATTATCTCCTCATTTGGTACTAACAAAATGCTATTTTCAGTTTTGTAATTACTCGTGGTTTTCTCTTTTCCTGGCTATATTTAAGCTGTACATTAAACTGTTTGTAAGAGGATTCTTTCTTTGGAACTCTAAGCACAAAGCTCCTTACAAAATTAATTTTGTAAAGTCACCAAGGTCTTGCTGGTGCACTAATTGATGGCTTTATGGGTGGATTTATTTCTAGCCCTGCTAGGAGTACAAAAAATGCCCATTAATATCTCTGCAAAGCAAGAACCTGTGCCTGCATTAATAAATAAAGCATTTACTCACTTGTCCCAGGCCAGTTAAAAAAAAATTCAATTTGTCATTTTGCTTCAGATTTTGCTAATCAATCACAGCTTCATTACATGAATTCCTAATACATTAAATCTCATTGTATATGTAAAGGGCTCTACCTATGAAAGTATGAAAGTAACGTTGCTAGAAGGCTATAGAAGAAAGCCATTAGGAGAGCAAGATGTTAATGAGAAAACTCTAGTCCAAATAGAAAATAGGTTTTCTTTTATAAAAAGAAATTATTCTAATTACTTATTTTAAAAATAGCCAATGAGATACAGTGGTACCAAAAGATACAATAGGATTCATCAGAATCTTCTCTGTAGACCAAGATGTTCATTGCAAGTGTTATGTCCTTACATCACAGGAAGAGAAAGACAAGTTTGTGTTGTTTGCAAAAGAACCAGTTGGACATGAGCAACAGGCTGGGCTTTGCTTCAAAAGTTAGTTTACTTGAATTAATAGCTGAATTACTCATGATATGGGTATTACCTGAAATTATCATTGACATTTAATAAATTCACTACTTGAACAAGTGTTCACTACATATTTAATAGTAGCACTTTTTTATAGCTTTTAAAAAAGACTTAAGACATCATAACTTTGTTGAGAACTATTCCAGTCAGGCCAAGTTTTGCTACTTTTTCAAATTCTCTTTGTCCATTTTCTTTTTAATTTATTATTTCTTCTTACCTGGTCAATTTTTAAGTAGTCAGTTTATAACCAAACATAGTGATAGTCATTCTGACTGGATGTTCAGAGAATCAGGTCAAATTTGTTGTCTTTACTTCCCCTTGAACTACAGTAGCTTACTTCATGAACAGGATATATGATACTTTTTATTTTTCACAGGTAAGAATACAAAGCTAGACCAAAATACAATTTGTCTTTGGCATAACTTGCTTGGTTTTCTCTTTATGTGTGGGTGTGTTTTGGTTTGCTTGTTTTAACCTTCCTCTATTGGACAGTGTGGCTGCCCAAAGACAAGTTTTTTCAGTTCAATTGCAGCAAGCTTCCAGTGATTCAGAAATATGAGTTTACTCTGTGGTAATGCTCAGTTCTCAGTCTCGGTCTTCGTATTGCTTTGTGACAGATTAAGGGAACTTTTTTCCTCTTTGTGTTCATTGAAGCTTTTTCGCTTCATTTTTGAAGTTGCAGCTGTTTCCTTCATCTTGGACACTTTTGTCAGGTGCTTTCATACTTTTTATTAAGTCAACCTTCAAATTACCTTTCCCTTCAAAGTTTTGAAACTTTCATAGAGAAGGCAGCCCTCTTTTGAAATTTTCCATAGAGGACAAAAAGCAGTAGCAAAATCATTAAAAATATTGTCATTGGGAAGCTCAAAGAAAGCCATTATTCAATGGCATCAAGCAAATGCTACATTTGTTTCAGAAGATGGATGATGATCAGACTTCAAAAGGTTTTCTGAAGATAAAACCCTCTAACTCTTCAAAAGATAGATTTTAAAATGCAGACTTCTATAACATGAGGTGATTCGAAAATGAAAACTCTCAGATTTTAAAAACTTTTATTATCTGAACTGTTCCTAAATTAGTTCCTAGAGCAATCCCAATGAACATGGGTTAGATGGAGTGTATCTTTTCCAGAATAAATTCCAAAAAATGTTTTAAACACTTTTTTAGTCTATTAACATCTATGAGACTCTGTGATACTGTATCATTCAGTTTTCCAAATCAAGATTGTTATGCATCACCAATATTAGCAGAAGCATGCCTAATAACAGTTTGTTATCATCAGTGTTTCATCATCAAGCTATTTGAATTCCTACAATAAAGATACCAGATTTTTACAACATTTACTTTTTGTAAAACATATGACATAATGTTTTGCTCCTTAAGTTTTCATTAACTTAATTTCTTGCAGCCATCTCATATCTTCATGCACCAATACCAATGGTGCAGCAGAGATATTTCCTCTCCACACTTTCAAAATTTTGGCCAAATATCTGTATATTTTGTAGTCACACTCTTCTATTTGAATCCAGGAATACTTAAAACAAGTCAGTCTGACTAGGAAAAAGCAAGAGAGCTTTTTCCTAGACAGACCTGGATGAAAAACTGAAAGAACAAGTGAGTGAAAGAAGAATAAGGAAGCTAAGATAACCTTCATAACATGGTCAAAGGCTCCTTTACATCTGAGCCTGAGTTTTTGACATCTCTAAAAAATCTAGAAGTCAAATCTGGTTCTTTAGCTCTCACCCTCTAAAGTACAAGGGATCTAGAAGCTTAGCTCTTATGTTATCCTGTCCTGAATTTTTAAAGACTATAATATCATTGTTAGTATTGCTAATTCTTAAAGTCAAAATGAATCTGAAGAGCGTGATCCACACACACAACTCTAAATCTGGAACTCCAGATTTCTATTTGCTGCCAGCCTTCATAGGATTTATGTTACAATCCTTTCAAGAGCAATGAGGGATTCAGACAATAAAATAGAAAGCTGCAATAAAAGCAGCCATCTTGAACCAGTGTATCATTATAGCATAAATGAAGGTGCTTGAAAGATTTCTCTGCCTTTTTTTTTCCAAGCAGGATAGTTTAAATGAAATTATATTCCAATTTTCAAATGAAAAGTGAAACTAATTGAATTTTAGGGAAAGCACTCAGGGTCTCAGTATTGGTGATACTTTTCATTTTTTTTCAATTACACATTAGCAGACCCAAATTTCATAGGAATGACAATTGTCCTTTTATCCCTGCATTTGATTCTATGGGTTGGTCAACTAGGCATCCCAAGAAGTATCAAAATTTCCTGATTAAATTCCTACAGTGTACTATTACAATGTGACAATTGGAAATAGAGAAATATGATGTGGTGGAAATATTTTGCAAAGTTTTAGGACTTTTTTAGTCAGCTGTACTTTCTGCAATCTGAAATAGTTCAGCAATTACCGTTATGTAAAAAAAAAAATCACAACAGCAAAAAATAAAGGATGCACTGAATAATTTGCTCCATTCACTGTAAAGTGCACCACAAAAAAAGATAAGATTCACAGAAACTCAAGTCTTAATCATCATAAGTATTTTCTTAATCTAAATTAGCCTGAAGGCATCTTTACATGTTTTAACCATGATACTAATTATAACACTCATAGTCCTCAATATTCATTGAATGATTCTTTATATACATTACACATATTGGTTACATATAATAGTTAAAAAATCTTTGAAATTCCTTATTTGATATATGAGTTCTCATTTAAAAAAAAATTGGAAAGGTGCTTTTCCTCCAGAAAAACAAAAACCCAAACCAACAGTGTAATGTCAAATTATATTTTTCTGTTTCCCAGCTTCTCAGTTGAAAGCTGTTTAAAACAAAGCTGAAAAAATATTTATATTCTTGCAAGAGTAAATAGACAGCTAGACTGCCTGCCAAGTGAAGGGAATATGAGTGTATTTAGTGATTGTCTACATTTGCAGGAGCCTCCATCATCTTGTGCAAGCGCCACACAAGCATAATTTTACACACAGATGAAAAACTAAAGCTAGACAACCATTAAACCTGATCCCATCAAAGCTGGGAAACAGAGCATGACTTTTTGCTGAGTTTTGTTTTTGCAATGAAGGAACCAATTCAGGTATCTATCTGAAAGATTCCTTGTTGCTTGAACTCTAAAATCAAGAACAGTGCATCTTCCTCATAAATTTCCTATTTCTGCAGAAAAAAAAAAAAAAATCCAAACTTTTCAAAGTTAGCTGGCAAAATTAGGGGTACTGTAGAAGGCAAGGGCAGAGATTTCTTCAGGCAGGGTATCTCTGTCCAAAGTTAAAGACACATAATCAGCCTGGGCAACTCAGGATTAAAAGAACTGGGGAAATAAAGGTGTTATATTGCTCTCTCCATGGTAAACCCTAACATATAAATGCATAAAAATAGTATATGTCTTTCCTTATCAAAGTTTAAATTAATCTTTCAGTCAAAAAATGAAATATCACTAATCAAATGCATTTCCTGGTGTATTACTGTGGCTGCATTCTTTATGCATCTCTTCTCCTTTATTGTACTTCTCTCCAGACTCTAGTTCTCTTGTACAGACAGACTTCCCTGGACCAGAGCAGTGATGCAGGATAAAAGATGTTACCTGGCATCCCCTTCACCAATTCACAGTCATAGCACTTCCACTGCATCTTTACTTTTCTCCCACAGGTTTTCCTCTAAATCATGCTGGGTTTATTCATTCTATCTCATTTATTCTTAATACTATTTTACAACAGTGTTTGGGTTGTTCTATCTGCTAGGAAGCCCTAGAGGAAAGAGAACAAAATAGCTCAATTTTACTGTAATTCTTGCACATCAAAAATAAAGAAATCTTTATTTAGCTGTATCAGAGAGAAGAAGTGTTTTCTCCAACATCTAGCAGTTGGAAATCATTCAGTCTTGAGGAAGTTTGATTTTTTTCTACATTTTAATTAACTGACAACAAAAATTCTTACTATACTATTTTTATGTAATGACAGGTAGCTGAAACAAAAGAATCAAGTAATTAATTGGTGGTGAGCTGCTTCTGAAAGCAAAAAAATTAGCCAAAACTTTCACCAATCCCTAATGCTTCTGAGGAAAAAATGTAGACTTGAATAATTCTTATCTCCTAGTGTGACAATACACCTGGGACAGGCATCCTATGGATGGTGCATTTCCCTTTTACTAATCTTCAACTAATTTCAAAGAATGTTGCTAATATTCAGGCTCATATACTCTTATTTCTGTACTACTTGTAAAGCCCTAAGAGCTTTCCTGGACTTTTTGTATGCCTCTGAAGGTCCTTTTGCTGCTTGCTGCTCTGTTAAACCCTCCACTGAATAGTGAATTTAAACTTCTGGTGTACTTTGGCACACAGCACAGAATGTCCTCAGTGACCTTTCATTTTCCTGACAACCTCAACAGCCAACAAAATTCCAACAAGAAGCAATGAGCAGTACAGAAGTTAGCTTTCTTGACATAAACACAATGAATAAGGCCAGAAGAGCACAAGGTAAAATGTTGGCATTGACTTTCTAAGAGAGTTGATATTTGTAAAACCAGAAATTTCAAGTTTGCTCAAAGTGGGGAGGAGGTGAGATTTTGGGTGTGTGGTGGCAAAACCTCTGATGTTTATAAGACAGAGAGAGTGACAGAAGCCAGGCTTAGAGACAGATAAGAAGCAGACCCTGAAAAGACAGGATAGTGCTTTTAATCGTGCCAAATGTCCTCCCTTACACCCCACCCCCTGGGAAGGTCACATTCACACCAGACATCAGAACATTCATATTCACATGTAGGCTTAAGAATAAAACCCAAAAAAGGCCTCATGCCTGCTTTGCATTGCAATCAAATTGTTCTAAAATAAAACCTACATATACTAATTAATTCATTCATTCAATTAGAAACACTGATATAGTTATAAACACTGATATATTTAGAAACACTGAAACAACTTCTGTGTTGTTTGACTCTCATCTACCCCAAAGGATGTATTTACAAGTACCTGGGCTTCCCTTGTCTTCAAGGGTGGGTCATATCAAACAGACACCCACCCACGTATTATGTTAAAATGTGCTGAGCCAGCCTAATAGGCATGGCCTGTGCATGCTCTTCCCATAACATTTTGTACATTTTTTTTCATATGTGACACAGAAAGAATGTCAAAGTCCTTCAAGGCCTTTCTTTGTTGTATCTACTGGGTCTGAGACTAGACTGCCGCCACCTTCCACCCACTCCATCCTCTCCAAGAGTCTGGCAGCTGGACAGTCTCAGCTCTCCCTGCAGCCCACAAACACCCCTTTGCCAGCTTGGCAGAAAACTCCTTGTAGTATATGATTGAGATAATTCATGCTTTGTAACTGTATAAAAATTATAAGATCCAACCTCTGACCCCCATGGCCAGAAGCAGGGCCTTCTTTCTATTCAAAGATTTCCTGGACTCGCCCAGATAAAATCATGCCTATTAACGAATGAATGAGTCCTTCTCGGGCAATCATCGGCCATCTCCCAGGAATGTCCAGAACATTCACAGAACCTGGAAGAGATTACATCGAGGAATGGGTGACATCCTGGCTACAATTTGAAAGAAGACTATCTCGAGGAGCCCAGACAGCCATCCAAACCTATGGACTGACTTTTGTACGGGTCTGAATCTGTATAGTCCCTGTTATACATATGAAGGGACATAAAGAAATCGTATATCACTTCTGTTTCAGGTGGAATAAACTGTATATAAGCTGGCTACCTGGAGCAGTTGGTGTGACACTCTGGGGAGACGCTGACACTCCGTCCGTCTGAACCAGGTTCACCCAGCATCAAAGTCCGGGGTTGATGCTGTCTTGGCTGTGGTGGTTTTATAATATTCTATTTGGTTGTCAATCTAATAAATTTGTATTTTTTTTTTAAATTTGGCTGCTGATTTGATCATTTACAACATCCTGAAAAGCCTGCTCGATATTCAGCATCCAAGAGCAGAGCAGTGCACTCAGTTTAAACACGAGCAACTGCAGCCACTGTAAAACAAGCTCTACCACAGGGACCTCACAGACTGGTGTTTGGCAGTGACAAATCTGTTGAGATCACAAATGGTCTATATGTAAGGGCTTCTTGTATTAGCTCTGCTATAAATTTACTACTTTCTTCACTTTTGCAGATATAGGATGGTTGTTAATAGTAAAAGCCACTTTCTGTAGCCAATACCATTTTTTCTAAATTTGTTTTCCATGAGCAAAAAACTCCCAGGGCAAATCAAACCACTATTATTACAGGCTCTGCATTCTTTTCAACAAGAATGTGTCTCAACGGAATTAGGGGATGAAGATTCATGCAGCAGCAAAGATGCAAGAGCTTTTGATGTGCTAGAAATCACAGAATTGCCTGTGAATTGACCCACAGAAATTAAGGCTTCTCCCCTTCTGACAACAGTCATTCATACAAGTTGTGTACCCACATCTCACTGCTGGACTCACCCCTGCTCAATATCTTTATCAATGATCCGGACCAGGGGATCAAGGATAACTGCAGTAAGTTTGCAAACTGCAAAGGAGTGTTGATCAGCTTGGAGGGTAGGAAGGCTCAAAAGAGGGATCTGGACAGGCTGGAGCAATGGCCTGAGGTCAACTGCATGTATTTCAACAAGGCAGAGTCTGGTTCTTGGGTCATAACAACCCCATGCAGCACAACAGGCTGGGAGCATAGTAGCTGGAAAGCTGCCCCGCAGAAAAGGATCCAGGATGCTGGTTGACAGGGCAAAACATGAGCCAGCAGCGGGCCCAGGTGGCCAAGAAGACCAAGCATCCTGGCTTCTTTCTACAATAGTATGGCCAGAGCAGTGATTGTCCCTCTTTACTCAGAACTGGTGAGGCCATACCTCAAATCCTCTCTTCATTTTTTTGTGCCTCACTATAGGAAAGATATTGATGTGCTGGAGCATGTCCAGAGGGCAATGAAGGTGGTGGGGGATCAGGAGCACAAATTGGATGAGGAGAAGCTGAAAAAGCTGGGGTTGGTTAGCTTGGAGTAAAGGAGGTTCAAGGGGAACCTTATCACTTTCTACAGTTACCTAAAGGAGATTGTAGTGAGGTGGGGGTTTGTCTCTTCTCCCAAATAATAGGCGATATGATAGGAGTAAATGCCTTCAAGTTGCACTGGGGAGGTTTTAGGAAAAGTTTCTATGCCTAAAAGGTAGTCAGACATTGGAACCAGCTGCCCAGGGAAGTGGTTGAAACAAAGGTATTCAAAACACATGCAGATGTGACACTTAGGGACATGGTTTTAGTGATGGACTGACAGCGTTGTGTTAACAGTTGGAGTTGATGATCTCAACAGGTCTTTTCCAACTTTAACGATTCTATGATTCAATGAAAAAAACACCTGCAGAATGTTCCTCTAGTCTCCTTCCTGCCCTCTTCCCTACAGAGGTTTCCTTTTATCACTCCCAGTGCTGTCAAGCTTCTGTGGAAATAATCCTGTTTGACAGTTCTGGGGTTAAGAATAATATCTTGTCGTCTCACGTCCCAGCAGACATGCACTAAGCAATTTATCATAGTCCACACAGCAGGGTTATACTATCTCATATTAAATGCAAGACCTTTATCTAAAAGTGTGATCCTGTGTGTGGTTAGTGAATTTGGTTTCAATTACCATGTATTTATTCACATCTTAGTTTCAGTGCTAATCCTCCGCATCAGATCGCTTTGGTAAATATTGCTATAACAAATGCCATTTTATGCTAATTAACATGAAAGATTTCAGCTATTGTTTATTTATTAATTCAAGCAAAATGCTTGTAAATAAGACAGAAACAGGGCAGGGTGATAGAGAAAACAAATCTAGAACTTGCATTAGTCTTGTAAATTATTTCTGTAGATTGTCAACTTTTGTACATGGAAATTGATGGTTTGTAACAAAAACTAATTATTTCCTCTTAGAATAAATCATTTATTAGAGACTAATTATAAATTAAAAATAACTGATACAATAGAAGTGTTAATAAATACACCAAAAATACCATTTTTTGTGGACTTAAAAAAACCCCCAAGAACATTGCTTGCAGTAATGATTATCTAAATCTTCACTGGTTTGTGTATATAGTGTCAGTGTAGTGACCTGGCTGCTGTTGCTGGGATATGTAAAGAAGTTAGTGATGTATTATGTTTATTGTGTGCAGATCCTAAGGGATTTTCCCTGTTTCTTGCTCTTCATTTCTACCATCCTTTTTGTGTGCATAAATACGATGTGTGTGCATGTATACAAATACACAGGCACTCCTGAACTGCAGAGTTTGTCTATATGGAGCTTACATATATGGTCTGGTGCAGATCCTTCCTGACACTTGCACCTGACTGGTGCAGCACTTCTCCTCTGCTGCTCCTTTTTTAAGACAAAATCCAGGAAGGAATGATGAGGAATGCACGGAGCTGACAGCAGAAGATTGCTTTAACAGAAGGGACTCAGAGGCAGAAGATGGTTCCTCAGCAGGGCAAACGAATTCTTTCTTTCCTCTCTTTACTCCAGAGGCGTTATTAACAGTCAGATTGCATGCAGCATAGATTCCCATTAACTATTTTAGAGAAAAAAAGAACAATGAAAACAATCTTGAAGCCTGAGCATAAAACTTCACAGTATGAAAAGACTGGTGATTTGCAGGAGAGGGATTTTCAAAGCCTTGAAAGACCAGACACACTCTCAGGAACATTCAATGCAGCAAAGAAATGCAGACTGAAAACAAACAAAAATCCGAGGGTCTTTATCTTCCTGCCAGTCAGGACTACTCAGTATTACAGCCATATCACTACAACATTTCTCTGTGTTTAGTCTAACAAAAAGACAGGACATGTCCACTTGATGAGCAAGGGAAAATCTAATGAAAAGCCCCCCTGTATCCTGGTAAGGCATGCTACATTATCCCCTCATGCATGTAAAAAAAAGTCCACCTCTGAAACTAGCAAGTGCACTGCATTCCTACCCATTTTGGGGGAACTTCTTCCTGAAAATAAGGTAGAATTTAGTCTTCTTCATATTTTCTGGATTGCAAATTTATGTAATTGCATTGTTTTTCCTTTGAGCCTCTTGGCTGTGTTTCAGCTCCTAAACTAGTTTCCTCTAGAATGCCTGCTGTTAAGACAGGTGGATCCTATTTACTGATGTCCTTAATTACACAACTGCATAGTAGAGAAACTTTGTCTTACTTAAATAAGCAAAGAAGCAGTGTTATTACAGTCCCACAACAAGGATTTTACTGTGGCTTTCAGATAACTGCCTTCACCAAATGAAGCTACATCACAGTTATAAAAATGGAGATTTTTTTAAAGAGGAACCAGACCATGTAGTAATTTTCTATTAGTGTATGTGCACTCAGGTATGAGAATTCAACTTATAAAATTTTTGCATGTTTACCTCTAGCCAGAACATCATCCTTACAAGGAGGACTGATCACTCACCTGTATCACTACGGTTTCTTTTATCCTTGTGACTTTTTTTGTCTGAGTTTCTCAGTCTGTTACAGCAAATCACAGATTTTAATATGAGCCAAGAAAACTTCAGATATATTTACTTAGGTATTGCTCATTTCTAAAGTGTCAATGGATTTGACTTTAGGTAATGAAGATGTCACTCCAGTGCCTTTACCCTATTGTTTTGTATTCTATTGGTGGTTTAAATTTAGAAAAAAAATATGCTATATTCAAGTATATTTTATCACAGGGAACCTTCTAGTCAAATCCTCCAGACAAGAGCAACATTCTATTGTTCATGTTCTCATTTGGAAAGAGGATTAAAAAAACTTCTATCAGAAAAGAGAGCAATGAAGGGATCAGGAAACTGACTAAATGCTGAGAATTCAGGAAGGCTGGTAAATCAGTGGCATCTTGCATGAAACTAGAACAAAGAGCCTAGAGCAAAATCAGTGAGATAAAGGGCACTGGAAAGGCATCTCCATTCTTGCCATCAGTGTTCCGTGGCAGAAAAATGTTAAGTCTGATTTTGGTCTATGGGCCTATGGGTTAGTTCTGAATACATGAAATGATGAGACCACCACGACCATCTTTTTCACCTCTGTTCAAACTTTCAAAATGTTTGAAATTTTAGCACTTTTACGTGTTCTGTTTATGTTAATCATCTTAACACCCTTCTCTTTCCATGTCCTAAACTGAGAACAATGTCCTAAGGCCTCAATCTTTTATATATATATATATATATATATATATATGTATGTATGTATGTATATATGTATATATGTATATATTTATATATTTATATATGTATATATATATATAGCCTCCAGAGAACAATATTCATAAATCACTGTTATCTGTAGCTGTCCCCTACATACACTGAAATGAAAAAATTGCTTGTTCAGCTCTATAGCATAAGCTTTAATTGAAGCCATGAAGGGAAATTCTGCCCACGCAGTGTAATTGTAATATGGCTATTTGAATCATTAGCATATATCAATATAATTGAAATGGAGGGTTAAATATGTTTCTAATAACAGGCTAAATGCAGAATAGGAAGCAGAAAACAAGGATCTGAAAATAACAAGGACAAATACAGTTGTCAACTACAGTAGAGTGTAGAGACATTCGAGTAACAAGGGTGGTTGCCAAGTTCCTGCTTAAATGGCTGCGTTACCTGCAGGGGAAGAATAGGTGGTAAAAGTTTCTGCAGTTGATATTGAGGGTTTTTAGTTCATTTCTTATTTAACCAGGAGGACCTCTGAATTAGTCATATACCTGAGTATTGAACAAGGTTTTCATGTGTACCCAGGTCAGCAATCTTTCAATGGCTACCTGTAGATCAAAAATAGCTTGAGCTGGCACTACAGTACACCATATTCAGAAACAACCACAAAGCTAAACCTTCTTCTCCCCTTAAACAAAGATCACTGATCTGTGTATATATTACCTGTATTTTAGCTTTAGGCATTAAAAAAAATTACTTTTACAGAACTATTACTTATGGAGTTGATCTGAGGAAATGGCAAAAAACTCAGCTGTGACATGATTTTCAGAAATTCTGCAAGCTTATAATGGATTCAACACCTTTTATGGCCAGCGGCCTCTGGATATGAAATACTGTAAAGAGAAAACAGTTCTCTCTCAGATTGATTTTTGGAAAAAAGTTTATACCCTGAGGACCCTGAATAATCACCAAGCAAATATTTTATTTCATGTATTAATCCCTGCCTACTGGCTTCTTAGAATTTACCAACTATTTTATACTGTGTGCAACTTACACAATAGCAACCTGGTTTGTATTTTATTCTTCCTATAAGTTTGAGCTAACTGAAAAATGTCAAAACTAAAAAGTGTGTGTCTTAGAGTAACTTAAAATAACAGTGACACCTTCTGCCTAAAATCCTTCAAATCGTTCTTCCACAAATTGTTTCAGGAGCAAGTAATGTCGTGGAAGATTAAACAGCTGGATTTCTGAGAATGAATTTAGGGTCTCAAAGAAGCAAGGTGCCTACCCACCACTTTTAGGATATACACATTTGGTTGAGTACCCACACAAGCAAACAACAGTCTTAATTTCTACACCAGGTGTACAGTATTCTATTTCTGCAGTATATCTACTTCTTTTTAAAATTTTCTTACTGAAGTTATTTCTGCACCATTTGAACTTGGGCTTGGTTGAGAACAACATTTTGGCCTGACTCCAAAAAAAAAACCAAACATAAATAGATGGTGCTATAGTTTAGTTTAAATAGATACAATGCTTTTTCTTACAGCTTTAATATAAGCATGAATAATTATTTTTCTGGTTTAACTTACTACATATATGTATCACAAAAGACATACATAAATATCAGTAACAATGGAATTTCCTGTGACACAGTAGTTTTCTAATTGTTTCTGATAAAATATGCAATTTTAAAATACTTGATGACTGTCAATATAAGCTTAGAGGTTTGAACTCTTCTTCTTCAGAAGTAGGAGAAGATTTTTTGAAAAGTAATCTCCAAAGAGAAAGGAAAGATGGACACATCCAAAATTCCAACTTCTAATTTGATTTTCAATTCTTATTTAAAAAAAAAAGTGTTTCTTTTCATTATTCATTTTGGCAGGCTCCTGAAATTGTTTTTCAAATTTCTCAGGAAGCAGGACTAGAATTCAAAAAAGACTATGCAGCATCTAGAAAGAATAGGAAGCATTCAATTTTACAATAATTCCAATAGTTAAGTAATAAGCTTTGTCAACATCAATTTAAAGGAGATTAGTTATGAATGATATTTTTTCCCCCTTGGTCCTATCAAAATAAGCCCCATATTTCTTTAAATGAATCTTGCTGATAATACATATATCTGTCATACCATTCCCTTTGAGTACTTGAGGAAATAAAAATTCATAGCAATTGATTGCCCTGTGTAGCCATGGCTCCAGGTGCCCTTTCAAATATTCATAAAGATCTTAAAGGAGTCCCTGTAGATCCCGTTTGTCTGCTGTATATTTATATATCACTTCAGTCTTCACAAAAATTGTCAAACAAAAGTCACATTTGCAGCTGGGTATTATTGACTCTTTCTACCTTGTAGATTTTTGTATTCTCATGCTGGGTACTGTGAGTGAAAAATGGAACAAGATGAAGAAATGTTTATGAATATCACAGACCAAGGGTTCAGAGTTCCTCATTAAAGTTGGGGGCTTGAAAGCTCTAACTGATCATAAATGGATGAAATGAAGGACATAAATGTTAAAATTGGAGTCAAATGGAGCAAAAGCTGAGATAAAAATAAAGGACAAAAGTGTCACATTTGCACTCAAATTCAGACCACTAAATTCAGAGCTACATGTCTGCTGAGCATTCAGAACTTCACACTGAGATCAATGTAAAGATTGAGTACAAATGTAAAGCAATTCTTTAAAGTGTAACCCTCTTTTAGAAAATATGTCCATGGTATTAAGGGTATTAACATAATCAACTGGCGATTTCAGGGTTCTTCCTTTCCTCCCACTCTCCCTAGTAAGTTATCCATTTTCAGAAGAAAGTTGAAAACAACTTTTAATCCCTTCTGTAAATACTTTGTCTTATCTGTTCTGTTCAAAAAGTCATGGAGCAGGAGCTGCTCATCCAATCTCATAGACACATCCATACCAGTTCGCAGTAAGAGATTCTGGCCACACAGTAATTCAGGAGGTAGCAGACAGTTTCCATTTCCATCTTTCAAACTTAATGAGATTTTCAGCTTCTATTTGCTTCTCTGTTTTATAGAATGTTCCCAAACTGTGTTTAAAAAAATGTTCTGAATTGAAACTCAGAGTGCTCCCCAAACTCTTCAATCCTTGCCCTGTACTGCAGCAGCTGCAATTAACTGCAACAGGCCATCACTGTTGACACTGCTCCCATATCCTTGCTCCAGCAGAGCATGACAACAGGAGTGCAACAGAGAGCCAGAACCTGGTCAGGAAATGCCTGTTGTCTGTCACTAGCCATTTCCATTCTGCTGCTTTGGTAATGACTGCAGTTCAGAGTCCAGGAGTTAATTAGAAATGTAGAGGCTCTGTTATCACCTACGAAGTAATAGCATAAGCTAAGCTAATGTCCATAATACAGAGCACTAGTGAAAGGCAATTATGTATCATGACACCTGCCACAAATTTGTACCATCTAGAGCTATGAGTTGAAACATAAAATTTTAAGTACATCACCATCAGTATACATTAGGATAGACATCAGAACATTTATCCTGAGACACAGTGTTATCCAACAGATTCTGCAGGCCTTTGCCAAGTGATTTTTCATGGTCTTCAAAAACACACTGACAAATATGATTTATGAAACAGACTTCAAAAAATGTCAAAGGGGAAGGGGAAGAGGAAAAGGGGAAGGGGAAATAGAAGGAAAAGGGAAGGGAAGGAGAAGGGAAGGAGAAGGGAAGGGAAGGGGGCATTTAGTTTTAATTAAAGTGACTAGAAGAGGAAAAACAACAAACCAACAGTGTATATGCCACTAAGTTCTATGATATTGTACAAATAGATGTAATGACACGATCAGTATGTAAAGTGATGCACTTATTTTCTCCTTAAAAAGCAGCTGTTTGCTTATGCAGTATCTTTCCCAGTTGAAATCAGGATTCAAACCAGCAGAAATTGAATGTTCACCATGGGTAGTTTTCTCTGCTCTTGGTGGATTGGATAAATCCACTATATAGGCAGTATGTTGTCTCTCACATACTTTAAGAATCACAGGAGAAAATGGAGGAAACAAATGTAACACTATGGGGTTAATTTAAAACCTGAATAATAGAGAAATAAAGACACAAGTCTCTCTCCATAGCATATGAAAAAGAGCAGGAGGCCACCACATGGGCTGCAAAACATTCTGTAGAATGATCTAATTAAAATAAATTAAAGTATCTCCTCTAAGCTCTAAGCTTATGTGAGTTTTGTCAGGTAGTCCATATAGTGTTTGCAATGAAATGTAAGACAAAAGGCCAACAATAAGCATGAGTCATTATCTATTTATGTGGTGGGTATGCTAATATCCCCATCTGTTACCTTGGTGGGCAAAATCTATTTGCTGAAACCAAGGAAGAATTTATTTCTTACGGTTGAGACTATCAAATATGAATGAAGGGAAAGTGGAAAAGCTTGTCCTGAATGTACTGGATAACATCAAAGCTCTGGAAATTCTCTTGCAAGTGATACCTGTAGTACTGAAATTTTCAGTAAATAGTCTGGGATACATGCTACAGGAGTCAGGAGTTAGTCTTTTTGGACCAATTCACAATCCAATGTGAAGTCCACTGGAAAAAAATTTCTTCTTAATGTAAATTATAGTGGTATTGTCTTTCAGTTTCAACACGGTGTCAATGATTCTCTGCAATGTATGCACCTACAAATAATTATTTTCTAAGTGTGATGGAAAAGGATTTGATAAATGGCAGAAAAAAGAAATTACAGAATAATCTTCACATTTGATTTTGCCAGCCAGAAGAAAACTCCAATCTTCTGTGTTTTAAGCCATAGCTCCCCATATCTTCTCTTCCTTCTCACTTTTTATTTTGCAGAAATAAAAATACTTATAATGAAACACTACCAAGTAACTCTATTACTCTTCCTCCTTTACAGGAGAGAGGAAAAAATGCTATGTAAAGCTCATGGGCTGAGATAAGGATAGGGCAATACCTTACCAGTTATTGTCACGGCACAACAGTCTTGCCTTGAGGAAAACTCAGTGAAACACTGGAACAGGTGGCCCTGGGAAGTGGTGGATGCCGCATTCTCAGGAACAACCAAGGTAAGGTTGAACAGGACTCTGACCAACCTGATCTACTGAACATGTCCCTGTTCATTTTAGGGTCCCTTCCAACACAAATTATTCTATAATTACGTGATAAGATTAATGTAATTAATTACCATTTTAAAAAGGTATGATAACAAGAACTAAGGTAAAATCTAAAAACACCTTCTCCCTCTCTTTACTTCTTTCCAAATTCTCAAGGCTCAAATTCTCTCCAAGATTTCCTAGTTCCTCTCCTCCAGCAATGCAGAGGGATGGGGAACAGCGTCTATGATCAGTTTATAATGTTTTCTCAGATACTCTTTTCTTCTCCTACTCCTCCCCTCCTGCAGTGTGGGGCTCCAACCACAGGAGACAGTTCTCCACAAACTGCTCCCATGTGGGTCCTCTTCTAGGGGTAAAACCTTTCAGGAACAGTCTGCTCCAGAATGACTGCTCACAGGATCACAGGTCCTGCCAGCCAACCTTCTCCAGCACGGGCTCATCATCACAGGGCTGCATGTTCTTCCAGGACCCTGCTCCATCACTGGCTTCCTCAGGCATCCACCTGCTCCAGTGTGGGGCTGTCCCTGGACTGCACATGGATATATGCTGCAGCACGGACCCCCATGGGCTGCAGGGGCACAGCTGCCTCACCATGGGCTGCACCATGGGCTGCAGGGGAACCTCTGCTCTATGCCTGAAGAAGCTCCTCAACCTCCTTCTTCACTTATCTTGTCTGCAGGGCTGTTTCTCACATGCTCTCTCTCCTCTCTCCCATTTGCTGTTTCACAGCAGCTTTTACCCTTTCTTATATATGTTATTACAGTGGCACTATTCCCATCACTGAGGGGCTCAGCTCTGGCTGGTGTGGGTCTATCTTGGAGCTTGAGCCAACTACAAGAGGCTCTGTCCAACACAAGAGCAGCTCCTGGTGCCTTCTCCCTGAAGCCTTTTGGTATCGAAACCTTGCCACACAAAAAAAAAGCCAGTTAATGTGGCACAACTCTGTGACACTCATTAGCTGGAGGGAAACTGAATTTTCATCTGGGCTGAAATACTGAGGAAAAAATTCTTGTGATTCTTGTGCCACTCTGCTCTTCACCGCTGTGTCCTCACTTTCAGTCCTCTGTGCGGTTTTGGCCACCACAATATGAGAAAGACATTAAACTATTAGAGAGCATCCAAAGGAGGGCAACAGATATGGTGAAGGGCCTTGAGGGGAAGCCATATGAGGAATGACTTGGTCTGTTCAGCCTGGAGTAGAGGAGACTGAAGAGATTCCTCATTGCACACTAAAGCTGCCTCACAAGGGGAAGAGGAGGAGTAGACACTGATTTTTTTGTCTTGGTGCCCAGGGGCAAAATTCAAGGGAAGTGTCAGGAGAGGTTCAGTTGGGTTATTAGACAAAGATTCTCCATGAGGAGTGGGGTTGGGTGCTGGAGCAGCCAGGAGTTGGGACTCAATAGTGCCTTCCAATTAATAATTTTCTGAGATTCTGTGATTCTGAATGTCAGACAGCGAGTACATGTGTAAATGCATTCCACATTGAAATACATTCTTATTCTATTTCTAAACTTCTGCTTTTCAAAGCCGAAACAATTTTTAGAGAAAATTTTATTCAAATAAATTATGAGAGAAAAGAAAAGTAATATGAAATTGGTTATTCAAATTCCTTTGCTTCTACTGAGAAATTACAGGTTAATCAATATTCTTTGAAATCAGTTTAATATTTAAATATTTAATATTGTATGCCAACACATTGCCCCATCCAAAAATCAGAATAAAAATAAAAATTGCCTGTATCTTTTATATATACTTAACAGTGTCAGATTGACCTAGTCTAACATTATTTTGAAACACTAGGCAAGTAAAAATGAATGTTTAATCAATTACTGTGATTTGTTCTATTTAACTGCCCCACTGATGGTCCTCAGTATTTCCTTCTGTGCTGGCACAGATATTTTACACATTTTCCATTAAATCAATTAAAGGAGTGTAAGGTTATGGTGAGTTCATGAGCAGCCTTCTTAGCCCCTTGGCTTGTTGTGACTCATTCTTTTGTGACTATAAAACTTGTTTGTAATGATGTGCAAAAATCTATTGGTTTGCTAGTCAAGGTGATTTAAAGTATTGCCTAGCAGTAGAATTACCCTCTAAGGAAACAAGGAGAGGGGAAATGCCAAGAAACTCTTTCTTTTTAAATACTTCCATCAAAGAAATTTTGCTTGGCTGCAAGGAGAGTATGAAAAGATGTAAAACTGAATTTGTACTTAAAAACCAAAGACAAAGGCTAGACATATTACTTTGTTCCAGCCACAATGTTTCAGAGGAAACTTTAAAAGCAGCTGTTTAAATGAACTGAGAATTAGAAATGTTTTCTCAATGAATTTCCAATGCAATCAAAATTAAGTGTACTGTATCTGATGCTCTTCCAGCTTTTATGTGCTCAAACACTAATTTTCCAGAAGCAGTGATTGCTTCTTCATTCAACACTTAGATTGGACTGTGCTTTGGGGTGGAACTATGTCACCAAAGGTGGCAAGAGCATACAGAATGAAGCAAGAATTACAAGTAAAGAAACCATAGTCTTTCAAATAATTAAGTGCTGCCCTGAAAAACTGCATGTTTTTCTCTAAATCTGCCACTGAGATACACTGTGTTATTGGACAAAAAAGATCACATAAAACTGGATGATTGATAATTTTATGCCTATGATAAGAATTCTGATTTTCTTCATTGGGAAGAAAAATGGTCTCGATCCGTCAGTTTTGAAAAATATTTTAGGTTACTTAAATTAGCCCAAATTAACGGCTAATATTGCTTTTAGTTTCTTTTTTGTTTGCTATTGTATTTGCAGGGCTCCCCTGACGAAGGAAGGAATGATGCATCTGACTCCATGTCCTCAGAAGACTAATTTATTACTTTATCATACTTTATTATATTAAAGAATACTAAACTATACTATACTAAAGAATACAGAAAAGATACTTACTGAATGCTAAAAAGATAATAATGAAAACTTGTGACTCTCTCCAGACTCCCGACACAGCTTGACCCTGATCAGCCAATGATTCAAAACAGCTCACACCAGAATCCAATGAAACAATCACCTGTGGGTAAACAATCTCCAAACACATTCCAGACTAGCACAACACAGGAGAAGCAAATGAGATAAAATTGTTTTCCTTTTCTCTGAGGCCTCTCAGCTTCCCAGGAGAAAAATCCTGGGCAAAGGAATTTTTTCAGAGAATGTGAATGCCACAGTTTTGCCATTTTAAAATGGTGATATAATATCAAATACTTGGAAACTGAAAATAAAGTCACTGGTCCATAGAGTATACCAGTATAATTCAATATCTCCTTATTTCTTGTGGGAAATTCATGCCTAATCTTAGACAGATTGTCTCCATACTTGCTACCTTTGTGTTTATCACATTGAAGCATTTACCTACTTGGACAGACAGGCAGATATCTCGCTGCCATCACTCAACAGCAATAATATCAATGTGAAATACCTATTTATGCCATTGACAAAACCATCTGTTTCCTTTTGCTAAGAAAGTGACAGTGATCCCTCTCTGCTGACCAGGGTACCCTCTGAAGTTTTATTTACAAATTCAGCCCCTGCTTAGAAAGAGCTATATTTATATCACTCTCATCTGAGATTCCTGATTTGTGACTTCACAATGTCAACACTCCCAGAGAGGATAGTGGCTAAGGTGATCTATCCTTGTTGCTATATAATAAGAGTCTTGCAACTGCCAAGTGTTTAGATCCAGCCTTCTACAAGTACCCTGGTATCCAACTATCACTCATTTCAACATTAAAATTTTTTGGTAATTTGAGATATGAATGGGAAGAAAACTGCACAGGGATCAGTGCAAGTATATGGCTCAATTTTGTAGAAGATTTCATAGTAAGTAACACAGAACAGAAAAGCTGAGTTTTCTGTTTGGCACTGAGAAGATGAGTCTAATAGTCGCTACAGCTGTCAGATTTTAATACTAAGATTGTTTTGTACATATGCTAAATTACTAAAAAGTCTTAATTATTTAAGTTAATATCAAAATGTCAGGATCTTCACAGCACTTGAAAGAGCTTAAAAAATATCTAGTTTGTTTTTTTTTTTTTAAGGTTATCTTCTTGGAGAAAGGAATAAAAAGAACATGAGAAATTGAGTATTTGGGAGAAAAACTGAAACAGGAATTGTTGCATTTTGTTAGTAGTGAAACCATAAGACATTTTCCAAGCACATTAACACCTTTGGCATTTTGTGTTCTAAATGCCTAAGAAAACAATAAATTGATTTCATGTTGTATTACTGCTGCTCAGCTCTAGGGGATGGCATTAAATCTCATTAAAGGTAAAATAAAATCGAAGTAATCTGTTTAAAATGTGGACCATTTAGTTGAAAGGGGAAAGAAAAATAAGTCCTAGAAGGCCATGATGTCAGATACAAATCCTGAACTAGCCATTTTACTATAAATTTGTTGTTGATGTAAACAATCTCTTTCCAATGCTGCTCAATTGAAAAATTATGTTCAGGGTCCAGTGAGACAGAAGTATGCTTTTTAGTCAACTATTTTAGTGGAGGAAATTGGCAGTACATCCATATTCATCCCCTGACATGCTGATTTCTGCACATACTGATCAAAAATGGGACATCTGTTTCTGTGTTTGTTCCAATATTGTTCACTGGTAAATATAATGTCCATGGGAATGACCTGCTTTGGAATAACTACCATGCCTTTGAATTTGTACTTGAGTGTAACAGAGTTGATGATGTGTTTTAGGATTAAGTCCATCCAGGATGAAATTTTCAATCTGAATTTCAACATAGAGCAGAAAAACCAGAACCTTATATTGGAGTCACCAATAGTGACTCCAATATAAGGTTCTGGTTTTTCATTACAAAAAAGACCAAATAACAGATACTTGGAACTTTAGTTTGAAAGTATTAACTGTTTGACTTGTTGCTTGGAGAAAGAATCTCAACTGACCTCCAATGCCTTAAACTAAGAACTGCCATCTACAGCCTGCCTTGGACCAGTCCCATTTAGTGCCTTAGTAACAACCTAGATAATGTACCAAAGTGTCAACTAGAAGGACAGCATCAGAATTCAAAGTTGTCTTGACAAACAACAGAGTGATCAATGAGATAAACTCTGATGAAGTGTACTGTATTTTACCTTAGGTAGGAGGTGAAAACCAAAGCACAGATATGGAGGAAGCAGCACAGCAGGAAAGGATCTATTGTAATGAATAACAGACAAGGGAATGTCACTACCATCCCCTTTTCTAAACCTGCTAATTAATACTTTAGCATGAGAACTAAACATACACTTAAAGGAAGGTTTAGAGGAGGTGAGAAAAATCTACATGCGGCACAAAAATGTAAGAGAAAAAAGTGCAGGGATATTATCAGGTTGTTTGATTTTTACTGCTGGCTATTTCACAAGCTATCTAGCAAAAAAAAAAAAGAGAGGAATATGATTTCACAAAAAAAAAAAGATAGAAAAAACTGTTACTTCTTTTCCATATTTTATGTCCTGTAGTAAATGAATTTTGCATAAAGTAATTCTATGGTAAAGATTTTATTAGATATTTTAATAACATCCTAATTATTAAAAGAAGACTAAATAATAGAGAAGCTGTGGAATTCCCTTTACTGCAGAGTTGCTGCCTTTTTTTTTTTTTTTAAGGAATATCTTGTTTATTTGAAGAACTTAATTACAAGCTATCCAGACAAAGAAAAAATTCAGCTCATTCCTGACATAATATATTTTCTGAACTCAATGAAGTCATTTGAGGGAAAGGTTACCAGGGAAGCTGAATCTCCCTTTCTTGCCCTGAATGGACTATAAGACCAAAGACCAGAGTCCCTGTTTCAGTAAACCTAAGAATAACCTCTGAATCTTCTGAAATGCTGTCAAACTTCTTAAAAGTAAAAATCAGAATCTGATTAGCTGCAGACTCTTCTGTTTCATCTGTCTTTAAAGTAAATACCTATTAAACTAATTTTCATGGACAAAGACATGCATCCATAATCTTTGATTTGATTATTCAGCTCTTTTGTAAGAGAGAGTCAGACTTGACATAATGCCTAAGAATAAAGTAATTTTTTGTTACTTGCAAATTTTTTTAAGAGGACAGTTTAATAAGGTGAAGCTGTACACCCAAACAAATCAAAGGGATTTATTCACTACTCCACACTGGCAGAAAGATGCTCAACCACTTTCTGTAGAGCAGGACCTCAGCCCATGTCATGATTACTTGCAAAGACAAGCTTCATATTGTCAAATGCCTTCACTTCCTCTCCCTTTGCCCAAGCCTGTGTCATGAAACACAGCATCATGTGATTTGCAATATCCCTTGGGTCAGTTCAAGCTGGCTGTACTGAAGGTGTACTTCCAGCCTTTGTGATGCTGGGACTGCCTACCTGATATTGGGACTGAGTGGGAAAAACAAATAAATAAATAAAAGAATGCCTTGATGCTGTGCAAGCACTACTCAGCAAGAGCCCTAACAGCAGTGTGTTATCAATACTGTATTAGTGACAAATCAAAAACACAGCACCACAACACCATACAGACTACTGTGAAGAAAATCCACCTCTCCCCAGACAGACTCAGTAGACTGTAGCAAATAAATTTTAAAGCATTTGGACTTTAAAACTCACAAAGCATATTTGGGCTTTCATCAAGATCTAGTATTCTTAAAATTTCCAATGGTCTTAAATTTCCACAAATAATCTGAGTAAAATTAACTCCAGGTAAGATATCTAGCTTGTATAAAGAGATGCCTCTAGCTCATTCTAACTAAGCTTGAGGACTTATTTGTTCCTAAAAGAGTCAGGCCCCAAACATTGAACAGTTTCACATTATGTTAAACATTAAGTGAAAGAGGCATTCATGAAATCCAGCTATAAAAAGTAGCACATCAAAGAGATTTGTGAGTTATATCTTTGGTATTGACATTCATCACATGCTTTTTGGGACAGAATAACTCGTTAGCAGTGTGACTGTGTGTTAATGGCTTAGAGCAACACGTCCAAGGTCTTGTCAGCAGTATTTCAGTAGTGTACACTGATGGTCAGATTATAATGCAGCCTGTGTGCTTCCATATCCTATTCATGTTGTTTTCTTATTCATGGTCAGAAACATGTGTTTTCTTCATCATTAAAGTGAAATATTGCCTCCTAATCAGGGAAAAGGAAAACCATTGTCCCGGTGTGTTCCTGGACTTAATTCTCTTACTAAATATGCAATAGTTAATGCCCATAATCTCAAATCTATAGAATTCATCACAGAAAAGTATAGACAAGAACACAGAAAGAAAGTCAGGAGAATCAGGAATGTTAAATATTCTAGCTAGATAAAATATAAATTATTCACTACCATGCATCCTATTTCATAATATAGCTTATTTTTTATTCTATACTTTCCCTAAATTTAAGTAGCTTTTTTCTTTTTGATAATGTTAAAATCAGATCTATGGAAAGGGAAGTCTACAACATATTAGACAATCTATTGTCTGCTGCAATTGCTATAAAGGTCATCTGCTACCACATATATTGAACCTCAGATACCCTGCAGTAGACTGATATTTAGATGAAAAAAAATACAAGCCCAGTTATATTCAGAAAACAAAATTAAATCAGTGCAGCAATGAAAGTCAAAAAACATGTGATAGGTTCTTATGAGGATAATTTCTGTTGTTTTTTACTTCTTTCAGAAGTTTCAGTTTGCTTTCATTTTGTAACAAGTTGATCCATGAAGTTAACAGATGTGATTAAAGTCCACTTTTTCAGAAAAAGTGTTAGTAATTACAGTCTTAATCTAGTGCCTAAACTGAAAGTATAATTTTTAGTCAAAAAAAAAAAAAGGCAATAAAATGGCAATTTCTTTTATTTTCCTTTTTTTCTAGTTCTACCATTTGTCTTCTGGGTTTTTTTGGTTCTTTTACAATTACTGCAATTGTCATTTCCCTCACTTCAGAACATTCCTATAATTCAGAAAATTACTCTTCACTGTAGTGGCAATGATTCTTCTCTGGTTGATTTCTTCTCATTTTAGTAAATGTTAGCAGGTCAGCAAAGTTTCAGATTTCAGAAATTATGAACGATATAAACACCATTTGTTATCATCATATTTGAAGACATTGGCTCATCCAGGCAAACATACACCATGAATAGCAAGTCCACAACACTGGATTCAGCAGTTCACAACCACAGTAAAGACTGGAAATACTGCCTTTAAAATACACTGCATGTATTGTGAAAACCTGTGCTTCTAGACAGTAAGCTTGTTAATTAAAGTGAATATAAATGTGTAAATCGCAAGTTATTAAAATTATAATCATATATAAAAAATATATTTATTTTAAGAAACATCTTCATCCAAAAGACATCTGCAAAGGAAATTGTTACTGTTAACAAAACATCATACAGAGAAGCATTCTGTATGCTCAGGAGTTTCATGATATATCCCACTCAGCCTTCTGATGTATGGCAATTTTCTTGTCACAATCATTGTCACAATGATTGTTCACAGCTGTGCTGTGAGTTTTCTACTTCTAAAAAGTATGATCCTTTCTTTCTCACACTACACTTCAATATCCAAATTTGGATCATATGTGAATCTTTCAGTTTTTGCCTTGGAAACCATCTAATTTCTATTTATTTCCCAAACACATATTTACTCTTCATATGGTGATATATTTACAACATTATTTATGAAAGTATGAAACTTTTAATCGTTTTTATGTTACACTGATTATACATTTTTTCAAACATTTTAATGAAAATATAAATTAACAGTGATAGACCAGTGTTAAACTCCATAAAAATTTCACCATCTCACATCAGTGATGACACTCAGTCTTTATGACTCATCTTGCTGGAGGAAGAATTTAACAGAAAATCCAAGGAAACAGTAGTATGGAATAGAAGATAAAAGACCACGGGGAACTAAGCATACAGAAGTTGGGAAACCAAGCATACAGAAAAGTAAAGCATCTGGAACTATTAAATCACAGATTTACTTTAAAATATAGTAAATGCACTTTGGAATATGAATCCCTCTTTTTACTTTGAGCAATGTCATCATTGTCTGTAGAGCTTTAAAAGAGAAAAAATGCAAGTTCTCAGAAGAAGGTATACTGGCATAAATACAAGTCAGAACTGATGCCAAGTCTTGCCTCATTTTCTGTCCTATTTTCTCTTTAATAGTCATTTTCCCACTTTATTCACATCACAAATCCTTTATTTAGGGTCTCAACCACTTAGATCTGTTATCATTAATCAAGGAGTCATATGTGGGGAACACACTGTCATGCCTATAGTAGATTCTCTTGCCCCAAATCACACTCCCACTACTAGTACAGACTCCCCAGGGACAGGGTATGCCTGTATTGAGTAACACATGCAGAAATATCTCAAATGTTTCTCTCTTCCCCTACATTTCCAGAACTACTGATGGCCATAGCAAATATATGATCCAATATGAAATTATTTTAAATGACTACTTTCAAGATCCAAAATGTCCAGTTGATTGCAAATACAGTTCTTTACGACCTGCAGACATATGGGTTCATAGCTGTGAAATGTATTTCCCTGTTCTGAAAGTTCTAGTTTACTGTTTCTACCAGAATGAAGGACCTGGTCATGCAGCAATGGCTCATCTAACTAGGTCTTGATGAGTGACACACAACTGAAATCATTTGTAGCTCGCAATCCCATGAGGAGGAGGCTGGAAAGGCTTGTGACTGACTCACAAACATTACAGATGGCAATCCATTATGCATAGCTCATATATTACCTCTTCACTCTAATACTTTTTGTTAAAACAGGAGCAGTGATAGAATTGGTACCATCAGGGTGTGTTCCCTGGGGAACATGTTAGTTGGTGCATTCCAGAAATGGCTAGCCTGGAGCAACATGGGCCCACGTCAGAAACTAGGACTGGTGCCTCTAAAATGTACACTTAATAAGATAAACCCAATAAAGGCCAGAAAACTGGTTACAACTGTGTCCAAAATGAGCTGATATTGCTTTTTTTTTTTTGCAGTATGTCTAAAGATAAGAACCTCAACTGCCTAAGGAAGATTTAAGAGAATACAAACAAGGAGATAAAGATCTCAGTCAAGCAATAGTTCTAGTTTATATTAGAATTAGAAAGAGTGAAATGGAACTGCCCTGAAGGCAGTAAAAAATGAGATCTTTAGATATCAACAGATGTTAGAACATGTAATGTTTTTTTTATGATGCATTCTTTAGCACACATTAAATACTTCTATATACCATTCAATTAAAAGAGTGGAAAGCAGAATAAGCCAAAGCATGGGGTAATTACCCTGATGTATCTAAATGTCATTATTCTGCCTGTAATAACTTTGAAATCAGCACCGATTTAGGAAAAAGTTAGTCAAAATGTAGTTGAGGCTCTTTTTCATTTAATAAAACCAAACAGTTTCAAACTCTATCTTTATTTCTCAACAGCTGACAACAAGAATTTGCAGCCTACCAATCTATGTCTAAAGCAAAAGTGATAGAGTCTAATAATAACCTGGGATGAGACAGTAACAGATAACAAGGGGATGTGTGATATGTAAATTACAAGGATGACTGGAATTAAGATGTGTTCTCCAACCAGCACTCAGATTTTGTTTTGAGAGATAGTGTAACAACATCTTTACGCGTAACCAGAACAGAAATAGAAGCTATTTTGAAAGTGATAAAGTAAATTCCTACAAATGAAAAAATAATATAGTAGTACAGGCAGTCTTTGGCCTAGATAAGACATAGGATGATACCTGTTTTAGGATTACAAAAGTGAGAAATAGAGATAATCCCAAAATATATTTCAGGTGGCAAGAAGAATACTGTACTACATCATTAATACAACATCAGAAAAGATAGCTTGAACTAGAAGGCAACTTCCACTTCTCTGCACACTTGTAATTGATCCTTTGTCAATCAGAGAGCAAAACCCATTAAAATGCTGTCAATTTGGGGGATGGCAAATATCTCCTCATTTTTTATTTTCTCCCTAACTCAGGTAACAAAAATTCAATAGCAGACATGAAAATAAAACCTGGATGATCAAACAAAAACTAGTTTTGAGACACCAGAGCTATGTCATGAGCTATCTAGGAAAACAGATTTGCAATATGCCCTTTAAAGAAAAAAAAGAAAAAGAACAAAAAGGGTTAAGGTAAGACATCATTCCTGAGGTTTTTATGGGTTTACTATTTTTTAGAGCTGTCATATATTCTCTGCTGGAAGAAGAGTTGACCAAAAATGCAAATGAAGAAAAAGACTAAAGGTTTGGTAGCAGCAAGAGGATGGGGAAAAGGTTGAATGTTGCAAGCTGCTGACACAGGGTAGAAAAAAACAGAAGCTTCATAGACCTGAAGCAACTCACAAGATTCAAAAAATATCTGTCACTGAAAAGGGCTTTCAGGGTTGAAATCCCCAGGATCATATCCATACAGTGCTCATCAGAAAGTATTCTTTATACAGCATTTTAGCAGAATTTTGTCTTTAGGAGACTAAGCTACAAATGGCCCGTCAGTTCTACTAGTTTTTGAGGAAAATCTGCATTGTTCCTGAAAAAGGAAGAAGGTGAAGCTCTTAAAACTGAGGTCCTCACAGTACCAAGATTTTTGCATCCACTAAATGACATTCACTTGGTACTCAAGGGCATTTATATGAGATATAAATATATTAAAAAGTTGGAGGGAATGTGATTGCTTCATGTAGATCTTGCACCGAAAAAAAGTCCTCATGGCTAAATATGTAGTGTTCTGAGCATATAACAATTCCTTTCTGCTGCCCTGTATTCTGAAAAAAAAAGTAGCAATATCTACATTTTCTATTATTATTTCTATTGCAATAGAAATGACAGCATCTATTAAGTATGTTACATTGCTTATTCTACTATAGAAATAGACCCTGAACCCAGAAACTGAAGGAAATTTCAAAACTTCAAGCCAGGATGCTATAATGTTAGTTTTTGCAGTATAGTGCTATTTAAAGGAAAATTCTTTTTTTTCCTGTAAAAATATTACAGGTGAATTATCTCTATATCTTCCCTGAAAAAATCAGTTCCAGAAGCCTTATTGGTCTATGAGATTTTTTTGTATTTCTCTGTTGCTAAGAGACTATGTCATCCTGATGTTAATTAACGATTGCATTGTCATGACAGGAGTAACTCCTAATTTCTCAAATCGAAATAGGAACACTCAGCCAATATTTCAACTCTGAAATACCAGCTGGCCACAACTGGGTAACACTACTTCAGGTCTGTTTAGAGAAGCATCAAGTAAATCTGATAAACATTAAGTCAACACAACCTACTTCCCCTCTGGTCAGAAGTGAATGGGGTAAGGTACTTTCTGTATAAGAATGGTTTAATACCAAAATCTTCGTACATCCATTGCATTTAATTTCCAGCTACATAATTTAATATTTCTTGTTGATGATGTGAGTTCTATGTTTAAGAAGTGAACAGCCCCTTTTAGCTATCTGTACATGTCAACTGATTTTACTGTGCAACAGGTAAACCACAAAAGGAAGAAAAAGGACCTGATGATTACTTTAGAAAATGACAGAAACACTGAGCTGGGTGTGTTGTCATAGGAACAGCAAGAAACCTAAATCTCAGTCTGTGGTTCTGAATGGGTGAAATACAAATCTGTATTTTACACTAAGAGTAATAGCTAAAAAAAGCTTAAAAAAATGTAGAGCTCAAAATTACCTTAGTTAAGAATTGTCAGAACTGATATGGACGGATTTCTTCAATTCATGTTTTTAAAACATTTCCAACTGTAGCCTGAAATCCTATTTTGCACACTTCCTATTTTTCTTCTGTCGTTCAGTGCTAGGAGCAGCAAAGTGTAGATATAATCAGTTGCGCATTCAGTTCTGGGTTTTGAAAGTAAATTTTCTGCAGCAATCAACAATGCTTCAACCTACCCCACAGTCTCCTGCACTGCCCTTTGTCCCTGCTTTGTCCCTAGCATTTGCCCTCACACAGCATCTTTGCTTACGTCCTCCGAAAACCCCACCCAAGGCCCTGAGTCTTCTCAGCTTTAGGTCTGGTCAGCTCTCAGCCTTGTACTGTTTTTTACCACACTTCACCATTTATGCTCACTTATTTCCTGACTCTTTTCCTTGCAATTTTTTTTCTCCCTTTTACTCACAAATCCATCCACTACTCCTTTATCACCTTTCCTATCACATCCATCTTCTTATTCTTCATGCTCGCTGGGTACCAACTGCAGATGTAATGCTTAACAAAGCTCTTAACAAGCTTTTCTGCTCTTTTTCTCTCCAACTTAGATGTTAATAGGTTAGAGGAAGAACTAGAAGGAAAAAGCAGAAACAAAAAGGCCTGGAAATACCATGCAAGTCTTCTACAGTTCTGTCAACACTTACAAAATTATATTTTCTTATAATTTAGGTAAGTTATAAAAAGATCTCTGTATGGGTAACAAATAAATAATGTATTTTTTATAATGTGACTAAAAGCTGGGTAAGTCACACTATTGCAAATAAAACCCTATTTAATTTTGAGTTGAAAAAAACTTTTAAAATGGAAATCTAAATTTAAAAGTGAACTATTTTTTTTCAAACTTGGATATATGAACACTTTTCTCCTAACCTGCTCCTCAGAAATGTAATTTATTTTAATCTGAACTATTCCTTGAAGTGTTCAGCATATTTTAGAAATGTCTTCTTGAAAATGTCTGCTTGAATTGATTAAACTGTAACAAAGTTGTAAGGCAAAGAAAACAGATATCCATAGAAAGTATCAGAAAAATTCAGATATAGACTTATAAAAATTCATATACACCTTGATATATTAGAAATGGTCATATAACCAACAAATATCAACTTGGGAGTTATTTTCTTGTTATATTAGAAATATTATCAACAGCAAATAATAAAATTTGTCCAAAATTTTTGCATGTAAAGAATGTACTAAAACTGAGAGGTTTTATCAGTCAAGACGAGAAAGAAAACAACTCTGTGGTACTTTAACGTTGTCTATATAAACTTTAAATGAAGGCAAAGCAACACCTGAGAATTTATTAAAAATGAAGGAGGTAGACTGCAATGGTATATTTCAAATCTGAGCAAAGTTCATCAATGAACTAAACTGACTGGCTCTTACACTGACAACAGAAAACTAGAAAATGCTCACATTGACATAGATTGAGGTGGTAAAGTATTACTGAATCTTAGTGTTTGGAGTTATACAGATGCCCTGTCATCTTTGCTATTCAAGATTGATAATTTTCCAATTGATTCTTTCTCTGGGTTTACTGCTGCATGTCTGCTCATTACTTTATTGGGTTCCTGCCCCCAGCTCCCGCTCAGCCCTAGACTTTCATGTATCTGGGAAGAATAAAATAGGCTATGCTTAAATGGTTTGGAAGAGCAGATTATCCCCTGCTTCGACTGAGGGCCAGAGAACTTCATCTTTATCCCCACAGATTTAGAGTGACCTGCTTCTGAGTGCAGCCTCCAGGGTAGGAAATTCAATCCTCTAAGCAGAGTTACCAGAGAATCCCATGCTCATTCCACCCCTCCTCACCAGAAGTGGAGCACTAATTATGTCCCACATGCTGGAAGTAACCAGGCTATTACCACAAGCGTTGAAATTTTCCAGCAGCTTTTGGAAAGATTAGAAGTGATAAGGAAAAGTCACGTAACAATGTGGCCATTTGGAAGGTAACACGTCTCACTTCAAACGACATAAATGATTACCAACACATGCATGTCATCTACTCTCTATTATGGTTCATTTAGCTAATGAAATGCTTTGGCAGCTAGTCATAGATTTGCAAGACAGAACATACTAACAGAATATATATTATGAAATAATGGGACATTTTAGCACATAACAGATCAGCTGCACGTTGCATTTAATCCACAGGGGTTTCTTTTTACTATAATCTTATCTTATTGAGTCACAGAGGGTTCTATAAATATCTAAATGTCATCACTGCTAATTCTTTTATTGACAACCATTTCACTAAGAAACACCACAGGTATTTCTAAACTAATTTACAAAATAGCAAATGCCAGAGACACCATGTGGTATTCATAATGTACTGTTATGAAAGCAGAACAAATTTGATTACTTTCGTAGATGAAAAGCTGGCAGTGATAAGAAACTTTTGAAAACAAGAACCCAAAAAATGCTAGTTTAAGTCATGAAAGATTTAAGGAAATACAGCTCTAAAAAATCTAGCCTTTCTGGTGCAGAAAACCATTAAACTATAAACAGATGCAATCACATGGAAAACAGAACTCCCTGTTCCATTTTCTACGTTCTAAACCCCCACTGTACGTGTGAAAATGAGCACAGGAAGAGAGAGGGTTCTTCAGGAATCCAAAGTAGGATTAAATGAGAGTTATTCCACAAGAGTATGGTAGCTGGCCTTCATATAAGGAATGAGTTACAGTCTGCTCCTGAACCTCTGCAGCAGTTCAACTCCCCTTTTAAAGTTTTGCAGCCTTTTAGGTGGCGTTTACCAGATCTGAGAGTCCTGGAGTGAGGAGCTGTGTTGACAAGCTAATATAAAGCCTTCAGTCAGTCAGTGGAGGCAGTGGCTCTTGGAAGTAGGGTTATGGATCAAAAATTTAATATAGATGTTGTGAATCTCCCTATGGGTGAAACTACAGTTGCTCTAACCTGTGCCATTATCCTATATTTATTTGTATCTGTCACCAGCAAGTCTCAACACCCTTTAAAGGAAGATCTATGCTGATTTCTGAAGAGGTAAATAATGAATTTATATTTAAGACACTCTTAGCCCAGAAACTGAAGGTGCAGAGCCATGTAGCCAAAGAAAGCATAATAAATACAATCCGCCTGTAAATATACTATTATTTTTTTTATTATATACAAAATCATTGAAATAACTTCTCAGTAAGGTATTTTGCCATCGAAGTAGAAATTAGCTATCTTGAAACTGCTTCTGTGTTGAATCTGTCCTGCCTTGTAATGAGATGCACAATCTCATGTGGCCTGTAAAGGACATCCAAACTCCTCACATGGGAACTCAGAAGATCTTGGAGGAAGTCCAGGTTAAGGCTAGTGAAATCTGCAGAGCATATTTTTATTAAAGTTCAACTTTTCCAAGTGAAATCCACACTAATTTTTTCCTTGTTTGGAGTCTAAATCCTTGCAGGAATAGAGGAGATCTTATGAGTCTAGGACAGATTAGAAAGCCTAATATTTCTATAAATTGAAAAAAACCCCAAAACCTATGGTTAAAAAAACATGTAAACCAAAGGTAGATGTATTTTGTTCACAGAGTGAACACAAGTTTTTTTCACTCTTTTTCACAGAGTGAACAGAAGTTTCACAGAGTGACACAATTCAATGTAACTGTTCAAATGAATGAAGATACAATACTTAAATACAAATAATCAGAAAATCATGGGCCAATCTGTGACCTAAGAACACACCATTGCCACTGTTGCCCACTAAAGTAGTTGTTACTAGGGAAATGTTACTGGGGAAATACCACATTTATGTTACAGTACATACAGTGGTATAAAGCCAACTTCTGGGAAAAAAACTAACTAAAATCTATTGTTCTCATAGTCAATGTATGACTTTTAAAAAGAAATATCTTTTGCCGCCTTTATTTAAGAATACCATGTTTATTTCACGTATCAAAACCTGTTATATGCTAGTATTGCCATCTCAAATAAAAGTGTTTCTATGATGTCTTCTTCTGCTACTTCATGTTTCATTTCACTTGAAAGGTAATTAATTATTATTTCAAGTAAAATTTTTTGTTTAGTGTGTTTTGTTCCAGGGAAAGCAAAACTGGGTACTATTCATGCAATAATCTAGCTTTGAAACCTTGAAAGATCCCTGCATTCTCAAGTGAAATAAATTGATAGTTCTCTCTAAAGGTTGATGAGAAGAGAAAATTAAATCTAAGACCACATTTAGGTTTCAAAATACTTTGAAATTTAAAGAACTGGCTATCAATTTAAAATATTTTGTCCCATGCAATTCTGAGGAGTGAATAGAGCTGTATCCCTGCTCCCTGCTAAAATCACGGAAGCAATCATGAAAAGTGGGAGTGGTCCAGCCTTTCAAACAAATTCTGCAATATTTGCAAGGCAACTCTATAAATGCTACTGATTCTTACACCAAGTAATAATAATATGATTTTGACATAGCATTTAAAATTACAAAGATTAAGAAAGATCAGAGAAACTTTGGTTTTCCTCCAGAAATGGATACATATCTGATTTAGCATAGGTTCCAGAAAGTGGAAGAAAACATCTAAGGAGCCCTATTAATATACTAGCAGGTGTGTTTGAAGGACAGTGTGCCAATATGGAAATGGAGGATTTTTGGATGCCAGACACAAAGCTTGAAAATCTGTTCTGTGCTAGAAGCTGATCAAGAGATTGCATGTGAGGCAAAAATACATTAAAGGTAATTCTGCACATAAAGAGCTGTGTGGAAATCACTTCAGAGAAATAAAAGGCATCTGTTGGTAGAGAGGAAGACTTTGTACCTATATTCCTCACAGTGTCTTCTCTATCTCATTCTTTAACTAAAGAGTGTTTCACTATTTTAGGTCTCTACTGACATAGCTGTCTTCCAGTTCTAAGAAATTTTAAATTATTGGTTTTATACTGAAAGAAATAAGATACATTCCTATTGTACTTTTGACTAAGTTAACAAAAGTTAACCAAATTTTGGCTGCCTTGGTGAACTATACTTCTTATGGACTTTGTTACGTGCTCGACCATTTGCTTAAGAAAGTTGATGTCAAAAGATTGGGGTTTTTTTTTTGGTTGGGTTGTTTTATGGTTTTTTTTGTCATAACAATATGATTCTGTCTTCATACATCAATAAATATTTTGTTTATTTTTTGGGATTTTGAAATCAGTTAGAGGGAAAATAAGATCTTAGGAAGCTAACACACCTCCTTCATACTTTAAAAATATCAAACAGGTTTTTCAAAATTCTTACTAAATTTGAGTTCTATTTTGTACATAGAAACATCAAAGAAATATAACAGTGGAATCACTTATTATGTGGCTATGGCCTTGAGCATCCCAGCTTAGCTTTGAAGTTAGACGAGTTTGGACTAGATGATCCATACCATCTCTTTTCCCTCTTTGAACTCTTCTTTTCCTGTGAATAGGAGCAGCAAAGAATATAACCACAGATGGAAGACAACTTTCAAATTTACAATATCTGAAGCTATTTAAATCTCAAAGTGTCATTTTTATTGCATAGGTGACTTAATAGAGTAAGAATATTTTTCTCAGATGGTACAAAATGTTTGGTATTATTATTTTACAAATATGTGGGGATAGGTTTAGGGGTGATTAGGATGGTGTTAGGCTGACAGCTGAATTAGATAACTGTGGAGGTATCTTCTAACCTTGATAATTCTGTGATATATTAAAAGAAATTTAGAATTTTTTCAAGTGGGTAACCCAGATCCTTACTGTCATAGGCTCTAAAGCTTTCAGTCATCTCCCTAGAGGAATTTCTGTAAACTTGCAGGGAGAACATACCCCAAAACCCAAGCGAAATTATGTATTTCACTGAGATACATATTGTCCTTGCATCTCATCTTAAAGCAAAAGACAAGCTCAAAGTAAATTTGTTATGATATATTTAATTGAAATGAGAATTTAATGAAAAAATTCTAGGCTTCTGAGATTCTGAGTTATTTCAGAGTTTGCAGGGGGCAAGAATGTTTGCTTTCTTTTATATACCTAAGAAATGTCTTCATCTATCTCATGATTCCACACATACAAACATATTTACAGCTGCAGAAAACTCGCTGGCAAGTGAAGTTTGTTCAATAGTAAAGAACAGATGAGTGGGGATAAAAACATCATGCAGTCAACCCAGGACAACATGCAATCTATGCTATTCCAAACATGCAAAATATTTTTCCCTCTTAACACAGGGTGTCACGACCTACATTCTCCCAAGACATTTGTCTTTCTGATGCTGAGCACTTCATATAGCCACAAGCCTTAAGTAGAGCAGTGACACTTCATTTTTGTGCACAAACTTATGAGTTTCTCATCTCCTTTGGATTTTTTACAGTTTAAAACTTTAGACTTTGTACATTTTAAATCACTTCTAGCTTTTCTTGATTAGCATTGATCAGAAAGGAGCATTATGTCCAGTGTGATTAACCATTAATTTAAAAACCTAAAATTAGTTAGGAATGCTTGCCCTCTGGAAGTTTTCAAAGGCATTCAAGTTTATTAACTACTTGGGAAATTTCAGCATTATTTTGGATATAATACCAAATTTCACTGGATCCTTAAAATTCATGATGACATATTTTTACTTGAGCTATGTAGACTAGATTTCCATTATAAATGCCTGAATAATATTTTAAAAAAACCTCTTCTTGATCCATTTGCCATACAGGTGATAAAGAGAGATTAGCTCTGTTACCCTGTTTCCTTTAAGTTTGGCAGTGGGATTGTTCCTTCATTATTTTCAGAGTGTTTGTAATCATGATCTCAGATCAATTGAGAAATAACCAGTGCCACCTCATAGATTGTCAATGGTAGGACCAGAGTGTGGGATCCTTACTATTGTAAAAATGCAAGGCCTCAAAAATCAGTGGGAAAAATTTCAGCTATACTTTCTGAGACAGAGACCTGCTCAAGACAGTACTCAATGTCTGTGCAAGTACTCAAACACATGTGCAGCTCCAAACAACTGCAAGCAAACCTCCCCTGAGGAATTACACTTCTTGAGATTCAAAACTGTGGGATTTAGAATGTTTTGTGGGCACTGCCTGCTGAACTTCACATTCTGATACTATGTCCTTCACATTTAACTCAAAGCAGTAAAAGCTTCCCATCTAAATACAATAATTTTATTCAGTGAATAAAAACTGAACAGGTGGCAAAATCCTTTGTGCAATATCAGCACAGATGAATAACACATCAGAATGCTTGGTTGTTAATGGCCACCAGATGTCCAGCCAAAGAAAAAAAGACAAAAAAATTTCAGCTCTGTGGCACTGAAGTTCTGTAAAAAAAACCTTACTGTTATATATAAAATAACTTCAATCTTAAACAAAACCAAAAAAAAAAACAAAAAGAAGAAAAAAGGTAGAAATCTAGTATCTAACAGGATCATAACAGTTGTTCAGTCTCATCAATTTTTGAATTAGTGATAAACAGAATTTTCCAATGCTGTAGGAAACAATCATGTATATGTTTCACTCATAATGAGAAACAAGTAATTTGAAGTCAGTCAGATGGGTAAAGAACCATCGAAATGTAGAGAATTCATCTTTATTTACTGTTCTTTCTAAACATCTGAGTGACATGTGAAACAATCAACAAATATTGAGATAAAAAAAGTGATTTTTAAAATTACACCAGACAGAAATACTCTAAATCAACTGGTGATATTTATGTTGAGCATCCACATTTCATGATAACATACCAACAGGTTGTGTGTATAGGACACACTGAAAGGATGTGACACAGAACATCATTCAGATGAAAGCTTTTCTTTTCATTTTCCCACACAGATATACAATAAAAAAAATCATGTCTAATATATTCAGGGGTTTTTTCCAGATGTCTAATTATCTAGCTCTTAATAACTAAAATGGTCTCTAGAAACTGATACTCTGAAACTGAGAAATTTGCTTTATCTGCAGAATTCCAAATTAAATAGATAGGAGGTTATACAGGTATGTCAAAATAGGCTGAAAACACTGATTTTTATTTACTGTTTTCTACTCACTTTTTCCTCAAGTAAAGATCTGAGAGCCTCTAGGGAATACCAAAACCCTGTTTTCTACTCTACTTGCTATATAAGATTAATACCTACACTTACATAGAAATCAGATAGAGGCAGCACTTCAGTAGTCTCCTCTGAGGAGCTCCTCTACTTAATTATACGTGCTTGTAACCACTGATGTGAAGCTGAGTAGGTTCAGCTGTGTGGACTTTCTGTATTTTCCCAAAAAAGACAGAGCTAGAGAATAGTGTCATTTAGCTCTCTGTAACAGAGTCTGTAAAACAGTTAGGTCTTTCTAGAAAACAATGCAATATCATCTTAATTTCACTGGACACTTTCCCTGAACCAATATTTAAGTAGAACATCTTTACCAACAGATACCTCATATTCCTTCCTTATTTTATTTTATTTTATTTTATTTTATTTTATTTTATTTTATTTTATTTTATTTTATTTTATTTTATTTATTTTGTGTTTGCTCAGGAATTCAGAATCAAAAAGTCAGTAGGTTAACAATTCTCTTTTCTCTCCTTCTGCAAGAAAACAGAAATTGATTGGAACTCTCATTTTGTTTCAGTAGCTCTCAGAGTTTAACTACAGGAGTGCATGAACTTTACATTAGAGGGATAACTCAAAAGATCCAAAATTTTAAATACAGTTTATTCCTTAATTAATAAATGCTTTTATATTCTGAAAGATTACGACAACTGCAAGCAATAGGAGAAAAATCCACTGTTAAAAATTACTTTGTAACAAGAAGCAATAAGTTTTCTTCCAAAGTTTTCTTCTTGAATGCAGTTCAGTTCTCAATCATCAAAAAAAGTACTTTTATATCAATAAATAAATCCTTCATATTCATAATGTTAAATTACAAGTCTCCCATGAGTTCAATAGCATTTATTCCACACTCAGTTTCAGTATGTTTATACCATAATAGTAATCTAATATATACAAGTAATGCAAAAATGAAGTGTATTTTTAGGCTTTCTAACAAACATCTTCTTCTGATTTAGAATTACATGTATGGAAATGATTTTCAAAAAATGTATTGCTGGATATGTGATTGGTGATAGGTGACAATTTTAACTATAAAAGGTTGTTTTTTTTCTTAAATATACATCCAAGTAATATGGAAAGGAGAAAGGAGAAGGAAAATAAAATGCAGACCTTGCCTTCATAGCAATGTTGCTGTGGTAATAAAGATATTTTAGACTCTTTGTTATGCTCAGATTTTTCTGCTGTTTGCAAGTTTAAATGATTATTTAAGCAAACTGCTATTGAAAGTAAATGGTGTATCCTCTGTAGTGGGTAAGTGCTGAAGCATCACAATGCTGCTGTGGCTAAAGATTGTTGTCCTTAAGAACATAATTAAATTACATGTGAATAGAGCAGTTAAATAGCTAGATAAGCAATGAAGATAAATCAGGTAAAAATTAACAGATAAAACTCTGCCTTTCCTGAGACACTTAGCTGAAACCAAGGACCTGAGCATTCTGTGTTTTGAATTGTTCTTTACTGTCTTTTCTGCCTGACATTAGTGAAAAGAAAGACCTTCCTTTAAAGACATAATTTTAAAAATACCCAGTGGGAGTAAACAGACTGTCTAGAATAGAAAAATTGCAATAACTGCAATGATATCTCATCTTTACAGAAGCCAAGTAAAGTGTCAACAACAGTGAGAAGGAGGAAAAAGGTGACACACAAAGATAGCAGGATTTTTGTCTTCCCTGATCTAAGTCCAATCAAGCAAGTGTGGAGGGGAAAACTGACAATGCAGAAAAATAGACAGTCTAGAATTAAAGAAAAAAAAATATCTATAGCAGTCAAAATATATCCAGCTTTATCCAAACCAGCACGAATTATACACAATAATGTCATTTTTCCTCTTGCCTTTGGAGGTTCACTTGAAAGAGAATCTGGACACAGCTAAAGGTACCAACTGCCTAAATTCAAGCAAGTTTGAAAAGAATTGACTTGTCTGTCTTCCTTCTCTGTCCTTTCATATCTAATTAAAAATCATTCATGTAAGTTCCTTTTCTTTGTGAACAGGTTGACTCTGACACTACAAGGATTTAATTTTTTTACTTCAAAGGACTTCATATGCTGACTTGTAATGTAAAGGCTAGTTTTATCCATAAAATACTAATATATCTTAGCCACTGAACTCTGAGGATTTATACTTCTTTGTCTTTTGTTATGCAAATGGCTGCTTTTGAAATGGAGCATGACCTGCTTTAGATTAATCTAATTGGGTACATTTTCAATTATTGTAGACTAATTTAAAGGGATTTCAAGGGTCCAGTTTCTCAGGTGCTTAATATCAGAGAGCTTTCAATGGAAATAAGCAAATTTTAAAGATCTGTGTCTATATATATATATATATATATATATATATATATGTGTATGTATGTATAATAGAATTTGTTTTTCACAACAGTAAGATTTTAAAGCAATCATTTATTATACAAATGTTTTTAAAATAGACCACAGTTAAAATGAGTAAGATTTAAGTTGCAAAATATGTTATAAATTAGAAAGTATTTATCTCAACATTCATGTAGGTTTTTATATTTCAAACTTGAATAGCATTAGCTTGTTCTTCGCTGTGTTTAGGGTTTATGTCAATTATTAGAACAAGCTTCACTGTAAATAAGGCTTATGTGAAAATGCTATAAGTAGTAATACACACAGAAGTATTTCTTGTCTGCAAACACAAAGTTGAAAAAGTATATTTTGTATTGCTTTATTCTCATTTTCCTTATCATAGGTTTTTATGTATATGTTTACTTACCATTTTCCAAAATTCTGTAAAGAAGGAGGAATGCAGTAATTATGAATATCTATTTTTACTATATAATTAAGCAAAAGTGTAAAAAAAAAAATACACAGAAGAGCTGCGCATTTTTTCTGATGGGTGTAAAGGGTAGGTTTATCTTTGTACCAGGATCACAGAACTACAGAATATCCTGAGCTGGAAGAGATCCACAAGGATAAGCATGTCTAACTTCTAACTTCAAAAATGGTAACATAAAAGTTAAAACATATGTCTAAGAGCATTTCCCAATTGCTTCTTGAATGCTGACAGGCTTGGGGCTGTAACCACTCTCCAGGGGAATTTGTTCCAGTGTTTGACCATCCTCTCAGTAAAGAATTTTTATGTAGTATCTAATCGAAACTTCCAACTGCAAATTTAAGTCATTCCACCAGACAGCAGAGATCAGCAGTAGGACCACCTCTGTCCCCATCATGAGGAAACTGTCAACAACACAGTCACCCCTCCATCCCCTCCAAACTGAGCAAACCCAGCAAACCAGCAAACCTTTACCTACCCATACCAAGTCATGCCCTCCACTCCTTTCACCATTGCTGCCCATCTGGGGTCATCACATTATATTTTTATATCCCACTCATCTTGTGGAGCCCAAAACTGTACAGAATACTCCAGCTGAAGCCACAGCAGTGCTCTGGTTTAGCAGGACAACTGCTTCGTTCAGCCCATTCTCTGTACTGTGCTAAAGCACCCCAAGATACAGCTGGCCCTTTTTGGCTACCAGGGGACACTCACACTCATTGTGAGTGTGAACTTCCCATCAAGCAAAATCTCCAGATCACTTTCTGCAGGGCTGCATGTGCACCTCTTGTCCCTCAGTCTCTACTTATATCCATATAAATATACTTATATACTTACATCCATATAAGTATACTTACATACTTATATATTACTAGTATTACACTGTCCCAAGTGCAGAATCCAGCATTTGTCCTTGTTTCACGTGGTTATACTGTGAGGAAAAAAGCTAATGCTGCTTTTAATTAAGGAGAAACCTGAGAGAGATGTATTTTCAATTACAGGTCATTCAAAGCTATTATTACAAAGCAATTGAAAGCAAATTCTTTGAGTTATTTCATGCACATGTCAATGTAAAATATTTCTCCACTGAAATCAAAGCTGAGGATTACATTATTTTGTCAGCCAGACAATTTCCTCTCCCAGAGGAAAAATAAGTAGCAGATAAAAAATAGGTAGTAACACAGGATAGATGGCTGCTTAGAGTGGGAAGCCTACAGAAAATTTGAGAGTCATTCCCCTTTTAATGCAATGAATAATTTGCTGTGCAACAAACCCCTGTTACTCCTGTGGATATGTTAGGAACTTGGGGCATTCTCTGGCTGCAGTTAACCCATCCTACTTCCTGGCAACAAAAGGGCAGCCAAAAGATACTTGCAGTACTGTTGAGAGATATTTTTTAAAGGAGCTAGTTAATGAACTGTGTTATGAAAACAGTCTGAAAAGTGCTGTGAGTTAAAAATAAAATAAATAAAACCTGACCAAATCAAACCAACCAACCAAGCAAAAACCCCAAACATAAGAAGCTGAAAAATTCCTTGTGTTCTTGGCTAAAGCTCTTGCTTTCACAGTCCTTGTCAGGAAATTACTACAATTTAGACAGCACCTATGTCTGTAAATGTGATAGGGGTTACTGCTCAGAGGAATTAGTTAAGTATCTAAAGGAAATAAGGTCTATAGGGGCTTAACCCAAAATGAATCTTTAGACTGCAGCATAAACACTACAAAAACAATAACAGAAGAAGGAATGACTTTTTCACTGAGGTGAAAACAGGTTTAAGGTTTTAGGTTTTACACCTTGCTACAAAACCCAGGTCCCTGAAGAAAGTAGCAAATGGTAACATTCTGGCTGCTGAAAACTGAAATAGCCCTTGGTCCCACACATGCAGCTTTTGTCAGCATTGAAATCCAGATGAAGTAGGCCAGATATAAGTGAAGATAAACAAGTTACTGCTTACATGTTCTTTAGGAATATATCTTTCTAACAATTCATTGTTCGATAAACTGAAAGAGTAATTTGAAGCATAATGTAAGGGTTTGGAAGACCTTAAGATGTCAAATATGACAGAAAGCCCTTGACAGAATGTTATTTTCATTCCTTGTTATATTTTGCTTTTTGTTAAAGACAAAAGAAGGCTCTTTTTTACAAACGTAAGGCGAAATTCACAATTTGGGTTTTTATGCTGTGTGTAACTATTGAGTTCATCTGGAATTTTAGAAAAAGTTACGCACCTCTGAGAAGATCAACCAGGCAGTAAATTTTTAAAAACACTGAAGAAACTGAAGTGACTTACATTTCTTCACTCTTTTAGGATGAACATTAGAGGGCTTCAGATACCACTTTAAAATTCATAAACACCTACTCATTTTTTGCCTAAAATATATTTTTTGGCACACGACACGGGATTGTACCTTCATTTGTGAAGCAGTTGGGAGTTTGATGGAAATAGTGCAATACCTCACAAGGATTCTGCTGAGCAGAATCTCAGCACAAAGGCACTCAGACCCATATTATCATCCTCTCCTGACTGACCTAGATGATTCTGCTCAACTCTTCCATTCAAATTTGGCTGTACTAAAAAGAAATAAAAATGTATAGGGATAATTATTGTATAGAGAAAAAGAACACAAGGTTGTCGGTCTTCCATATCTAGCCTGATTACACACAGGGCCAAGAACTAGATTCCCATAGAGTACACCCATATTAGCATGTAGTGCTGCATCAGGATTATGGCTGTGAAGCAAAACCCTCCACTGACTCCCTTAGTGTGTGGCTCATCCCTGGAGCCATCCCTGGCACATGAGCTGGCTTCCCTTTGACTCACTCTAAAGACCTGCTCCTGTTCCACTGTGCTGCTTGCTAATGAAGATATAGCCAAATGCAGCTCAAAAACCTGATTAAATATTTATTTGGGGAATAGCTTTAATTCCAGCCTTTTAGGGAGGAAATCCCCGTAGAGATGGAAGGTGTGTGTTTGAACTTCTCAAGATGAGGCAGTGCTTAACCTGAATTCCTTTACAGCCTTACTCACTCTTACACTTCCCTTGTAAAAGGAAAGCAGCACTTCTTCAAAGGAAAGCAGTAGGGAATATTTTGTTTCAGTGAAATTTAACTCTGCTGGCTTGCCCTAGTATCATACTCCTCCCTCCACAACAGACACAGCAGAGCCAAAGCACTGCCATACCAGGCCACATCAAAGGTCCTCACGGCCCAGCATCCTGTCCCCAGCAGAGGCCCATAGGAAATGCCTTGGGAAGGGTATAATTATAGGACAGAAAGTAGTTCTTTACTCACTTGAACCTATTTCATTCCTTTGATCATTATTACTGCCCTTTCCTGAACACTTTGAAGGTGTAATACTTTTCAGGAGATAAAAATACAAGAATAACACAGAGTTTAATAGATTTTAGTGATTTGAAATGAAGACATAGGGGTGTTTTTATCATTGCTCTTTTCCTAATAATTTTCAATATCCTCTCTGCTTTCAGCTGCTACTGGACATGGAGTTTTTCAAAAACTATTACAGTTCCAAGATCAGATTCCCAAATGACTGGTTAAACTGCATCCCTGCACAGGTGAAGTCAGGTTGTGGGATGGGAGTTCTCTTTACATCATTTCACACTCATCTACATCGATTTTCTTTTGCCATTTTGTCCCCAGTTAACTCAGGCAGACCTTTCACTGGTTCTCACACTCTTACTCTCACTTTGAATACTTCAGGTTGTTAGGACACCTTTTCCCCTTACTTCCCATATTATTTCCCAAATAATAGCTGGATATTCTGAAAAGCGTAGGCTCAGTGCAAATCTCTCTTGGAAAACATGAACATTTATTCCTATGCTTATGACTTTACAGGTTTGTTTGCTATTACTCACACAGATAAGAACCTTCACTTTCAATCCAAGAATCTCATGTTTGTAGCTGTTAGTAGCTCCCACCAAGACAACATTTCATTGTTTTACCTTCTTTCTTAAGATTAATCCATTCTTAAGCTTTATGCATAGAAGCAGAATTTTGGGCATTTAAAATACTTTCAGGACTGTCTGTAAACACAGCTGAAGTAACAAACTATGCTTGTCACCAGACCTAACTCACTTTTACTGAAGGAAAAAAACCTGGAAGCACAGCAGGTGCTGGCTGCCATCACAGGCTGCTGAGGGAGCAAGAGAACAGAACAGAAACTGTGTTAGGCTAGGAGCAGATAGAATTTTCTCTCAGTGGCAGTAAAATTCATGCCAGGGACACATTGCTCTGAGATTTCTTCTGATTCATCTCTTAGAGGTCCCACTAGCAGCTGAACTAGATGATCCTTGTAGGTTTCTTCCAAATGAAATTATTCTATTCTATTCTATTCTAGTCTAGTCTAGTCTAGTCTAGTCTAGTCTACTCTATTCCATTCTTCCTTAGTGTTCGCACCACACATTTTTGTGTCAATGCAGCAAAGCACCGAGGCCAAATTCTTTAACAGTAAAATTTATTTTTACTCAATCTGCCTATGATTTTCAAGCCACTTCCACTTTTGACATTTGTACAAACCCGTCTGTCTAGACATCTGGTGTCAGCCTTTGCAAAAGACTTACAGTGTCTCTCAGTTTATCTAGACAGCTCCGTATTATCAGCACAAACCCCATTTCCTACCTGTGCTTCTGAAATTTCATTTCCCTTGACTAGAAATCCTTTTTTGCAAGAGTACACATCTGAAAATGAAAGGCATAGAAAAAGCCAGAATCTCTGGAGAATTCAGTTTGATTTAAACATTAAATAATACTTTGGATCTCAAGATGGTCTTAAACTAAAAACAATTTTTCATTTCTCCATGCAGAAAGAATTTTCTTTTTTATTTCAGCGAGAAATAGGGTTTTTGGTCACGTAATCTTCCAGAGCATCCAGACTCATCAGTAGTATAGTTTGTCAGTATCTAACTTGCCTGTCAGTCTGTATCATACTCATCAAGAGCATCTGCTACCACATTGCACAGAGAGAGCTACAGATTTCATGAACAGGTGTTTATTCAATACTGAATTTATTTAAAAGGTGTTCTGCTATCAATTGATATGCTTCCAGCAACACCAAGATGTTTCAGGAATAAAAATATCAAGCACTTAATGAGAATTCTGTCTATAACAGGTGAGAAGACTATGAAACAGGTCAAATTCATTCCTTGGCAACAGTGACAAAAAAGTTTTCCTAGCAAATACCCAAAACCAAGGCAGAAAAAGTTGCATCTGCTAATAACAATAGCACTTCGTTGCACAGTGTCTCAATGTATCTCTTGCACTAAGAATGCCAGAGGAAAATCTGAAGCCTTTCAAGGGTGCAAGAGGACTACAGGAAGCCCAAACTATTATCATTAGCCTTTATGTAACACTCCTCATGACTGACAGAAGTGAATATACAAGAGGCATATAATTGGATAAAAATTGCAGGTTAAATGACTCAAAATAAAAAGAGAAAACAAATTGTACACCTGAAATTCTGAGGCAGGTATCTTCAGAATCCCACATGCTTATGGGCCCCATTTTTAAGACAGAGTTTACTTTATATCCCCCTTGACCTGATGAAATGATATCATGCATCTCACATAATACAATTACAAGAAAATGTGTATTCGTTGCCAAGATGATTAGAAGAGTGAGGTTTTTTTTAGCACAGCAGGTCATATTTATATGAATGACATGCAAAATAAGTGGAATATTATTCCTTTTTTTACATATAGTCTAGAGCTCAAACCTAAACTATGAAATCTCCACCTTACATGGATCTCTGCAAAAATCTGCAATCAGAAGTGACAGCAGGTTCAGCAATCATGATGATTCACAAAAATCCTGAATTAAAGGCAAGAGTAATAATCTTCAAATATTTAAATTTCCTTTGATGTGTAAAACAACAGCCATTTTTTTTCTGATAAAAGACTGATACCTGTGGCAATAAAAAAAATACGAGGTTACTACAATTGATAGAATCTTATGGAATTCTTGAGCAATTTTTTTATGAAAATATGGACACAAAGGTCTGTGTGTTAATTATAACTGTAATGAATAGCCATTCAAAAAAAAATTCTGTTTGTGTCCTAATGTCCTGGTTTAAGGCAAATTTGGTAGAAAACCTCCAAAGGGGGCCCCTCCAGAAAGCAAACCCACACGGCCCCTCCCCCCAACTGGTTCGGGAAGGATTCCTTGGAGAGAAGTGGAAAGAACCTGTTTATTTAACAGGCACAGCACCCCCAGCACACAAAATGAACAATACCAGATGACATCACTCTTTCACCTCCCTGAAAAAGGTGACAAATTCAGAAAGTCTCTCCTGGGGGGTTGCTCTGTTATCAGTCCCTCCGGCGCTGGGGCAGCTGCTGCAGCCACAAGGTGCAAACTCTCTCTCGGTGTTTCCCAGATCCCAGTCCAGAGCAGGCTCAACTGGTTCCAAGAAAGGGAAAGAAAAAACAGTCCAGGAAAGAATCAGACTGCTTAGCTAAACCAACTAACGAGCAGAAGCAAAAAGCAAGAGCAAAGCAGGAGCAAAGCAGAGGCAAGAGCAAGAGCAGAGCGAAAGGCCAAGCAAAAAGCAAAAGCTGCACTATGACTGCCCTGTCTCTGTGTCCCACCAGCCATGGGGGAGCGGCTGACAAGAAAACAAAACAAAACTTTCCTCTTCAGAGCCAGTCTTGAAGGCACAGAACATAATATCCAGCATAAACAGAATTGATGACTGGGAATACAAGCATCATAATGTCACCCTAGGACACCTAACAACATATTTGTAACAGAGAAGAGGAAAGGAGGAGAGCAAAGGCAGAAATCATTTTAATATGCCCACTTTTTGCATCTTCCTCTTTTCCTAATAGTATTTCTTCTTCACTTTTTCTTTCCATCACATTCATTTCCTTATATAAGTTTTCTCCCTGCCAGCCCAGAAGATATGCAGTAGCTAGCTTCCTTGAAGCAGGAATATTGTTCATAATTTATAACCCATTGGCACTGAAAGGCACAGGGAGAAAGAGAAGAGGAAGAGAGGAGAGAAGGAGAGAGAGAGAGAACAGAAACACAGAAAAGTGAATGGTAGCCAGCAATAAAACCAGTCATTCTTCTCAAGCTAAGGGAGAAAACACAAGCCATGAAATAATGATGGGTCTTGCAGCCCATTTGCTGACTTTTTGAAATAGGACATAGTAAGCACTAGCAGGATAATTTAAAATATTAACTGTAAATTGGGGCTTGAAGCAGAGGAGAGGATGGAGGAGATAGAGGGGCTCAGGTGTGACTGGTGCTACTGACAACTGACATGGGGACTGAGAACTACCCGAGCCACATCAGTGCAGCCAACTCCGAAATGAAATTCCTGTCAACTTCATTTCATCTCCACCAGTGTCAACACTGCACTCCCTCCATTATTACAGTAGCCTTCTATCTCTTTTCTGATTGCTATTGCAGTTTATACCTCAGGGAATAATGCCACATTACTTTTCACTTTGTGGATAATCACCTGTCTCTTTAAATCAACATCAGGTGTCAGCTCAGGACCTTCACAACTAAAAAAAACTCTTACTGAGTTGGTGGGAAGACTCATATCCTAGTGCCTAATCAGTTTTTTTAGCAGCTGCTTTATGAAAGCAGAAGAATCACATTTTCACCTGTTTTTATTGTCCTGACACCATTGTTTTGGTTGTGGAAGCATGCTCCTCTGGCTCAATTTGCTTTACTAGGACACACTGCACTGGGGATTTCACAGCTGCTCTTGATTTGCAAAACAAATACTTACAATGACAGCAGTGCCATATTTCTGTGGGGTTTTCTTTCACCAAATGATGTATGGACAATTCTGGCTGGGATAATCCCAACATTTTATGGCTGAACTTGTCTAATCAGAAACCCAAAAAACCCAACAAAAAACCAAAACCAGGTGAAAATCACATCACTCCATTTTAAAAAAGTATTTACACGGGTATGATTCCTTCTAAGAAGGAAAGTCTAGGAAGATGAAATCTGACCATTGAGGAAATACAGAGTGAAGCTCTGTAGATGCAGCTAGGGAATTAGAGGGCATACAGGACCCAAGTGCTGCTGGTTGGAGAGTGTAATGGTGTAAGCCAAAACCAGCACAGTTAGTCTTCAGGCACTACCCCTGCCTGAGGCAACTCAGTGAGATCCAGGAACTGGCCACAGCAACAGAAGTTCATCCAAGAAGACACATATACATGCAAAATGACTAACCAAGGTCAAAATGTTAATTTTCTCCAGGAAGGCAGACAGTGGAACCTCCTCTAGATCTGTACTTTGCATCCTTTTCCATCTGATGTTACTGGTTAACAAGTACTTTACATATTAAAATCCTTCTAGTCAACCTGCATAGGTAAGAAAGGTGTAAGTGTGTGATTTTTGCCTTTATTTATTTCGAAATCCCAGAGATTCATTGGTACAAAAAAAGAGAAGGAGAAAGAAGAGGAAATAAGGAGCAAGACAAATTATTGAGAGCAGGTTCAGCAATCATTGTATCCCTTTTGAATGGCTCATGATGAGCTGCACCTGTCCCATTTTCAGCTAAGAAGTATTTGAGATGTCTGAGATGAAAAGACTGATAATGAAGGTATTTAAAAAAAAAAAGAAAAAAAAGGAGGGGCATCATTTCTGCAGATATAAGAAAGAGGAATTGGTGTCCGAGCCACAAAAGGAAGGAACAGAAAGATTACATATGGTAGAAAGATCAAGGGGTAGAAATCTGCAGATAGAGAAGAGAATTGAGGATAAAAAATACATAAAGAAGAAATGACAGAGGAAATAAGCTAAGTGGCAAGAAATGAGAAAGGAGTAGCAAAATTGGAAGATTATGTCTCAACATGCCTTTGCTGGAGAGAAAAACATCTGTTGAGGTAATTGGAGCAGTTGTTGGCCACAGACACCCTCTTCTGTCAGGTGCTAGGATGTCTCCAAGGGGCCTGTGGTGACACAGGAGAGGCTCATGAGGGTCAAAGTACAACTCTTAGAGAAAGCACACTGGATCCTGCTTCATCACAGGGACAGATAAAACTAAATAGAGAACTTGGCTTTTTGAATGGAGAAATTATTGGCATCTTTTGTGGCTTTTTTTTTCTTTGGGTCCTATTTTTTCTATAGTCTTTAGAAACAATAAGGGACATTTACTTAATTTAATATACTTGCAGTTAGAACAAACTTTTGATGATTGATTTAGATATTAAGAAAAAAACAGTGCAACTTAAACAATTAAACAAACGCTTAGGGAAAAATCCTTTGTCTGCCTTCCCCATGCTAACTTCATTCCAACACCTCTTGTGGTGTACAAAAACCCTCTACTTTTCACAGTCAAATTTGAAATCAAGAAGCCTTTTATATTCTTATACATAGTCTGCTGTTAATTACAGGACTAAAATTGTTATCGATGAAAAGACTCATTAATTCCAACAACACAGACTAAATAGAATGTTTTGCTGTATATAAGCAATAAATATCTATTGTTGCAGACCATAACATACTTCTGTCCTATATTTAACCTGCCAGTTAAATACAGTAATTATGATTGGTTTCAACACCCACCTTTCCTCTACAATTAAAATTTATTCTTCTACTTTATGCTCATTAGTGAATAAATTAGTGCGCTTGGAAATCATTCCCTTTTTGCTTACCTGTGTCCATCTTGACAGACAAGAAGAGAATTCCTTGTAACATTTTTTAAATATAAAACTATACTTTTTGCCATGTAGGTCAGTTTTGGAAGCGTTGATTTGGGAGATTAAGACATCATCATTAAATTCCTTTTGGCACAAACATCCTCAAAAGCATTTTAGACCTTTTACCACTTCATTTATTTCTCAGAGTTTTAGGACTGAGATAATGAGAAAATAGATGTTTTGGTAAGATATATATAAGAAAAAGATGCCCAAACTACTGACTTTTATTTATACACTTACTAAATAATTGAAGAGAAGAAGGTAATACTAGACCTGCAGAAGCATATACGCTGAGAAGAAATTAGATCGTTTTGGATGCTTAACAAGAGCATGAGCCATTAAAGGAAGAAAATGTTACCCAAGCAGGTGCCTTTATGTCAGTAGAAGTCCAGCTGCTGTGCTTTACAAATTTCATGTGAAACATTGAATTTCATTGAATTAATTCAATTTCTTTCCCTTTACTTTTTGGTTTCCATAGGTGTTAACATACAGCAAGAGAGGGCAGGGGTAAAAGGGAAGAGTGTGCACTGCAATCATGATTTCTGAGGAAACATTTTTAAATGCTGTGCAGTGCAGTTCAGGGCAATGTACGAGCTTGTTTGCTTATCCAGGAAAATAAGACATCTGAATAGTTGCTGAAAGTTAGAAAAGCAAACAAACAGACAAACAATTAACAAAGCCACTCCCTGTTATTTTGGGGCCCTGCTAGCATTTGGAAAAAATAGATTTCTCTGTAAAAAAATGTTGATGAGCTTCCTCAGAAACAGACACCTGAGCTGAGAGGAAAGGGATTATACATAAACCAGAGCAAAGGAGGTGAAGAAGAAGGATTAGCAGAACGAAGCGTAACCGAAGCAATTTACCCCTTACTGAATTTACTTTGAGCTACTTAGGAGAGAAACGCTGTTGTGCTACCATTTGAGCCTCACAGGGACAAGGTGCTCTTTAAAGCTAAAGTACTGTACAGATGCACTTAAAGGCTGTTTGCCAGTCAACTGCTGTTCAACCAGTTTGTTCCCTACATCACACACAATGTAAAAGAACTGACATATTGCCACGAAAAGGGCAGCCAGGCATTCTCTGGATATAACCAGCATAAAACATAACCTTGGCTATAGGAACATAATAGTATTGTCTTTTGGTACATAGCTTCTACTATTAGTAGTCTTTTTGGTATCAGAATCACTCCTTGATGCACTGTTTTGAAAAGGTATATTTACCTACACACAGAACATATAGTTAAAAAAAAAATCTTTAAAGCTTTATGATGTCCTGCTGACTAACAGTACAAGTCATCCTTATTTGCTAAATGACCAGGTTAGCTGCTAAATGACCAGCTGATGGAATTAGTTATAATTTTGTTTTAAAAGCTGACATGCCACTGTTGCCCTGTAATTGTCTTAACACAAATCGCAGATGTTTTAATTACAAATTTCATAACAGCTGTCCTTCACCTTAGCTGCCCTACACTTGCTTGAATACTTCAGCCACCAAGTAGTAAAATTCCTCATAGCCTCCTTTGAGTCCCTGACTCTTACCATTTCCTCCAGCCCTCCAATTCTCCATTAACAGTCATTTTGACTACATTAAAATGAGTCCAGGTTCTGCATTTTCATATGTAACAACATATTTATAATAACATGCCACCTTCTGCATGAGTTAAAGCCTTTCATTTCTACTTAGAGCATGATTAACAGAGCTAAACACATACTTTTCAGTGTTGATAAGCAGGACCAAAAAGAAGACAAATTAGAAAGAGGGGAGGGTTTTTAAAGTGGTTTTTTGTTTGTTTTTTGGTAGGGAAGCTCATTCTGTGCTGCATGTTTATAACCAAGGCCTGATAAAAAACAAAACTAAAAAAAGATAAAAACATCTCACACACATGTACACAGACAGCCTCACACCCAATTTTAATAACAGGTGCCTCTGCTCCCATACATTGCTCCTGGCTTTTTTTGAATGCACAACATTGACTGTCATTCTTCATGAAGAAGAAATTACACAACTTCTTCTTATTTGTCATAGGCTTTCAGAGTCAGCAGTGCTATTTTCAGAGAGCATTTGTAAGTGTTTTCAGCTACAATCTAGGCTTTGATTCCTCATCCTTTTGGAAGTAGGGAAATTTCCAACTCTCTTCTCAGGCTTCATGAGCACCTGCATGCCTGGCTTTCACAGAGTATGATGTATTTTGGAAATTTCAACTGTTAAAAAAAAGGGTAACACTACACAAAAGAATATTGTTCTACATCTTTCCACTGAGATGGCTTTGGTCCACTATGGCCAATTCTGGAAAATTTTCAAGTTACAGTGTTACTTTCAAAGAGCACTGGAGAACTTTTCTATTATTTGTTTTTCAGCTCATATTTTCAGCTGAAGCACATTTCTTAGTAAGAAGAATTGGTGCAATCGCATTTATGATAAACACTGAAATCTAGATTTTCAAGTAGCTAATGCCTTTGGTTTAATATTAGCAACTTGACAGCCAAGAAACAAGTTTTCACAATTCTCCCTTAAAAATTTTCCCTTAAAGTTGCTCTAAGGTATATAGCCAACTAATTGGAACTCCACATGAGCTTGCAGAAATTTAAGCTCAAAAAATTTGGATGATATTACAACATACTATATCTCAGCCCTATTTTTTCCTTCTATATCTTTACGTACAAATATATATATATATATATATATATAATGGTGTAACATTGTCTTTAATCATGGTATGAATATCCCCTAAGAACATGTATTCACAAAAATACTTGTGACCTGCAAGGAACTCGCGGAACATAGGCTTTTCACTCTTTATTATTTTTTCTCATGATTTGTCCGATAAATCATACAAATAGAATAACAAACATTCTTTACTTCTGTTCTCCACCTGCCTGTATTTTATTTAACACAGTTCTGTAAAGAACAGTTTACATATGACTTTCATACGCACTTATTACCAAGAGACAAAAAATACAAAAAATCTCTTCTCTAGTGAATAATAATTAGCGAGTACTTTTATTTTCTATTGTTTTTTGGTTTTTCTTTTTTTTTTGAAGGCTATCTACTTTGAATGAGACAGCTTCTGCTGAAGCTTAATGTCTGAAAATATCATCATTGTTAAACCAAGCATACATATATCCCCAAATTTCAGTAACTGTCAAAGTTTTGCCTCATTACAAAGGACCATCCAGATGCCAAAGCACCGGAACAGTCTACTAGAGGCAGCATCTGGCACTTTGGCAAACTAGGCTGGCAGATGGTTTTACATTTGCTGTTGCTACTATTTTTTTTTTTTTTTTACTGGCATATCCTCTTTTTTTTTTCTTGACAGAACTTCATTTTAGAAAACTAGCCACTGTTTGAGTAACCATTATATTTTATAAAAATATTTCATTGCTTTCAAATAAGTACTAAAAACAAAAGAAAGACAGAATAAAATAAAAAATACTGTAGTTCTGCATCTGTATTGTAATTACAGTGAACTCACCCATGTACTATGTAGCATTTACTTGTGTGTAGACATTGAATTTTGAATTCAGACGTCATGTTGACTTTATAAACAGATGAGATATGTGTGTCTTTTTACAAACTACCTCACAATAAATTTGTATCTGAGAAACATTAATAAGGTTCAAAAATGGGGACATTTTATAAACTTCTGTTTTTATGACAATTATCCAAAAGACCCACTTCTATCTTGATTTTAAAAAATAAGCTCATTTATAGCTATGATGAACAATTCCACACCACTGAGTTTAAATATGTCCACTGTTTTAGAGTGAAAATACTACATACTTCTGTTATTCATTTTCCTGAGCAAAAAGCTCAGGCCTTGCTACTGACTACAAAAAAAAAAAAAAAAAAAAAAAAAAAGTCTGGATTTGAAATCCAAAGCTTCACAATTAATTTCTACCTTTTCCAAGGAAGAAACAGCTAAGAAAGACTCAAGGGAGGTAGAAATGTCTGTTTAAGGGATTCCAGGTCTATGTCAATATCTGAGATTTGTAAGAATTTTTAATACCCACCAGTTACTAACAGTGTTTGGCATCTGCAGTGGGGTGTGACATTGTGACATTTGCTGGTGGACATTGGTTCATCAAAAGTCATTTCACGATGCCTAAATACACAACTTTACCACTCAAATAGTAGTTATGTGCTCTACCAGCTGTGTCATTGAATTTGTGTGTCTCTACTGCCACCTACCAGTGCCAGGACATTTTAAAAAACCTATAGAAACAATGAAGGCAGCAATATAAGAAATGCCAGAGATCACCCAAAACTGCAGAAAAAGACAATATTTTTTCTTTTTCCTGCCAGGAAAAAAGGATCTGAATCTAGTCATATTTTTGCCCAAAGGTAAAATTTTCTGCACTGGCATGCCCTAAGTCTTCAGTGGTTTCCATCTCAAGTCTTCATCTCATTTACTTCTCAGTCTTTCAGCAAAATCACAGCAGTATACGGTATATTAAAAAGATGAGTTACTTACACATAGAATTGAGGCACTTATGAGTAAAATGTGATCTTAAAAAACAATGTAAAACAAAAAATAAAAAACCTAAGTGCAATTAAAGATGAATCAAGTGAAAGGTGTAGACAATTCTTGTCCTTTTTTGAAAACAGAAAGCTTGAAAGAACATAGTGAGCTATTACAGTAAGGGCAAGATGGAGAAGGAAGCAACATGAGAAGGTAAAGTGAAATTCAAGACACAATGTGGCACATAAGCGGAGAAAACAAGTGAGGAAGCCCTCAAACTTAAGAGGAGTTACTGCCCTGATAATGATAGGACTTGGATTCACTACAGGACTGATTCACTTTGACTCATAAAGTCATTGCCAAGAGACTAAGCACTGGAGCAGCGCAGTCTGAATTATGTGTTAAGGTCTACAAACACAATGTGGTCATTTGCCAAGGCCAACGTCAGTACATTATGTTTGCTCACTCTTTGCAGAATAGACATTTTGTTGCCTTCAGAATTTTAACTTTTTTTGTACTTTGATGAACTCTGGGTCCTGAAAAGTTGAATATGTGTGAGAGTTTTGCCACCAGGGTCCAAACATGATGACTAATACACTGAGGCTTCTCTTGATATTTGTCTTGTAAATAGCAGACAGAAAATGTACTATTTCAAAGTACAGCAAGAACAACAGCTATAGTAGCTAATTTTTTTCTTTTACAAAGGTTTTTTTCCAGTGTTTTTTCATTTCAGTGGGGAACCAATTCAAGCATTGTACTAAAGAAGAAAAGAAAACATGAATGAGAAACCATAAAAGGTCCTGAGAACATCACAAGTGGCTGCACTTTTCTATGCACGCATGAGGCCCTACAGTCTTTCTGTCATCAGATAGGTGCCACATTTGAAACAATATTCCTGTATTACTTAACATATTATGATTATGTAATTTACTTCCTAATGTACTTGCAATTGAGGTGTGAAAGACTCCTGGCAAATGCATGTATTTGTTTGTGCGAGCTCAAGTTACAATGCAGACTTTGTCCGAGAAGATCAATATGAGGAAGGGGAAGAAAACCTCTTGGTCTCACGCCTGGAACATGTTGACAGTGAATGCCAATGACACAGACAGAACTGTGAGCTTTTACTATCACAAATTATTGACTGGGACAAAAATGACCTCCACTAGCTGTGAGAGTGTCACTGCTTGGCAAGGACCACCAGACAGGCACTGTAAGGGGCATCAGAGAGCACTCCAGCCAACATGGACCTGAGACAGAGCCCTGCTGCTCACGGCAGAAACTCGCCGTCAGAAAGAGGGTGGATAATGCCTGTGTGGAACTGGGTGTCTGCCAGACATTATCCCCATGGACTATAGACAGCCAGCAGTTCAGCTGAGCTGGATGAAGAGAAATAAACGCTGACTTTCCGGGAGACATTCCCAGAGCAAGGCCAGAGCTACCCATCTCCATGGATGTACTGCGTTTTTGTGGCAAAGTTTCAGTAGTGGGGGTGGGGAGGGCTAAACAGGTGGCTTCTGTGGGAAACTGACAGAAGCTTCCCCCATGTCCAATGGAAGCAATGCCAGCTGGCTCCAAGATGGGCCCACCGCTTGGCAAGGCCAGTCAACATCAGCAGTAGTGTCCCTGGGATAACATAGATAAGAAGGGGAAAAAAGATGTAGTGCAGCAATAGCTGGGGCCAGAGAAGAAAAGAATCAGGATATGTGAGAGGAGCAGCCCTGCAGACACTATAGTCAGTGAAGAAGGAGGGGTAGGAGCTGCTCCAGGCACCAGAGCAGAGATTCCCCTCCAGCCCACGGAGACCATGGTGAGGAAGCTGTGTCCCTACAGCCCATGGAGGACAATGGGGATGCAGAGATCCACCTGTAGCCCATGGATGACCCCACAGCAGAGCAGGTGGATGTCAGGAGGTTGTAGCCCCATGGGAAGCCTGGGCTGGAGAAGACTTCTGGTAGGACCTTGGCCTCTTGGAGAGAGGGAGCTATGCTGAAGCAGGTTTTGTGGCAGGGCTTGTGACTGCATGGAGAATCCACACTGTTCCTGAAGGACTGCATGCCATGAAAGGGACCTACACCAGAGGACCTCATGGAGGTAGTTGTCTCATGGGAATGACCCCATGTTGGAGCAGGAGAGGAGTGTAAGGAGTCCTCCCTTAGGAGGGAGGAAGAGCAAAAAGCAATTTGTGATGAAGTGACCAGAACTCCCACTCCTTTTTCTTCTGAACCATTCAGATGCTCCAAGGTTACAGCTGTAGCAGCTTCAAACTCCCTAAGGGACTTTGGGAGAGGTTGCAGAGGCACGGACTGCAAAAGAAGGACATTACAGACCATTCAGGGCAATTAGAACCTCCACTGCCTCCAAAACTCTGACAGTTTCATATTACCTCATATATTTAGAGGTAAGTGTGGGACAGAGGTGGAAGTCACAAGATGTGCAGCGCAGTCAAGGTGGGGTGAACTGATTGCTGTGAGATCTTTGGGGAGACACGTGGATTTCTGTACAGTCAGGTGTCAGGTGACACCTTCTCTAGGCTGGACATGGTTAGGGTATTTAGGATGTTGCAGTTTGAACAAAAAAACAGTTTTCAGGATAAGCTTCTACTGAAAACATTTGGAAAACACATGGCATAATAGGTGAATAAGAGCAGCTAATTGTACAGAGGTATAGGGTAAACTAGTTATTGTCTTCTTCTTGGGGAAAAAAAACTGAAAACATAAAAAGAAAACAACTATGCCTCCATTGGGTTTAAAAACTCTCATTTGAGATATGACATACAGCATACAAATTCATAGAGGTTCATTTAGGATATGTCTATTCCTCAAGGTATTTCTGTAGTGTTACTTTCTATACTCCTGGTTAGCCAAGTGTAAAAGTCAGACATGATATTTGTGATTCTTATTTGTGGGCTACACTGTGGAAATCCCAGCCTCCAAAAGCCTCATCCAAGACTTCCTGAGGGAAAGGTTTTTCTCTGTTCTCAGTCCTTCACCTCAGGAGGTACACCCTGACACCAGTGGGGACACTGCAAACATGGCCACCTGGTGTGACTGAATGTTAGAAATAATCCCTAAGGGAAAAAGTCAAGTAACCCACAGTATCCTACAAGTTACATGCAATATGATATATATATCTAAAAATCCAGAATCTAAATGGTATCCAAAGAGAATGTAAGATTTTTAGACAAGTGTAAAAGGCCTCACCTTTAATACCCTACTAATAAAGCAACATACTTTAGAATGTTGTGTGTCTCTAAAATAAAAAAATAATTTGAGTGTTTTACAAGGTTTGAAAGTCCAGTTAGCTCTGACTTACAATTATTCTGTTAGATGTGACTTAGCATCTCACCCCACTGAAGAATCTAGAAAAGACAGAATATGAAAGGATCTAACATTACAATTTCTGGATTCAATATGAAATACCATATCAACTTAAACAATAGTTTTATTCAGTACAAATAAAAAGCTCTTGCTTACTACTACATTATATAGTCAACTGTCAGAAATTCAAGACGGAGAATCGAGTAAGACTCCCACAAACCACAGTATCATAAAAACACCATCATTGTTAAAAACACCTAGGTTAAATCAGCCATTTCAATTCCATTCTTAGCTATATTCCACCAAGGCAATCCCTTTGCACCAAATGTGCGTAAATCCCAACACAGTGAGCACTGGGACCATCGTACTTTGAAAAACTCAACTAAACCTTGAATAACCATCTGAGCAGATGTTCTTGTTTATCTCACACTATTTTGCTGGTTTAAAGCTGCACAGGGCTAGAAATTGATTAAGGCCACTCAGAGTGGCCTTAATTGTTGATTAAGGCCACTCTGAGTGCCCGCAGCACAGGGGTGGGGGGCGGGAGAGAATCTAAACAGATGCAGCATAACTCATCTGACCTCCTAATTACAAGTGATCCATGGGTAATACTATGAGTATATTGGAGGATGGAAGCATGGACTTCAGGCTTTCTCTAGCTGATGAGCAGTGCCTTGCAGAAGCTGCCAGCTGGCATGAGCTATAGTAATTGCAACCTGAAATGTCCTAAACAACACTGCAGATCTTCCATCAGAACTGGAGAACCACAACAGACCCTAAAGACCTTCTTGTGGGATTTCTTTTATACCTAATTCAATGTTTTAGGAATACAAATCCAAAACTTCTAGCACTTTTCTGAATCACTTTTTATTTTCCCCATCTGCACCAATTTGTTTGTACATGTGTCCTACATTTGGTCAATCATGCAATTTTTGGCTGAGAATGGCATGGCAGCTGTGGCTAAAAAGACAAACTCCACTACTAACCTATAGTTTATAAAGTACACAGACAATATGGAAGAAAGAGTGATGTATTCTCACCTAACCCACTTTAATATATGCCAATATGCAGCAAAAAGTTCCTACCTAGTGTCAAGAGGAATGTACTCCCACCTTGTTGAACAGCTAGATACATAAAGTTGTTACAGATGGTAGGCAAACATCTGTCATGATGCCTTACCCACCCATTGTCCCAGCTCAACCACTCTTTTCCTTTCTGTTCACATAGTAGCATTTGTCAGCATGAGAAGATAAAGTGCATAGAAGAAAAGGACTGCAGAAGCAAATTTAATCTGTTCCTTCATCAGAGGAAAAGGAAATTTTAGGAGCAGAATTATCGCAGGGAAGTTTCCATAGTTAAAACTGGATATAATTAAAAGTTTCCACAGTAAAAGCTGGATATTTATAAGCTGACATTTAGAGGGTTCTGTCAGTTACAGAACACAGGAAGCCTTTTTGATCTTGACCAACAGCCTGGCTTATGTAAAAATCAGATCTACATTTTCTCATTATTGGGTAGGCTGAAAGATCAAGTCCCATGTGTTTACTAGGTGGAGTTGCTTTTCAAAATTTGCATATATTCTTGAAATGAAACCAATTTATAGCACCACAAAATGAACACATACAGATTGCAGTTGTGCACTGTGTGGTGTGTAAACCCCATTTCTCATGAACCACAAGAGAGAAGCCAATTCCAGAGCTCACAGCTGGGTCCTCACTCCCTCAGGCAACCTTGTTAGCAGCCTCCCTGCCAACTCAGTCCCACACTGCACACTCCCCAGTCCCTCTCCCTCTGTTAAATACCAGGTATCCTAATGAAACATGGATTGCCCGTCAGCAGGGAATGTGAAGCATTGCTTGTCTTCATTTTATGCTTTAAACACATCATTTGTTTCGTTGCTTTCCTTCCCCTTCCCAGTCATTACCTGCTGTCATGTCATCCTGTCTCAATTCTTCCCTGATGCTTTATGTTTCATTGCTTTTCTTTCACCTTCTCTCCATGCTCTGCTAAGCACCTTGGCTGCAGCCAGCTAGAGGAGATGCTCTCCCTCGTTTTGTAGTTTAACAATCACCGTGCCAAACCCTGTTCAGTTTCACTGGGTGCATTGGAATTAATAACCATTTGTTGCCTCCATGCCTTTTTTTTACTCTGTCACTGATTTAATGGAGAAAAAAAAATGTTTTTACTGGAAAAAAAAATAAATCTACAGCAAATTACATAATTTTGAGGTATATCAAATCCACTTTACTCCATTAATTGAAAAATATATTTTCATTTAATTTCACATCTGTGCAAGCTGCTCAGTGTAAATGTGCCTTAAAATCTACATTGGTCTTAGGCTGAAATAGAAAATTAGGGATGAAAATGATAAATGTTGGAAGCGTTTTGAGAGGATAGGAAGTAGATTTTGCCTATATACATGGAGAGGCAAAAAATGAGGAAACAACTTGTTTATCACCGTTTTTCCTTCCACCATGCTTCCACCCTCACCTTCCCTTGGAATGACATTATTCTCAAAGCAGGACATGCATAGGCTCAGTTTCTCTGCAATTGTAGACGATCTCCTGTTTGATGATTCAACTCATCTGCCAGTCTCAGTGGTATTTACATTCCAAAACATAGGACTCTTAATGTATGTCATGTCCATAAAATGGAAATATTCAGCGTGATGCTACACCCTATAATTCCTGATGCTTATAAGCTTGCCTGGGAAAGCTATATTAACTCCAGCTGTGCCTTTCTGGTGAAGCATGAAGGGCATTTTTGGCATGGATTCTTTATGTGTTGACAGAGAGTTCCCAGTGACTTAGATATCTGATCTTGACCTTAATAGTTTTTTGACCTAATTATATAGGTTTAAGTGGTAAAAAAATGTAAGCTACATGGGTTTTTTCAGGTTTGCAGTAAAATGGTGTATATATTAAATACTTAGGTTATTTCAGGTTCTTTCTCCTAAAATTCAATTTAGAGTAAGGGATTAATCTTGAAAAAAATCATACAGGTTTGTGTGACTCATGAATTATTGTGATTGATAGGCCCTTAACTTGACTGAAATTATCTTTTCTCACTGGAGTGTGAGTTCAATGCATGGCATATGCAGTGTTTCCAGTTTGTGAATGAATAAGTTCGTATCATTTTTCCACAGCACGCTGAGAGGACGCAGCATGACAAAGTCTGCTATATGAGGAATTGATAAGGAAAAATCATGCCTATTCAAGCAATCACAAACAATTGCTTCTGCAGTTGCAGTCAGGGGAAGAACCTAGAAAGCATTCATGGAAAGATATATACTTCATTCATCTCATAGTTTACCACGATGTGAAAGGGATAGCGAAAGCATAGAAAAAGAACAGCCCGGCTGACTGGGCAGGGGCCTTCAGAAATGAACTGCTCAGGAGTTAGCACAATGCTCACTAGTACAAGATCACTGCATGATACATACAATACATACACATATGTTGATAGTGCATGCATTTGCACTAAAATTACGGGACTGAGATGTGCTTTTAAAGCTTAACCTCTCAAATCTCTATTATGTGCTTTGCTTTATATTTCCAAGTCATCTCAAAACACATGAACAGCATTTCTTTTGTGCAAGATGACCTGGAAAACCAGCTCCACCCATTCACATGTACTACTGAAGCACATATTCTTGGGAATTGGATTCTCAGCATCAACTGCTCAACTTTACCACTTCACTTGCATTTCCATGTAAGCATAGTTTTAAGAACCAAGGGGAAAGTTAGTGGGCACAAAAAATGGTCTATATATACTGTACTCAGTGAAGCTTTTACAAAAGTAGAGAGGCTAGCCTAGCTCATAGAAGGCAGCTCCGATTTCCTGATACTCCAGTACAGGTCTACCTGGAAAACAAAGAATGTAAAGCATCAGCCATTTTATTCCTTGGGGTTTTTTTAAATTCAAAATTGCATAAATATGTTTCATGTAATTTTTAATCTTACTGTTATGTGTACTCTTCATTTGTCTTAATTAAATAGTATTTTTCCTGTACTGGACGACTGCAATTTTTATTAGCAAAGACATTGGAAAGATTTGAAGATGGACACACAGACATCTGGACTAAGTCTTAATGACAGGGACATTCACAAACAAGTCCTTCTTAAAATCAGTGGGAATTAAAATTTGCCTGCACTGTTGTTTTTTTTTCCCCTTCTTTCTGTATTTGTTTAAGGAAAATGGTTGCAAATGTTATCCAAGTGACTCAGACTCACTCATTCAAATAAACATTTGCAAATACTTCCTGCTCTCACTTGTTCTATGCATTTTATTAGCAAAAGCATTCAGATTATTCTGACTACTTGCCTGAACACAGAAAAACTAAACATTTCTGAGGTAGTTTTTGATGGTTTTGTACACTCTATGCAGTGAAACAGGTATATAAGTTTGCATATTCATATTTGCAATGAAACCTCTTATTTGTAACTCCTCGAGGGGGAGTATGGCTTTGTATTTCTTATTTTTGTAAAGAAATCTCCTGTACTGTTTGGGTAAAAATAAGTAGGCTCAGAGGAATGTTCAAATACATGCCATGGTGCTAAACACATCCTGTAGACTCTCCAAAGCACAGAGCAGGCACTACCAACAAAATGATCTTCATGAAGAGAGACTTTAACTATCTCCAAAAGTATCCTGCCAGCAAAAAATTAAAGCTCTAAGTTTGAATGAGAAGCTCTGCCAAAATCACAGAAATCAAGAGTACAATTATTTGCCCTCCTGAGTTTCATTTTGTTGCATCTCCTCATGTATATATGTTTATTTACCAAAATCCATTCAGAAATAAGTAATAGTGTGAACATTTTAGTAGCAGCTATATTCATCTAAATGCTTTCTCCTACTTTTCCTGGTTTTACTCATTACTACTATGTAAATTATAGAACTTACAGAGAATTTCTATAAATTATAGAGAAAGACCCTATCGTGTTTAAATGGAGTAGAGCTTTACACTGCAGTTTCATAACCAGTTTAATACAACATAAGCCAGCTCAATCATCAAAGAGTCACCCCACCACCCCCTCATTCCTGGGTGATTATTTCTCCACCCATAACTGCAGGCACATGAAGTCATATGGCCTTGCAATGAACTACCTCGGGGAAGTCATCTGAGATAATTAACCTGGGGAAAAAAAAGCCAACAGAAAAAAAAACCCCAACAACTATATTTAAACCTCCTTCTTCCAGCTGGGTGTTTTTTCAAAGAACCTTCTTTAGCTGCCTGGTGGTGCTGGGTTTTTTTTTTATTATTATTTTTACAGCGCAAGGGACAATGCTTGGGTCAAGAAAACACTGCCAAGAATTTCAGGTAGTAGTGCCACCTTATGCAGACCTAAACTAACATGACATGATGTCAACTTCTTGCAATGAATTCTGTGCACTTCAAAGAGCTATTAGCTAAAACAAATACAATGCTACTTAAAGTAAAATGAAAATAACCTGCTTAAAGAAAACCAATGAAATATGAAGTAAAAAGCATATCACATAGACTCATGTCATGAAGAAACATGCAATGCCAGCATATATATCTATGGCCTAAAAAAAGAAGCAGGAAATCTGTGAATTTTTCATATATTAAAAAAAATCAAATTAACTGTGTTATTTCACAACCCAGCTTCGGTTTCCTGCATAAGAAAATGGACAGGTTTCTTGCATCATCAGAATTCACCTTAGCATTTGTTATTTTTTCATGAAATGAAGGTGAATTTCAGAGTAGGTTAAAGTTCATAAAGTGAGATGCTGACAAATGCAGGCACCTACATGCAGAGTTCTGAGGACTTCTTCTTGGAGGCACTGTAATTCTGTTTGTGCCCAGTTTGTTTCTTCAAACTTCGTAGTTTGCACATCCCACTCGTACACTCTGAGCAGTGTGAGCAGCTGATTTGTACCAAAACCAGGTCAAGATCCACAAGTCTAACATTCCTTAGCACACTTGGCACTGATAAAATTGATATTCCTATAAAATGCAGCTACTGTTTTCTTTCATGGAGGAGGAGATGATGTTATCTTTTGTATTCCACAGACTGTTAATAGCTCATCCTCACAGGAGAGGGAAATAGCCTTAACTAGAAGAATGATGTATCACTTCATCCTAGGCTATTTTGTGCAACATATCCAACATATCTTTCACTTCTCAGTTTGAATCTCTGCTGCTGAACTGAGAGAAATGTACAGGTCAGGAAATTTGTGAGATATAGAGAAGCGACAAGAATATCTGAGTAGCCGAATGTTTAAGGTACTAGCCTAGGAAGAGAGAATCTCTATTTTCCTGTCTGCACTCCAAAATTATCTCCTGTTTTTGCTTCTCTTAGACACTTTATCAGTTAGTGGGTAAAATATAGATGTGGTGCTTAGAATCATATGTTCCCTCCACCTTAACATCGATACTGTAAAATCATACTGTATCTCAGCCTGAGTCACCTACAGCCCTCCATGGTTTGTTCTTCTGATCCATACTCCCTGCTGGATAGTTCCAGAGTGCTTTGGCATGGTGAGTTGCATGGGATAATTTTGAGACAGGCAACTACCTTTGTTCACTGTGTGGGAATTTATGATATTTATTGGTGTGTTTGGTTACATTTGGGGGATCTGATCACTAAAAATTCAGCAGTGAGGCAATTTGTCTATCTGGAAAGGGTCTGACCTTTTTTGTGCTGGTTTCTGTAAATTATTTATACTGTAAATTGGGGGCCTAAAATGCAGGACCACAGTAATTAATATAAATGTTTACTAAATAATGAATAATATTATTCACTATTGACACAGCCATAACAATAGAAGTAGCAAATAATTCACAACTTAAAAGCCAAATTTATATTATTATAGGATAAAGCTATAAGGGAAGAGGAAACAAGATTTATTTAAGAACTTCTGCCTTTCAAGCAGATAACTTCTTCAACAGAAAATGGGTTTTTTAGCACAACTATAAAATCAACTTCTTATTTTACTTCAAGTTCATTCTTTCAAAAGTTCTATTATAGATTTTTGTTGCTTGAGACACATTTGCTCTCTCAGTATTTATTATGAGTAACACTGTGATATTTACTCTTCACAGGCACACCTTAAGTTTGAAAATTTATTTGAGGCAGAGATGCTAACATCTCAATGCTAAAGCACTACGTTATCCCAATTTTCCAGGGATTTTGTCAGTAATTAGTATTCTTCTGTGTCAATAAATCATTTATATTTTCATTCTCAAACATAATTTCAGCCCAGAGAGAAACTGTAATAAATACTTATTATGCACATGATATATTACTAATGAAGAAGATGATAAATTGCTAATGGAAAAAAAAAAGTATTGTGAAAGCCTTGCTGAAATACAGGTAATAAATTACTACTAGAATACTTAGAATACAATTTTCAGGTAATCAAACATTCTTATTAGATTTCATATGCCCTTCATACACACAGTGCTCATCCAGAAAAATTCTACAGGTTTCTTCCTGCTCCACTGAATCCATCAGGATTTTGGACACTGATATCTGTAGGAGCCACATCAAGCTGGGGATTAGTGAAGGAAGAAAGACATTTAACGTGATTTTATGCATCAGCAGGTCATCCCATTGTCCCACATGATGTCAGGTCTGAAATAAAACTGTCCAAGGAATATTTAGCAAAATCAATCGTAGAAGAAAATGGGAAGATTCAAAATTCTGACTGGAGATCATCATGCTTGTCAGGAAGCTGCTCGATAGAGGAAGCTGAGAGCCAAGTGTGACAGTGCTGCCATCAGGGCAGGGACATCACCAGCATGGGATCTGCTCCCAAGGCTCCTGAGCAGAGCACACAGCTGCAGGATGGGCTGGCAGGGACACGGGGATGGGGAGGACCTGAAGCTAGGCTGGAGTGGTGGTCAGGGTCAGGAATGAAGAAGTGGGAGGCTCAGGGATACCTGCCACCCAACTCAGGCAAGATCAAGGTCAAGAGCTGCTGCTTTAAACCAGGTCAGGGTGAAGACAGGGAGGACCTTGCCTCTCTCAGCAACTTGCACACAATCTCTGCTGCATGGCTGCATGGCTGCACCAGGCTGCACCCCAGCCCACAAGGAGCCCTACAAGTGGGTGGGTGGGTGAGGGAAGATTTGCACACAGGAAGGCTTTGAAATGTTAAGCTGTTCCTTCTTGGGGTTTTAATCACACAGTCAACAGCTACGGATAACATTTCCAGAGTGAAAGACCAGATACCAAAGCAATTACAAGAGGTCAGACAAGTAGAATCATCTCTCTTATATATAAAATACAAATTCAAATTTCTTATAATCTCAGAAAGGAGAAATATTCCCACTGAACATCTGTCAAGGAAAGAGTTTGATATTCAGTTCAATAATCTTGGACATAAATAACACAAAATGGAGAAAGACTCACATTTTTATGTAAAATCCTTAATCCAGTAAATTTAAAATCAAGGATTTTAACATTGAGAGATGTTAGGCAAAGTCAAAACTTGGAGTACAAGCTCTGCATTCCCAGAAAGTTCAAGCAGATTTCCTTAATAGTAAATCAAATATATTCAATGCAAATCTTTACTCTTTTGAGAGTATGTATATTCTACCAGACATTAGAAAGTAGATGTCAAAATTTCTTAATTAAAAGAGGATATTTTGGCATCATTATATGCTGATTTTAGACACTAGGAATGTCTACAACAGGACACCAATTATTTCCTTCCAAAGAACTTACTTCAATGCTTTGACGAGGTTTAATTTTAAGGTTCTTCACATTCAAGCTCTAAATACTTCAATATTTTAGTTATCCCTCAAAATGTTTTTTTTGACAAAACCACACATTTTGTTCCTGCCCCCCAAGTAACTTAAACTATTGAATCAACACACAGGATGTTTTCTATTTGGAGAAAAATAACAATACTTACATTAGTAAGTACATTACATTACCTCTTTTTCTGTTTAGTATTATTAAAGCAGACTTTCTGTCATAAAAAATGTCAGTTGTGTATTATTCTATATTGTTTTTGAATGGAACCAAGTAGTTACTTTCTTCCAATCCAATATCACAAACTACCTAGTAGTTTTCCCTCTTTTAATACCTGAGACATATGGTTTAGAATTAAAATGCTCATATTTCACTCTATTATCTTTTGGATATAGCGTTCACAGCTTATTAACTAGGGATTCATTAAGCCATATGGTGAGTAGTAGTTTCACATCAGGTACCACTCAGTCAAATAATTAAACAGTTGCTCTGTTCTAAATGCACTTTTCAGTCCCAATGAGACAGGTGAAGATAATGCTTACCTAAACATTATTCTACTTAAGTGCACTTAAAAAAGATTCATATCCTGATTCGTAGTAGCAACTCAAATCCAAATAGATGGGTGCCCAATGTCATTATCTTTTAATCAAACACAGCATTGTGCCAAATAATGAAGCGGGGCTCAGACCTCTCATTAAGAGCTCCTTTTGTCTTTCCAAATAATAATAGGGGTTTATCAGCTGCAATTTACACTTTAATAGTTTCTGACAAAACTGTTCTGCTCACATAAAAGCTTAGCAAAAGCATCTTAAAATTTGTAATCCAAATTGAGTTTGCCTCTTCAAGTTTTTTTATTGATGCAAAAAAGTCTAGCTGTGTTAAGTACAGGTTGTCAAATTTCGTCTTACTCCTACCTGAGTCCTAAGATGATAAACAATTTGCACTATATCCAACATGTATTGCTGAAAATTCCCATGTTCTTAGCTCTGAAGTGCTTTAAAATTAAATGATAACAAAAAAGTACACCCTCCTTTCCATTATCAGCTTTTATATTACAACAAAAAGATTTGATGTTTTTATTCCTATTTTCAGATGTTTGCTGATTCAACAAAGAAAACCCCAGATAATGTCACAATTTAAAATACTCTTTACAATTTTAAGTAGAGTTTAACTGTTTGGGAAATTATTCACTGTAGAGATGTCAAAGAATTATTTACGTTACAACTGAAAGTATAATTATAATCTCTTCCCTTTTTAACATTTATATACAAGAGATTTTAGATCCAGTATAATAATGCATGTTTGTTGGTACTTGTGAAAGGAAGATCAGTACTTTAGCCCTATTGTAGCTTATTTTTAAACACAAGACCAAATTGAGTAGAACTAAACTTTTTTTATGAAAACATAGTCAATAAATAATGAGCTTTAAAAGTTGCAGAAAAGTATCATCCACACATTCAGTTGTTTTACCTTACTCTTATTTGTACTATTAGCATTCATTTACTAGTACTAGTATTTGTAGTTTTTCTACTGAAATTTAAGAAAAAAAAAGGAAAAATAAGTTAAAGCTATTTAGCTGTTCTACATAACCAAAATTACAGAAATGTAAACTATTTAATACTTCCACCACTTGGCCTTGAAGAGAGATTCCCAAATAATTTCAAATTTGCTTGTTCTCCACATATGGATCCTCCCTATTCAGAATACTTGTGTCTGCTAATTCTTCAGTCATGGCAGCAGCAGGCCCCTTGGAGCTGGGGGCATCTGTACATGACTGAGATTCTACTGCACTGACTGAAAGACTGAAGACTGCTGCTGTGAGGAAATTTAATCCACAATTAACATTTTTCTACCTAATTTTACTTATGCAGATGGAAATATATACATTTTAATAGGTATATTTGTAACTATAAAAACTATTTCATCTTTGAAGGTAGTACTTGGCACAAGTTTTTTTGCAAATGCTTTCCTCTGTCAGCTTTCTAGAGCTCTGTTGGCAAAGATACAGAAGATAAAGATGACATTTACAAGCAACTCAAGTAATTTACATCTTTACAAATTAAATCTTCTTGTAGATAGCCACTAGCTAAAAAGCAGCACACAGGACAAGCTTTGAAAGAAAGCAAATGAGATGAATGTATTTGGGACAGAAAAGTTGAACCAGAAACTTCTACTGAGTAAACAATGCCTTTTCTACATAATCTTTGTAAACATTAGTGTTTAGGAGCCTTCTCCCTCATTAATACGTTCATTTCCCTCTAAAAATAAATGAGGAATATGATGCTATCTGGATGGCAATGTGTTAGTGGTCCAGACAAGGAGCCAGGAAATGTCAGGTAGTTTGCCTTCAGCTTTCTAGAGACACCCAAGAAAAACACATTTAACAAAGGAGTAGGTGGAAAAAAATTATGTTATGGGGATTATGGACACCACTCAAAGCAATAGTTATATCCATCCCTCTGGGAATCAGCAGAACAAAGCTAAATCTTTCTTTTAGAGTACAACCAGCATCAAGTGCCTGGGAAATTTATATCAAGATGTAGTTTCCTATCTGATTCTTTGTTTACTAGAACTGAATAAGTCCTTTGCATCCAGAAATACCCTTCCCAGACAGACAGAGAAAATTACTGTCTCCTCTGTAATGGGGAACAGAAAGACAGCACCCTTCTGTTACAGATGGGAAAAAAGATTATACCATGGGAGAAACATAAGGAAAGCAAATCCTTTGGGATATTGATAACACACTTAACTGTGTCCTAGATTTTGGGTCTAGCTTGGAACGGTACTCACATTTGGTGTTAAAGATGAACATTAAAGTGTAGCTTAAATACAAATGATGAGGGCTATTTATAAACTTTGCAGATATGTGTATTTTTATTCATTCTCAGCACATCAGGGATTAGACCATTTAAAGGAATGTGGCCTGGAAATACCTGGCTTCTGGACCTTGACTTGGCTTAAGAGTAACGAGAAGTACACCGGGTTCAATGCAGACCTCACTGGCTCAAAAGTTGATACATATTGGGACATAAATCTCGGGCACCTCAAACTTTAAAAGAAGCAGCAAGGCTCCTGCAGGGTTTGCATATCAGCAGAATTAAGTATCCATCACAAAAACTTCAGAATTGCAGTTTTGAGCATTCAGTCTCTAAATTTTGCCTTGCATGAAATAACCCTTCCATATCTTATTTCTGTCTGATCCATGGTCTTCAAATAAACTTCATGCCTAGTTTAGTGTGAGCACATGACTTTTCACTGCAAACTTTTTATAAACCAGGTCTCAATGAATCCTGTTTATCATTCCTTCTGCATTGATACTGTCCTTGGCAAATGGCCTCAGTCGGTGATGCAGAGAAGTGCACTTTAGTATTCAGCTAATGTACAGCTGGGACCCCTAATGACTCATGCTATTATAAAATTGACTGAGATCACCTAGAGGAAAGAAACAAGATCATTACAAAAACCTCAGTATTCTCCAAGTCTTGTAATGCTTGTGCTCTGAAGACAGAATTCCCTGTTAGGTACTCTGAAATGTCTAATGAAGGCTGTTGCAGCAATTTTGATGATATTTGCAATTGAGGAATCTCTAGCTATTCTAATTGTTCCACTTGTTTGGAAAAGGGATGAAGGGCAAAAAAAGGTCAAAATGAAATTAACAGATAAGCAAAAATTAGAGATGAAGATGCTACATTTAGCTCAGTCAGAATTATGGAGTATTTCTAGGTCAGGGTTAATAGCAAGTGTCTCAGCTCTCCACCCAGAAACTGCTGTAGTTGATAGATTAAGTTTACTGGAGTATTTCAAGAGATTAGAAAAGCAAGTATTCCTGGTAACATTTATCTCAAAGACCAGCATTTTCTTATTTCTACTTAATCTAAAGCTAACTTGACATATTGTCATAATTTTAATGAAATTTGAGGTTTGATATTCATAAAGAGGAGTCAGAGAAACATGAATCACAGACCAGATTTTCTAAAAGGAAATGGTATATAGTGGTGACATTTATTTACACCATGAAGATTTTCCCTCCTTTACACATAACTCCTAGTTTTCTAGATATTTGATTTTGTTGTTTTTTTCCCACCAAATCATATGCAGCAGTGAATGCTCTTTATTCAAACCCTGCAGCAATGATTGAAAGCCTGCACTAAACATGTCTTATGGAGAAAACACCCAGGCAATTTCAATGTATGATGGGTAATGTACACACAAAAAGGTACAGGTTGCTCAAATAAATGAAGCCAGCTACTGAACACCATCAACAGCAACTTTTCTCAAGAAAGAAGTTCTGATTAGTTGAAAAGTTAGACAGGTGGGGCCAGTTAGTTACAAAACATAATTTAAAATCCAAATTAATGTGGTAGCAGACTTAATAATTTCTATAAACAAGTAACAGAATAGTAATGAGGGCTCAGCTGTTCACATACACTGAATTTGATCCTTGGGTTGGGAACACTTTCTGCTTTCAGCACTGCATTAGTATCTTGTACTAAACTTCTTTTCCAATGTTACTCAGAGTCAGAAAGTTACTAAACACAAATAAGCATAAAAGCACACTATGTACCATACCTTGCAGTTCAAAGACAAAGAGGAAGGAAGAACACATAAAGGCGAGGAAGAAATTCCTCCCATCTAAGGCACTGAAGGAAAGAAAGAGCAGGGATATCTATAAAGTGTTTGAATAGGATTTCCATCCACAAATAAAGACCTTTTCTTAGGTCTACAAAAACATCTCTAGAAATGCAGCACGAAGGAATCAACTTTTGAAAAGTTAGATATAATGGAAGTGTACAACAGGTGACATAAAACTGCTGTTTAAAAAATAAATAAATCCTTGTTATCTTTTGCATTTTGAATATTTTCACATTTTTCTGGTCAGGATATTTAATTGCTTTATTTTTATACAATTCATAGTATATATTCCAAAATATTTTTTTTATTTTAACACTAAATAAAATTACTACAGTGTTTCCTTAATTTAACCTTCTTGTCTGATACAATACATAAAAATTAATTTACCTCTATAACTAATGCTTGGTAGGAAATTTGTCCACTGAGTTATACCTTTCAACATTTTTCTGGCAGGTAATGGAATATATAAAAATAAATCACATTTCACTCCAGTATTTTATGGTATGCTGTCAGCAAATGTCCAAAGAAATACAAACCTAAAGCATTAAAAGTGAAACCATTAACTTGCAGATAAATCACAAAAACTTCTCATTTAAAAAAGTATTTGAAAAGGTCTAATGAACTGTTAGGGATAAGAACTGAAAATTACCACATATTAGAATGGTAATTTTCCTCATCTCTAAAATAAATACAACCTAATTTCAGCTGGACACAAAAGTAAATTCCACTAGTCCCATTTATACTTTTTAAACCACAGAAAGGGTAACTATAACAATGCATGAGCAAACACCTTCTTTCACGTTCATCGCCAAGGGAAAAATGTGAATATATTTCCCTCACTTAAATAAAATTCATGCCTGAACTGAGATTAAAATTAGAAATTTATTCCTGAACACATAAATATGACAGTACTGTATTTAATTTCTGACGACTATAACTGTCATGCTTGAGTTGGCTTTTCATTCCCTAAAATAGACTTCTTTATGTATCACACCACATTACTGAATACTATTAATCTTCAATATATTTAATACATTAGGCAAAAAAAATTAATTTCTTGTGGGTTTTGCTGCAAGAAAATTTGAGACAGTCATTTTGGTCTGACTTTGCCAGTTGTGGGGAAAAAAAAAAACCCACAAACAAACCAAGCCGCCACAAAACAAACCAGAAATTTTGTGGAAATTTAAACCATGTCTCCTGACAAAGGAACTACCTTATGAAACATAGGTTAGAGCCTTCCATTCATAAATGCTTAAGAAGAAGATAATTTAAATTCTGCTGGTTTTGGGGTGTTTTGTTGTTATTGGTTTGGGGGCTCTTTTTCTTTAGTTGTCCGCATGTTGCCCACCCTCTCTGCCCCCCCAGTGAGTAAGAGACTGTACAATGGACTTTGATGAGATACTACGAGCTACCCTTTAATAATATCATGCTGAATGAGACAACAATATCAATATCATTTATTCAGTATTAGAATAATTTTGAACCTAAAGGATTTCTGCCTTCCCCTATGGCTCTAGTTAGAATGAACTTACTCCATTTTTCAAAAGCAATGCATATTCAGCATTTATGGCAGGAAGATTGTGAGTTGAGGTTGCACATGCTCTCAACAACTCCAATGACCAGATCTTTGGAGCTTCTGAAATATGCAGTCAAGTTCTTTTTCAGAAATTAGGAACATCAGAGAAGTCATGCCACTACTGGGAAAAGGAATCTGAAATGTCATTTGAGAATTAGGTAGCTGTCATGTACTATTACACTTTTAAAAAAATCACATTTTTTCTTAAGTAAATACTGCCAGTATCTTTTCTATCTCTTCCTCTGCCACCCAAAGGTTTGTTCATTTTGGCATTTCTGTGGATTGAAAGTTTTACAGAGCAAAGGAAAAACTCATGCAACAAGTGGAAAAGTTTATTGAGAGAAAAGAAGATGCCTTCACTTTTCCTCTAACATCAAACTGAGTATTTCAGGTAAAGTAAGAAACCTATAGATTTCCCCTAACTTCACATCTTATTCTGAAGCCTTGATTTCAGACCCTGAGGAAAAGAACAGGAAATATAACAGAAATGAAGTGGAGGGAAGATATCACAAACCAGTTCACTTGCAGAGATTTAGTCTTCACTTTTGAAGCAGTATTACTGGGGGAAAAAAAAAAAGCCAAAACAATAGAATTTCAGGTGGTTTTAAAATTTTTATTTTTATTGTCAGTCAGGCAAAGAAATTCTCAGCACATATCTAATGCAGACTATTGAAACTGTGTAAAAAATCCAAGTCGCTGAGTTATGATCACTCTACTACAATACCCAGGCAAATCTTTCTTCTACCCTACTCAGAATTACTATGCAATTGATAGTGTTGGCATGTTCATAGCTACCATCTGACACCACGCTTCATCAAAATCCTTATAGGGTTACTCAATCTCATCACATAGGGGCGTAAACTACAATGATACTACTGAAATACTATTGCTACATGGCTGAAGATTCTGCAGCACCAGCAAAATTACCTTACCACAAAACCCCACTAACACTTGCTACTAAAAGTAATGGACTACTTTGCTAAAGACAAACAATGGAGGGATGGGAGGCATTGTCAGTAAATCCAAAATTCTTATGAGCAAATCTAAAATTCAGGGATTGTTTCATAATGACAATGTAAAATTTCAACTCCTAAAACACCTGGAGAGGGTTAGCACGGGAACAGTACCATCATCTGAAGAAGATGCAGTACATTCCATTCACCTTCTTAAAAACTTTCACCTGAGAGGACTGGATGTTGTAAAGGAAGGATAATGTCATACTTCCTTTTCTAAGTTCAGGTCTAGTGGCAGACTTCTCCTAGCTATACTCAATCAAAAAGGCACAGCTGTGAATTTAGAGCTTTTCCTAGTAACCTAAATGCATACAAGGTATGTGAGAAAATTTTTGAAATATGCTATATGAAAAAGTCAGTTGTGATAGCTGGTATATTGTATTGATCATTCATTGAGTTTTTCTGACTTTCTAACATAACCTTTGTATTCTTGATACTAGGTCTGTAAATACCTCAAGAGTAGTAACACTAAAATTATTATCTAAAAAAGGAAAAAGGATAAAAAAAAGATGAAGTTTAACTCTTCAGCTGATCTGTAACGATTTAGTTGCTCTGCAATCTCCACAGCTCTCAGTGTTACCCTAGGGAGACAGAGTGCATGCAGAACTGACCTGAGCCACAGCAACACTGGGGTTCAGGGGCCCAATGTCTGTTAGGTGAGACATAAGACACGTCTGCTGTCACCTCTGTGGCATCCCAAGGACAGCACATTTCATGCAGGGAGATAGATTTGCTATGAGTGCTGTAGCCCAGGGAGATCTGAGAAATGTGCATTGCAAAAAATCAAGAGAAGAGAGAGTGAAAGCACATCATTTATAAAACAGCTTGACTGAGCAAGTAAGTCTGATTACCTGCACCGTGCCACTATTGTCACTACGGCTCCACAGGGAGCACATTCATTTGTCATTTCCACCGTACCGTATCTCAAGACATACAAGTATTACATCGAATGCATCCCTCAGCAGTTGGCCCGCAGCCTGCTTTCTGGCACATCTCAAATCCATAGATAAATGCTCAGGAGCAGCATGCTGCTCTTCATCACCCTATTTCTAACCTCTTGTAAAGCATCTGCACGCAGGCTTTATTTCACCGGCTTCAGGTTTTCCCAGGTTACTCTCCGTTACAGATATTTGCGTTTGAAATAGGTGAGAGTGCTCCTTGTGGGACTCCAGGGCCTGCGGGACCCTGCCAGAGCCAGGGTACTGCCGGAGGGGCAGGAGCCGGAGCGAGTCAGGGTGGCATAGGGAGAGGGGGAGGTGGAGCGGGGTAGGGTAGCGTAGCCAGAGCGGGACAAGGTGTAGGAGGAGCGGTTCAAGGAGCTGTAGGGGGGCCGTGTAAGTGTGCCGTAGGTGGCACGGGTCGAGGAGTAGCCCAAGCGCCCCTCGGGGCTCCACAATGACCGGGAGGTGGGAGCCCACGTGGAGCCAAAGCGAGTGGTGGTCTCATAGGAAGGGCCCCACTGAGAACCACACAATGAGCGAGAGCCAGAGGTGCCCACAAGCTGGGAGGTAGAGCGATAGGTGGGGGCACAGAGGGAGCGGGCTGTGGGACCTGCCGTGGGGCGCGGCGATGGGGAGCACGGCAGGCAGGCAGAAGCCGAGGAGTCCAAGGGCTGAGCGGCAGGAGAGCTGGCAGGGCGGGCCCCCACGGCCACCAGCGAGGCGGCGGTGGGCGAACACAGGGAGTGGGCCGCGGGGGGCCCGACGGGGCGGGGGGCTGGGGAGCACAGTGAGTGGGATGCTGGCGGTCCCACGGGACGCTGGGGCGCTGGGGAGCACACCGAGTGGGATGCAGAGGCACTGCCCATCTGCAGCACTGTGGGGGTGCTGCTACGGTCAGCAGCACGGGGCGCTGGGGAGGCCACGGGGGAGCACATGCCGTGGGCTACGGCGGCATTCAGGGGCTGGGAGGACACGGTGGGCCCTGGGCCGCACTGAGGCTGGGTGCTGGGAGAGGGTGTGGAGCTGCAAACGACGTGTGAGATGGAGGCACCAGGCACTGAAAGGGGAGTTGCAGGTTGCATGGGATTACCAATGGTGTGGATTACCGGAGAGCACATGGAGTAGGATGGCGGAGCAGACATAGGGACTGCCTGGGTTGCCCCATTGGGACTGGGGCCACCCATGAAGTGGGTCAGCAGCGCACTCACCGCATTATTCGCGGGGACAGAGACAGAATAGGACATCGGCCCCCCTCCACCTCCAGAGGGGTGTGTGGGAGCAGGACCTGTCTCAAAAACCACGTGAGGCATGGGGGTGCAAACAGGGTTGGATGCCGGCGCTGGCATGGAGCTGTACATGGATGGAGCCATTGGAGCACACGTAGCAGGAGGTACAGTCTCGCATATGACACGGAAGCCAGGATCGCCTCCCATCTCAAAACCAGAATTGATGCTTGGATTGAAGCCTTGGTTGCAGATGGAGTTGCATAAGGGATGGCCTGCAGGGAGGTACACAAAATCGTACACAGGCTGTCCCCCTGCGCTGCAGTTTGGGTTGCACACTGGGATGCATATATATTCACACATGGAGTTGAAGGCAGGGTCTGCCACAGGGACAGCCGTTCCGGCTCCCCCAGAGCAGTTCATGGGGACAGAGCCGTTCTCACACACTGGGAGTGACCCATTCTGGCTGATGGGCAGGACACCATTCTGGCCTGCCGAGCAGCACACTTCAGCTTTGGCACATCCCTTGCAGTAGGCAAACTTGTGGCACCCAAGGTTGGCCAGGAGCCGGTGGCAGCCAAGCCTGTAAGGTGTAAACTCCACAATGGTCCGTGCCTGTTGATTGGATGCCAGTGTTCCCAAGCTGGAGCAAGACAAAGAAAATAATTAGGACCCTAATAATTAGCACTCAGAGACCTAAGTGCTACAAGATGAGCGTACAAATTAAGCTTGATTTGCTATGACATATTTTAGAAACAAACAGTTATGACAATTTTGTTATTCTTGTCTTTTTCCAAAAAAAACATATTCTCTGTTGTGAAAAGCATGGTGAAAGCTTTTGTCCCAAGAGAAGATTTGGAAGACTCCCATAGTCACTTCTGTAATTGGAATTGGAAAAATCATTTGTGGTACTGACTTGAATTCTTAAAAAATGCCACACCCTTCTGCCTCAAAGGTGTATTTATTGCTTACCATTTCCAGCAGTTCAACAGGGCAGCTTTGTGGAATCCAGTTCATTACTATTCAGTGGGAACAATTCTTAATTTCTTGCCCTCAAAACTAGTCATACTTTTTAAGTTCTCCTTGTCATGAAGAGAAGCAATGCATATTAATGAACAGCTACTTTTCCTAGAATGTTACAGCATCTTGGAAGCTTCCAGTTTCCTGTGATTAACGTGTTATGAGCTTAGAATGCATATTGCTATTTCTCACTGTCGTTCTCTAATTGTTCCTATATGTGGTTAGTGCCAGTTCATGAATATTTAGAGGAATTTTATTATAAACTCAATAGCATTGTAAGGGATGGGGGGACCCAGTTAGTACTTCTTGTAAAGAGAAGTGTGCAGGCAGATATTTGATGCACCCACTTAAATCTTGAGAAAAATGAAGCAGCAGCATTCCTTGCCAGCTTTAAATGATCAGTTTCAAGAGGAGTGAGGCTTTTAATGGAATCTCAAACTAATAAGAGGCAAAATGTCCATGTGCTAAACGCCAAAAATACCAGAACTATTTTCTCTCTCAAAGCCTGTTCTTAACTTGCACACCTTAGTCAACCCCCAATATTATCCCCATTTCAAGAACTGATTAACTTACTCAATGGTCATTGGCTCTTTGAATAAACCACAGCCTTCTAATGTCATTACACAATTCTTCATATCCTCCTGGAGAGGATTACAGAAGGAGATCTCTGCAGTACATGGTACTTTCAGTCTGGGCTGGCTCAGTAGCTAGTTAAAAAAGAAACAAACACATTTTGTGTTTTTTAATTCTTACAAAATTGACAATGAGGTAAATAAATGAAAGGGAAAAAATTTAAAAGGATTATTAATACTCATTTCTTTCTGATTTGCTTCTATGATCTGTATACATTACTAAGTCAACTGTTTTACTTTAAAAATCACACCAATCTCACTAAATTTTAAAAAAAGCAATAAGATAAAAGAAAAATGTAAAATATTTCAAGTTTATTGGCATTGTTCATAGGAAGTGGCCAATAAGAGTCCCCAGGTCTGTTCCTTAGATCTCAAAGTCCATAATTAAAGTTACTTACCTTTACAATAACAGGTGGTCTGTTGACCACAATATCCCTGCTCACCATCAGAATTTCTCCACACTCTGGGTCTGAGACAGCAACCACTTTCATAATGTTGTGATCACAGAGATAAGGTCCATATTGATTATATGATATACACACTGGAATTTTTTTCACTGTAAAACAAATTTATTTCTTTTATTTTTCTGAATTTTTAATTAATATTCCTACTTTCCTTCCTCCTAAAGTTAAACTCACACTTACAACAGCTTAATTAACTACTAAGTTGTCATAGCATCTTTGAAAATAGACAAATTTTTTCCTGACTTAGGGTGATACGTTACTATCTCCCACAATCAGTTTCACAGTTTTCAATTCATCTATCAGTGAATTTGCAAGATTAGTTGATGATGATGATAATTATTAAGCAAAACTTGGAATCTTTCCTCCCAGTGTAATTCCTAAAACAGTAATTCAAATATAGGCAAATTAAAGCCTCATAAAACAGAATTTTAATATCAGCCTGAAATTTTGTCTTATAATGATCTGGTATAATGAAAGAGATCTTGTTTCTTCCAGAAAAAGACATTAACTATGGAAACAGGCATTTATGTTCTTCTACACATTTCCACTTCCCAGCATATGGTATGCCTAGGTGCTCTAAACAAGTGTTTTACACTGGCTGATATCTTCATTGCTTTTCTGATAGACAACTGCGGTTTTATCATTGTATTGAGTATAGAGTACAGGATTGAAATTTCAATGAAACAATTTTTTAAACTATCTTATCTCTAAACTGAGAAATTAAGGAAAGACTACAATTTACCTGTCACCATACATGTAGTATTGACATGGTGCTGATTTTTGAGTGATCACCTTAAAGGGAATTCAGCTGTTGATATTTAACACTGTATACATCTCACTTCCCACCACTATTAGGAAGTCTCCACAAATCCTAAAAACCAACTCGCTCCTAAAAAGAACAGAGTATTAGACACCCTCTTACCTTCCCTTGGACCCAATGTGACATTCACACTGTCTTTCCAAAACTGATCCATTGGGCAACCACTGTAGGTTATAATTTGTGCGCACAAATTAAACTTCAGGGTTTTGTTCTCATTACGCAAATTTTCAAGCAGCCAGTTCAGTTGGACATCTTCACCATACATTGGGCAGTTGGCCATCTTTAACCTCATGTTAATTCCGGAGTCACTCAGAAATGGGTTTTTCAGAGACGATAACTCTCTGTCGATATGACAGTTGGAAGCGTTGCAATACCCTGGGTGAATCCTTCTGTAAGCCCTGTAATAGGCTTCTTTGTTTTTCACAGAACCTGTTGAAGAAGATATATGATAATGAATCTGCTGGAGGCGCAAGAACCCTATTATTATTCTACCCAAATAATAAAGATAATTAAATTTATTGCTTCTTCTTCCTGAAACCCAAAGTAGCAGGTTGTTGTAGAATAAATGCACCAGATAATGAAATATGAAATACAGCAGACTGAATGCACTGAAGAAAATGAACACCTCAGGGAAAAAAAAAATTATAAACCTTATTTTACTTTAAGTAGTTAAATATAAAAAATGGTCATGTAAATCTCAAAATGTATGGTTAGTACAAAACTGAAAATATAACTCTCTAAAAGGATAAGGGTGAATATGAGATGCTACCATTTTCTCAAAAGACAAAATATGCCGTTAAAACAAAGGAACTGTCAGTTGTTTTCCAACCAATTAAAAATAAACAAAAATCCCCACAGAGCTTGCAAATGTACAATCAGCTGTGATCTACTGTTCATTCCTTTATGCAATCTTGCTGGTTGAACTCCTCCTGCCTACTGGAATATGAAAATCAGTAATCCATAGCCCAAAGTAACAACAGCAGCATATACTAATAAAACATTAATTTAGTAAGTAGGGATATTTTCTGACAGACCTAGTGCAAGAAGCAACAAGCAAGATGTTAATCCTAGGTTTAGAAGAATTTGTGGGTTTTTTTAGATTATCTCAAGTCTGTTAATCTTTTAAACTACTTTCAAGGTGAGACCAAAACTTATACATATAAACAGTGTTATTTAAAGGGCTGGAATGCACATCCTGTGAAGAGCAGGTAAGAACTTTGGCTTTGTCTTGTTTGGAGAAAAGGAGGCTGAGCAGTGACCTCATTATTCTTCCTTGCTTCCTGAGAAAAGGAAGTGGAAGGGGAGGTGCTGAGCTCTTTTTCCTGGTGTCCAGTGACAGGAAGCATGGGAATGGTTCAAAGCTGTGCCATGGAAGGTTTAGTCTAGACATTAGGAACAATGTCTTTATTGTGAGGCTGGTCAAACAGTAGAATTGGCTTCCTAGAGAGGTGGTTGATGGGCCATGTTTGTCAGTGCCTTAAAAAGAGGTATTTAATAGTATGTTTCAACTTTCACTCTGTCCTATGTAAGGCAGTTGGATGACATGGTCATTGTAGATCCTTCCAGCTGAAATTATCCTGTCCTGTCCTATACTATGCTATCCTGTCCTGTCCTGTCCTGTCCTGTCCTGTCCTATCCTATCCTGTCCTGTCCTATCCTATCCTATCCTATCCTATCCATTAGTATGTGCTTTGTTTGAATCATCTGAATATATTTAGAAGTTTTAAAATCAAGATCTCTGAAGAGAAAAGCATCTACCTCTTTCTCAAAAATGAAAAGACAATTTCAGATTGCACATTTAAACACAGGAGAGATTACTTTGATACTTTTATATGATTAACCTGTAAAATTTCCTCTAACCCATTCAATATGTTTCATCATACCTAGTTCATACTTGTAAGCTCCAGTGATATCTTCAAATTGCTCACTGCCAACACTCTTGGTGATTAGACGTTGTCCACATGGCCATGTGTCACAGAAAAATTTTGTTCTTTTGGCATTGTTTTGGGAAAGCCAGCCAACATAGTTTGAATTTACTCGAGAAAACATATGATGACCATCATAATCCAAGTCCAGTTCCCCTTCCCTGATGCTTCGAACCCATGTAGGACCACTGCAAGCTGAACCTAAACCAGAGAACAAAAATGTTATAAAACATTGTAACCTGAATAGTAGGGAAACTCAGCAATGTAATCTGAGGAAAATCATTCCAACTATAGTAAAATTACCTCTGCCTGTTTCCAGAGGTGTTGGATCCAGACACTGCCAGTCACCACAGCACTGATTTATATCTCTGCGAGCCATCCAAGATTCATTCCAGCAGTGGTATCGCCTGTAGAATGAAGGAATACACAATTAATAATGTCTCTTGGATTACCAAGTTTAACACCTATGACGGAGGAAAACCATGTCAGCGATACTTTTTTGGTCAGCTGAAGATTTTGTAGGTCTAAACACTGTTAATGATGTTTATGACAGGAGTGGTTTTGTTTGCTTTATATCTCTCAGGCTGGAAGTATGTTCCAGAACCCCAAAGACCTGATTGCAAGCATGTTTCTTTTAGTAGATAACATGAGAACACAGTTCTTTTGTTTTAGTTTAACAGGAATTGAAAGGTTTATATGAATGAAGCAATCCATTACAAGGAACATCAGGAGGACAACATAGGTATCAACCAAGTGATTATGACTGAAGATAAAAGTCCAAATTAGAGATAAATTTTCCCTAGCATTTAATGATCTACTTTACACTTTTACAGCTTCTAAGCTTGATGGCCTTATTTTTTTCAGCTGAGAGGGATAAGCAGGCAGTATGGATTCTCACAAGAGGGTTTCCTTTTTTCTTTTTTGAAACTCTACATTTAGTGGACTGCCTCTTTAGTAATGTCATGGTTTTGAAATGCATTATTAGGAAACTGAAGAGCATTACCCAGATAAAGAAAGAGATACACCAAAGAGAAACACTGATCTGCTAAAATTATACTGGTTTTCCTATCATGTAATTTTTAAAAGGGCAAAAGAGCTTCATATTTTTCTTATTTACCATAGTTTGTCTTTGCCACACAGGTTTTTACCAGTAGAGTCAAAAATCTCATTGATACCAAGGGGATTCTCAATTGAGCAAGGAAAACAGAAGCTTGTGACAACACGGCTTGGAATTCCCAAACACCTCATCACTGGAAAAAAAAAAAAATGAATGAATAATTACAAATCACAATTAGTCAGGCAAATCCTTCATTTATTTTATAAATAATTATCTTATATTCTAATTTGCAGTTATAGGAACACAATGGATAGGGAGCAATATTTGGGATGCAGTATCTTCAAAATTCTTTTTACTTCTTGAAAAGCAGTTTGAAAAAAAGCCTAGCAGAAAGGAATGTTTTTTTACTCTTCCATCTTAAAATAAAAACCAAAAGCATCCACAAAACCAGATGGTTTAAGTTCAGAAATCATTAACCTGATTCTGCACTAATAAAACAATTTTTTTTTTTTAGTAAATAATGTGGTACATATAGATTCATCTAGAGGACTTCAATTTAACTTTCTTCACTCAATGTAGAAGCAGGTTCAATAGGTAAATGGTGTAAAGCTGGAACTCAGATCTTCTGTTCTGTAGAGGTTAGTGCACTATTATCTAATCTTTTGCATTAAAAGGAGAATATAGCCTAATGCACTTGTGTTTTGGGGGAGACGTTACTATAGATCTTCCTGTTCATAACTTAATGCTTTTTCTTATCATTCAAACATCAACCAAAGCATAAATTTTGGCTCCACAATGGGGTTGTGGAGGTTTTGTTGGTTCCTTCCAGCCAAACTACTCTGTGATTCAATGATGCTGCACTTGCTCTGTGTTTTAATAAAAGTTTCAGTATTGATAACTGCATAATATAAAGGTCACAGAGAAGATGGAACTACTTTTCTTGCTCTTCAACCTGTATAGGAAAGCAAAAGGTTGATAATAAACACTACATCGGGAGCATGAGAAAAATATTCAATTTCTTTTCTAGTAAAATGCTTATGAGTGAAATTATTCAAGTAGGTTTTAGGGTCAGAAGTTTTTGATCCTTGTTTCCTTTCTTCTTTTCTCTATAAACTAGGTAAGGGCTAACTGAAATATCATACCTGTGCACATTACTGAAGCAAGAGATCCACAGTACCCATATCTGACCGGCCTGCATCTACCACTGTACCACTGCTGTAGAATAGGGACACTTCCATTCCAGGAAAATGGCTTTGTTCCTTTCAGGTAATCATTGTTTTCTGGAATCTTCATGATACTGTTAGTGGTATGGCTGCTTATCTAGAAAGAGAAAAGAAAAACAACCTTTTCAAATGGCCGGCCATGTCTTCACATTCTAAGCATGTCTCAAAATCATCAGAGATTAGCATTTAAAGTTTAATTTTCCTGTGAATCTGAGCACAGGAAGGATTCCCTCTGCTCGCCTGCTGTGTTAGATTACTGTGCAGTTTGTCCTTCTTCAATATAATGAAGTGTGACCCGATCTATTCAGAGGTCTCACACCCCCACAGATCTTACCATGTGATTCACCACCATGCTGACATGCACGGGGTCATTGCGCCAGCAGTGGTCACGATCAGAGCCGTGATGGTAACTCGCACCCATATCTAAGATCTTCAAGCAGATATCCAGAATCCCATCTTCAAACTAAAGTAAAAGACAATAACATAGGCATCATGGTATGCTGATGTTGCTAAAGTACCTTTCTTATCAATAATCCAGTCTTTTTCAATTATATGAGTTGCCCTCTCACCTCTCCTGCCCTTTTTTTTTTTGTTTTGTTAAATCAAGCACAGCTCCTAGTGGTTTGCATGGTATTTCCTATCTTCCTGAAGGAAAGCCAAAGGCAAAATCATGTCATTTTTACTTATGTTTGACCAATGGAATAATTTTCCTTCTGAAGCACAGAGTTTGTTTCACCTGTTCCCAGAACATTGTGCAATTTCCCTCATTTTACTAGATAAAACTTTGTTCCAGGTATTTGGGCTATAGTGAAATTCTCAGGCATTTTGGTTCATGTATGCATAGTCTGAACTGATCTTAAAAACCTTTGCACTACCAATAGAGCATATATTTCTGAAAAAATACAAACACTTCATTTATCAGTGTATGGATGTCATCTATTTCTGAACAAGTGTTAAAAAAATACCTGTCCAAAGTGCCATGGTCGAGAGGTTATGTGCTTGTGGACTCCTTCATACAGTATTCCATGTTCATTCAGAACATATTCTTCTCTATGGGCCTGACTGTCCAAATATACAGGGTCATCTGGAAAAGATGAAAGCCTTTCATTCAGACAAAATGTACCTTTCTAGTACTTCTGTATTTCTGCGTCACTGGATCCCTCTTTTCTTTCCTACCAGTTTTTGATGTATACTTTTATGTTATAGGTTGTGGGCTCTTTAAGCACTCACAGACAATTCATTCCTACTTACAGCTAGATAATATCTTTATTAAGTCTCTCCCTGCTGTAGAACACATTAATGGAAGACTTTGCAATTTATCTTCACACTAAGCTGTTCTACAAGTCAAACACTCAGCAACATAGAGTTGTGTATCTGATTTAGATCATATCAGCACAGACAATGTGAATATTTGTCATGTAATGATTTTGGCGAGGTCCTACAGACTCCAGAATTGCTTGCTACCTGAGCCAGATCTACAGAATTTAATTTGTATTCGTAGTGTATTATTTTATGATGACAAAACAGTATCCACAGAATTACAAAATGGTTGAAGTTGGAAGGGGCCTCTGGAGGTGATCTGGTCCAGCCTCCAGCCAGTTTCCCAGGTCACATCCAGATGGCTTTTGAATATCTCCAAGGATGCAGACTCCACAACCCATCTGGGCAACCTGTGCTAGTGCTCAGTCACTCTCACAGCAAAAATGTGTTTCCTGATGAACAGAGGAAACTTCCCAATGCTTTCTATCCTGTCAAGACACTGCAATAGTTGTGGGGAAAAAATTATACCTCACCCCTACTACCACTAAAAAAAAAATTGAAACATTGGCTTGAGACAGTCTTGAACTTGGAGGAAAAAGATTAAAAAGAACAGAATTAAATCTCTCCTTGATTCTCATTGTTTCTGATTATTATTTAACTGGCGCATCCTTTATGCGCCAGTTAAATAATAATCTTCAACAGTTTTACTCATCCCTAGCTATTTTTCTTAAAACAATCTGATTGTCATTAGAGTTCTTACCTGCACACCAAGGGTTAAAGAGGACATAAAAATCTCCAAGACACCGCTGATATGTGTGACCACAAGATGTGATTTGCATATTGAGAATATAACGGCCAATGCAGACATTGGAAGGAGGAAACACGCTGATACTGATGCATTTTGGCTGATGAACTTTGTAGGAAGCACTCCAGCAGGTTTGATCCAGACATCTGCCCATTGGGAAGGTGCATTTTGTCTCATTTGATTCACAGGGTCTGAGGCCTTTTCAGGAAAATAAAAACCACTTCCATCAGACTACTAAACAAAGCACATGTAAAAGGCTAGTAATTTGCTTAGGCATCATTTGCAAGGCGAAGCTCCCAAGGGTGGATTTCTTTTTCACTTGTCACTTCTCTAGCAGAGTGAGAAAACTTTACATATTAGAAGAACTGCCTGATTTAGGGGAAGGTAGTCTCTTCACATAAAATATGAGTAGTTTATGGGAATATGAAGACTATGAAAGAAGTCTTCTGAAGTCTATGGGAAATATTATTAATCAACAAAGGAATAGGAAAGTCTACAGAGTGTTTGGGAGTGACTACCTGTCTCCACGGTGAAAGCAGCCTGGTCCACGGAGTCATCCCATTCTCGATTTTGGAAGCGAGCATATAAGCTAAAGGCTTGCCCTCTCCTTATTATCTGTCTGTCAGTTCCGAAGAAATGGGTATTATGTATTTGACAGTTGGAAGGACAGTTCAAGTCGACTTCTCCCAGCTCAATAACTGCAGGACAGAGAAAGGAGCACAAAGAAAAAGCCTCATATAATTAAGTTCCCAGTTTTGACTGTGGTTAAGATTAGGTGAAAGAGGAGACAATGATGAAAGACAGAGATAACTCTTTCAAAATTCATTCAAGACTTTATTCAAAATTCAGCAAGACTGAAATTGAGACATACATCCGTAAAAGATCCTTTACAAGTTCACCACTTTCCTAGCTTGCAGATGGAAACTTGTCAAACTCTTTGATTTTTGTAGCTGTGCTACAAGTTTCATTTTTTTTATATAGTGCCTCATTGTAAATACCTGATGCTGAAGGCCAATATTAGTATCTCTACTTAAAAATAGAGATACTAATTAGTATCTCTACTGACTTTGTCAGCATCTCTACTGACTTTGCATTGTAATATTCTCTCCACACATTACAACATGCTGTCTACAGACAGTTACAGTTTTGCACATGCTATCATTTGAGATGTTTGGGTTTGTTTAATAAAAGAAATAAAAAATTAAATAGAATAAGTAAAAAACTTGATAATGTGTATGTATTTGAAAGCTTAAGTGGCACTCCAAATTATATATGAAAAAAATAGATATGTATAAATATCTATCCAAGACTTAAAATAATGTTAAATATGCATGCCGCTGTCTCAGTCTGCACTCCCAAAGTCGTAAGAAGGTTTGTAGATATCGTTGAGGAACTTAATGGAGATGGAAATACTCACAAATTGTGACATTTTAAAATGCTGACAATCTATCCCAGGTGCTGTGATTAGCTTGACAAAAATCTTGGCTGATTCCCCCTTAGGCATCCTGCCTGCATATCAGTCATTTCATAGGAGTAATTATGACACTGGTGCCAGAAGGATGGGTGGCAACATTCATCTTTACTTATTTGCATACAACTTTTTATTTTCCAAAGTTCTTCATTCTAATTGAAGATGATGGGAGCCAAAGATTCTCAGCAGTTTTGGAAATTGAGTTTACTGATGTACAAAGTCTTGTATATTATTATAATTTTAAAGGGTTAAGTTTGGTCCTGCTAAGCCTACAGAAAAATCTAACTATACATCTTCTCTAACTACATGGGTACCTACAGAATTAGTATTTAAGGGAAAATAATTTTTCCCATCCAAAACCAAGGGTGTATCCACTCAAGGGCAGACTCATAGCTAAGCCCTTAGGATCAGGAAATTTTTAACACAAATCAGTGGAGTTTCTCAGGATCACATCTTGAATTAAATAATAATTTAAATTAATAGAGGAGGGGGTGGGGGCAGGTGGAATAGGTAGGAAGAAGCAAAAAAAAAGGCATTTTTTTCTGATTTGTTTTCCTTGAATAAAAATAATCTTGTTTCTCATCTAACTATTTAAACTTGGTCATGCATTGGTCATTCAGATTTTCAACAGAGATCAGCAACAAATGCAGAGCTGGGTGCTACCCATGATAAAAATATGCACACAATCAACAATAACCAAAAAATACAGGAGTGCATTACATCATTATTGCTCATGAACTCAACATACCTGCTGACAAGAATGAGCAACAGAACTGAACTGAAAATCTCATATCTTAATGAGAGTTGTCAACCATAACACAAAGTATTCTGGTCAAACCGAAAGTACTTATAGCACACATGGCAAATTCCTGCGGTCAAGAACACTGAAAGAACCTGATCCTTGCCTGGTCTCTGGAGGTGTTTATAAACCAAGACAACTACTCTTCATCTACTCAGTAATCCAGCTGAACTGGAACATCAGGGAGCTGAGGTATTACATTTCCCAGGGAAGCTCTCTAAAGTCAGCCCACAGCTTGCTTATCAGATTTAAGCATTGCAACTGGATCACAAACGAGCTAATGATTACTTTCTTAAGCAAAGACAGCTCAGAAAAAATACAAAAGGCAATTCAGTTTCACATTTCTTACTGGTTTTCTGCCTCTGGTTGAAACCTGACCATCAATACCAGTCACAGGGTTTTCTCTATCAATTCATATTTTTCCTTCATTCAAGACAGAATACTTCAGGTATTCAGTGGAAAATAATTGCTTCTAGCAGGAGAATACTGAAAGCTGGCACTCTGTACTTATGCTAGCAACAAAGTTTATTCTTTTCCATGCTATTTCCTATTTTCAGAATTGGCTGTTGTTTCACTAAATCTTTTCTATAGCTTTTTCCTTCACAGTAGTTTTTTTCAAAAGTTGTTTTTTCCAGTCTCACTAGTTCCACAAAGAACATCCAAACGTACAAGTAATCCCTACACAAAAATATGTGCAATTATTTAGGTCTGTACACATGATCATTTAATTATTTCTGTTTTCAGTCCTGGTTTAAGGGACATTAAAGTTTCAAGACACTTACCTTCCATTTTTTCTTCTACATGTACTGGAATCTGAAGCACAGTACTGGTGGATATACCAGCTCCTCAGCAAGACGCCCTGCAAGGTCTGGCTGATCTCCTCTGCCAACCAACCTAATTTCCTCTCAGTAACACTTATATTCAGAACTAAGAGGCCGTCACACGTGTTGCATCAACAAAATACCAGTTTTAAAAGAGGCCCCACCCATGTGTCTACTGATGCTCATAAATGATTCATTTTAACTTCCAGCATTATTAGGGAGAGTCCTGCGGCTGAAGGGAGGGAAGAGATCTTGGTAACCTCACCTATAGCACAGTGCTCTCAGTGTCCCACAGCTTGCCCTGTCTCAAAAATACTTTAAAGCCAGGATGAATCTAAACACATTTCAGGGTAAGCCATTATTTGTAGCCATCCAAAGTTGCCATAAATACCAGCACCTACTGTTCCCTTCTGGCTAGACATCTTCAGACAGCTATGGAAAACAATAAGGAACTCTAGACTAAAGCTGAATTTACACTCTCAGAACATGATAAGCAGCGGACATTTTTAGCATAATGTAAGCAGAAAGCCCAGCTTTCAGACAGTTCTGACCTACTCCCTCCAAGAGGAGGTCAGAAGAAAAACAACCAGTTACAAACTTTTCCAAATAAATTGTAAAATATGCCGAGAGCATTGAAGTTGACAATAAAATTTAACCTGAAAATTACATAAGTTGTTTATACTATGTATGTATTTATTTCCTAGCACACAGTTTTAGTTTCTTAGCTTACTCCCTTCCCCTGAAATTTTGAAAACCATTTCCAACATTATCTGTGAACAAAAAACATGTTAATGCTTTAAGACAAAATTTGTGCTATTTTATTTCAGTTTCAGGCATATTTAATAAAATAAAACAAAACAACCACAACCCTGTTCTCTTTGTACTCTCAGTGATGAGTAGTTTAGCCTTCAAATAGGAGACATGGATTGAAATTTCTTCTGGCAAAACCAGAACGAACATGTGCTACTAGTTTCTTCCCATCCTTCTTATGCCTCTGTGCCAAGCTTTACTCTGTAAGCTGTCTTTTGAATCCCTTAAACTTATTCTCTGGACTGAAAAAACCTAACCCTAAAATAAAATGTAAAAGAACCCCAAAGCAAGAAAAACTAAAATCAAAAATCATTCACTGATACAGAAAGATTCAGACAAAATGACTGAAGTTCAGTGATTTGCATAACTTCTTGGATTCTAGTCAGTGCTTTAAGAAATCATGAAATGAAAAAGCTTAACAAACAGTGAAATAACTTAGTAAGCACAACCTAACAGCTCAGGTATTGTGAAATAACTTCAGAGAAATTAAGGCACAGAAAAAAATCAGTACATTAACAGTGGGTTTAGAAGAGAGCAGTTAAAAAGTTTGTATGACTGATGCATATGAAAGTGAATGTAATTTTCAATGTGTTCATATTTTGAAAATTATAAATGTTTGGCTTGTCAGTAGACAAACATAAAAAGTCTCAATCCTAAGTAGTTCATTCACCTCTCATGTATCGTAAAGATTTCTTTTTTCTTAGTATTTGCCATTTGACTATTAAAATTCAACTCACTGAAAAAAGAAAAATTAAAACCACCACTTTTTCATAAGAACTAATTTAGCAGCCATACACACATAACCAACTTCCAATCAGCCTGCAAAATGGAAATGGTTGTGATCAAGCCAGCCACCAGAGACCTGCCTACAAGCAGATGCACATACTTGCGTCCAGATCATAGAACAGAAAAGTACCAAAGTTGTTCACAGTTTCCAAGAATATATTAAAATCCCCTCAAATACATATAGTTCAGTCTTCTGACTGAAATATCTTGGTAAATGAAAGCCTGTGACAAATAAAAGAAAACAAATAGCTAGCATCAGTAAGTGGCTGCACCTGTGGGTTCAAAGAGACTTAATTAAGCATTTAAAATAATAAAGACCTGAATCAGGAGAAGAACACTTTCTGTATGGATATGAGTCACTGGCTTTAGTAAGTATGCTTGCTTAGATCCTTGAAGCTGCTTTGGTGCCTATCTGTCTCTGCAGGATCATTATATAGATGCCCAGCCCCAAAGCAAAACCTCCCAGATACCCGAGTTCCTGCCTATCGGTGTCTGCAGAGCTATCCAATTGCTGCTGCCAGCTCACAGGTATCAGACTGGTTGGTCCTCTCACTCAAGCCCAAGCCTCATGCACCTAAAGTAAGAATCTTTAACAAGGCAGAAAATCATAGCATTCTGGCTTCTTGATGCACTCAGTCTGTTCTTACTCCTTTTGCCTACTAAGCCCTCATATTCCTTGCATTCGGGTCATCCATGCAACAGGGCCACCACACAATAAAAGAGCCATGGGAAACTGAGCACAAACAGGAAACACAGATATGGTTCAAAGAAAGGTTTTGCCTCTCAGTTTATGACCTCTCTGATGTGTCTGGTCCGCTGACTTCCAAGGCAGGTTGCTGACATCTGTCCAAAGTGTCTCCTCCTGGATAGAAACAGTTCCCTTCCCTGCCTGACAGTGAGGTTGCCAAGCTGAGGCTGATGAGCCCTTGGTCCCAGCTGAGGGTGCTTTCCCCTCTTCCTCCATCTTTTTCACTCACACTTTATTCAGCATTCACACAAGTTATCCTCGAGGTTACTGCAGTATCTTACACATCCAAAATTCTCTGACATATACAAAGCAGATTGTATGCCTGATGGAAGCCTGAAAATTCTGCAAGGCAGCATAATTATGAAGATTTAGGCACTTCCAGAATTTAAGCCATTTAGGTTGTTAAGTTTCTTTAATGACCTTATAGGTGTTGGCTTTACTAACAGTAAGACTACACTTAGGTTTTACAGCGTCTTGGTCTTCTTTTTAAATATTATTTATGTTACAATAGACTGACACGTGATGAGCATTTACAAAGTCAAGTGGTGGGACTGCTAAGGGTCCAAAACCCCCATAGCTTTCAATTATCCATTAAGCCACCAGGAGAGGGTGAGGATTGAACAACAGGGCATTGCAAGCACAGGAAAAACACCTGTGAATGGCACTGATGCAGTTCCACTGCATCACTAATATATTTGTGAACAGTAGAGAGGTTGCAGTAATCAAGCATCCAAGCAAGGAATCCTTTCAAGAAAAAGGTACACAAAATGACCACTCAACAGGGGGAAAAGGAAGGAATCAGAAATTATGTGAATTGAGATTAAAGTGTTTTGCTGAAAGTGTCATCTACTGGAAAGCTGGGGTAATTGCAGTTGTTAAAAAACATTTTTCAACTTATTCATGTTTCAACAACCAGCCCTAAAGTTCATTTTTTGTACTTGGTCATATAACTGTATTCCTTTGATCACTGGACCTGGAGTTGATCTTATAGAAATGACTGACAGTGTAAGAAGATACCTGTCAAGATAGTGTATTTGAAATCATTACGTGGCATCACCCTCTGCTCCTGAGAGTTCAGGAATATTCATGTCCAACAAGGAAAGGGGATGGAGAAGAAAAATCAGATGCCACAGGTTAACTCTAAAATAAGCACATGTTTTAGGAATCCACATCTGACATTTAGAACTTTCATATTACAAGGACTACAGGCTGGCAAACTAACATGAACTCTGTCACAGAACACACCCAGAGTTTCTTAAAATTCATAAATTAATTTGCAATGAAGTTGCCTTTCATTAAAGAGCCTGAAAGCACTGGCAGGTACTCTGTTAAGTGTAAGCAAGCATTACAACATCATATTTACAGATGAATTAGGACAAAGAAATGCTTCAAATGAAATCGTAAACGAGTCTGTGTGTTTTAAGAAGTACATGGCAGCTTTGTCTTTCTAGAAGCTGGAGGAAATTAGTAGCATTAAATAATTATAGGTGGTTTCTGACACAACAAAACCACCAGTCCTCATACAAAGAAACCAAAAACTCCTTCAAGGGAGCTTCCATCTCATCCAAGCTGGACCATCACTTGGAGTTCTGGTGGAGCTACTTGCTCTCTTGTCTCAGCCTCTTTACTGGGTTTCCATGAACTGTGTAAGCCATTATTTTGCTCCATGCAGTAGGATGTTTTTTCAGTATCTCTGGTGCAGATGAGGAACAGACACACACCTATAATGTTGCAGTATATGCAGAATTCAGAAAGGTCAATTACAGGACATGTACCTCATGACAGCAGGAAACATTTGTGCTTAAGGCATATTGTCAACATATTTAGAATAGAACCCAGGTAAAATGCTAATTCATGTACTTTAGTAACAACAGTGACCAGGTTAACTGAATAGAATATAACCGTAAACATTACATAAGTTTCAATTAGTAGGTTATAATAAAAAGAAAAATTTTATTTGTTTACCAAAAAAAAACCAAACCAAAAACCAAACAAACCCAAAAAACCAAGGCCCCAGCCCTTTTTCACAAACTGAAGCTAGCATTTATAGCTGAGTAATTTGCCAGGTAACCTACTCTAAGTACTGTAAGTTCACTTTCAAATGAGCTTGTCCCCAACTGTATTTAAAAACGGAACTGGAATAAGCTAGTACTACTGTAAATTCAAACTACAGCTCACTGAGCAGTAACTTTCTCACCCCAAGAAACCTATAAATCACCCAACCAGTGATTATAACCCACCAGTCTAACTGCCCCAACAAACCAGTAGATTCCATGGATCTGCTACCTGTACAGACAATGCTAATTGGCAGAGACTCAGTCTGAGCAGTGGGAGTTGAAAGAATAAAATGAGGTGAGACATTTACAAGGTTGGATCATAGGAGATTTGAGGCTCTCTGGAAGAATGCAAATTGGCTCCTACTCTGTTAATTTAAAGCTTTAATTTTTTATGAAGCTTGTTTGTTGTTTAAAAATACCCATTTTCTCCTCTAATGTTTTTTTAGTAGATGTTTGTTTAAAATTTAGTTATACAGGAGTAGATATCAACATCTTGGGGCACAGGTTCAAAATACAGATCTACATCCCAGTAAAAAAGTGAGTCCCAAGTACTGTTATTTGCAATATAAAGAGCTCTTGATTTCAGCTGGGAACTACTTAATGTTAAAAACAGAGATGAGCAAATACTTTTATTCTAACAAACTGAGTTCAACACCTGACTGATGTAACTTTCTCAAGATTTCTAAAATTTTCCATTCACTGCTTATTTTGAACTTAAAAATATTTAGTTATCATCTGGTTTTATTTTAAGCAGTCAGAAGATAAAATAGAGTTAAAATTGAAAGGGACAGACTCTTAAAATTATTGTCCCTTCCAGATCTCTGCAGTAGATATCTTACACATATACACAACATGGTTTATAAAGAAGACAATAATGTGTATGAAGAGTAAGGAAGACGCCTTGTATCAGAAATGCAAACTCCAATTTTTATTGTTTTTTTGAACATGTACAGGCACACTTTCTACAATGAGAAACAGCATATTAACTCACTTGTAGGCTCTGGTGCCACTTTGGTGTTGCTTGCTTGGCTTGTTCAGGACTAATTAGACAGCAGGATGGGGCAGACAAACCAACATTTGTTGGAATACCAATCAATGGCATTGCTCTAATGGTATTAGCCTCAGCTTTCAGAGTCTTCCCAATAGTAGGGGATTAGCAATTGATTTTAGTGAAATGTGGAGCTCTGTTTTCAGCAGTATAAACACAGCACAAGACAGAGAATAAAAAGTGTCAGAGGGTAAGGAGCTGGAAGTGCTGGTTTAGATGGAGACGGGCAGTAGCACAAACCAAAGCAATAGCTATTGTTCCCCCTTGATGGAAGCATTTTTATGTATTTTTTTTAGCTGTGTTATAGGTTCCACTTCACTTCTGATTGCTCATCCAACTCAAACTCTGCTCCTGCAACAGATTTTTACTTCTAGTTCATTACTTTGTCATAAGGGACAGACAGGTCACGTTAACCACTAATAGCAAGGTATGGAAGGAGGTCAAAACATAAGTCAGGACTGGCATGAACACAGCTGATGTCTCTCAATATAAAGCAACAAATACTTCCAGCTCCTGTAGAAGCTCCTGTGCAACCATAGTCTTAGAATGATGCAGTAAATACTTCCAACTCTTTTACAAATCCAGCCACACAGACACAGCCACACAGATACAAACACCAACGCCTTTCTTTGAAGGCCCTTTTCTCCCTTTACTAGAAGTTCCTGAGTCAGTAGGCTTTCTTTTACTGCAATAAACATTGTTGGCCTGCTTTGAGGTGTCTGCCTTTCGGTAAGAGGATCCTTGATGTCATATGTGGTGACACATGAGGTGTCATAAAGCACCTTAACACAGCTACGATCAGATTTTTAACACAACCATTTCATAGTATTTTATCTTTTCTGCTACTAGTTTCTGCTACTCACTTAATTCTATATTAAATAAGTTTTACTAAACAAAATTCTCATTAATATGTTCTATTAGACTATATAGGTGCTATCATCTTCAAAATGGAAAGATACAAGAAGTCTAACAAGATTAAGAAAAGTTTAAGAAACTACTTTAGCTTAATTTTAAGAAAGGTTTAAGATAAGAAACTACTTTAGCTTAATTTAGACTCAATATACAGATGTTATTCAGTAAGCTGTCATACTCACAGTGCAGGTGCTGTGGCAAAACTTTGTGTAGTTCTTCTGGATTCAGCATTAATTTATACCATCAAAAGACATTACAGAATTCACAAGAAGACAGTTATTTTGGTTTTTTGGTTAGAGATTTTTTAGCAAGATGCAGTATATAATGTCATTATGCTCACTGAACTGAATTTTAAGTAAGTTAATAAACTGGGTTTAGACAAGTGTAAGATGTTAGTTACGTCTTGCCATGCTTTGTTTTGTCCCAAAAATTGGCATGGACAAATTGTTTTCACAACTTTTAATGAAATTCCTTCACAATTTGAAAAACATAGCATAGGACTGAATATGCATTCTTTTATAGCAAGATGATCAGTAATTCAGAAATTATTGGCTATGTACTGTTCCCTCTGTACACAGGCAACTTCTCCTAATGCAGCTGAGCAAAATTTCATGATGATGAAAGTAGAGGAATGACAACTTAATTGCATCATAAAAATAAGCAAGGAGACACCTACACACCCAGATATCACATACTTCAAGCAGCACCTTCCAGTTTTTCTAGTCAGCATTTAAATATGACTGCATTTTAAGGACCTACTAAAATGCTTTGGGCAAGTTTGCTGCCTACAAGCATGGATTCTCTGCTTGCTGAAGTTACAGTAGCCATAACCTTGGTTTGCTGCATTTTAAACTAATACAGTTGCCTTCAATAATGTCTTGGTCTAATCATGAGCTTAATTATGTTTCAAAGCTTTTTTTTAACATCAAGTTTCTCAGTTTCTGTGCAAAGAAACTAAATACTTTCAAGTTCTATGTCAAATAATTTTGCTACACTAAGAAATCAATAAGAGTATCGGGTCTATTTTTTTGCTGGTTTCAAATACCACACATTAGAGAGTGCCATCCTACCAGCCCATACAATAATCTGAAATGAGTCCTTTTTCATAAGCACACATCCAGCTGAGCAGTAATTACAGTGAAATGTCCTGTCATCTTTCCAAAGAATAGTAATTAGGGATAGAAGCCTGGATGTCTTGTATGGTTATGGAAACATTTCTTTCTTCCCAGCTAATGATCAGCCAAATAGTAAATCATTAAAAGGAAAATGACAAAGGGTGTGGGTAGTGACTGTCATCAACCTGGTTCACCAGCCCCAAACTTTGTCATCACCCTTGGGAAGAGAAAGCCTGATGATGCCAAAGTTTCAATTCTTTGTGCTTCTTTGGAGAAGAAAACAAATATAGCTAATTAATCTTGTTATTTTTTATTGGTAACAAGTCTATTCCTCTTTACTGATCGGGGAAGACATCTTTGTATTAGACAAACTATCCCTATTATGAGGGGTGAAAGGAGTCAAAACCATCTCACAGAAAATGTAGCAGTGTATCTATTACTACTACTACAATAATTTAAAACACCACCTAAGAGCTCAGGCATATCCCTCTCTGAAACTAACTTAGAATAACCATCACCTTCCACTTTCTAGTCAGACCAATTTTTACTGCTCATGTATTGATTGCCAGAAGGAATGGAAAAGACCTCCTAGGCGGCCTCACTCCTTTTTTTCTGAGAACAAGAATTGTTCCTGTTACATGCACAGGTAAAAAAGTACCTAATGGACATGAAATCTGGAGCTGGTTTTGGTTTAATGTCATGGTGTCAAATAAATATTTAACAAAGCAACTATTACCAACTCTTAGAATTATGATTATTTTTATTATTATTATTTTGCAATTAACACTACCAATTGCAACTGGTACCTTCTTTGCAGTTTTTTGAGTGATACACACCAGTGTTATAAGACCAACACACCAGTAACCATAACATTTTCTTGGGACTTAGGAGAACCAGACTCCAGATATACAGGAAAAGCTGCTTCACACAGTGTAGGTGTGACTTTAGCTCTTATCTTTCCAATTACGTATGACCTAATCCTAAAGCCCTTACAGCAAAGTTTTATCCTCTTCACAATTTCAGTGAAAAATCATATTGTTAATCAAATAAGCATCTTTTTTTTTTCTTTTTCTTTCTAATCTCATGTGTGGCAAATTTAGGTGAATTTCCCCTCAATGGGTGAACACATTCCAATTTTTTTTTTTAATTTACAGCTAATTTTGAACTTGTTCAGAATTGTGAGACCTTCAGGCCAGCTGTTGGCCACCACAATAATGATGTCGCTTTGATTTTGGAAGCAGGAATATGACAGTTCAGAAAAAGAATTTTTAGAACATAAGACACATCAGCACAGAAAGAAAACAAAAATTGTGCAGCAAAGCAGGATTGAGAGATTGTTTAATAAAGAATGCTTCCCACTTTTCTAAATACTCTGATCAATCTTTTGTTGTTTATTTTTTTTCCCAAAAAAGTAAATGTCATCAAACCTACTCAAAACTATTCCCCTTGCAAGTATTTGTTTTTCTTCTGCTGAGCAATAATGCATTTCAGGTTTTGCATTTCTTAAGCCAATATACTGCATACAAACCACAGGCATGTTAAGACACAAAGACACACGTTGCATTTCATAACCTCACCATGATGAAACCGGTTTGTATATATTCCTGGAGCATTTTATTGCTCACATTGAAGAAATTCCCAAAGTGCGATGGCTGCTATTCATACTCGTGATATAAAAAAATTTAAAGCTGATAACAGTCCACAACAATATAATTTAAACACAACCCCAGTAAAGTATGATAATAGATAGGACACAGGACAAGAACAATAATGGTTTAGGATATTATGCAAGATTTACAAACAATGTAGTTACAATCTGAATTAAGCACCACAAGCAAGCTAATAACACACAGCCCACGGTTTAATCCCAACACAATAACCAGAGATATATATTTGTTCAGATGTTTGATGACACACAAAACTGTAATTATAGGGATATTCCCATTTAGCTGTGTGTAAGGACTGGCAAACAAGTTATAAAAACCTCGTGCACAGAAGGAACAGGCCAGCAGCACCTCAAGAGCACGTCTATCTAACATTTGTCATTTACCACCGTCAACAAATCACTCTTGCAGAACAGGTTACACATTTGTACTGAAATTCCACTGCTTTCATTATGACATCAAAGAGCTTCCAATCTAGGAAAACATCAGGGCTGATCTGGATCTCAGACCTTTGCCATTATGGCAGTATTTTTCTTTAACCATTTTTTTGTAGTGGACATATACGTATTATAAATTGCATATTATATTAGGACATGTATACAATTTACCAGTCTTTTCTAATCCATGTTGTTGCTCAGTTTTCTCCCTTTTGTGTTAAAAATTCCAGTAGATTTTCCACACTGAGAAACAGATTTATTAGACCTTTTAAATAAGTAATTCCTATACATCCTTCAAAGTCTGCCTGTACCTCAGACCAAAATATATTTTTCACATGGTTCTTCTCATACATATTCAATTAGTATTTATGACTTGGTGGAAATCATGACAAAGTTATGAACCATTCTCATTTGTTTATAAGTCAGCTATACTTTATTTATAAAGTCATTTATAATCTGTGGAAAATTAGATAATTCTTTCCTGCACTTCAGTGTTTATTGATACGAATTTATCTTGTTCATATATCAATCCTTGTTTATATAATGAAAAATCTGTATTCAAATCTCTATCCTGCTACTGAACTGACCTTTCAAAAGTATCTGTTCTGACAATCCATCAGTACGATATGAAATTTACACAAGTTTGGCTATATCTGGCAAGTTAACTTTCTGAAAACTCAGCTTAGTCTTTCAGGTTCATTTAAACATATATACAGAAATTCTTGGAGCACAAAGAGTATGTAAAAATGACAGAAAAAATAGCATTATTCCTTACTAGACATATTATTAACCTGAATGACTTTTCTTTGAGACAAATTAAAATAGATTAAAAAGTTTATTTAAAAAAAATAAATAAAAGCTCTTCTGTAAAACCGAAAAAAAAAATGCCTTCGTATTTTAAAAAATGAGTGCTTGCTATACTCTAAGTTGGAATATAACTTCTCATATTTTGTTAAGAACCACCATCAAACACAGCTTAAAAAGTAATCTAAACACAACTGGAATAAAAGGCCTTTTAAAAAAAAGTCATGATAAAATAAAAACTATTTGTTATATCAGAAGTGCAAATATGTAGCCAAGTAAGGCATATATGGCCCATTTTTGAATCATTTGATGACTTATTTGCCCACCATTAATTAGTTAGTTAACTATTACAAAATAAATAGGCAAAGTGTAATCATATCTCAGCTAGTGCACTGCTCAGTTCCCTGGGGATTTCTTCTTTTTTTTTCCTATTAGTGAAACAGGCTCAGAAAATAAGGATTAAAGTAGAAAATATTGGGGGTCACACAGAGAGTAAAAGTTTTTATTGTCTTTCCAAAATCATACAGAGCTTATGGTCAGATTGCCAAAGTAGCTAACATTTATCAGCGTGATGCAGACCTAAGATATGTTTGTGAAGAACATGCAGGCACCTACATGGATGAGGGTCTTGGCTTCCTTTAAACTGGCATTCCATTCTTTTGGTGAAGAACTGCCTAAATATCTTACATATTGAGCTACTCAGAAAAAGAACTCACACTCTAGTGTTTTGAAGTATATTTGAAAAAAAAAAAAAAAAGAAGTTGGTAGACGGCTCTAAAAGCTGCATTTTAGAAGAAAATATAGTGTAAGAGTCCCAGAAATTCAGTTCTGTGACAATTCCATAGTGCACCACATAAGAAATGTTTCTAGAACAGGACAGAGTATCTTCATATTAAAAATGCCTACATTCACATACTAAAGTTGAGTAGAATTTGTATGAGGAGAAAGCTACTAAAATTAGCAAACATCTAAATATAACCCATTTTATTTTGCTGCCTCTGTCCCAAATACAGACTACTGAAGAGTATTCCAGTATGGAGAAAAATAGCATATTCATGGATGAGTCACAACAGTAAAACCAAATGCATGCTTTACAGTAGTCATGCTTCAGAAAAAAAGAAAAATAGGGTTGAATTCGGTTTTTTCTTTTCTTTGGTTTGGAAATAGCATCATCATTGACATTTTGTAAGCCCACTTGGAACACCATAGCAAAGTAATTTTCAAATTTTCACCATTTTAGGTGCATAACTTTTCTACAGAAAGGTGTTATTTTGGATTACTCAAAAGGCAGCTGAAGTGGGTAATCAAAGCATTTCTGAAAGCTTGTTTATAAAAATCATGCAAACGGCTTGCAGCAGATAATTTAGCTCTACAACTAATATTGCAACTTTGACTCAATCATAACTTATACACATGGAACTATTTTAGAGCTGAATCAAACCTGTGATTCCTTGTAGCAATCCTTCTTTTGAGAAGAAGGATTTTTAACTGGCAATCATCCTTCTCTTAAATATATATGTTAGAATTTTAAACCAGTTGACCAGTTGACCAATTATATAAATTATTTAAACTGCTGACCAATTACTTTCAAACATATGGCATTAAAAGCCACTTCTGGGTTTTATTGGTTGACTTTAACTAAAGAGTCACAAAGTGACTCTTCTGAGAGGAGGGGATCAGAGTGAATGTCAGAACATTGCAAAGAGAAAACATTAAAGGAAAAGACTTTAAAACATTATTATTTGAATTTTCTTTTTTTTTTTCCTTTGCTACGATTTTTTCCCCAATTGAATTACTTGTAAATATTCAATTATATTGCAGTTGCCTTGAACTAGGAGGACTGGTTTAGGCTCTTGATTATTAAGATCCCACATTAAGAACACACAGATTCAGAGACTTGGTATTTACTTATATTACCATGTTAACAGAGGGAAATAGCTAGAAGATTAGGACTTGAAATCCCAATTAAATTCCATGGTCTGTTCTCACAAGCAATTGTCCAGAACTGTCTAAATTTTTGTTAAAAAATGTAAAGTGGTAACTACAGAGATGTTCCCATGGCATTCTAAAAGTTTTTTTTTTTTTTTGGAGAGGAGGTGTGGGGGATCTATATTTTCTCTAATAATCTCCCTAGTAACTGAATCATGTGCTGTTAGAAAATTGAATTATACAAATGACTGACGGTTATAATCTTTTTTGCTTTTTGTTCATTAGTGTGATTTTTTTTCCTGAATCTCAGAAGACTTAAAGGATGGATAATTAAACAATGCTTTAATATTGCCCTCCTATATTAAACTGGAAAGACATAGATATTAATTTAAATAGGTATATTATAATTTTTACCTGTGTAACAGTAACACCTCTGATCTAGGTATAAAATTTTATTTTATTAATGATGAATATACTTTGAACATTTATATTTTGTCTCTCATTGGGATTTTCAGTTTTAAAGGAAGTTCAATTGTTTCTATGCTTAGAAACATAGCAGCGGTGTAGCTATATGGAGTCTGTATAATTAGAAATTTAGATTATTTACCATTATGCAGCAACTTACTGTAGAAAAGCATTAAGGTGCTGATTGTTAAATGGAATGCAAAAGCAATGAGAGTGAAGTATATTAGTTTAGAATTCTGTTTCAACCAGTAGTCTTTTAGAAAGTTGAAAGGGAGAGGTTATTTTGCTTTGAAGAATCTGTAGATAAACTTCTGTTTAGGTTACATATTACCTTAGTCTTTTATCTCCCAGGACCATGGTTCAAATATTTCAAGGAACCACAGTTTACCAGACCTCAACTACAGTGCAGCAGAACCAAGTTAATACAATTTTTTTTCCGTGAGACTCAAGGTGTGGCATAGTTTAAACAGCACCATAAAAAAATTGAACATTTCAGCTCATTGCAGCAGACACGGATACTTGAAATTACATTCACTAGCAGTCTGAATCCTAAGAGTTAATGAATACAGGCAAATTAACTTTTGTGATGTTTGGGGGTTGCATTCTACAAGACGGCATTTGCTGAATCATCATTTTTCCTGTTGCATTTCTGTAGGTTGCACAGAAATTTAGGGCTTGCACAACTAGAAGTTTGCTAACACAATACCACTGTCAAACAAGAAATTCACAAAAAAAAAAAAAAAAAACAAAAAGGAAAAAGTTACCTTGTAAAAAGGTAACAATCTACAGTGGTAGAAACATTTGAAAAATCCAGAGATCTTTTAGTTCTGTTCAAGCACGAACTATTTGGACTAATTGGGAATTATTCTTGTAAATACTACACAAGCACTGGTCATATCTCAAACAAGGGAAATGAGATCTTTTAATTCTGAGAACTGTGCTTGTGGCTTATCCATTGCATGGGACACAGTACTTTGTTTCTAAGGTAGTCTGCTTCTATCTATGCTAACAAAGAAGGGGAAGGAGAAAGAGGTCTCCATGAACGCACCTTGGCTATTTGAGAATCAGAGCACCATTACAGCAGCCTGGAAAAACAAAGAGCATTAGTTCTGCTCAGTTAAAATAGTTCTGCTGAGAGAACATCAACTCTTCAACAGTAACCATTGTGTTTTCCACAGACACTGTGCCAGTGCATTAAAATTATTCCCTTCTAGATCACATCACCTTCTTTCTTTAGATTTCACTCAAAACTATAAAAACAGGAGAAAAAGAGGAAAGAAAAGACTCTGAAGAAAAAACTGAAAGCCCACATTGCTTTTTAAATCTGGAAAACATATGCTCTGCATACATATTCTAATTAACAGGACATCAATTGCTGATAATAAGATCAACTATATGAACACCAAGAGTAGCAGATAAGTTTGTTTGTACAATAATTGTGGAAATTAATAAATGCCTAGGGAGAAAGTAGCTTGCAAGACCATGTTTGTCATCTGAGTTCAAGAGAAAACTAATCAGCAAATGTTTGTATGTTTGAAGGGGAGCCTTAAATCCTGCATTAAGTGCAGCAAAAATTCAAAAGGAGCAAATATAAAATTCTAGTTTTCTAAATATAGGAGTGAAATCTGGTAATTCCTAAGCAAAAAGTTCAAAGACAACACGTTTTCTGTACTGCCTGCAAATCTGTTCAATCTCAAATCTGCAAGTTACCTGGAAAAAGTTTTAACCTTATTTTAATAATAAAATAGCCCATTATTTTCAACTGAGCTGGTCAAAATTAATGAGCAATACTAGAATATTGAGCATGTTGGACCACTAAGGAAACAAAATCCTTATGAAACAATGTGAGAGGTCACACAGTAGCCTGAATGAAGATTTCTAATTATTTATTGTTATAGTGTTATCTGCTTTTTATGTATATTTATCCCTGCTATTATATAGGGAAGGAAATAATGAGGGATTAAAAAAAAGGAAAAAAAAATCTTGGGAAAAGGCAGGGGAAACAAGATGGTAAAAGAATAAGAATGTAAAATACAAAAGGAGACAAAGAAAAGAAGTGAAAGAAATCAGAATAAATTGCTAGATATAACAGGCAAGTGATCATCTGATTGAAGAAAGTGGTCTTTTCAGTCATAAAGAGGGGTCAGCACACATCTCTGGCCACTGCTACTTAAAGGTGCTTTTTGCTTTTCTGTCAAGTTACTAGGAGTATAAAATAAATAACTTTTGGTACTGTCTCCTCTGCTTCTTCAAGGTTACAACCACATTGTTCTCATCTAACTTGGAAAGTGTTTCCAAAATAAAGCATTTCACACGTTTGAGATTTTCATTTGACCTTCTCTTGCAACAGTCCTTAAATCTATCCAGCTCATACAGCTCTTAGATTCTCAGAAAATTATTATCAAAAAATTTTGCAATTGCTACATGCCAGATGGATCAGTCTAGAATTCTTTTAGTTGTTTTCTCTATACATTAAACAAATTTTTCTTTTAAAATGCAAGTCTGAAAATCCTGTTCCTTCTTATAATGTGGCTCCTGCTTCTCTTGGTTACTTTCCTAAGTAGTCATGCACAAATGAAACGGATTGCTGAGTCTGGACTCAGACTTCAGGCCTTTAAAGGTTTGAAATGCACATGCAGAGCTTTAAAGCAGAATTTGTCTACAAACGTGTAACCTAGTGAGTCATCTTATCCTTGTGACAGTGACTCCCCACAGTTATGCTCTGCACATCCCACTCTTACCCAGTTACATCCTTGCAAGATGCATTTTGTCTAACATAACAAGGCTTCAGATTTCTCTTCTTCTGTTTTAACTCTCTCCTAGAAAGGAGATGTTAAGAGACATTACAAATATTACTTCACCACTGAAAAGGGATCTTGGGATAGCAACCCATGGTTCCTTCATTGTAAGGGCATGGCCAAATCACCTTTGGTTTCTGGAGGGAGCAAGTAGAGGGCAAAATAAATATCTAAGTCAGCATAGCCAGCTTGTCATGAAATACCATTAAAATGTTTCCTACTCTGCTGCTTCCTCCAAACTCTTGCTCTCTCATACACAGTGTTCTGTCCAAGGAGTTGTATTCACCTGGATCACTTCATTGCCCCACTCGCAGCTCTGCTTTCCCAGTAGCTTGCCTGGCCATAATTTGAAGGACAGCCTACAATGGTATGAGGATAGAAACTCCTTAAGCCAGCACTGTCATTAAAGTTGCAGTATAATGAAACTATGGCCTAAGTAACTCACTTAAAACTGCACTTCACGTCAAAGGAGGGTGTCCAGAAACTGAACTTAATGCTCCATGGCATGTCTACACTCTAATTGAAACATGACAGGGCAAATTCACTGCCCAAGGAGCAACAGGCACAGACCAACCTCCGTCTATGATCATGAACTTGCTGTCCCCAAAACAGAGTGGCCTTGTCCCAGCTTCAAACAAGCATGCATGGGCCTGAGCAGAGGAAATACCCCACAGGCTTTTGTGTCTGCTCACCTATGCACCTTATGTATTCTTCCTCGCCTTATGATGCATCATCACAGCAATGCAATGATGACTTTTTGAAGTGTGTAGAGCGTCCTTTCCCCTGTGCCTTCAGATGGCCATTAAAGCCCACAACCTGGGTGTCAAAGCTGGGGCTCCTAAAGTCTCTGCTACCACCACTTTTCTGGCTCCTGTTCAGTGTGGCCAACTCCTAATTCTTTCTGAAAACCACCATGGGGTGACCCACGTGTGTGTGGCACAGGCTACCAAAGCTGCAGTTCACCAGAGACGCTGCTTTGTGCAGTCAAGCTCCTGCTCCTGGGAAATGGTGTGAGAAAAGCAACTGGCTTGGAGATCAGCAGCGCTAATTCACACCAAGGGTCAGCACAGAGGTATTCCTTCTTCCAAAGGGAAGAAGTGAAATGAATAACCAGTGCTGTGGAAACTTCCCTTTTTCTTACCAACAAGGTGCATTATATCCTGACACAACCACAGGCTTATTAACACTCTTTGAAGATGACTGGCATGGTAGAGTAGCGTATCATTTGAACATGGATATTACAAGCTTGATTCTTTTATTATGTGTTTACTTTACAACTCTTTCCTAGCCTCCACTGCAGCTAAACATGAGGAACAGTCTTTCTTCGAGATCACCATACCTTTAGCTCTCGTTGCAAATTTCATTCCCTAACGAGCCTTGCTGCACATTTCTAGCCAAGATCACACCTTTTAGATGTAGTGTGAAATCATGACAGTATGAAAAATTCCTCCCACCTCATAACCACCATTTGCAAAACCAAAAGAAGGCTTGCAACTTCTCTCCTTGAGATTAAGTCACAGAGAATCACTCTCCATTAGCTAACATACAATGCCTGAGTTGGATTAATTTTCCTCACATGGCTTGAGACTTTGCAAAGCTAAGTGAGCAACTCAAAGTATTATTTTTAGTGTATATTAGCATTTAGATTTCTGACATCTGAAGCTGAGGCAGCTATAGCCCACAGAAAGAACCCTGTGCTTCTGAATTATGCTTGAATTCCAGGTGCTCTCTGGAAACCAAAACCCAACACAGATTCACATTAATGCACTGACAGCTTTCCTAAGACAGACCACTTAAACTATAACAACACAAATGCAATGTGTAAAAACAGAAATACTCTGTGTTCTAGATTCATATCTTCATTTAAACCCTGTTCTAGAAATCAAGAATTACTTACCTTTCCTATGCTAGAAATCCTTCTATTTTAAATCATGACAATGTGATACAAGAAGTTCCCAGCTCCTTAAAGATCCAAAAATAACTTCTCATATTCTGGTATTTCAGTCTGTCAAAGGAACTGAGACAATACTTCTATTTACCTTCTAAAAATACTACCTCTTCTTCAACGCACTCCAAAACACTTTCGATCTTCTTACCTCACAGTAGTATCAGATAAATCTTAAGAAGTTAACACCACAATATATTGAACCATCTCTTGTAACCCACAGCATTTTTGGATGGAATTGAAGCATTTGGGGATTTCATAAATGAGCCATGAAGACTAAAAATATGTAATCCTTCTGCATTTGTTTTTAAAAAAAGTATTTTTAAAGGATGGGAAAGGAAAGGGGTAGATATTTAGCATGACAATGCCATCTCAAGGTTTAGCTCAATTTTCAAGTGTTTATTTGCATAAAGCACAATTTTGCATGAAGGCACAGCATAATTTATAATTATTTTATCCACCAGGAGCCAGACACAGCTTTTACATGTTAAATCTGCTGATGGCAATTTATCTCTTCCTCCATCTTAGAAGCAACAAATGCATTGTCAAGGGCTTGTCTGGGCCAACCAGTATTTCTCCCATCTTCTGCAGGAAATACCCTTAAATTTAATTTTCATAGTGACTGAAAAGAAGGAAGCCTTACCTTTCTTCTACTTTATGTAAAGAAGATCTCTTCTTTTCACAGTTGAATTTTATTCCTAGAAACTTTGTATTTCTATACAGACCATCTAGACCCTTTGAGAGGCAGTCTACCATAGGAGCACCGTTTTGCTGAAGTATTTCCTGTTCTACCAGATGTTCTGTGCAGAAATTTATTCTGATATTTGAAGATTTAACAGTTTGTTGACAAAATAATCTCCAAAAATGTCTTACAAAAACACTCTGATATTAGTGGTATCTGTACAGGGATTTTATTTTATTTCAGTTTTAGTCTGCTTTCAGAAAATGTTACCGAGTAGATTATAATATTGACCTGAGGACAACAGGCTATGTTTAGTGAGTTGTCTGATCCTGCACTAAGAAGCACTAAGGAGAAGTGGCTCAACTGGCCCAACATGCAAAGTTAAGATCAAAAAAAGATGTATTTTACAAAAGCAAAGAGGAAATGAACAAAATTACCCAGTGGCCACCCAAATCACCAGTCTGCATTTCAATTTTTCAAGTACAGAATGCTGTCACAATACTCAAACAAATGCTTACATAAAAGCATGCTAAGAAAAAAAAAGAAGATTAACAGGAAAGTTAGTCAGTTCCAAGTGAAAATGACTCAATGATAAAAGAAAAAAAGAATTACTTTGGGAGGGGATTAAAAACTTAGGTACTGAAGTCATAAAGTCCTTTTGTTTTCTTTTAGGGTTGTGAGAAAGTTTTAGCAGTCTATGAACAGCATATTGTCTATTTTATATTGAGTCAACATTTGCTAGTCAAGTAAAGAGAATAAAATTGCAGCCACTATTGCAATTTATGTATTTTTTTAATTTAGAAAAACCCAAGCCACTTCTTTAAGATGAAAATACACATCCTACATTATTGATTAGATCTTTAATTCCTGAATGCATTAAGACTACAAGTTGCCACCTTAACACAAATTTAAGTATGCTATGAAGTGTCATTCCTTTAAAGTAGAGGTGTAACCTAAGACAAAAGAGAGCTGGGGTTTTGAACAAATTATGACCATTAAAGTATCTTATTTTGAGTAACCTGTTGTTACATTTCTGTGGAGGAACAGCAAAAACTTCCACAAATAACCTTGATTTGGTAGTAATGTTACTCATGGTATGGCAGGCAAATTTAACAGCCAAAGGCTCTCTGCACAGTAAGTAAAGAATAGAAGATTTCTTTTGGAAGGACTTACATGCATACCTGTGGGAGTTTATGTTAAACATAGCTCATAGCACAAGACACTGGTATGAAAACCTATGGCCCTTCTCCATTCCTTTCTCCTATTCCCACTGCTTCTCACTACACATTTTCATCCTCTTCATGTATAAGCTGTAGAGCTTAGCAAAGCTTCCATCTCCTAAGACAGTCTAAAACCACCCACTATTTTGGCCAGGACAGTCATCAACCCAGATGAAGTCTACGCCAATCTTGCAACTGAACTACAAAGCAATTCTATTCCTCTTACTAGTAATTCCCTTAGAGGTTTCCTTGCTTCTCTTCAAAGGTTTTATTGCTGAATATTATTATTGCCACAATTCTCTATTCAAAAATGCTTTATGTAAAATACTTTTATTCTATCTATACTTGCTATTCCTGCATTTTTCTCTACTCAGTGTATAAGCAGAAGGAAGTTTGCTAGCAACAGGAGAGTTCACATCAGCTGCTAAATGGTGCTTTATGTCAGTAAACTGTATACAGGATAGTTGCAGTAACCTTTAAAATGGTTAAAATTTCAGAAACCAGAGAATTGTTTCAGGAACATGTACACTGCCTAGGCAGCTTAGGAAAACCTCCCAGGAGCCCAACAAAGCATCCAGCATAATACTGTCAAAATTGTCTCTGTTGGTTCCAGCAATGTCAGGTGCCAGAGCTCAGTGTGATTCGATCTGTTGGAGATGTGCTCAGTGATGAGAACAAAACTGCAGAAAGTGGCTTTGCTCCATGGGAAGATTTGAGAGCCAGTACCAGTCTGTCACAGGATAATACAGCCTGAAACATCTGTAGTCTCAGGAGATTTCAACAGCTTAAGGGAAATACATTCTGGTTTTGCACCCTTTTCACTGACTTGAGCTTTTGGCTGTCAACAGAACAATTCTCCACCCTCCCACTCCTCCAAATACAATTGCTTCTCCAAACATGCTGACAAAAGAGGAATAGAGTAAATTAGTTCTGGATCAAAACAGAGCAAGCTGAACCTTTGACTTAAGTACTTCATGAAAATTAAGCACTTTTGTGCCATCTTCATCACATCAGACGTCTGAGAGTGCCATCCTCCCGTCCTTTAAGCAGTGAGCACCACAGTGTGGACAAGAGCTGTTAAAACAGCCCAGGCAAACAATGAAGCAGCATGAGACTGTGAACGTCCAAGTGTCATGACTACTCAAGTGCTTCCAGAAGGAAATGGAAGCTAGGACAGGCTGACTCAGGTTCCCTTTGCTACAGTAACTCCTGTAGGTCTGGTCTTTTAACACCACTTTTTCGGAAATTCATTTCTGTTATACTGCAAGAGTGCTCACTAATCACAGACAAGCAAATATGAACTCCTACCTCTAGAGACTACTTTCAAAATCCTGCAGAATAACAGCTGCATTTCTGCACTGCAGGACTGGGGGCCTAAAGTACACTTCTAACAAACATCCCAGGAAACAGCCTCCTACACAACATGCAACATCTAAGCTTGACACTGTAAATTAATCCAAAGGAAACAAGCTCTTTTAAATCCTTTTTATTACAGAAAAACAAAAGGCTTACACTTGACTTAAAAAAGCAGCATTGTTTTATGAATCCAAAGTTATTACAGTGAAGTTGCTTTAAGAAACCTCTAGAGACTGAAGAAAAGAAATAAAATGCCCGTCCTCAAACAGCATTCTAGATTACTTGAGTGACCACAGCAAACACCTGAATTTCACATCATTTCTGACACCCAGTATATGACTTGTCCCCCTTTTTTCTCCCCATGACTTGTTCAATGTAGCTGGGGGAAGGATTTGATGAAAACAGCAGTACATTTCAAGTCTAATTTTCAACATTCAGTACACATCTGATAGTTCAGAAGTGACTGACATACAGGCTTTCCTCCTAACTCCATTACTAAGTGCTACAGTTTGAACAGATCCCAGTGTGATCCGTTTCTTCCACAGTATTTATCATTTTTCAGGTCCACCTCTCAGAATACTTCCCAGCTAGTCAGCTGGCTACTACTGACTATAAACACAAACAAAAATAACCACAAAAAAAGAAGGCTCCACGTTGAAACAGTTCTTAGCAGTGCAGCAGAACTCAGGCAGTTTTTTTTTTCTTTTCATTACACTCCAGAGAAGGAACAGCATGGTTCCAGTGACCACTTCAGGTTTTTTTATTAAGTTGAAAGCTGCAGGTTTCCAGCCTGAGCCAACATTAAATATGCAACTGATCTGTACTGAAATCTTAAGAAAGTAGACAAAGAAAACATACTACTGCCGTAATAGCCCTACATTTTGACTATCAGCACTGAGTTGTGCAGAAGTCCAAAGAAATGTACAAGGTTTTCATTAAGTGATTTTTAAAAATTTTTTCAATAAACAGCTAAGGAGCTCAATACCATTAAAAAAAAATACCCCTTTCTAAACACATTTTTAAGCACCTATTCCTCATGTATATGCTAAACCTACACCTCTTAAAGGCTCTACCAAAAAAATAAAACCTCAACAAAAAGCAAGAAAACTCAAGTCACTATGGCTATAATGAGAAAAATTAAAAAAGGCAATTCATACAAAGAAAACAGAGAAAACATATAAAGGGGGAAAAAACCGTATCAGATACCTGCTACTCACTGTTCTATGACCTCACTTATAATTTTTCCTTCAAAAAGGAAAAGGTTTGTATTCATAATCAGGCATGGAATTTTTTTAAAAAAATTTCCTAATCTCTTTACATGTTTATACTGTTTGATAACCAAAATCTTTTCAAGTCAGAGATCTACTTAAGGTACTCTGCATGGCAACCTGAAGCCAGTTGTTACCAAGCTACTTCAACAGAAGAAACAAGTTTCTTTCCCACAGGGAAAAAGAATGCAATACATTTTCCCTGCTTATGATTCTACAGCATCATCAAATTTACTCAAACATAGAACTTGTCTATTTCAGCTTATTCATGGTTACTATTTAAAATTCCTTAATTTAGTGCTGTAGCACTAAATAGCAATTTCTTATGTGATCAAGCTGCCTTATAAGGAGGACATAATATTTTGTATTATACAGTAATATACCCTTAAAAAAAAAAGATAAATAAAACTAAAAAACCCAGCATGAATAGTTTGAGGCAGAGTAATATAAGTTTTGTTTTTCTGGTACTTTTCAGGACATTGATGCCAAAGGCTGCTTTCTAGCTTATCGCTGGAGAGTTTTAGCCCTGGACACAAATTAGTCCTTTTTGCAGTCACAGGTTCATATTAAAAGTGGCTTTTATGATGAAACAGGTAACAAACATGCTTTATACTAATCAATCTTTATCAATGTTAATATTAAGCTTCATTAACTCCCTCCTTCAGAGTAGGTAACAGTCTCAAACAAAAGTACCTATCTCAAAGAATATAACAATCTCAAGTAAACACTGTAAAATAAATATACACCTTTCAAAAGGCTTGTCTTTAGAGAGTTATACAGATAGTCAGAAGGTGTTCATACTGACGTCTTCCTCTATCGAGCTGTGCTGTGGATTCAGAAATCTTACAGATCTTTTGCACTCTAAGTACTCACAGAAAGTAATTAACAGGCAGTCATGTTCTAAAATGTTTTTAACATAATTTTCCAATATTTTTAGCTGCTAAAGCACTAATAAACAATTAGCATATAATTCCCATATTCTGTATCTAGTAAACATTCTTGACTGCTAATAATTATATTATTACATGGTAGAACGGTCCTCCAATTGCCAAAAATTTACATTTAATTTGAGGAAATAGAAAAGTTTGTTGTTTTGGTTTTGTTTTTCTTTTCCCATAATAATGTGTGACAGGTAGAACATGTGACTTCTTATGAAACTTTTAAGTTATCTTCAGCTTTCAGGCTCTAAAACACTTTACAGCTCTCTTAACCTTTCTTTGTTTTCAGCTTTAATTTTATATGAATCAGTGCATAGCTGGGCTATATTAGGAGCAGTTCATCACATATAGTAAGGTCGAGTAACATTATCTGTGTTCTGGAAATGAACAATTCAAAACTCTTACAAAAATGGTATAGAACTGTACCTGAAAATTTCTTCAGTTTAAATTGCTCTTTGTTAATCTACTAAGGACAATTAAGAGAACATCCATTTTTTTTTCTGTCAATTTCTGAGAAAATGTGAATACATGCAAGTCAAAACTACCATTATGCAGATAAAACGATCCTCTTTCATGAAGATAACCAATAAATGACAACCGCCAATAAATAAGTCTATTTGGAAATTCTAGAGAATTCTCTTGCTAAACAAGTTAGTCTTTTTTCTTTTCCATAATGTCTTTCTGTTTAAGCTCTCCATCTGAAAGTTCTGTGTATTTTCCATTCTTTTCCTCCTCTTGTTCTTCCTCACTGCCTTCATCTGTGAGCTCTCGATCACCACTTTCTTTTTTGGCTCCCTCATGCTCAAATACCTCTCCCTCTGTATCAGCTGTGCAGATTCCATAACACATGATGCTGATGACCCCCAAGGGTAACCCAAAGAGAAAGCATCCCAGCAGTGGTGAACTCTTGAACACAGACTGTTGAAATAGAAAGTAAAAACCACTTTCAGTGAACATAGAAAGTTACTGCACTACTTCTCTTAAAACCCTGTGTATTTATTCAAAAAACATCCAAAATGAAAATCAGTGATTTTTAGAGGGATCACGGAATCAACTAGGTTGGAAAAGACCTTTCAGATCATCAAGTCCAACCTATGACATAACACCACCACCAAGAGCACAGCACTAAGTGCCACATCCAGTCTTTTATTAAAGACCTCCAGGGATGGTGAACCCCATCACACTCCTAGGCAGCCCATTCCAATGCCCAATCACCCTTTCTGTCAACAACCTCTTCCTAATGTCCAACCTAAACCTTCCCTGGCACAACTCAAGACTGTGTCCTCTCATCCTAATGGATGTGTTATTTTGATTTTTCTGCTTGTTTGGTTTGAGTTTTATTATTGCTGTTGCTTTGTGGGGTTTTTTTATAAGGTTCACCAGTTTGCTTTCTTCTGCAAAAATGGCAAGGAGTCCTCAACTTCAACAATTTCTACTATAAATTCATAAAAAATGACACAAGTTCAGTATTACAGTATTGCATTGGGATAGTTAATATGCAGTTTTCATGCCAACTGCATATCCTATGCATTCTTTGAAGTTTTAGAAACAATTGTTCTAAGAGCATTAAAATCCACTTTGAAGAAAAAAGTTTCACCTCTTACTTGTGTCTTGTCAAAAATTAGTCTGCAGAAAAATTCTAGAGAGCTTCCTGTTGAGGAGTAGCTTAATGGCACAGGAAGAAGGATCAATGGTTTCAGAAACTAGTGGCTAAACACTTTACTTTCACAGAAGTTTAGAAGACACTCATTTAGAAGCAAGTGAATTTCAACTTAAATTCACAGCATAGGTTTATTTGCTTGCGTAGGACAAGAGAAGAAATGGATTTGTGTACATCTTCCCAACAAAATTTTGTTAAGCATAATTTACTTATGAGAAAGATAGTAAAAATGTTTGTTTGAGTAGTATTTAATCCTTTTATGCTCTAAGTAATTAAACAAAAATGCAACATTCATCAGAACAGTGAAGTGGTACCAGTTTCAGGTAAGGATGTCAAAAGGGTCAAGGAAATGACCTTGAATTCCCTCTGTTCTATCCCTTAAAATACATGTCAGGCATACAGAAAAGCAGTGAAAAATGAAGAAACTAAGATATGTTGAATATTTATCACACATATTATTAAAAAATTCATTCAAGAATTTAATTTGGCTTAAACCTATACATATACCTATAATATATACACAATATATGCAACATAAAACAACTCATAAAAAATATTTTTAAAACACTCTTAAAGTATTTGTATGCAGACTGAAAAGGGCACCATCTACTTCAATGAAAAATAAAACTTACCACTATAGTAGACTTGGCATCATAGATTATTCTCTTGATTCGTTGCAGAAGTCCATCACCACCCTGTGCCTGAAATTTCAAATGGAATCATGTCAAAACTGCTGACACTTTTCAGTTACGATTCCAAAAGTTCATTCTTCAGACTTTGCAATCTTAAGTCCCTTTAGAAGGAAATGAAAAGTAATTATTCTTATATCTCATGATGCCCAGACACTCCCACTTGTCAAGCTTGGATAAAGATTATTCAGTAGTCTCATGAAAAAGTCTCTCACAATTGTTTTAAACAATCAGTGCCAACTTAGACAATGGGCTGACACTCTTGTACAATAAAGAAACACTAACAAAACCTAGCAACTCTCCTGATGTAACAATGTTAAAACTGCAGAGTTCTTCTGAACTTTCCTGCAGTTGTTGAACATCCACTTATGGATTACAACAGCACAGTTAGAAACATCTAAGAACTAAGCAAAGAGAAGATATGAACGTGTAATAAATAAAACCTGTGTCAAGCAATGATAGGCTATACCTACGCTGCCCCCTAATTCAGCAGTGTTCAAAACAACTACATGAACCAGAAGGCAGTCTGTCTGCTGAACAGGACCAGTTTTCACCTTCCTTGAGTAGCCAGAGAAACAAACTCATATTTGGAAGTCAACTCATCAGCACATGATCTGACCAAAAACCCCTCAAACAGCAAAAAGAAGTCCGCAAAGATGAGAGAGATTCGCAAATGTTACCTATAGAGTCTTACAGAATAACATATAATGCAGGTGAATAATCCAACATTTCCCAAGGAAAAGAAGGGGGAAAGCCAGACTTCTCAGAAACTTCTCTGTGGTTCAGAAAGTCTGCATCCTATTAGTTGTTTACCAGCATACGTTGAAGACTCTCATTCCTCAAGAGCTGCACAATTTCTTGGGCAGAGAATGCAGCCAAAGTAGTGCAATTTTATGTCTACAGACACCTTAAATATAGACAGCTTAAATGAAGTCATATAGTATATTTTTGTATTGTACAGAGATGTGAATTTAGACTGACTTTTAATCACTCTAGCTGAGATATTGCAAACAAAAGATAGAAAGACCTAACTGACAGTATGGCAACAAACGTAAGGCATCACAAATGATTCTTCTCCAAGTAAAAAAAAGCAGACAGAAACCAATTACATTTGTTGCTTCAACCAGAAAGAGACATACAATTAGAGTCTAACTGATGTTGATAACTCAATGCACTTAAAAACCATTAAAAAAGCAAGAACTCAAGAACAAAGAACCACCAAATGACAGCAATACCCCTCACATTGCAATGGAAAGCATGGCCAGTAAAGTCCTGAACAGCACATACATCCACCTATATCATGTTCTACATCAACCAGGCAGATTAAATAAACCCCATATGACAAATATCTTCTGTATTATTTGCCATTACCAGCCAATGACCTAAAACTGCAGGCATAAAGTAAAGTGGGATTCAGCTAACACAGGAAGCCCTCAATATACAGTCAGCTGGGGCTTGAACCAAAAAGAGGCTTCTCCCAAAAGGCAGCCAAATTACTAGCTATCAGCTCCCCTTCGTGGCAAAGCCTTCTTTCCCCAGAAGCACAAACGAAAGTTCTGCTCCATGATCTCTTTCCTCATCCACACAACATAGCTTTCTGTTCAACTTACAGTACACTGAGGGAATAAATACTCAAAAAATATCCAAGTCATCAATTCCAATTAACTTTGCCGTTTTAACAAAAGATAGCTCTTTTTTAGTTTTAGAGCAGAGAGGAGTAAGCTTGTGTCCATTTCTAACATTCAAAGTAAGTATAATCCTGTTTTTTTTGACTCTGAAGTTGTAATTCCTCCAGCTATTTGATTCATTAATTTTCCACCCAAAAGAAAGGGTGCAGTTCAATTATGCACTATCATTCCAAATTTAAAAAAAATGCATTTATTGCAAACCAGGAGATGAATAAAAATCTCTCCATTTACAACTGCATCAGTAAAAGGAATATCAAAAGAAGCTGCCTACCATTATGCTATAAAGAAAAGAAAGCTTGCTTTGTACAACACGTAAGAGCATGATTCCAGAATTTACAATCACATATTCAGTGACAGCACCCAAGACAGCAAGACAGAACAGGAATATTAAACACACACATAACTATCAGAGTAACAATTTTTTTCCTTACTTTAGCATCTAAGGAAATAAACACTAACCAATATATTCCAAGCCACAACGAAGACTTACTTCAGCTGTACCATCCAGGATATTGTTAATAAATTGAACCATGTCTTCTGTGCTCTCAATGTGCCTATCTGGTAGAAAATATTGCTGATTGGAGGTATTCAATACAACAATAGTAGGGATTGTCAAGTCACTGGAAACATAAAACAGACAGTTTATCTCTTTAAAGAACTACCATATAAAATATTCCAATTCAAGTAATCGCTACATCATTTCAAAAGGGAATCTTTTAATCTTCACTTCATATGTGCTCTTCGTAGTAATTCTTTAAAAACAAGAAAGCAAGAGAAAAGGTATGGCATGGCATGGTATGGTATGAACATGAATGGCATGGGCACATTTCTCAGTAATATATTAATATTGTTTTCCTTCATATCTGTGTCAGTGACACTACTGAAACATACAGCATTTTACATACCCAAAGCAGCTGCAAATCAGGTACCTTATGACTTTCCAAATAGTAATAGCAGCCTTGTATACAAAATGCATTAAGTATTTAGGTTCACAAAGGCAGAAGTGTAACTCAAAAATTTAATCCCACACAACCATTGTCTAACTGATCACCTTTATCTGCTGGTCAAGTCAAAAGAACAAACCATGCCAAGCATAGCTTTTCTACATCTATTTTAGATATGGTTTAAGAGGAACAGAGTTTTTAAAGAATTATTACTGAGCAGTTAACCTTCATGTGCATGTGCACATACATTATAATTGGAAAGAAAAAAATGTTAGAAATTATCTCTGGACACAAACCAGTTTAATCTTCTATTTGCTATAGCAGTAAATTCATAATAAGATCAGGTTAAGAAATTTTAATACTGCAAAAGTACACTGTTTGAAAAGAAAGATTTAAATATATTAAACAAGTTTAAAATCTCATGTAGTCTTTATCAATTTTCTACAATTCTGTCAGTAATGAATTCAAGTACTTCCTTCACACCAGAAGGAATGCAAACCTTTTTTCTACGTTTTCACCCTTGTCTAATGTGTCCCATCTGTGTACATTTGTAATACATGTAAAATTGATGATGAATTCAATCTTATTTGTGGCTATCAATTCATAGTAAATTACTTAATGAAAATACTGGTTATTTACTCAAGATGCCCATTTTTCTTTGGAATCACTGAAATTATCCTAAATTTTCTCTCACATTTTAGGTGGGGCTTTTTGGTTTTGATTTAAATTCAAATGCAAACCTAAAGGTGAAAAAGTTTAATAATATATGACAATTTTCTGAACTTCTAGAAAGCTGAATACTTAAAGATTTAAGGTGCAGACTCTCTTCCCAGTACTGAAGCTGAAAGCATGGTGACACCTCAAAAACTGTAAGGGCAATTACAGGGATAGCAAAATAATGCCATCCTTTAAACGTAACTTCAGAAAAAAACCCCAAATAACACAACTTTGTACAGCAAGGCAACCTGTAACATAAGACTCAATAAATACAATATTTCTCCTTGAAATTTTTATTCTCTTCTTACTAGGGACAAAGAAGAGATCTGAGTAGAAGGCACTCAAACCAAGTCACTGTTTCTGCAAGCATCTGGTAACAAGTTCCCAATTCCTGCCAAAATATGTCCTCCCAGCAAAACTGAACAAGTTTTACTAATTAGATGCAGTGTTTCTGTTGCATTTAACAGTCTGATAACTGATGTTCTTGGAGTTTGTTGTAGAGCAGCTGAAAGAAAACCTCCATGTACAGATTCTTTGTGCTATATAAAAGTTTACAAAAGCACGTTTAATGTGTTACTTTCGAGAGCAGAGGAGAGTTCTAAATACACCTATAGCTGACATTGATATTATACACCTTAGCTTATAAAAAGCTGTATTTTTGCTTCCAGTAAAATACTGAAAAGCATTAGTAAGTAAAATTTTAGATAAAATTATGTATTTTAATTAAAATACATAACATTCTGATTTCTTCTTTTGCGCATGGTCTTAAATGTACCATTTCTAATCGAACAAAAGCATGTTCACATACTGCTGAAAAGACAGAAGAATTATAATGTCTTCTAATGGAGTTACAATTGAGTTCATAAATGTACTTTTGTCAAGGTTTTATTCTATCCCCAGAAATCATACAATATTTTGTCCTTTGTAAAGAGAACAGAATTTGTTCCTATGTGCATCTAGCACAGTAAAAAGTGTTTTGTGATACATTTCTCATGATCCAGATTTTTTCTATTTCTACTTGCTGCCACCTGGTGACAAACTGAAGCAGTTGTAATACTTTTTTTTTTTTTTAAGTCAAATTATTCACATAGCCACATGAAGAGACACTACTTTGAACATAATTTGCTGCAAATTGCAAACTTGCACATTCCTACTCATGCTTGAAAAGCATACACTGGGTTTAGAAAATAATTAAAAGCCAGTGAGTACTTGAACCAGAACTTTCCATATACTACAAATAATAAAATCAGACATTTTGCAGATTCAGTTAAACAAACCAGCTGAACAAACCTTGCCACTACATCACGACCACTTCAAGTGGCAGTTCTATCTTCTTTCCCTTCGTTTCATTCCTCCCAGGAATCTCATCTCCCTTCCCTACTTCTATGCACATCTGTGCTGGTACTCAGCAGAGTAGAAGGGAATAACATTGTTGAATCAGCAAAATAGCTTCCCTACTTGCTCAGACAAAAAACCGGACACTTTTCTGACAGATACACAGGATGAAAGAGCTCAGCAGACAGACATAAGAGCCTCCACAGGGGAAGTAATTAAGCAAGTGAGGAAGGTCTCTTTTGGCAGTTATAAAGCACAAGCTCAATCAAATCACATAATTTTAATGGAGAGACAATTGTTTTTAAATCAGGTGTTAATCTACAGACATTCTACCAAAATACAGACCTTGTGCTTTTGGGTCCACATGAAGCTCCTGGAATCTTTACAGGGCATGAACACATGCTTAATTAATGTTTTGATCCCTGAGAAATGGATTTGGAAAACTTACAGAACTATAATACTGACTCCTGGTTTTCCTTTCTTTCAGACCTCAAAAGGCCAGAGGAGAAGAAGTAGGTAACTACAAATGCCAAACAACTCAACTCTCTAATTGTGTATTTTGTAGAAAAGGATCACAGAAAGGGCAACTGTCAAGCATCTTGTTAAACCACTTCTGTATTTCAAAATATACCGTGTACATATCAAGTGCAGACAACATCTTCCATGCATTCTATGCTTCTCTGCTGAAGTGCATTTTTATGCATGTCATAAAAATACATCAAGAATGAAAAGCCTCACAACTCTAAGAGTAATTTAACAAAGCAGACCTAAAAGATAAGCTTTGTCAATCAGCATTATCAGTAAGCCAAACATCTAACATTAAATTATTTATTTATACAGTTTAATTTAACAAGTAATTGATACTATGGTACAGGCTGAATTCTGATTACAGTGTTTCTTCTTAAGTCACGAAAGTCAAGAACTTTTTGTGAGATTATTTTCAATTAAATACATTTGGTAACAAATACAACCGAAGAAAGAATATTCAAATAAGAATTTACTTACTCCATTAGTAAACTATTAATGTAATCATTTCCATCCATATGGCCAAACTGGAAATCCCTGAAAGAGAAGTAGTTAAAAATAAAATGATGAAAAAGAAAACACAATAGTGGGTTTCAACAAAAGTTCTTCATTAAATATTTTTCCTATAACTGAAAATGAGAGCACACACTTAGAAATGTAATTCAAAAAAGTGATGATCTAGAACACAGTATTATGAAATACAGTCAGTTAATGAAATGGTCCTATTAAATATCAGTATAAAAATATAAAAGCATGCACTGTAACATTTTTCACTTAGGGAAAAAAAGTGACTGCTGTCTTAGAAAGATTAATGCAGAAGAAGTATTTAAAGATCAGAGTCCCACCTGTGAAAGTGGTCCCGATAATCCCTGGCAACTTCCTGAATAATAGACTTTAATCTGAAAGGAAAAAAATTGGCATGGATCCAGGATAAACTCCTTCTAAATCCAAACAATAAACATTGAGATTTCCCTAGTACACAGCCATTCGTACCTCATCAGCAACAAGGACTATCAAAAAACACCTTGTTCATCTTGCTTAGTTCCTAAAGGTTGAAAATAGCATACACAGTACTTGAACAGCATTTTTTTAGTCTGTATATGCAACCAGAAAGGGACAAGGGAAGGTCTTGTTCCTCTCAGCCTCTTTGGCAAACTCCAACCCCAGCAAAAACATCCCTCGTTTAAAGTTCCACAGACAACTAATATATAAAGCATCACTAGCTTAATTTTCAATGAGTGAACTTTAGTACAGTCATTTGTTTTAACTCATTGAGTTCATCTCAAAGTCATCTGAACTCAAGCACTTTTGTCTTTGTTTAAAAGGTGACACAACAGCTTTTAAAAGCTATGAGATCACCATTTGCTCCTGTGATCCCATTAAGGAATGGCAAAAAAGTGATACAGGAACTCTCACCATCTCAGTGAACTCACACATGCTTCAACCAAGCCATAAATTAAGTAAAGTTGGTACAATAAGTCAGAACATTTACAAGTTAAACCCACTCATTTAACCTATATTTCTCAATATTTAAGCAACTTCCAAACTTCCCTATGTCATACCAGCACATCTCTCCCATAGTATCACCAATACTCAATTCTGTACCTGGTATGTTCCACTGAAGAGTTTTTATCATCAATGACTGCAATAGCCACAAGTTTTCCTAAAATAAGGAATAAAATTCTTGAAACCATTTCAAAAGAAACACACATTCTCCAATGGGAAATATGTCAACAGGTACTCTCCAGGGACAGAAATTAGTTTTTAAGTATAAATAAGCATCACAGCCAAAGAGCCTCTTCAAGCTGACCAAGCTGTGGTCTTAAAGCTACTGAAAATAAATTAAGATGGAGCTCAATGCCACACCACTAGCACTGCATGAAAAACCTAATCTATAGAAAGAAGTTAAAAGGGATAAAAATAAATTTCCTACTCAAGCTGCATATTTACATATACCTAAATATGAGGCTATGGAGACCTGCATTATATAGCAGCAATTACAAACTGATTGTAAAAGATTAAATCACTATTGTATGGATTTAATAACAACTATTTTTCATACTGTTGTGAGCATTATGAAAAAAAAATTGGAAAATTTACTGGCAGAGCCCAGAATTCATGACATCAAAACCACAATTTAGTTCACAGACCTCTGTCAGAGGAGCTTAAAGGTCAACACCAGAATATACTGATCTCTTCAAGTTTACTTAATCAGAAGTTTTTCTGATTAAAAGAAAAAAAACTCCAAACCCAAAAATGCTATGGTCAATCAGATAAAAGTATTTTTAAAAAGCTGGCCAAAGTTTCTCCAGATCAAGCCCTTGCAGTTAGGAAAGCAGATCTGTTAACAGTGCAGTCAGTCATCAACCAGATTAACCCAAGGCTCCAGAGGGCTGATTTTTCAGTTCTCTCCAGATGCCACAATTCACTCAAAACCCTCACCATCAAGACAATCAATTGCTCAGCTCCTACCTATCACCATGACACAGACAGCATTCCCCTCAAAAATAAGAAGTCACTCTTGTTCAGGTAAGACTGAAGGGTTTTAAGGGCAAGACTTATGATTCATTCCCATACTTCCAGCAGTAGCTTCTCCCCATTCCACTTCTTCCATACATCAATTTTCACTTTTTCCCCATTTCTTTCCACCTGAAGATGCTACCAAATAAATACTCCAGTAGACAACCTTTTATAAACTATAAAAGATGATGTAAATAAATTCCAGGTACTACGTATTAATACATAAAGCTCTTTAAAGTAAATTATGGCTTCTCCAGTGTACTAATAAAGTTTTGGTTTTTTTTTTTTTTTTTGTTATTTGAGGAATTGTTAGTCAAAAATGTAACAGGAAGCAATACGCTATATATAAACAACTCACAACAGCATTTCTGTAAATAACCATTCAAAATGTAGGTGTAACAGTATTATCTTCATAAACATGTAAGAACATAGATGCTTCATATTCTTTAAAACCTGAAAGAATTTAGTGTTGATTGAATATAAGTATTTTGAAATGGAATATAGATGATAAGATGTCCTGGCCTGGAAAAATCAACACTTACAGTATTTCTGCTGGTACCTCAGCGTGTGTATACACCTTAAGAGCAGTACATGTCCCTTTTCCAGAGGTCACTTGGCTGCAAAATTTTCATTTGGCCTGCAGAACTTTTGCTAAAGAAAAGCTGAAGTTTCAGCTTTACATGCTCCTCTCCCTTTCTTGCCACATCTATTTCAAAGATATCTATATCCACTAGATGTAAGATATCTGGACAATCCATATTTGATACTTCTAAATCTAGTTTTAAAATTCCCTGCATGTATTCCAAGAGGTAGTATGCAACTTGTGAAAATGTAAGGTGCTCTTAAATTAAAAGTCCTACTAACTTTTACGATTAGCACAGGATTAGACACACTAACTTTTATGTTGTGAGGAATGGACTAGTGTAGATTGTATGTGAAACCTCTTGTCACAGGTCAGTCCAACATCAACAAAATACTGCCACTATCAGCTCTAACCTGATATTGATTAATTTCTAAAGTTTAAAAACATGTTCTTAGTACTCTTTTGACTTTTCTTACTGTTTAGTGCACAGTGTCAAATGGTTTAGCAGCAGCAGCATCTCACCTGTATCTCCAAGTTCATACAGAGTAAAGCCATCTACATGAAGGTAACCTTGAAATCTTTCTCTGTTTATCCAGGATGACAAATCGCCATCTTCATACTCTGACATTAAAAAAAAAAAAACAAAAAAAAGGATTACATTCATTTTTTAAGAGGTGGGCCATCAGATTTACTATTTCAGTACTACTGAGGCAACCACTAATTTTAATTCCTTTTTCCTTTTATCTTGTTACATCAATTATCACACTTTTATGGGCATTTTAAGTTTTAAAACTTCTAAAGCTATTTTCAATTGTTGAACAAAAAAGTATATTATAGAAAAGCATGAAAAGTTGATTTGATGATTTAATTTTCCAAATCAAGGATAAATGATACTGTGTTAGAAGCTAACTGTGACCCAGTGCAGAAAGAAACAGGTGCAAACCCTGATTTTAAAGGGGTGTGTGTACATAACTTGACAAGTTTCAAACAAAGTAGATATACAAAAATATAGAAAGCAGTATTTGTGAGAGTCCTTAAATGAAACAGAAAAATCAAGAAAAAGCAGATGCATTAAACAGCATTGTGAATGTAAATGAAAAAATAATCATGTATGACTGACAATCTACTGAAGGCTAGTTTAAGATCCTCGATGTTTTAACCTTTTAAGAATTAAATTCTAATACATACCATCAATTAGACCTAAACCACAAGTAAAAAGTAAAACATATATACATACATGCTGCATTTTATGCAAACAAATGCACAATAAATATTGTGTCTTAAATCTATTGTATAGACTGAAGTATCAATAATTTCAGGTTAACAATTATCTGCCGTAAGGTAGTAGCAAGCACTTCCAAGCATAATGCATCCCCTGGATCTGCATCCATTTCCCCTACTACAGAGAAGGAAAAAACCCAAACCAAAACAAGACAAAGGGCAGAGCACTGAAGTGCATTTTGCTATAACTTTTTCCCTATAGCAAGCTCTTCATATTTCTGCCAGTCATAACAGTTGCACATAAAACCTTATTCAGTCTCTTAAACTGCGTCTTTATGATTTGTTTGACTTCCAATAATGTTTCTGGTACATTATGGAAAAGTAAAATTTTTACAAAGTAAATTAAAAGCCTGAATTATTACAGTTTTTGCATTTGCTTTAGAAGGTGTGGAAAAAGCAAGCAGGCCACACAGCAAAAGAAGTTTTTCTCTGAAAAGCTTTCCTTCTCTGGAATTGCTAAAAGAGATCAAAAAAATTAAATGAAAATCACAGAGGCTGTAGAGTGAATTTTTATCTGAAGGCAACAAACTGAAGAGGAAGACAAGTACATCCATTCTACGAGTACATCCATTCTACCCTTGGCGACCAATCTGAAATAATTTGCTGTGGTATTACTTATCCTAAGAAATTAAACCTGCAGAATAATCTTCTGAGTGGTACGTTTTCAACTTAAAGTGAAAATCTGCATTTGAATCTCAATCAAAAGGAGATGCTCTTGCAAATGATTGGTGTGCTTACAAGCCCAGGCTATGCAATGTAACTCTGAGTACGTGCTTCTAACATGCCTTATGGTACAGTCTGAGCACAATATAATACTTCTATATGGATGTGCACACATTTATACAGATATACAATTTTACAGCAGTGGCAGGTGTACTGGCCTTATGTACTGCACTGCAGAAACAGCAGTGCTATAAAACACTACTAGCTTCAGGTGGCCTTTCTACAGCTTACACACTGCACAAACCAGGTAAAGTAGTCGATGAATTTGTACAGTAAGGGAAACAGTAACTTTTCTAAGTATGTTAATGCAGGCAAAACTGTAATATTGGAAGCTACGTCTTACTAAAATATAAAGCAAACATCATCACTTCAACTTCAGTATTGCTTGCATTGCAAAATGCAAAATTCCTTGCAATGCAAAATTCCTTGCATTTTGTTATGGAAGAACTAGTAATTTTTTTTCTCTTTTCCTTCATGAAAGAGCTGCTATTTATCCCAAAACTGGGGAATTTCCAAGAATCCCTATATATGCTTCAAAAAAATCCCAACTCCTCCAGTTTCTCCATATATGCTTTAAATATCTTGTCTTAAGGTACTGTCCGCTTTTACTTACCATCATAAACAAAGTAAGTTCCATCTTTGAAGACCATAACAGCAGGTAATTCAGGCAATGTCACATACTGAAAGAGTCAGGTTTTAATCAATCCATGGAAGATTAAAAGATTTTTAAACAAAAAAAACCATCTGGAAACATGTAAATGTAGTTCATGGGAAAAATCTCTAAGTATACCTAAATATTTTCTGTCTACGTGTACTAAGATAAATTTATCAGCTTTTGTATATTAAAAATATTGCAACATAAATATATTTTTGAGAGGTGGATCTCACAAAGCATAAAAGAAACGTGATTTTTATTGGTATCTGCAGTAGCATGAAGAACAGTTTATGGATTGGACATGGACTCTAGATAGGAAACTGTAACTTGAGGGTTTTATCAATCATGCTCTCATTTCCCAATTTGTGCTGTTGTCAGCATACCTGTCATACTGCTGCTTCTACTAAATGGACACTCAATTTTGTGGAGTAAAATAGTACCACCAGTAACATGTACCACTAAATCTGGGCTATTTCCTGAGCTTCAGACTGATGGGAATATAAAGAAAAAAAAGCCTCAGCACACAGGGCTGCAAACAGACTAATTTAGACAAATAACAAAAGCCTGTATTACCATGTTAAACATGATATTTAAGATGGCCAAGCCGTAGAACCTTTCTTCTTAGAACTCAAAATAATTTTACTCAGCTCATGTTTTTAGTGAACACAGAAAAAATACTGCATCTACTTCTTACAGCTTGCTAGCATTCTAAGCTGAAATTTTAAAAGCATTTGTGGTTAAGAAAGAACTGCATCATAAGCTTACTTTTGATCATGTAATCTGAATTGTTTTATTTACTGATGTTTTGGAAAGGTAAAGGACAGCATCACTTCCAAATGACATGCCTTCTGTCATTCTGCATTAACTTTCTTATAAAAGCAGTAATTTATAATATAATAGCTGATATGAACAATCAAGAAGGCAGTCCCAGATGATGCTTTGTTCTCTCACTTGCCCAAAACCTAATTTAACATCACTGAAGGACAAATCAATCTGTGTATAGCTTAAGGCTTGCGAAAGATGCCTAAAGCTTGGAATAATATGATACGTTTTCAACTAAGGTGATGAAACAAAGTCTAACAGTGAACACTACAATGCAGAGGCTCATTACATCTCATAACCACAAACTCCTGAACAATTTTGCTTCTCTCCATAGAATGCTGACCACCTTCACTACTTCAGCTTAAATGACGCTGGTGGGAAATTACTTTCTGCGGGGAAAAAAAAAGCTCACTGCTTACATCAGTGTGATCACAGAACCTCAAAGAATTCCAGTCTTTTTTACTCTTTCCACTGCACAACTGAACAGTACTTTTCTTGCTCAACTGGAGCTGAAGTGCAAACAGCAATATTTAAATTAAGGTAGCTTTTGATACAAGGCTTCTGGAGAACTAACAATACACTATTTGTAATGAGGCCAGTTCTATTTATGGTGCTGTAAAATGCAGCTGCCTAAAAAAACCCCCACAAAATAACAAACCAAATTATGCTACTTCTCACCCTATTAATCACCAACTAACTTCAAAGTCACAGGTTAGTAGGCATAGGGCAGACTTAGGTCTCACTTGGAGATAACAATAAATGAAAAAGTCTTTTAATTTTGCTACAATAAGTAAGCAACAATGGTTAGACTCATTACAGTAACATTAATTTTTTCCACTCTTGTGGTGAACTGTAAACAATTTCCTTATCACAGAAGCCTTAAAAAAAACCACAACAGAATTCTGCAGCCAGTGGACTAGATTGGCTGATCCCTGGGGCAGATTAATGTGTTGATCAGCTGTACTATACAAGACGAAAATAACTTACCTCTTCACTTCTGATTACTAAGGTACCAGCAGTAATTCATGCTCCAAACCTCCTAATTAGCTTTAAATGAGTTTGGTGAAAAGACTGTTGGGAGCAAAAAGAGTTTTGCACTGGCTAAAAATCCAAGTATCTACTTCCTTGAGCAAGTTCTGCGGCCCACATTGAGTTCTGCTCATCCTCTGATTAATTTTATTAATATGACTGAACAAGTATTTTGGCCAAAACAAAGCAATGACAGACTGGAATTTGGGCTGTATTCTTTCTCCATATAGAGTCAAGAATTACATGTTTCAGTGTAATTACTTAGATATCTACCAAAGCCAAACATACTGTAAGAAGCCACCTCTGTGCCATCAAAACAGCAGAATTACATAGATGAGGAGAAAATGCCATTTCTGGGGAAGCAGTAGGAATGGAAACAGCTTACCTCAGGCAGCACATCTTCTGAGGCAGAAAAAAAGTATGTATAAACTATTAGTTCTGAAGCAACCTCAATGTATTTTTCCTGAAAAAATACAAACAATGTTTTTTTAATTTCTGAACTTTTAGTATGTGTCAAACAAAAGCTTTGTCACATACCTTATCTTCAAAGAGCAATTTGAAAATATGTTTATGGCACAAGATTGTAAAAGCACTTTAATAAACGTAAAAGAACCCAAGTTTGTTACAAGCATGCACTACAGTCTTTTGAAAGATTTTTAAAATTACTCCCTAAACAGCCAAAAGAAATAACTTTATTTAATCGAGCTTCAAACCTTTAAAGGAGATTCACCACCAACATACACAAAAAGTACACGATGTCTCTTTTGCACGTGCTCAAACATATGCTGGCTAGGAAGTGGCCTGATGAGAGGTCTGAAAAGGGAAACAAAGACATAGAAAAATCTCAGTTTGTGCAACCTGCAAAACCCAAATAAATAAAAATTCACAAGAAAATGTCATACTTTTTTTTTCAAAAAATAAATTCCAAAATGCAAATTAATGTAGTTTTTCAACTTATTCTATTTTATACTAAAAGAAAAAAAGAACATTCCCACCCCCTACCAAATAACATGCCATGTTCATCAAATAGCACTCTTAAATATGAAATTCAGATCTTACTATAAAATGCTGCTATGATGTAAATATGCATGCCTTTTACTGGTCACCGAATCACAGACTGGGCTAGACTGGAAGGGACCTTAAAGATCATCTGGTCCAACCCTGCCACCATGAGGAGGGACAGTTTTGACCAGACCAGGCTCCTCAGAGCTCCTCCCAAACTGGCCTTGAACACTTCCAGAGATGGGGCATCCAAAACTTCTTCTGGGCAACCAGTTCCTATGTCTTGCCACCCTCACAGTAGAGAATTTCTTCCTAATATTTTTTCTAAATCTATCCTCTTTCTTTTGAAAACCATTTTCCCTTATCCCTCGATAAAAACTGTCTTTCTTAGAAGATGCCTTTATACAGTGGAAGGCCACAGTAAGGTCTCCATCATTTGAGAGAGAAAATTCAGAATGTAAGCACAACACCCAGGATATGTGGCCTTAGAAATAAATAATCTTAAATTAGCATCAGTCTCCCATGCAGCCACACACATAGTACATATAGTTTTCTACTTCAGTATCTTGCTCTTATTTAAATAACTCTTGGCCCACATCAAAGTCCCACATAAGTTTGAAGTCAGCAGAACCAGTCTCTCAGAAGAGTATACTTACCCTGCCACTCTATTAGCAAATTCAATTATATCATCTTTGGTTCTAGGTCCTCTGTAGTTGTATGCCAAGTCACCTTTCAAGCTAGACAAATAGACAAAAAAAAGAATAGAAAAGCAATCATCTAAACTACATTCGTACATATAAGATTTCTCAACCTTCATGTTTACAGTCACCCTTTAGCAAGTGACAAGCCAAAAAAGTGGTCAATAAAATATAAAACTCAATAATGCAATACAATGGAATTATGGAATAAAAGCTTATTTACACAGTATCTGATTTACTGACTTGTTGAAATACTTAAAATCCTTTTACAATTCTTTCTTCTAGTGCACAGTGGTCATTTACTTTGTAAGCATACAGATAATTTAGAACACTTGTTTATGACCATATTAAAAAGCCCCCCTAAAATGACAAAACACACCACACACAAACCAAACCCAACACACTTAACATTTATACTACTCAGGGATATGTCCTTGAAAAAGGAAAGCATATAAACTTCTTTAATGTTTTTTTAATAATTGAAATGTATCAAATAATCTGCAAAACCTTTCAAATTTATGTATTATGCTTCAGTGAAGTGTTGGTCAGCTTACAGTATTCTGCTGGGAAGGGATGTAGCACGTTTGCATTAGCAAAGTATTCAAGTAAGTTTTACTAATTCTGACAGGCTTTCTTTAAATCCATAGTGGTTTAGGAAATTCAGGGGAATTTTCAATACCTCTATATAGCATGAAAATTTTCATCCTTAAAGATTATCAAGCTGAACATCTCTGCTTATTTTTTTTAGAAAACTAACTCGACAAGATTTATTATCATCTATTAGGAATACTGTTTGCTTAAACAATAACCTGCTAAAATCCCCAGTATGTCCACAGTAAAAAGTACTCAGAACCGCTGAGTCTTTATTTAATGTGACATTGTACTGGACTATACATTACACGGGTTTGAGACTTCTAAATGGGCAGGGTTATTTTTAATTTTTTGTCATGAAATCATTGATAGAAGGATCAACTTACAGCTTAATTGTTGGATAGCCTCGCACTCCAAATTCAGATGCAATACCTGAAAGAAATGAGTTCATGCCAAAGTGAACCAAGACCTTTTTTTCTCTCCTACCTTAATCTTTAAACATGTTTTACTTTTCAAGCCACATGAACAAATGAAAAAAATACCACTTAGCTCAATATGGATTACTTTACTTGCTTACAAGGAAAAGCTTGCTTTTATTAAGCTACATCATTAAATTTTGGACTTCTTTCAGAGGTGCTGCAGGGCACCAGGATAGCCTCCCAATTCATGTGCCACAACTCAAATGTCATGAGAATCCTCTGGACAGACATGCTTTGTCTGCTTTCACCAAAAGTAGCATGCATTGAATATGCACATTCAATTGACAGAAAATATAAGAGGCAAAAATTAAGCATTGAGGATGAAGAACTGTAAATACTAATGCTTGAAAGAAACAGTAGACAATTAACTACTCAAGTGCTAGAGCAGTGGCTAACGAGAAGTGCAGTATCATACTGCAGTTATTACAAAAAAGTTTTTAAATCCTATTCCACACAAGTAAATGTCTACTATCATGAACCGTACCAGAAGCAGGCACTTTCTAAGCAGACACTTACCTGCTGTTACTGAACTGATTAAAAGTAAGACAACTACAGAACTTTTTTCCTCACCTCAGATCTTTTTAAAAACTTCTATCTTGCTTCCACCAATTGGAGGAGTATATTCTGCAACCATCCTTCCACTTGTGAACATAGCAACAGTCACCTTAAACTATACCTTCCAGCAAATACAGTTTTTTCCAAAAACAGTCTCAAAAAAGGATTAAGTCCAAAATACTTATAGTGTGGCAATACTTGTACAATTCCCTGTTGAGTAACAATCTCTGCACTCAGAAAGCACCTAGAATCAATGCTTGTTACAAAACCATTCTGAAGCTACCAACAACATGCCACAGCAAGCAGATGTTGGATGTCTTGTGTGCAAAGAGTTTAGAAATTGACCCTAAGGTTGTTCACCTGGATCAGGTGCAAATACCTTACTGCACAGCTCTACAAATAAAACTATTAGCTCACCTACAGGCACCTAATCAAAGACAACTGTTCAAAGAAATGCACATAGAAGGATCAATTTGATTCTGATTCTTTTCTCTTACAGCTTGACTACACAGAACTACAATGTATTAAAATGTGTATTAGAACATTCAATCACAAGATCTGTCAACAGTTTATTTCTCCTTGTGCAGCTCTTGTGCATGGCTAGGAGAATGAGAAGAGACAATTTTTAATACTTTTCTAAACATTCCAGCCATGGGGATTACAAAAATTCTCTCATCTTCATGGAAATTACTTACTTGCACCATCACCTCTTGATATGAAAAATACAGTACAGGCAAACAACAGCAATTGTGCCAGCCTTAGGTGTGATGTATTTCTACTCTGCTCACACACAGTGGACTCCTGAGGCTAAACGCCTTGAAAATTAAACTGATACCACAGCAGGTGACTGCCCTGTTGATGCAAGAGCTGTATCCTCATTCCATAGAGCTACCAGAGGTAGCATATGTTCACCTGTGATATCAGCTCTCTAATAACAAGCTTCCCAAAGTTCATCTCTTTCACACTACTTCATATTCCTATTATAAACAAAAACCATGCAGAGCAAACCACTCATATGGCACGTACACATTACAGCTGCATCTCCTTCTGATATTTTAAAGACTGAACAACTTTAATTTCAGAGAATCTTTAGATTGCAGTAAGCAGAGTTGACTTGAGTTTTCATATTCAGATGTAAAATTTCCCCTTTCAAAATGAGAGTATAAAACTATTTTAAAAGATTTGTCAGACACTATGAAACCGGTAGCAAATCTGAGAAGAAAATATTTTCCAGGGCACAAAGGAACCCTTGCAGCTTTTAGTGATTTTTATATAAGTAAAAATTAATTATATAACAAAAACATAACACCAATTCTGTTCTAGGTATAAAGCACAATATTTCAGAACCAGGATGACAAATACAAATATTTCAGGATAAGACTTAATCAATTTATATAATTTAGAATTTTATATACATGACTGGAAAGTTAAGAGAACCATGAAATGTATTTCCAGTTTTGAAGTCACCTGGTTGCATGAACTTGAAACTTCTAATTCTCCACACTTACTTTTCTACAGAAAATAAGTATCTTTAAGATGAAACATGAACTCATATTTATTTGGTTCTATAGAAAAAGATATATACAATAAATTGGTCTTTGAGACAAAATAATTTTAACCTCAAAAGACCAAATCTCCTATATCTAAGCACAGGAAAAACTGGAATACCAGTGAGAAAAGTATTCTGCAAACCATTTTAGGCAAATACAGCAATAACCTGAATAATCAGATTTAATGGATATTAACTAAAAACACTACATGTATTTACAAAATTTTATTACATGTAGATCTCACTTGGGCCCCATTCCTCCCTACACCTCATCTTTTAAATAGCCTCCTGGTTCAACACAGATTTAAGTGAATTGACAATAAAGAAGCACACAAACACAAAGGAAGTACTGTTGAGCATTCAACAATCCTCTCACGTCTACCCAAACCACTTCTCTGAGTAACGAAGGTTTGGAGTTTTCTCTGAAAAGGTCGATACATATGAAAGGCATCAGCAAACAAAAAAGCACTAAAAGCACTGAATTTAGTTTTTTGAGAAGACATCTACAGAGAAACACGGGAAGAAATTGGCTAAGCAGTGATCATTGATGCAATGAATTCAGTTATTTCAGCAGGCTTTGTGTAACAGTTTCAGGCCCGATTACCTGAAATGAGTAAGAGCAAGAACACAGGCACTCCTCCAGCAGTAATAGAAGGAACCTAAAACTGGATGCTCTCCAGAGACACACCACATAAAAATGCTTATATAACAGTTTTCTAAGAGGCATATCAAAAGCAGATCTTTGAGAAGCTTTTACCTTCCACTTGTCAGGAAGAATTCCCTACTCAAGCAGAAACAAATGTGATAAAAAGCACATACCACAGAAAGTTGTCACTTTTAGAAAGAACGATAATCAAGAAATTTTTTTTACAATTACTGTTTGTATATTTGTGCTATGATACAGAAGAACAACTACAAGAAAAAAAAAAGTTTCAAAACAGAGGCTGTGATGAAATTACCCCTAAACAAACCATACTTACTAGAAAAGGAAGTTGCATCCATCTTCCCAACTTTTACTGGAGAACCCATGTTTCTCATTTCTATGCCCACTTCATTCCACACAGGCTCCAGTTTCTTACAGTGGCCACACCAAGGTGCATAAAACTGAGAAGTAAATACATTTCACAAAAAAAAAAAAAAATTAGCAGGAATTGATTCTACAATTAACCATTAAATTATTAGCAAAATTTATTTTCGAGTCATGGTACTCCTTATGTCTTAATAAAATTGCAAGTTAGTTACAAGGTTAGCACAACAAGCAGCATTTATGATTTAGTCCTACTTTTAATATGAAAGCACAAGTTTGAAAAGAATACATTAAATTGCTGCACTATCATATGATTTCTTATTTAGGAGAAGACTGCATGTTAACTTTTTTTTTTGAAAGTAAAAAGATCATATAAACAATCTATCCAGAAATATGAATCTGGCAACAGGCAGAAGATATCAATGTTTTGGTAAAACAAGATAAGGTCACAATTTTAAAAAGTTGGATTTTGTTTTGCTATACATTGCTGATAACTCAGAAATAGCACATATAGTTTTTCCCATGCAAAAATCACTAATCTGAGTAATACAATTTTGAGAATTACACTACATATTTGGGTGAGAAAAGGAATGTTACCTGATTCACAAGCAAACTCAATCTTTTTAAAAACTCTTTGTCCCTGAAATAAGGGGCACTGTATCTTTCCAAATAATTTAGAAAAGTAACAGGGGTCTCGTATATTTGGTCTTTCAGTGCTAACAGAAGTCTAGAACACAAATCAGCTGATATAATTAATGAAAGGAACTATAAAAATTCTCAACAGAGGTTATCACTTCCTGATGTGTTAGGTAATCTGCTTCCCTTTTTAAAGGACTGCAAAACATAGACTGAAGCCTATTCAGCAGGCTATTCAGCAGGCTATTCAGCAGCCTATTCAGTCTATTCCTGGCTCACCCTGAACAGCAGACAGATTGCTTATCTCTCCTGTCAGAATTACTGCCATGAAGTTTTTCTGCATCATGTACAAACAATTTTCCAAGCAATGAAGCAGCCTGACTACACGGTGTAGCACTGTGCATTCTGTCTTTTGATTTCCACCAGCAGATCTTCCCGTTTTTCTTATATACTCACATCTACAAGCCAAATATCATCTTTACGGTTTTCTTTAAACCTGGAAAGGGGAAAAAATAAAAGCAATTAGTTATGTATCTGAAAATAAAATAGTGAAATGCATGTGTGAAAAGAAAAAGCCTACAATAAGGTTAATATAAAGCTATAGATACAAGATTTCTGGCTTGTTTCTTTCTTTGAGGGTGGAGAAACAGAGGGGATGCTTATTTTTTAGCATAATATTGCCCCTGTACATGACAGCTACACAGAGCTGTGCCAATTAGGTTTCTCTAACTATTTCCTATGACAAAAATAAAACCCCAACAAAACAGAAAAACGGCAAGAAATAAGAATACACACCAAAACACACATAAGATATTTGACTAGCATGTGGAATCTAGGGGGAAGAAGTATTTTTCAGTTGTCTTAGTTATATTACATATATTTGTTGTTGTATTTTTACATACCAACTAATACAGACTCTTTGAGCCTTGGTTTAAACTGTTAATCTTAGCTTTACTAAATGTAAACTAGCTAAATTATCTTTAATATTAACATGCAAAGCAATTTTAGTTCAACCTCCTTTAACATTCTACTATAGGTGTGTCAGTTTATAGTTCTATTAAAGTTGCATACAACCAAGAAACCAACTTAATGGAATAAAAATGATCAAGTTATTGATAAAACCCAGAGATAAACAGGTACTACTGAATTTTCTTACTGCTAGACAAATGGCCTTTAAATTAACTGACTGGTTTTATTAACTGTAAATCTGTCACTGAATTCTAAAATCTCTAATACAAAACTAAGCTTGATAAATCAAAGTTCTTTGGTATCTCCCAAAATGCTGCTTACACATTTCACTGTTGTCACTACAAGATCATATAAATTACTGCATTAGTAAACTAGCTCTGTGTGGAGAATTAAATTAGCTAGAACTTTAACCTAAGGTTTATTTTTGTACAAGGCAGACTTTGTAAGTGACTAGGACTGGGACTGAAGTCACACACAATCGCATACATGATACAACATTTCTACTGCACCACTCTTCTTGCAAAATGAGATATTTACATATAATTATGCAGTAAGTGTGGATCTACACTCTAAGATCCAATTAATACAAGTTATAGCCTAACTTGTCAGTTTCCAATATGCAGCATGCCTATAAATGGCCCATAAGCAGTAGGCAGAATTTATTACATTTCATTTAAAGATTAATCTGTAATAGTCCATAATGGTTTTGAAGAAATACTAATGTTGATATTGGCTTACTGTTTGACAGAAATAATTCAGAGATCATGAATACAATCTAATTGCAGTGTTGAGTGTTTGAAGCTCAGAATTGCAACATTTCACAGGTAAATTCCAGCCTATTTTATTAACGGCATACCAAGGCAGCAACGCCTGTACAGCAGCAGGAAAGGTATTTGCAGAGATTATGCTATGGAACTCCTAAAGGAAAGCAGCACTTTCAAGTCACAAAATTGCTTAGTTGACAACCACACTAAAAATTTACTTCACCACCCTAAGCACTATAGAGCTAATGAAAGAACCAGTCAGAGGCCAGCATCTCCTGAGAACTCTAACAGAGCCACAGCTAACTTCCAGTTACAATGCCAAATAATTGGCTATGATGCAAGAGGCAGAAAGCAGTTACTGAATCATAAGATCATAGGCTGTGCTTCAATTTAGCATATCACTTTTTCTTTGTATAAGAAGAATTTACAATTAAATGTTCTTCCTCTGCCACAGTACAACTGTTATGGCAAATTGTAAAGAGCATCAAAGTACTGAGAAAAGTAGACTGCAACCTTACCAGCACGCAGAAAGAAAGAGAGAAAGAATGAAACATCTGGAGACTGAGCTTCCAACAGACCTTAATACTTTTGACTTAAGATTGTATAAAAAATACTGTAGTTTTTATAGTAATAAATTTCAATGTACCTCCTATCTACAAGCACCTATTTCATCAACTTCCACAGAAACTAAAATCTGAAGTGTAACAAAACCCTGACTATCAAAACTCACTCTAGTTTTGCCAGCGTCAATGATAAAATTACTAGACAATAATAAGGAAGTTCACTTTCACACTGCTGAAGAAAAACAGAAATCTCTACAAATGAGCAGTCAAGTGTTTTCTGAAGATGATGTTTCTAGGCCCTATAAATATGTTTTCCAGGCACAAAATTTCAGTGCCTCTTCTTAACTGCTCTGAGCAAGCCTCTGTCAGCTGACAGAAACACAATCACACTGATGGAAAGATGGCATAAGTGTTACACATCTTTGAATCAAAATTATTTGTCTCAAACCCATACATCTTCCCTACATTCGAAGATCTAATGATTGAATGTTCTCTCAGCCCCCACTCAAACCAAGCACAGCATTTAATCATGAGTTAAAAGAAACCAGCATGAAGCAAAACTGAACACCAAGGTCACAATTCCAATCTTTAAACAACCCAGCTACTGGTATCTCTTCCTTGCTTCCCCCTTGCATCATTTCTGATGCTTCTGATCCTGGTTTGAGCCACCCCACCGACAGGAAAACTTTTGAAGTCAGGTTACTTATCTGCTTCATTATCACACTAGAACAAGTCCACACCCATCACAGTATGAGTACTGACCTGAGGCAGCAGATCTGCTATCAGAGCAGCACAAGCCAAGAGGAACCACAGCTCATTTTATGTACCCCTCCCGTAGCCCAGCTGGGCACTTCTGTCAGCTCTGCTCTGCTACTTGTTTCCCTGCATCCTGTAAGCTTAGGAAAGGGACCTGCATCTTGTACCAGTCCACATTGTTTACAGCTACTAAAATTCCAAGAGAACACAAAGCTTTCGGTAACAGCAGAACATCCATCATGTTAAGGCATCTATAAAATGGAAAACTTGAAACTTCAGCAGTCGCTGCTCCCTGGTTTGGAGCAAAATTAAACTAAACTGTTTAAAATAAATTTTAATTTCAATTAAATTTAAATTGTTTTCCTGACCTCTCTCACCACTTGCCAACTAGCTACAAAAAATTCGAAAAATCCCCCACAAAACCTGCCTGAACAATTCTTCAATTCTTATTCTCAATTGCAAATACATGCATCTGCATAGTTTAGTAATTGAAAAATTCAAGTGTTTTTAAATAAGATTTCCTTTTATCGGTTACTTTAAAAAGTTATGTGAAACAGAATCATGATTCTTCATTCCAAAACAGCAAATATATTTAAATACACATGTGTGGAAGCATGATACAGGAACATGATGTAGGAGCACAGATAGGCTCTGAATGTATCTTCAGTCTGTGAATATATGAGCATGCTTTAAAAACAAGCTTTGAAAATCAAGTCCAAACAGTTCCCATGGTCCAGTTGTTTTCTCACACCACCAGAGAAACTGCTTTGTCTCTCCTGAGAACTCCTTCCATATGTTCCCATCCCCTCACCCATAAAATCACTATGCCTCATCTGATCTTAAAATTCACAAGCAATAATGTAAAAATGTGAATGGTTTCCTGACAGTTTAGCTCTTTCATGCATTTTATTGTGGACTGAACCCTCATGAAAACATCACCTTTAACTGGCTGAATTTATCCCAAAGCAGTCATCTAATGCCAACTTCTCCTCCTCTACAGTCACACCTTGTCTTTCAATTCCAATAATCATGCTGCCTTGTAGCACTTGATCTAAACCTGCTAATCTGACCAAAAAACCCCAAAAAACATTTGGGTAATTTTCATGGAAACAGCAACTATGTAGCTACCACACTGCTACAGTAAACCAGTACACCAACAGTGACACTAGACAACCAAGCTCATGGCAGAACTACCCACTTCAACTCCAGCACAGTCTTGGGACTAATTCTGTCATAAAGGCACATTTTTACAAAAATATTACTGGCACTTCAAGCAGTCATGAACTAGTCCTGCAGCCTCTTTCTCTCTTCCGTTTCTGGCCATGCATGAATGCACTTAGACTCATTCTCCCAACCCCTCATGGCAGCCACGCTGCAAACCCTAATGAAGAACTTGGTTAAATGCAATCAGCTTTTACTTAGGGCAAGCACCAACACACCAATGTATTTACCCTACCAAAAAGGAAGAACAAGCAAGGAAGCCTAAGAACATTTCTGTCAACATCACCACAGTAACAGCTTTGGTGAAAATTAAAATGTTCCTCAGCTTCATTAATTGAACCTCCTTAATAGGTGAGACTGAGGACAGACCTCATGGGAGTCTACAACTTCCTCAAGAGAGGAAGCAGAGCTGCAGTAACTGATCTCTCTGGTGGCCAGTGACATGACCCAAGGGAACAGCATGAAGCTGTGCTGGTGAGGTTTAGGTTGGATATCATGAAAATGTATTACACCCAGATGGTGCTTAGGCTCTGGTACAGGCTCCCCAGAAAAATGGTCACAGCACCAAGCCCGACAGAGCTCAAGAAGGGTTTGGACAACACTCTCAGGCAATGCTGTGACTTTCTAGGAGTCCTATGCAGGAACAGGAATTGTACTCCAGTGATTCTTTTGGGTCCCTTGCAACAGAGAATATTCTATGATATTTCAGGCCACAACCTTTCTGTTCTTCCTGCTACAAAAATCACAATCTTTTCCAGTGTAGCTTTCTCAACAAGCACACTACGCACAAAGTCGGGGGTCATGTTCCCCACAAGAACACAAACAATATCTTGGCAATTAGGCAAGACACCCCAATACTTACGACTCATCTAGATCCTCCACAAAACCCGCACCTGACGCCACCACATGTGCAACCACTGCGAGGGAAAGGAAAAGCGTTCCGTGAGTGATGCCCGAAGCAACCCGGGGTGCTCACCCACGCCAGCTGACAGCCTGCCTTCCCTCCTGGCCCCTGGCGCCCCCAGCGCATCCCTACACTCCTGCCTGCCCCAGCGCTGCCCGCCTCCCAACCCGACCGCTTTTCCCCCCTGTGCCCCACAGCCCAGCCCGGCGGAGCCGGCACCGCCCGCCCGTCACCTGCCGCCCAGAGGAGGCAGCGCGGCCGCCCGCCCGGCGCCGCTGCCATGTTGACAGAGCCGCGGCACGGCCGGAAGGGGAAGCGCGGAGCTCTGGGCACGGCGCAGGCGCGGAGCCGCGGGCGGCGGGGCGGGCTCCGGGCGCAGCGGCGGGTGCGGCGTGCTCGGCCTGCCGAAGGGCGCCCAGGGAGGCGAGAGGGAGGCGAGCGTGGCACCACGGCACGGTGATGGAACGCGGGGTGCATAGACTCTGTCAACTCCCCAGCGGGGAGACTCTTGTTCAGTTGAATCAATGCTCTGCTTCTTCGGAAGAGCAAGCCTCGCCCTCCCTCCAGCGGGAACTCGTGTGCCGCCTGTCATGTTGCCGGCTCTGCCCTGGGTAGAGCTCACCCCTTGCCTTGCTGCTGTGTCAGCACCCTTCCTTCAGCGCGGGTGTGAAACTTGCTTTAATGTCAGTGTCATTCCCTCGTTCGTTCAAACCTGTTACAGTCTTTCCTGTTTTCAGCTATGGTGGTTTTTTCTGTCAATGCTGATCTGCAGGTCCTGGTAGGGCAAGTAGTCCTGCTTGTTTAAAAACTTCAGTTAAAGCAGGTCTGGGATTGTTCAGCCTGGAAAAGACAAGGCTTAGGGGAACCTTATTAATGTGTGTAAATACCTGAAAGGGGCTGCAAATAGACCAAAGTTGGGCTCTTGCCAGTGGTGCCCAGTGACAGGACAAAAGGGAAAGGCCATGAAGTGAAACTCTGGAGATTCTCTCAGAATTTGAGAAAACACTTCTCCACTGTGAGGCTGACTTGAGTGCTGGCCACCAGTCTCCCACCTCAGACATAAGCCACCTGGACATGGTCCTGCCTGAGCAGAGAGTTTGGACCAAAGGACTTCCAGAGGTCCCTCCCAGCCTCAACTACTCTGTGGTTCGGTGATCTATACCATTTCAGTTTTGATTCCTGTACTGTAAACTCTTATCCTTTTTCCCTATACTAGAATTACTTTCTTCTGCTGTACATGCAGATGTTGATATCTTTTGTCAGAAAAGGATAGATTCTTTACAGGGACTATCCAGTTCCTCTGAATTAAGTGTTTAAGCCTTTTTGTCTAACGATAGGATCTATTATCTCTTTGAATAATAGATCCTATCATTAATAATCTCTCTTACTACAAGCAGCAGACACTGACGTTGCTTCATTTTTGGGCTGCTCTGTGTGTGTGCACATGTGCTTGTACTTACATGGATGTAGACACATGTTCTCTTGGCTACTCATTGCCTTCCACACCAGGCCCTACCTGGTGTGGTGAAGATATATTGTTCACTTAATGCTTTGTGGGTATACCCTGTTGGATTCACCAAATAACCCTCAGAGTTGTCCAGCCCTTTGCAAAAGCCATCTTCCACATCATAGGCTGAGAAACAGGTCAAGGCCTGAGAGTATATGCTTTAGCTCACATTAAAATTCTAAAATATCTGACTCTGGGCTATGGTAGATGCTTTTTTTTTTTTTCCTTCTCACATTTTAGTGAAGGATTTTGCAATATTAAGACTATTTAATTTTTTTTCCCCCCTCACCCCTCAAGCTCCAATGACGGGAGAACTAACAAGTTCCAGACATCTGTATTGAATAAACAGAGACAATTATTCACCGAATGCAAAAAATTTCTTTTCCACAGCATTTCATCCTCTGTACACCCCAGTTAGCTAAGTGGTGTCTGTATGCCTGACAGACATATGACCAAATCAGAAATGGCATCTTTTTGATCCTAATCTTACTACTGTCTAGACTGAGACAATGAAAACAATTTACTCCATCAATCCATTAGTAGAAAATCCATATGGGAGGAAATGGGCATAGCCAAGTAACTGTTAAATTAGTATAATCCTGTTCTCTTACTCAGACAGTTCATGACTGGCTTTAAAAAACTTCTAAAGGGAAATAAACATTTCATATAGCTTTGTAGAGATTTGAATGAAGCTTTTGTACACCTCTAGGTCCTATTTGCCAGCTTTTATTCTTTTTGCAGGTAATGGAATATGATTGTTCTAACTTTTGTATTTAGTGAGCCAAACTTGTCTCCTGAAAAAAACAGCCTGTACACTATTCTTGAGCTATTTTATCTTGAAATTGAAGGAGTTGCTGTATATTTACTTCTATAACTAAATTTATTCTCACAGAGACAACTCTGCTATATTTATTTATACAGTTTTTGCTGAAGCTTTGCTGCATTAAATCAGTGTAAAAGATGGTTCTTGCATTACAGCCAAGTAAAAGTGTCATGAGAAAAACATGTAACATGCGATCCAAATGAGCTGAATAATGATAGATGGCATCTAGAGGAATGTCAAGGGGTTTTTGTGGTTTCATTGTTTCTACTGTGGACAAATGGTTTGAAAAAAATGCAGGATTATTGTATTACTATTAATAGATTATTACATTCAGTGGAGAATTTAGTGTAGAAAAGGGATGATTTGGTATATGAATTGTACAGGAGATATGAAAAGAAAAAAACACAGTGAAGGGTAAGAAGCAAAAAGCTCAGAGAATAGTGTTGAAATCCTGGGAGATACTGCAGGGAAAAGTGGGAATTATGGGGAAATTAGCAAACAATAAAATATTGGAAATTGAACATGCAAGGGTTCAAAGACTCCTTCAAATCCATGTTGGGTAGGATGATTTAATGGTCCTGCTGTCCCATTTTTTTTTAATCGCATAGTGGGGAGTTACAAGAAAGACAAGAGCCAGGCTTTGCCTTGTGGCCTTGCCTTGAAGGGGGATTTGCAGAGGAATCTTACTCATTTTCAGTCTGTTCATGCAGGTTGTGCACTCTTCTTGCTCTGTATGAAGGGCATGGAAAAGGATTTATATGTAACTCTGTCTAAATTATACAATGTGGACTTCGTTTTACTGGAATGCATTAACTTTCATTTTAAGAGAATTAATATTTTTCAAATAATTTCCTGTCTAACTTTCATTAACATTTGTAAACAGAATATCAAGGTTGATTTCAGTACACATTTGCATAAATAAAACACTTAGAAATTTGAAATTCTTTGTGCACATATTTATTATTTTACTGGGGATAACAAATCCATGACACCATATTCAAGGAGACTTTCCTGTGGGAAGGGGCCAAGAAAACCAAAGGCAATGCAATAAAAATGGTAACTTTTAAAATTAAGCATGAGGGAAGCCTATCTTGACACTACCACTGTTCTTGTACTAACAGTGCTAAACCTATGGCCTGTGAGCTTGGTATGACTCACTAGAACACTTACAGAATCACAGAATGGTTTGGGTTGGAAGGGACCTTCAACATCATCTAGTTCCAACCCCCCTGCTCTGGGCAGGGACAGCTTTCATTAGACTCGGTTCATCACAAGCCCCATCCAGCCTGGCCTTGAGCACTCCTGGGGATGGAGCATGCACAACTTCTCTGGGCAACCTGTTCTGTTGTCTCACTACTGCCACAGTAATGAATTTCTTCCCAATATCTAATCTAAACCTGCCCTCTTTCAGTTTAAAGCCACCCCACCTTGTCCTGTCACTACCTGCCCTTGTAAAAAGTCTCTCTCCAGCTCTCTTGTAGGTCTCATTCAGGTACTGGGAGGTGCTATAAGGTCCCACTGGAGCCTTCTCTATAATGAACAACTCCAACTCCCTCAGCCTGTCTCCATAGGAGAAGTGCTCCAGGCTTTTAATCATCTTTGTAGCCCAAAGGTTATTTTATAACTTGCTTCTGATGCCTTCCTTCATTCCTGAGAACCATGAAAGCAGCTAGTGGCTAAATCTAGTAAATTATTTGTTAGTGTCACTATGCTCCCAGCCACCTTCTTGCTAGGGCAAGTCAGGAGCAACTTTAGGCAACTTCAGGACATGTGTGCACTTTTTGCAGTGAATTAAGCCTGTTAGCCCTAGGAGTCTGATCCAAGTTTGTGAGCATCACCCATTTTTTTGTCATCTCAGGCAAATTCATTTCCTCCTTTGCCTTGGGAAAACGTGCTGTTTCTATTTGGTCAGAAAATTTGTGCATCCATTTTCTATGCTGTCCCTCAGAATTAAAAGAGCAAAAGCTGAGGTGCTTGATTGTATAGAACCTAAAATAAGATAACTCTAACAATCCCACACATGACTGAGGACTGTCTTAGTGCAAGTATTATATAAATTAATAATGTCTTCAGTCCTAACTCTGTCATGCACAACAGCCAGTACACTGAGCTCATTTACTAGCACCGAAAAAACCAACGAGTCTTAATTGTAGCATTTTTTGATGGTAAATAGCAAGTCACACTGATGATAAAGAGATGGAGACAGCAGAGAATGTTAAGAGAACTCACAAAAATTACTAAAATTCACATTACAGATTTCCTTATTTTTGATCTAGTAACTCAACTAGTTTTTTTCATCAGTTCACTGAAGGAGTCAGACTGGATGATCCTTCTGCATTCCTTTCCAACTGAGATGATTCTGTGACCTGTACCGTGGCACCAACCCTGATGTTCCCCCCATCAATCCCCTGCATGGCTGCTGTGTTTGGGACCGCAGCGGCCAGAGACAGCAGCTCTGCCTGTGACTCACCAGGCTCACACCCTGCCTGTCCCGTGGGCCCTAACTGAGCCCTCCCCACTGCACAGCATGGCCGCAGCTCCCCCAAGGCCAGGGCACCTCGCTGCCCCTTCGATGTCCCCATCCTCGAGCCAGGGCCTCAGTGGTTCTGGAAGGGAAGGCAGTAGCACGCCCAAGCCTCCCTCCTGGTGGCCCAGTGCTGTTTCCCTTGCATTGGCAGGCAGTGTTCAGGAGTTTTTGCAGTGCTCAGGAGTGAGGGCAAAAACAAGCCCTGTGGCAGAGGTGAGTAATGAAGCCTCCACCCTGGGCACACCTGTGCTGGCTCTGCCCATTCCATTGTCCCCTGTGGCTGCCCTAGCTCAGCCTCCAGGAGCCTGGGAAGGAACAGCCACAGCTCATCCTCTCCAATCTGCTGGCAAGACAAGTCAAGGCAAGGCAAGGCAAGGTGTTTTTTCCCCTGTTCCTGCTGACTGACAGAGTTTTGCTGAAATGATATCCTGTTGGGATACAGGCAGAGGGGAGGCAGGAGCATAAGGCACATATGGACTATAGAACACAGAACTTCTTTATTGTGGGTAACCCCAGGAGAGACCCTAAGCTTCAGCACTGTCTCTGAGTGTCACAGGACATTCACCATTAACTACTCAAGAGCCTTTCAACAGAGAGGGGGTGAGAAACAGAAGATAGGAAGGAAGGCAAGGGCATAATGACAAGGTGAAGAACAAAGCGAATCACTGACAATTTTGCTCTTTCTTCTCATTTTTCTTTGCCACCAGATTTTTTGTGTAAGCTGAGAGATCATGCAAGTAAGGAAGGAGAAACAGCCTGGCTGTGATTTCCCAGCCTACAGTATTTTAGGGAGGATGAGAGCTGTATTGAAGCCGAGTGCAGGAGAGGAGGATGCACAGATGTTAATCCTAGCTAGTGAAATCTAACTGAGGACCGACAGGGCTGTGGGAGTTCAGATTATGTACAAGTGTGTGTGTATGTGGAAAGGGGGAATGTAATGTTGGGAAGAATTATCTGCACATAATGTCTTCTCAAAGAAACAGTAGCTTGTCCCTTCGCTGTATCAGAACTTCTGTTACCTCTCAGCTCCTGCGTATCCTTTAATTTACATAGGAATCGAATTCACTTCTAGCATTGCTGCTTCTTACATACTGAAAGACTGAATTTTGTCTTTTGGTGCAACTCAAAGTTCAGTCCAATCTGTCACATATCAGAAAGGGAGATATGTCAGGAACTTACAAGGGACTTGTATAAGGATTTTTGAAAATCATTTTCTTATAACCCTTGGAAACTTGATGCAATGGACTTTCTTTCCTCGCTTGCAGTGCTTGGTACCTGTCCCTTTGTTTTCACTCATGACCCTATGTTTTTGCCAAAAAATTACTTTAAGAAGAAGGGAGAGAAAAGAAGTGTCAGAGTTTTCTCTAGTGAATTCCTGTGACTGTCCTTCAGGTAAGGAGACTGCAAAGTAGAAGGTTGTGTTCCTTACCTGCTAACATTTTGAAGACAAGAGAGAAGGTTTTAATCTCTTTTTTCACATTGATTTGGGAAGTTGCTAATGAGTTAGGAAACAGTTCAGTCACACAGCATGTCACACACACTGAGTAAGCATTTGACTTCATCTTGGTGGGGTTTTTTTTTGTTTGGTTTGGTTTGGTTTGGTTTGGTTTGGTTTGGTTTGGTTTGGTTTGGTTTGGTTTGGTTTGGTTTGGTTTTGCCTGCACAGCTGTTTTCTTTCAATGCCTAGGGAAAAAATTCAGTTTCAGTAGGTTCTGGACCCAGTCCTATCATATCAAGCACTTGCTAATAATACAATGTGTATTTATCTTTTCAGATGCTGACACTATATACTACACAGATTTTGAAAAGAGATGGCCTCCTTCAGCTTGTGATAAATCCTGTTTGGAAACAATGCATAGATAGCTACAAAGGGAAGCTTGAAGAATGGGAAAAGGCAAGCACCCCTCCAGAGCCTGTACAGCCCAAGAGAGGAAGCTGGGACCACTTGCAGCACCAGAACAAAGAAGACCATGCAGATATGATTGTGGGCCTGCAAGGGCTCAGCTGAAGTATGCACAGGTCTCAGAAAAATATGCTTGAGGAGTTACACCCTGCCAGCGTGCTGCAGAGCTCAGTACAGACGCTGGAATGCATCAGCTATGTCAGATGTGAGCTCTGTGGATGCCAGGTGCCCTGCACAGCTCATCAGTGTGTCAGCACATCCTCCTGTGCCTCTGCTGTCAGGATTTTTCCACCACCCTGAGCACCTGAAATCCATATTTCAACTACAACATGACAGCGTCTCTGTTCTTGTAATTTGCGGCTCTTGCCAGCACGTGGCACAAGAGACTGAAATGGATTGCCTTCCTAAAAAGTCTGTGCAGCTTCTGCCAAGTTCATGCCTCAACACCATCAGGATTGTATTCTATAAAAGGTTCTCCAGCTTTCTTATGGCACAGTAGTGATGTTTCTTTACACACACACACAGAATGATTGCATATGGATTTGACTGTGTCTGGGTAATAGGTGCAAGGAAAAGCGTACTGAAATGCCACTTTTGCAAGCAAGAGAGTGATAGAGGAACTCGTGCTCCTGTCAAAAACAGTAATTATCAAAAATCAGAATCTCATGCACAGAAATAGCAGCTTTCCTGTGGTTAAACAGGAACAGTTGGTGCCCTATTGAATAAGGACTCATAAATGCATAAATACATCAATACAGTCGGGCATGCAACTGTGAGAGAATGAAGGAGATTGCTGGCTGGAAATATTTTGGATGCATGTGTGTGAAGGGAAGGGGCAAGTTGGGCCTTGCTCTGGTGAGGCAATGCCCTGCCCCACACACCCCATGACCTTGGGCCTTATCCCAGCCTGGCAGTGGCCACCAATCCCTGGCGCACTGAAGGCTCCACACCTGCCTCTGGAGCCCCTATCCAGGCCTAGAGTGGCCAAGACAAGGGAAAAGGATGAAAGAAAGCAAAATGAGAGCTTGAACAGGAAAAAGAGGCAACAAGGAAGATGTAAGAGTGTTCTGATACGGACAAAGTTTTGGAGGTAGATTTGCTGGTTAGTTGGTAACGCAGCCCACGCCAAGAACTTGCGACAGAGAGGGAGGAAGAGAAGTCGTGCAAAGCCAAGAAGCTGAGATGCTGTCTAATGAAGAAGGCAAACCAAGGAAATTGCACACTTTCTAATATTTCATCCGGTAGTATCCCTCCATGATGCTACTATTTTTTGGTTGTATTTTAATATTTGTGTTATATACATTCTGTCGTATATTTTCACTTCATTGTTTATTTGCTAAATATATTAGCTATTATATGAAATGTGTAAATATCAAAATGAAGTTTACAAAATGCTATTTGTGAACATTTACACAAAGCTTTTTATACAAAAATTTTCCAGCTATTAATGGTTTTTTGCTGTTATATGAAATCTTTCATATGTTATATGAAAGTATATAAAATATGTTTCAATTTTAGTAAAAATCTAATAAATAATTTACTAATTTCTAAATTAAAATATATTCTGAAATTATAGAAAAATATATTTTTTCTCTTTAATTAGGTAGAGGTTCTGTACTTTTAGAATAGTCACCTCCTTAGTATTTACCTGGTATCAAAGGGTTAAGATTACAATGCTCACAATTAAGAACTGTTGTGAAAGACATGTTCAACAGAACAATAATCTAAATAAATATTACTCAAATAGCCTTTCACATGTATCAGACTGCAGCAACAAAGGGGAAAGGAAGATATGTACTTTAATTTGAAAGTGGTAAGTGCAGATTTTTAAACAATTTTTATTTTTATGCACTTCTATAACTACATGCCACCTACAGAAGTGTTTGTCTTCATGTTTAATACCAATACTGTCACAAACAAGCTTTTCAGTAATCGCATCATTCGGTATTGAATATTTTGATAGAAATATGCAAATTTGTTCTGCTATAAGTGTTTATATCAGTATTTTTTTTTTCACTACAAGAATAAGCTATACTGATATGTAGTATCTTCTCCTAATGACTTTATCTATGATAATGGGTTTGTACAACTTTATCAGTACCTAAGTCTGTGCCATAAAATGAACTAACCAGTGACACATTTGTCATAAATCATAATTAAATTTGAAGCAATGATAAACTTGTAGTGAGATAAATTCACGTCTAATTAGAAGAACAGATAATTACATGTTATCTGGTACACTTTGGGGATTTTTTTATGTGCTTTGCATAAGATTCCTTTCAGTTTTTGCAAGGCACATCATAAAATACAATCTGAATTAAAAGCATAATTTTGAAGACATTAATACTGCTGACACTGGCTGTAGGGTTTGCCTGGTCTTGCATTAACACTTCACATTTCCATATAACCCCAGTTTTTAAAACAGTTTGGACTGATCACTAAAGGGGTTTTTTTGGTTATGGTTTTTTTTGGGGTTGTTTTATTTTTTTCTGGTTTTTGTTTTTTTTGTTTCTTTTTTTGCTTGGGTTTGTGTGTGTGTATATGTTGAAGATTTAATTCCTTTAAAAAAATTTTTTTTTAAACATTCTTTTTTCATGTATTTCTTTATACATTCCTTTTATTACAGAGACACCTGGTGGTCTTTGGGTGGTATTTACAAAAATAGTGTTTTCCTTTTTTATTGCTGGATTTGCTTTTAAGTTTGCTTTATCATTTATAATATATCACTTATTTAGATTCCCCTACATTATGGGACCATGTAATTTGAAAATCAGACCGAGAGCACTTACACATTATCCAGCATGCAATAGATATTTATTCTTATGGCTAATCATGGGTTTTTCTCTTGAATCTTTCCTATCAGGGCTATAAGGGAAATTTGAGCATATTGTTTGCCAATATTTCTTCCAAAATTTTTTTTTTAGAATAATAGGTGCTTGGTTTTCATGCTTTGAGCATTCAGTTTGTGTTTTGTTTCTGATTTGTCTGTTCTGAGAGATTGAAATGATGACCAAAACTTTATGTCAGAATGAGTCTAATGTCCCAATCAGCGTGTTAGTACATTAAGGAAAAGCTTTCTACACTAGAAACACTGGCAAGAACAGGATTATTCTGCTGTAGAAAAGTTGTAATAATACTTCTTGCATACAGCATTTTCTAAGTAGTAGGCAATTACAGGTAATTACCCAGTACAATAGGTAATTACGCAGGATGCTGATGTTAGATCTCTTCTCACCCCACTCCCAGACTGTCAGGCAGACAGTGTTGATCAGGTCCTGGGGCAACGCCTCTGGTGTTAGAGTAGCTTTTCCCACTTTCCATGACTGTAGCTGCCCTGTCACAGCAGTCCTGACAGCCACCCCCAGCAGGGCCCTGCTTGCACAGCTCCAGCAGATTCATGACCTCCTTGTAATGCAGCTGGGCACAGCCACAAGAAGCTGCACTTAGGTGGACATGTGCTGTGGTCCAGCCATGGCATTCCTAACCAGCAGCTAGGTTTAGATTTTAGGTTAAAATAACCCCTTCCATTCACTCTTTTCTCATAGGCATGTTCTGCAAAGTTTCAAATGCTAGGTGTCCATATTTTAGGCATTGTGGTGTTCATGGGAGTCAAACTGATTTTTAGCTGCTAAAACAAATAACTATTAATTTCAAGGAATACAAATAATATAGGAACATTCTTATCCAAATGTAGAATGTGCTTTTATAGCTTTTACCTTAGTGAAACAAAATTGCTGTTGTAGTTTTGTTGGTAATTATCCTTGTGGGATATTATTTTTGGCTTTCCACAGTTATCAGGCCTGTGCCCATGATGTCATTTAATTAATGCAGTTTTTCTTTTTTTTTTTTTAAGAAAAGTTTACAGACACTTTGAAGTCATTTTTTGCAATGCTTACATTTACACTTCAGTTGAGAAGTGGTTTTCACATCTGAATTTCTGTTATGCTTACTGCAGTGTTTTTCAGTATGTTGCCACACTGTTTTGTTATAATTTGAAACTCTGACAGAATAATTAATGCAAAAGAAATGTATGAAACTCTAGGGAGCTGTCCTCTGCAAGATTTGTATTTAGCAGTACTATAATTTTCACCCTTCTGCTACCTGCCAGAATGCTTTCCTATCACTGTGAGAACCAGAACATATTCATTGTAATTTTGGGAGACACAGAGATTATATAAAGATTTATTCAACAGTGTTTTCTTCCTAACTTGGCCACATTTTTAATAGCAAAAAATATTCAGCGTATAGGAGGCAAGAACAAGAAAGCAAAAGAAAATATGCTTTATGTTAGTAAACATAGCTGCTGGTGTAATCTAAGTCAAAGCATGTTAGTAATAGTGTGATCAGATAAAATTAGAAGTATCCTTGGTGTGCAGAAGATGTTTCCTGGCAAACAAAAACCTTGCAACTTGAGTACACAGACAAAAACTTTAAATTGCACATGGGACAAAGTAATTAGTGAGTTCCTGAGGACCTGAGTGATTTAAACAAAGATTACTTCTACATCTTGATGATTTTTAGACCTGGCCTAGAAAACTGAATGCATGTATTTGGAAGTATTGCTTTTTTTGACAGATAAAGATGATTGCAGACAAAGAAATAAGCCTTTTGGAATTCATGTCAAATTGTTTGTCAAGTTCTTCTTTCTTGATGGAACTGTACAGAATCCAGGGCCTGAGCAAGCTTCTGTTATTGTCACTCACTTAATAAGGGAATGTCTCCCCATACTAAGAAATTAATAACTTACATGCTTCATACACTCTGAACCCACACTGAATGTAAAGTTAAATTAGAATACACTTTCTCATTAGGTTTTTTCAGTTTTAAAAAATGTTTAATTGTTTCTTAGCACTGGAAGAGTTATCTTTCCCCTTTCAGACTTTCCAATTATATCTGTCTTTGACTTTATAGTGTTCCTAGAGCAAAGGTTCCCTGCTGATAACAATGTCACACAGTTTTTCTTGGATATCCTGATGACTGTCTGGTTGGGTGATGTCATGTAAATGATGGCACTTGTGTGTCAGAAAGTTGGAAATCTGAAAGTGGAGCAGGAGCCACCCTCTGAGTGCCGTAAGTAACCAGATTCCAGCCTCTGTCTTCATGGGAGGCTCCATTTTCAGGCCTGATAAGCACACAGTCTACCTGCATCCCCTTTGCTACTGTTAGGTAGCTGGAGGTGGAGATGATCCAGGTGTTATGGGATGTTATAAATGACCATCATGTCCATCAGCTCCTGGCACAGGGGCTCCTCCTGCCTGGCTACCGAGGAGAATCCCAGTGTGCCAAGACAGACAAGATTCTCTGTCCCAGGCTGGTCCTTGGCACTGCCTCCATTGACCCTTTCAGTAGCCAGGTTTGTGTCTCTGTGGGCTCTTGTTTTTGGTTTCCCCTTTTACTCATTATTGAGTAAAGAATCACCAATGTATTGAAAAGGTTTTTGATCAGATGATGATCTTAGTGAAAAGACACTCTCTCTATTCACATGGCCTTACACCAAACTATTTCTCCTTATCTCCGATGCTGCACAGTCTGGCGACCTCCTCCTGCAGACACTTTGCTTGGTCACAAGAGCAGGCAGGCAAGGAGCCCAGCTCACCTTGTCCCAGTCTCAGCCAGAAGCCCCAGGCATCTCTGGAGCCAAATCCCTGCAGAGCTGGAGCTCATTCTGGGTCAAGGCCTCTGCTGTGCAGGATCAGTTCCTGCAGTGGAGTTTGAGAACTATGCCCTGTGGGATGTCACCACCACTGCTGAACACAGGAAGGCTCTTCTCAGGGGAGCATCTGTCCCCTCCTTTCAGTGCACCTTTCTGTGCCAACTGGTGCAGTTGTCCCCAGGCAGTGTCCTGTGTCTGATGGTGCTGCACACCAGTCACAGCAGAGCAGATGTGTCACAGCTGCTCATGAGGCCAAGAAGCAAATACACTGCTTATGGTGCACTGCAGGATACATAAGAACTCCAGTCATGGCCTAGGGACAAATGAGTTTGGAGGAGAGGGACTAGTGCCTTTCAAGGGACTGAGATGGCCATCAAAGGCTTCTGGGAGAAACCATGTTCTAGTCAGCTCACATATGGTAATGCAGTCAGAAAGAGGAACTCTTGAGGTATAGATTTTACAGAACAGGAATTCTCTCTGGACAAATGGTCTCAACATGCTGAAGACCATATTTCTTTGTTTTAGGACTTCCATATAAGATTTTCATTAATCAAAACAGAGCTGCTCTCTGATGATAAAGTTTATGTGTTTACCCAATTCTGTAGTTGCAGGGAATATTTCAGATTTTCAAGTCTCTTGCTTTCATCCCTGTTCCCATAAAGGTAGTATATGGTATGTAGATCCCATAAAGAAAAACTCACAGAAAATCTTAAAAACATTTTTCTGATTTGGAGATGGGAAGTCTGAGGCATGTAAGAAAAACAATCACTATGTCTATGCACTACAGCTTTGAGATAACCCAGAGCCCTGGAAGAAAACCATGTCAAAAGCCAGAACCAGCACCTGGGGTGCAAAATCACTAAGTGTAAGAAGTAACCATTTGTCTCTATCTTTGGGAAATACACTGAATTGGTAGTAGGAGCCCGGGGTATCTTATAGGGAAGACACAATCTTTCTACAAAATCTACAAAAAATAAACCAAATCTACAAAAATTATACCAAAGGCTTTTTCTTCTGTGATGACTACACTGCCTTGAAAACAGTCACAGCATAAGTTTAGAGCTCACCTATATTCTACCTCAAAATTAGTGACAAACACGTTTGAAGTATGAAAACTATATTTTCTAGTTTGAAATGCTGCATTTTGCTATATATGACTTCATTCTTATTGCACTGATGCTGGGACATGGACATTTCGCTTGTGGAGAGTCCAGCTAATAATAATAATATTGTTATTTTATATAATTTTGAGTTGAAAAATATATTTGCTTATGCCTGCTCAATCAAGAAGACAGCTTTTGTTCCTATGAAGCTAGTAGATGCTTGTTATTTATTTCATAAATATTGCATTAATTAAGGGTGAATAATGAGATATCTTAATAGATTTCCATATTAATCAATTTGCTTAAAATATATCTTTAACAGTTTTGAAGTATTTTATGTGCTCAGTTTAATTTTATAATTAGTCCAAAAGTAAGCAAATCTACATAAATGTCTGAGCTGCTGACATAAAATGTAATAAACAAGCACTTGTATTAGAACCTGGGTTTTCATTTTATTTGATCCTACCAGGCAAAGGAGTCAGTTACTATTCAAAATTAACTGTATGCTCAGAATGTAAACTAGAGTGCATGGATACAATTTTCCAGTTATGTAAAGGATAAATGGACTGAAGGAAACAACTGTAAGTAAAAGCAAAGGAACAAAGGGTCAATTTTCTTTTATTTAAATAATTTGCTATTTGTTGTTATCCTGATATTGTGAAAAATGTTATTTTTTCCCTCACATATGCAGAAAATATTGTTGATGAGACACTATGCAACACCTGCAGGAAGAATTAGGACAAAATGTAATTACAGCTATTCTGTAGCTTCCTTAGTCTTTTTTTGGCAACTCCACAGTTAAAATTTTCTGTGGTTAAAATGGAAAATGATTTTGCAGTTTCAGGGTAAGGTGCCTCATCAGATTAAATGTGAGTAAAAATAACTTCATAATACTGACCACTGTAATTTTAGCTCCTATAGATCTCATCAACCACACAAGAATAAACCCACTTAGTTCATGCATGTTTATGTGTCACTATGCATATGATGACTACCACCCCTCTTGAACTGAATAGGTTAATTTGTGACTCTTGGTCTGCACCAAATACCTGTGTGGTTTCTTTCTCCTTCTGATGGAAACGGTTAATATGCATACTGTAGCATGGGCTGTAATATGCTTGCGTGGTAAAGAAAAGAAAGAAAAGAAAAATAATTTTTTGTTTTAATAAAAACAATATTGTATTGTTTTAGATGGACATCCAAACACATTTTTATTTCTTTGCAATGGTTCTGACATTTTTGCTTCTTTAAGGGCCCTTCAACAAAGAGGGTGATTAATTCCCAGGGTTCTTTTTGTCTTTGGTGAAATAGTTTCTAAATTGTGGATAATGGCAAACATCTGCAGAGCTCTATTTGTAGAGCCAACAGGATACAAGTAGATTGTGGGGTGCTAATGTAATAACTGTGATAAAAAACAGACACTGTATTAAAGAAAACCAGCCTCTTGGGCTGGTAACTATTATGATTTTCTGTATTATATCTCTCTGTATACTTTCCTCTTGAGAAGGGTTGTCCTCTTTTAAAAGAGAGTCACTGCATTATGTTATAAAGAGCTTAAACCATGTCCTATTCACCATCTTACCTGCAGGACATCCTTCCCTGGTTGCAGATGGGCTGGAGAGCTGAACAATGTGCTGCCAGGGCATCCAGCAACAGCCCAAGCCTCTGAGACTGTGAAACACCAAGGGAGAGACCCTCATGCCACTGTGAGGGCTGGTAGGGCAGGGGGAGCTCCTTGAAGGGGTCTGTCAGGGCAGGGCATGTCAACCAACAGAATCCCTTCTCTGTATTTGAAACATCCAACAAAACATAAGTGTCATGGATTTTCTGTCACTAAAGATCCAGTGCTGCACTGTGATGGCCTTTGCTCTGTCCTAGCTTTGTCATCTTCTGTTGGCCTGAGGTTGGAGGCTTAGAATTAGGGTTTATGTTTTCCCATGGTTCCAAAAGTAAGATTTGCTTTTCTTTGATGTAATCTGAAGGTATTAACATGTAATCTATCCCTTTGGGGGATTGAGGCACAATTAAACATGCAAAAATTCAGCATTTACTAGACGAGTTTCAACAGCAATCTAGAGAGATTTTTAGGTTTCCAACCTCATGAGTTGACAAAAAACAATGACAGAAGAATTTTCTAAATGCTGTCTCAAATTACCAGCATTTCAAAAGTAACATACTCATCAGAAAAACACCTGCACAAGATACAGAATTAGACCATAGACACGAATATTACTGGTTTACATATCTGGTAGTGCACAAAAATGACACACAGCTGGACACTAGGCTAAGGCCCCTAAGAAAAGCTTTCTCAGCCTATTTTTTTACAGCCTGTGTAGAAAACAGCCCTGTTGCCAGATGTTTTGTTGAGGTTAGATCTGTGATATCCCCTCCAGAATGATGGCCAGCATCTTTGTAATGAGCAGCGTAGCTTATGCCTTAGCTTTCCAGCGTCCCACTGATTTTCACAGAACTCCATGTCCTCCTTCCAGGCTTTGAAGCTGCAAAAGAAAGTAATGGTTTGTTGGCTGGTGAACGAGTCTGTCAACATCTTGGGACTGTAAATTACATCATGCTTTCTATGGTTTGCTTGGATTGGCAGAAACTAGTTGTACACATGTCAGCATCCTGTGATTATTAGCAGCAGCAGAAACTGGAAGAGCTAACATAACATGGGAGTAAAGGAGATAGCTGCTAAAAATATTTTTGAGGGTTGCTGTTATCCTGTTCTAATTTTTCTGTTCATGTGAGAAATTATTCTGCTTATATTGACCTGAAAACATTATGTTCTGGCAGGCAATCATGCAGTCTTGATTGAATTTCAAGAATAAAAAGACCCTCCCAGCATTTTTACTATAGTCTTTCAAATTTATTTGCTTGTTTTGGCACTCTCTTTTCTCCTATATCTGAGATTTGGGTTTCTCCACATTTTTAAAAGATTCTAATCTGACAGCGTCCAGGAATCTGAATTCCATATCATCTGTCATTTACTTCATGTGTGACATAGATTATATGCATTTACTTCATTTGGAAAGCTACAAAAATATTAAAATATTATTTTTAAAATATTATCATAAGGTTGTTATGGGGTCTAATATTTATGAAGGCTGTTCTAATCCCTTCCACTGAGAAATCTCACAAGAGAAAATTTATGCTATTCAGAACATTAGCTCTGAAGAATATGAACATATATGGCAAACATCTAATTAAAAATGGCACTATGAGAAGATTTACATTGGCTTTGAGTTAAATAAAGCAGTATTATATATGATCTATAGATACTTTGTGCATTAGACAAATATCAATCTGGAAAACAGTATTAAGGAGTTTAAGTGTTTACATAGTTAAAGGGGAATGTGGAAAAATTGATGCATTACATCAAAAAAAAGATTTTTGTCATTTCTTTCATTCTTTTATCCCAGATATTATATTTTCCCCAATACCACTGTTTATAAAGTACAGTTTGACTTTGGGGTTTTTTTGTATTTGTAATAACATCTGTCTTTGTAAATATAGTTTTATCATTAAAACTCATAATATAATATGAATGAATTTGAAATATTCATGAACATCAAGGAAAATGTGAGAGATGGGTGCCCCACAGAAAATCTGGAGTAGGATTTAAAGGATAGACTTTAATAACCTGCTATGCCAGAAACTTTCCGTGTGAGAAGTCACAGTCATTGTGTCTTATGGTCTTAGTTTCAAGAGAGGGAAACAGTGCACTAACATTAATTTGCAAGAATTTAGATACTCTGAGAATCTTGTTTCTACCTACCTGCTGGAATTTCTTAACAGGATTGCATCAGAATGGTATGAATCACTTCATGCTGATTGAGGTATACTTTTATTAGCTGCTTACATGGAGAACACAGGTGCCAGTAACTGAAAATTAGTGTGGATTCTTCCGTAGTGTTGTTAGGTGGCTTTTAAAAACTTCATTGTTCTCTGGATAGCATGCCTTAGTTGTCTTTATTTTGATAGAACACCCACACCAAATCCAAGTAAATCAAAATGTGTTTCAGCAAAATTTTTTTTCACTGAGAACACATGCCAGCAACAGAATTATTGATGCAAAAGTTTTGTCTTCAATTAATATGTCATGGGTGCAAGGGAAATAAATTCTAAAAATTATATTACCTTGAATAGTTATAAAATATCTTAACTTTTTCAGTCACAACTTAGTATTTTGAGATGGCTACAAAAAGACATTAAGTGCTCTCATTTTATCCTTTCTATATTACTGCTCTATATTTTTACATTTGATTGTTAGAAATTTCCAGGATTGTTAGAAATTTCCAGAATTTCTAATATTTCTAATGTCCAATTGCTTTTTAGTTTAATTTCTCACAGGACAGGAAAAAGTTTTGCTAGCTGAACAATAGGCACAGCATTTTTTCTTTGATACTGTAAAACTCACTTTCATCACTGCAGTTGGGCAGTTTTCCCTCTGAGACTCCAGCAAGACACAGCTGAGGGGTGTGAAGGGATTTTTTGTTGGAGAATACAGGTGACAGCAGGCTAGAAGTAGTAAGCTATTAGGTTAGGTGTTTGCAACTCCTCTGCTAACAGCTGAGTCCTCTTGGACCAGATAAACTGTTTTTTGGGGAAGGGCCAAGATTCTTCAAATGGGCTGACCTGTCCTGCTGCTGCTTCTGTTGCTGCTGCTGGGTTATTGTCTTCCAGTTCCCTGGAGCTGGCAGGAAGGGAAGGTTTTACTTCCCTTTTTTTTTTACTTCTTTACTTTACAGTTTTACTCAGTCCTTTAGAGTCCTGGAGCTGTTAGCTGTTGCTGGTCCAAGAGTTGCACTTCCATCTGTTTTTACTTTCCATATCTTGCTTGTTTTAGCTCGCCTGCTTTCTCACACCTCAACAAGAATTTTCTCAGTGAACCAGAGCCAAGGTCAGGCAGAAGGGCTGTACAAACCAGGGACAGCTGAACTCTGCAGCAGAGTCACACAGCTACTAATAAGAAAAGTTACTGTGAGAAAAGTACTGGTATAGAAGCCAAGAAAGCAGTGAAACAAAAAAATCAAAGTCGGGGGGGGGGGGGGGGGGGAAGGGCAAAAGAACAGAGTATAAATTTTTAAGGCACTGGATTCATCATAAGTGTATAATCTATTCAAAGTCTAGCTTGGAATTTCATGTCCCTGAATGCAGATATGAAGTCACAACCAAGTATCAAGGTGTGATAAATGAAAGGTAATTGTCAAAAGGTAGCAAAGACCAAGAATATATTTTTAAATTCCTGCATACAAGTAAGTTGATTTCCATAATACAGTTTTGGTTTATATTAATTTGCTTTAAGATATCCAATATTAACTGAATTGGAAAAAAATAAAATATTGTCCCAGTCTCATGACAGGTTCAGGCTGGGTGTAATTCTGCAAACAACTTTGTTAATCTTCACACTTCAATGTCTGCTCATAGTGTTTATTTCTGGAAATGAACTAGGCAATATGTCTGGCTTATTTATTATATTGTATTTGATTTTTAAGCTTATTTTGACAGCACAAATGTTTTATATGACCGTACAGTAACAGTGCGTTTCGATACCTTTGTCTGACTCACAGTGTACAACATGTACCACCAAAAAGAAAAACATAGTTTGTGACTAATTAAGTCTGGTAAACATAATTATGGATAAATAATTTATCAAGTTACTTAACTCTTTATCAAAATTTCCTTGATATCCTCCATTTAAACCAGGTTATTCTTAAGCCAAAGTGCCTGTACCATTGTTTCAGCTTCACTGGTCAGCTCCAATCAGGACTCTCTTAACTTAACCATTAAAATTGTTGATATAACTGATATAGGAGCTGATTGAATCTTTTCTCATGTGGGAGCCACATACAGTCAGTTTGAAACACAATTTGTTTTTAACTACATGGAAACACCCATGAACTTCTCTCCCAAAATGTAGCTATATAATTGAGCAACAAACATCTGAAAACACAAGTATGTTCAAGTCCAGCCTTCAAAAGGTGACAGATGTTTTTCACATGCCTAGAAACGTAGGCACATGTCCTGATTTGTCACAGAACATTTTTTTCTGCTGAGTCAGCTTACTGAGAAATAAAAATATTTCCATTTACAGCATTTTCTCTTAGTATTTTGCCATGGTGACAAAAGCTATCATTTTAGTGTAACTATAAGCAAGTCTTCTTTGTCAGAATCAGAAACTGTGATTTCATATCTTATTGGATTAAAAAAAAGTATTTCAGCAGCACAGTTATTGTTCAGAAGCAAGTATTTAATAGAGAATGTTTGATCACATCAGAATAAAATAAAAAGATAAATGGATAGGAAGATAGTTATTTAAAATAGTCAATAAATAACAAATTATTTTATATTTATATAAATACATTTTTATATTATTGGAAAAAATAGTAATCTTACGGGGCAAGTTTTTGAAGATATGTTGCCTCTCCTAAAGATCTTCTTTTATGTATTTAAATGATAATACATTTAACAAGGCTTTGATGAGCACTTGAACAGGACATCTAACCAGAATATGTATTAGAAATGCAAAATTGTTCAGTGTCTTCAAACATTATAAAAACTATACTTAGGTAAAGTAGGAGCAGGCTACCATCACTTTTTTCCTAGTTGCTGTTCCTGGCACCGGTTGATAGAAATTCCTTTGTAGCATAAAACATTAGCATGATCATAATACTTTCTGCTTTTTAGCCTCAGCTAGGAGTTAAAAGGTTTCTCTCTGATTCAGTTTAGTCTAGTCTTCCTCTGGCACAAAAAATATTTTATTTTAGTCAAACATAACTGCCTAAATGGTACATGCTAGTGAACTACACTAGTACAAATTACCTGTGTGCTCAGCTCTTTATAAAAAAACATGGAACAAACTCTAAGAGAGGAATTTTTTTTAGGTATCTCCTTGGTTTCATCTGAACATTGCACAAGTCAGAGAGAACAAAGGGGATGTTTCAAGTGACTGGAAAAGGATTGGAATAAAACAAATTTCCATCCTTGTGGAGAAATCTAGAGCTCTAGTGCAAGGCACTCAAGCCAGGCACCTTTGGCATTTTTTCTCTGACAGAAAGGACCTTCAGTTGGCTGAGTGTCCTCGCAGCTGCCCAGAGAGACCCGCAGCAGGAAATGCAGTAAAAGCTAATGCTAACACAGGTGTTCTCACTCAACATGACAATCAGACCTCCACAGCACAATAATCTGCTGAAAGCAGTTTTTCCCAGTTTCTCTATCCTGCTTCCTAATTAAACTTGTCACATATCACTTAGAATTTCAAGCTGTGGAAGATAATCTTTCAGATCAGATAAAATTAGAATTTATAAAGTTGGAAAACATCTCTAAGATCATTGAATCCAACCTGACACGACTGTGTTCACCTCTAAACCATATCTCCAGGTGCAGCATAGAATGACAGAATATCCTGAGCTGGAAGGAACCCACAAGGATTATTGATACATTGACATATCTGTACACCCTTGGAACACATCCAGGGGTGGTGATTGCACCACTTTCTTGGCAGCCTGTCCCAGTGCCTGACCACCCTTTCGGGGAAGAAATTTTTTCTTAATACCCAGTCTAAACTTCCCCTGGTGCAACCTGATGTCATTTCCTCAGGTTCTGTCTCTTGTTTATTGGGAGAAGCAGCAAACCCCCACCTCCTTTAAGGCAGTTGCAGAGAGGAATAAGGTCTCCCCTGAGCCTCCTTTTCTACAGCAAACCACATCAGCTCCCTCAGCCACACCTCATAGGACTTATTTACCCTTCACGAACTTCATTGCCCTTCCTTGCTTTAATTATATATGATGTTGAAATGGGAAAAAATCTATAATTAAAAGACAATATTAATTAGTAACAATTTAATTTAGAATTTATTATTTTTTAGCCAGATCTCAGTTTACATAAAAAACAGTTTAAAGCCAAAAGCATTTAAGGGATTTTAAATGACCTAAGGTCCTGTGTCTCCTCTTGGGATCTAGTACTTGCTAAAGCCAATAAGGAAGAAAAAAAAACACATCAAAGATGAGGTGATTTTGTTATTTCCTGAGTGCTTTCTTGACTATGAAAGCCTATTAGTTTCAGGTTTATTAATATTTTTTATTCATTTTTGTTATCTCTTCCTTAAAATCCTATAAATTCTCCTTTTATTTATACACACAACTTTCAGGAATGGTAATTAGCAGGCAGCAGGTTTCATTTCATTTTTCAGTGAATATCACCTTGCTGGCTAATTTATATTTTCATATAAATTAAAATACTTTGTAGCTGGACTATAACATTAATTTTAACAATAATACACCCAAAGTCATATACATGAGTGTGAAGGTTTTATTCCTACAGTGAAGAGATAATTTTGTCTCAAAATACATAGTAGAACACTGCATTTAATTGTGAATAAAGACCAAATCAAAACCACACATAAGTTAACAAGTTTAACTTCTTCAGGCTGACCTCAGTGGTTCAAACCAGCCACAGATTCAAAAATGAAAAAAAAGTAAACATAGAAAACATATGCACGTAAAAAAAAGGAAAAAAAATGCTTTATTTCCTAAATCTGGTCTTTTAGTCACGGGACTGTTGACAGCTGTATCACTCACAATCAGAGTTGCCAACAGATATACTTAGCCAAAGGAAAACTTTTACCATTTACATTCTTTATTGACAGAGGAATAACAGCAAATACCGACAAATTTAACAGAAAGCAGCATTGGGTTTTTCCTTAAGAAAAATGTTATAATATCTGGTGTTCTGAAAGCAGAATAATAATTGCTTTTCTAAACACCATATACATTAGAAAAAGTTATCACTTAGAAAATTTCTTGTTTTGCTTATTTGAAAAGTCAAAAGACTATTTCCATCTCATTTGGTCTTGCTATTCCTTCTCAATGCTGTCTACGCTTCCATTTGTCTGCTTTAGCAAAAAAAAAAAAAAAAAAAATAAGATCAATCATCACTAAATCTTTTCATTGTAGTAAACTAAATTGTTACAATATGTTGTCATCTTATTGCAAAAGTTCCATACCTTGGTGATTTCTCATGGGCAGCTCCTCACAGCACAAACTCCTTCACACCACAGCCAACAAACTGCAGCTCCCTCCTCAACCAGCTAACCCACTCTTTTGTAGCACTCTTCTTCTTATTGGACACAGCTCTGGCCTGTTAAGGGCAGGCCTGTTCCTAATCTTTGGTGATTAGTACAGGTGCAACTCCTCAGGGGTGAGACTACCTTCTGCAATGTCTTCGTTTTCTTACATTCTATCCCTCCACAACAATACAATAATATATCAAAATACCAGAAAAGCATCGTGTTGGGGGTTTTGTTTTAAAAATTGCTTGTGTTTTCCTTTTTTTGCCACCTTTCTGTGGCAAAAGCTCTCCTGGAGGGTGAGCAGATAGAAGAAAAACAAACAATTGAGCAGGAAAGTGCAATATAGAAGCTGTATATTGAATATTTCTTGGTCTTTAAAGATATATCACAAGCAACCATTTTATACTGATACTTTGATCTTTCTAGATAAAAATCTCTAGCTTTATAGATATGATTACAAATCTCCTTAAATATTTCTGTAAGACTTTTTGTAATTAATTTTAATTACTAACATTTTTCAAGACTACATTACCTGGAAAACTTTACCTAAAACTTAAACTTCTAACGCAAGACAAAGTGCTACCTGGTTAAGACGATCACTCACAGTGATGTTGGCCTTAGCTTTCAGTCCCTGTTTGTACTCAAAACTCTAGGAGATTCAAGGCCTATTACTGTGATAGGCTGATAGTAGACACCACCCATATATAAAACTAAATTTATCAGTAATCTAAGTACACTCAAGTTAATATTATATTAGTTTATAGACAGTTTCTGTTTCTAATTTGATATCTAAATTGGCCTGCATATTTCTTCTTGCAAATCCATATTTTCAAGCATGTTTTTCATTAACAACAACACAGTTTTTAGTGATTATTAAAGCTGAGTCCTCATAGCTAAATTAAAAGGGGTAGAGAACAGAACTCCTTTTGGTTTAGGAAATGTTGTCTCTCAAATCTAGGCAATGGATGGAGAGGAGGTTTAACAGAACAAGGAATGGAAAAGCCTCACCAAAGAACAGCTTCTGACTGGATGCTTGCACTGTAAGACAAAACAATTTTCTTAGATTACATGTAAAGATGCGGCTGTAAGAGTGAAGGGATCCTTACTTAGAGATATTTTCATACATAAATGTGGTTGATTTGCTTTAGTTTTCCCTCCCGCACACAAAATTTCCATATATTATTCCCACCTTCATTTAATTGTCACAGATATTTGAGTGAGGGATTAAGTTACTAATAATTTATATTTTTTAAATGAGCCTTGTAGCTGCTCACATTATCTGTCTGAATTGAGTTAATGAATGAAGTTTCTGCAGAATGGTTTTTATTCTGGGTCTGTTTTGCTCTGCCCTTTTCTTCTCATTTGAAAGAAATGCTAGCCATCAACTTAGGTCAAGTTAAACAGTACAGAATGTATTTCTTTGGCTTATCTATGACAGGATCTTGGATACTGGCAAAGTTCATCCTTTCATTCTGCTGGGCATTCCTGTGTTTAACTATGATGGAAAGTCACTAAGAATGGAAAGAGAGAATTAGATTAAGCAGAATACATTAGAGAGAAGATAATCTTAAGCAGTACAAAATTGTGCTGAGCAGTTTCCTAAATTGTTGAAAAATGTGAAGAAGTTAAACTTTAAAAGAAAATGTTAAGAGAGAGAGTAAATATATTTTAATGTGTAGACATCAGCCTTAGTGTTTCTCTATAAATGATGAAGACACTTAAGTCCCTGAGCACAGGTAATAAGCAGTGTCCTGTTCTATTTCTGTAAAAAAAGTTGTACAACAACATGGCCATAGCTTTAGTCACAGTATGAAAAACAAAGTTTAAACTGGACTAAGGTTTCTCATTGATGTGTTCCCATTGAACATAACCATTCAAAATAAAATTCTGTCAATTCAGTAGTAATCTTTCCTGTGAGATGCATATAGTTCTCAGGCTAACCCAGAGCAGTCCCTTGCATATGTTAACTTTAGGGCTCTCAAGGGTAGAGTTAGAATAGCTTCATTGACCAATGGGCTCCTCATTACTGAGGAATTATGTGGAAAAGTTTTTTAGAATAGATGTATTACAAGAAGTGTGGGTTATCTTAGGGGTGTGACATTTGTGACAATCTTGATTTTCAGATGTGTCCTTTATCTTCATGGGCCCTCATCTGTTTAGATCATTGCTGACAGGTAAACTTTGAAATATTAGTAAGTATGGCTTAAAGACTGTACAGAAAAACTGTGCATTGTACTTTTAATAAGAAGGTATTTTAAATCATAAAAATAAAATGGGGTCTTTAGATGAATAACAGCTCTCTTTTACAACCTCTCCTAGTTCATGCAGCCTATTTGTGACATGCGAGTACATCCACAAATACTGTTCCTGCTGTCATAACTGGAAGTGATTTGCACCACAACTTTAATTCAAGACATCTGCCTGACACTCTGCCCAGACTAATGCTTTTTTTTTTTCCCAATGCTCTTCAGTAATACTGTTGGAAGTAGATATGTATCTCTTTTTTGTACTCTCTTATGTTGTATATAATAATCTTAGGAGATTAATGGTGTTTGTTTTGAAGCTGTGATTAATTTTTCTTACAATAAAATGTAGGATAACAAAAAATAGAGTAAAAGTTTGCAAGAAGATTCTTGCAAACCAAACCAACCAAAATTACACTGATCCTATCCAAAACAAAAAAATCCCAGGCAGATGCTTGACTTTCTACACATAAATGTGTTCTGGGTTCCAATTTACATTTAATCCTGGGTAAGGACAACTGTCCTAATCAAGATAATCACAGGAATGTATAGAAAGATCTTAAATATGTTCTTGCTTTTTATGGCCTCTTTAACTGCTGTTGACCTATAAGTAGTACTAAGACACTAATTTTCAGCATCTGTATGCTGCTGATGTTCATCTTCATTTTGGACTACAGGAAAAAATCAGAAACACATCTTTCTTCGGATGTTATTTATAATCTGATGATTCAAAGACCAAATTATTATAGCTTCCTTCTGAAATAGATACAGATGAAGTCCAGATATTTAAACTTAATTAAAAACATTCTTTTTATTATTAACATAGATGCTTCCATCTTGCCAAATTTTGTCACTTAAGTGCTGAAGATACAATATGTTTTCGTTATTGAGAATGGCAGCCCTAAAGACAGAGAAATAGTGTTTCATATAAAAGTGAGTAAACCACTACTTTTGAACTCAGTAACTGTTTTTAGAGTGATTAAGGTTTTTGTGGCAGTCTGTTTGAATGTTGAGTGCCAGCAGTAATGCTACCTTAGTAAAAGAAATAACTACTTTTAGATCAGAAAGGAAAATTATGAATGTTTATTTACTGTGAATAACTGTTTTTGGTTTTTTGGGGTTTTTTTGTTGTTTGTTTGATTTGGGGGTTTTTTTTGTTTGTTTGTTTGTTTTTTTTTCCAGAGTGGAATAGGCAGTGTTTGTAGTACTAATTTAGACATCTTTCTTGCTTCAGGTATGGTCAGATGACACACTTGTCATATTACGCTGCTGTTACAATCCCTTCTGTAGAGCAGGGGTATTCTTGTGGAAGAAGTTATTCTTAGGATAGAGGAGAGAAGGGAAAGAGAAGGTTGTTTCTAATGCTATACTTATTAATATTACTCACATTCTAAGAACACAAAGCAGCATCTCATCCTGCAGCCTTCCCAACATGATGCTGGAAGATATGTATGCTTCTTGTACACCTCACTGCAGTATTTGTCAATTTCTTCTGAAGTTGACAAACCCATTTGCTTTCTAATTATATCTGAGGAGGGAAATTTGCAAAACCTGGGCATATGAAAGACTCATCAAGAAATATATTTCCCCTAAAACTATAAGTCTTCATAATTTTTATTTGTGTGTTGGACCTTTTGCATTTTTCATCAGAAATATATGTAGAAATTACTTGATTTCTTTTATAGGAATATGTTGGTTAGTATGATTTATTAAAAGTAATATTTTGGGGTTTGAAAAATCATGCTGTGCAAATTGCTGCCAGTCGTCTGTGCTTTCTTTGTAGCCACCTATACAAGTCTTTCTAATCAGTGCATTGTGGGCAAATCTAGACACCACAGCAGCATCACACCTCTATGCAGTTAATAAAAGATTTGGCAGGACCTCTCCTTATACTCAGGTTACACTGAAGAGCAGCATATCTTTTCAATTTAATTCCTTTTAGTTTTTCATATTGAAATATCAGACTAGAAGCATTTTTTTTTCTTTCATTAAAAAAGGAAAATTCTTAATTTATTCTTAATTTAATTCCTTTTTAAATTCTTCTAAATGATGTTGCTGCTATTTAAACATTACATTACTTCAACATTAAATTGTAGCCATAAATATAAATTATGAACTTTTTCCATCAGATGTACCAAAAATTTGTAATGATATTTTTTACTGAGACTTTACTTGGAAACTATTTTGCTGAGTTATTTATAAAGCATGAAAGGACAAACATTATATAGGTATTTAATGGAAAATAATATGTATATCACAAAAGGAGGTCAATTGTTCTTGCCTTTTTACTTCTTTTGCTCATCTTGAAACTGCTAGAGTGTCGTACTCTTGCAAGTTCCATAACTTCTTTTAAAAGATAGAATAGTTTGTGTTGGAAGGGACATTTAAAGGCCATCTAGTCTAAGCTCACAATGAGAAGGGTTGTCTTCAACTAGATCCGTTGACTCAGAGCCCCACCCAAGCTGAGATTCAACATTTCCTATGAGAAGTCATCCAGTACTTCTCCAGGCACTCTATTCCAGTGTTTCATCACTCTCAATGGTAAAAAAAGAAAAAAAAAAACCAAAACAAAACTTCTTTCTTATATCTCATCTAAATTGATTTTCCTTTGGTTTCAAACCATTACCCCTTGCCCTATCCCTACATGCCCTTGTAACAACAACCATCAGTTGGTCAGGAGACACCCAGAATAAAATCAGACAAAATAACTGAAGTGACTAGTCTTAATTTTTTTTTTCCTTAACCAGAAAACACTGAAATTCTGGTATCATGTGGAAATAACTTCCAGTGAAAAAGAATCTTCAAATTTAGAGCCTATTTTGATAACCTGCTCTACTAATATTTCTTGTTGAGAATCAGTAGTAGTTCTGCCAAGCTGAGGCTTTTTGAAGTATACTTATGTATGATAAGCAATCCATTTTCAGGTGCTATATATTAATTTTCACTAAAGAATGTAATGAGCAACAGAAAGTGAAGCTTATGAGAATCTTTAAGCATGTAAGTAATTTTACCGCAACTTTGCTTACCACAAATTTGCTACCACAAAATGTGCTGAAAAGTATTAATAGGCCAACACATCAAATGTAATACATAGTTATTTCCTGTTTCACTTCCTATAAGCAAATAAGTTCAATCAGCAGCATAGATCTTTACAAGATAAATCATCTACATTTATCTGCTATCACTGTTTGCACTTGTGGATCAAATTAACTTGCACAGGCGAAGTCAGAACTGAAAACTAACAAGATGAGTTAAGTATTAGCCCTAGATAAGTTTCTTCCTGTTATGTTTTATCACTGTGCTGGAATAAAACTAAGATCTTTTTTTTTTTAAGTTTTTGCTGTTTGATGTCGCTTTTAAGTTTTATGACCTGTTTTAAAGTTACTTAGGAGTGAGGTGTTACATATATAGATAGTTTTACTAATGAAATCTAGCCTGCATGTTGCCTGTTCAGGTGGATTGACTCTGGCAGGACACTAGGTGCCAACCAAAGCCAATGTATCACTTCCTTTTCAACTGGACCGGGGACAGAAGATACAATGAAAGGCTCATGAGTTAAGGATGGGGAGACATCGTGCAGCAATTGCCATCAAGGTAAAGGAGTCTCAGGGAAATTATTTTAGTTCCTTACCAACAAAATCAGAATAGAGTAATAAGCAGTGAAACTAAATTTTAAAAACACCTTCTCCCCTACCCCTCCCTTCTTCTCAGGATTAACTTTATTCTTGAATTCTTCTCCCAGGCAGTGCAGGGAGAGATGAAATGGGGGCTGTCATCTGTTCATCATTGTTGTCTCTGCTGCTCCTTTCTTCTGAGGAGGAGGACTCCTCACATTCTTCTCTGTTTCCAGTATGGGGTCTCTCCCATGGGAGACGGACCTCCATGAAATTCTCCAAGATGAGTCTTTCCCATGACCTGCAGTTCTTTACAAATTGCTCCAGTGTCAGTCCTTTCTACAGAGTGCAGTCCTTCAGGAACAGGCTGCTCCAGTGTGGCTCCCCTAGGGGGTCACAAGTCCTACCAGCAAACCTGGTCCAGCATGGGCTCATCTCTCCGCAGGGCCACAGAAACCTGCTCCAGTTCAGGCTTTCCACAGTGCCCCAACCCCTCTTTGCACGTCCACCCACACCAGCATTGGGTCTTCCACAGTCTAGAGATGGATCTCTGGTCTGCCATGGACCTTGGTGAGCTGCTGGGGCACAGCCTTCTCACCATGCTCTGCACCACAGGCTTTGTGGGAGACTAATTTAGTGAATGGAGCACCTCCCCTCCCTCCTTCTACTGACTTTGGTGTCTGCAGGGCTGTTGCTCTCACATATTCTCACTCCTCTCTTCAGAGCAGTTGCTGCTGTACAGGGTGGGATTTTTCCCTTTAACCACATTATCCCAAAAGTGCTACCACCATCACAGATGGTGTGATGGCTGAGGCTCAGATGGCTAAGGCTGAGCCTTAGCCACCATTGGGTCCATCTTGTCTCTGGGTGAAGCTTCTGGCAGCTTCTAACAGAAGCCATCCCTGTAGGGCTCCCTTCCACACATACACTACCTAAACCTTGTGAAAGCAAAGCTTTGCTAAGATCACATGTTTAGAATGTGTTAGAACTTAAAAGAAAATGGGAGGAGAATGTTATCCCTTTCTTGCATTATTAATTTTAGAGAGATATTCTAGGAAATAATTACCCTGTCCCTTTTTCCTAGACTGTTTATCAAATGGAACCACAATGTGTTTTCCCACACTGAATACTCTGTACATGAAATTTGGTGGAGTCTCAATTTTGGACATTTTGTTTAATTGATTCATCTCTTCTGTAACTATATTTTCACAGGTTTGCTTTTTTTTTGTTATAAAAGTTTGGGGTTTGCTAATGCTGCTGTAGAGATGGGATTCAAAATTATATGACTTTTTTGCCTCTATTTTCTCCTTCTTCATGCCTTGAAGGTACCTTCTATATAAAATTGTCTTCTCTGTCTCCATCACCTATGGGAGCATGTCTCGGTTGAGGTACAGTAAAGGATGATCTCCTAATCCCATATATTCAAATTAAATGTGATGTTTATTGTTTCAATTGTATGAAATTGTGTGGAATAGTCTGAAACAGTAAGATTAAAAATTACTTCTATCAATAAAAAGAAACTGTCATACGTTTGTGGTTTTTTAGAATACTTGAGGAAGCCCAATTTCAAACGGTTATAATTTTAGTGCTTCATACCCCTCTCTATTTTCCAATTTCAACAGAAGGAATGTTCTGTTTTATTGCAATGTGTATTTGAAGTGCTTTATTGTTTTTGGCTTGAATGATAATTTCTTATATCTGCTAAGGAAATTGCATCAATACAGTAAATATTGTAAACTTCCATGTTTTGAGAAAGACTTGCTCTAACTTTCCTCTGAGACAAATTATTTAATCTTCTTCATTGGCTCAGTGATCCTGAAAAGGATCAGGTCTCTTCCTTTGTGACCCCCCAAAGGGATGAGTCTTGGCATTAAAAAATTCAAAATTTGGCTTTCATGTTCTTTTAATGTTTCTCTATGGATCTTGGAAAAAGCAGGTCAGGCATACTGCCAAAGCTCAAATGTACTCAAAGTGAGGGGAGTGTATCCCACCCTAATCAAGCACAATTGACAACTAAGGCCATACATTATTACATATGTTCTAGATTATTGATGCGGTCTATAGACTCTATCAGATTTTCTCAGTACAATTTTCCTACAAAAATAACAACCAGAGTTGCTTGTCATTCTCTTGATGAACATATATGAATGTTCTTAGTATGAACTAAGAATTGTTTACATACATGGAGACTTCTAGGAAGACAATTCAGCTTCACATGTAAAGGTCATGTGTTAGCAAACTTGCATGTTGGCAACATATGTTCAGCAGTTAATGCAGTGACATAGCATCAAGGTAAATGGTCAAATAAGTCTAAAACCAAGAATATATTTGCAAATAAAGATACAATAATACCACTGCAACTTCCCAATTTTACTGTAATTTTTTAATTTAAATTCGGATGCATTTTTAACAATGGTATAAAATCTAGATTCCTCCTAGAATTGCTGATTGCAACAGAATGCAACAGAATAGAAGCTGAGGGGTTTTTTAATAGCTTTACTATTTACTCTTGGTTTATTATATATATTTCTTTTTTGTGCCTTTTTTCTTGAAAAGTACAGTTTTCATTCCCAAAAGATGCTGAATGACACTTCCAGGATTACTAGTTCCTTCACATGCTGTAATGACACTTTTTTCCTTTGTGTTTATTTCTTATTGAATGATAAATTCTCTGTTACATATCTTCACTTGGGAAGACATTTTCAGTTGTGACCAAAGTTACTTCCCTTTCTTTCCTGCAAAATAAATGTGCATCAATTTCTTTAGAAAAAACATATTTGTTTAAGTATGGGCAATGAAACAGCCTTCTTGGATGTGCTCAGAGATTGTAGCGAGTGAAGAATGGTGGAAAATGAATGGGAAATCTCATGAATGGGTTGAAATGTGAGTAGTTAGAAGCTTAAATTATGATGTGTATATAACTTGATTCTTTTTAAATGTGAAGCAATTTCCCTCAGTAGGGGTAATGGAATGTAGCCAGAGACTATTCTAGTGGGAGATGGGATCTATTTTGTTGCTAAAGAAGCCATGCAGGATGCATAAAGTAGCTGTTGCCTTATTTTATTGTTTGGATTTGGGTTTTGTTGGGCTGGGGTTTTTTTTGTGTGTGTGCTTGTTTCTAATTTGATGCAGACTTGTGGTTTTATTTTGTTGTGATGTTAGGTTTGGTTTGGGATTTTTTGCTTCAGTTTGGGGTTGTTTTGTGTGTAGTCATAGTTTTGCCTTGGATGTTGTGTCTTTTTTCCTTTGGTTTGTGTCTTTTGTTTGTTTGGTTTGGTTTGGGTTTTTAACAGAAATGTAGAGAGAGACTTTTTTCCACCTATTTTCTTATGTCTTTTGGAAGACAATGCCTTTTTTCTCCTGACAGTGGAATAGATTTTTTGAGTCATGGAAGAACTGGGATTGTTTGCTATTTTTTTTCCCTAAAAAAAAAAAAAAAAAAAAAAAAAAAAAAAAAAATTGAAAGTCCTAGTGTCAAACAAGAGAAGAGTCAGGCAGCTATAACTACTACTCATGATGGAAAGACTACCTGCTATAATGCTACTAAAAATTTTGGGATATTAGTAGGGAAGTAGAGATATGTCCCTTAAAGCTAAAAGAAATCTGGCTTCTCAGTCTGAGATTGTGACACAGGAATTGTCAGTATTCTGTACATTATGAGGGATTTTTTAAAATGGGAAATATTTGGCTTTTCATAGCCATGGCAAATCACCCCATCTGTGTGTAACTGTATCAGTTTTTATGCCTTGAGGACCTGCCAGTTAGGTAGCCTGTGATATCAGGCTTGAGACAGTGGTGTCATGCTTTGTCATGTTGGTTACAAAAATGTTGGAGTTTGTATTCCAGAAATAAATAATTCTTACCTTAAATTGTAATATGTAACTGTAAATTTTAATGCAAAAAGAGCTTTTCAAAGTTTTGGGTGTTTTTTCCTAACTTTCCTTGCCTTGGTCTTTTCACCTCTCTGATAATCTAGAATACTGCAGTTTTTCATAATAACTTCCAAGAGCCCCTGGCTAATTGCAGAGCTAATTATGAAAGTACATGTATTTTCAAGGTTATATCATCCAGCTGAGTGAAAAACTAGTCTTATTTTAGGTTATTTAAAACTCAGGAGGGATAGCAGGAGCAAGTAGTAGCATAAGAATCCAACCAATTTGGTTGAATACTAGAACCTGTGCTTAAGTACTGTGATTCAAATAACTAATTTAATCTCATACAAAATGTCTGGGGGACTGGGGTCAGAGTCTTCAGTTTAGAAAGGGAAGGAGAAATAAAAAACTGAGCAAATAATGCTTAGTGAAGAACAATACGACAAAAAGTTTTGTTTTGTATAAATGACTTGTACTTAAAAGAAAAATGTGGTTTTAGTTTTGATAATGCCTGACCAATGAGAATCTTTTTCAAGTTACTGTGGAGTGGCCTTAATGCTGTAAATAATCCAATTGGCCAAGTCCCAGTACAGTGCAGATGAGAAAAGGATGCAGGAAATTCTGTTGTTTACACATGTGTCTGTTGCACTGAGAAGCAAGAGGAGCCCAGCAAACTCAGAAGGTAAGGGGTCTTAAGCTTGTGAGTTTAATGTTTAATTTCTATAAATCTCTTCAGGGACAAATTATTAGTTATTATCATGCTATGGTAAGGAGGAAAACAGTCTGAACTGCCCAGCAAAAGTACTGAAGATTAGAAAACAGTATTTGAAATATGTGACCAAGTTATATCTAGCTGGATTCTTCTCTTCTATGTTTTTTGCTACTATCATGTAGCATTACTTCTAACATGGCATTAAACATAACTTGTTTTTCAAGTATAGCAGAATGCTTGCTTACTATAACCAGGTAAGTTTTTAAAATTTTCAAACTGAGAATTTGTTGAAGTTATTTCTTAATTTTTATTAGAAATTAGTATAAATGCAGAAGTTTCACAGATTATACAGTTTTACTACTGAAAACCTTTTTAAAATTACTTTGTGAAATGCATATGTAATGTCATAAATTGGTAAAACTTTGCTACCTTTTAATGGGGGTGGTATTATGTACATAAGGGTCATGAAAATATTATGAGTTTGCAGAAGTTTGTACTGCATTTTTTTTTTTGTTGGAAAGCAGTGTTTTCACAGTGCTTCTATTTTCATAAGTTATGCAACTCAATAATGAGTTGTATAATCCTAACTTCCTTCAGGAAATATCTGAAGTTGGGATAAGAAAAATGTGTTCTTAGCTGTATGCTATTATTCTAACACAATGAAATATATTTTTTTGATACTATGATTTGTTGATGCTGGACAAATATATTCAGTCTGTCATTATTTTACATGCAAGTATCAGAGATGGTGTGAGACACTGTGGATGATCCTTCAGCAATGAGAACCAAGGGTCAAATTCCAAAAGGAATGTTCGTAAGTTTAATAAGCAGATATAGCAAATAGTACTAATGGGCTTCCTACTGACTATCCAGATAGCTGCATTTTGTTTGTATTAGTTCTTACTGATTCCTTCAAACATTTCATGAAGCAGACTGCTATAAATAATCCTATAGCTAGAGTCCTAGTTTTTAGTTTAGAATTCCTGTGTTGTTAGAAAAGTTACTTTTGTCTTTCTGAATGCAGTTCTTTTCATAAGATAATGAAGATAAATGAATTTCCAAAATATATTAGGTATCAGTAATAGAACTAGTCATATCACTTCCAGAGACATCTACAAAAAATTGAAATTGAAAAATGTGAAATTAGATGCCTGGGGGTGTTTTTTTTGTGTATTTGCATGCAGCCAGCTTTGAATTGAGGCCACTCTTTCACCTTAAGTATAAAATACTAATGGTAACCTCAGGTAAAGCTGAAAAATAAATCACTTGAAAATGAATGCATGAAAGGAGCTGTTAATGAATAGACTTAATTTACTGTTGTTTACTTCAGCACAGATAGATAGATAGATATTGGACAGACGGGTAGATATTGGAACCATTTGAAGTGTACAAATTTGATATTCATGGAATCATAGATTTATCGAAAGGTTTGGGTTGGAAGGGACCTTAAAGATCATCTAGTCCCAGTCTCCCCCCAGTATAGCAGATTGCTTAGGGCCCCATCCAATCTGGCCTTGAAGGCTTCTGGAGATGGGACATCCACGACTTCTTGAAGAAGCCTGTTTCAATGACTTACCTAATCTGTTCACTCCTATTCTCTTTCTAGTCCATACAATGATCTTTAATTTACTGGTTTATTATAAAATGATCCTTCTTGAACACCTTGATTCTCTACTCATGCTCATTAAGTAATCTAGGTCTGATTTACACTGGGTTAAATAAGACTATGTTTTTTTACCAAACCCATTCGTATTTAATGTCAATCACGTTACCGGAGGAATACCAGGGAGGAATTTTCATGAAAGCTCCTATTGTTTTGAGTATTTTTTTAATATGTATTTTCAGTTGACTTGGATGTTTCTCCATAACTTTTGTAGGTGTCCATTTTTGCAAAAGGGTGCCAACTTCCCTCCTGCCATGCTGGGTAGTCAACAATTACTCAAATAATTTATTCTCTTTTAGTGGGACTACATATTGGCCTAGAGCAAGTGGGCACTAAGAGACTATACATGCTTCTCTATGTGTTTAAGTGACATCTAGGATACAACAGATGATAGTGATTTATTTTATTTGACCACTCTAGTCACTGTGGAATCCAGGTAAAAGTCACAATGGGGATATTTCCTTTGTTCATTTCCCTCAGGGATGATTTAGTGGAGCTGGGATCATCATGGGATAATCTCTTACAGCATTAAATCACACAAAATCAAAGTCCTTGAGCTATTGAAAGACATGAGATGGTGTTAAAATATTAGACTGGTTAGGGAAAAATAAGAATAATTACATATAAATGTCCAAGTAGCAATCTTTTTGTAAGGAACATTCTTAAAAGAATTAATTATACAAGATATGGCTTCTAAAACTGTTCTGATAAAACCAAAAACATCTCCGCACAAGAGAGTTGTCAATTCTGATGCAACTATATCAGAGTGGTTGAACCAGCCAAAGGGATATGCTCTGACCCAGAGAAAACAAAATATTTATGAGTGTTCTTACTTGTCTGCTTATGTGGGTGGGAAAATCACTTGTTTCTAGACTCTGAGTAGTGTTTTGAAGAAAAATTGTTTTGTGTCCTAATAAGCATTGGAATGTTTTATGTCTTGCTCTGAAACAAATCATCAGATATTTGTGATTAATTTTCCCTACTCCCCGTGTTATGAAATTTCCTTTAAAAGTAGGTCATGTTTTGAATAGGAAAGCATCATAAATGATTTCAACTCCAACAAGACAACTCTTGATCTCTCATATCATAAAGCATATGGTTTTAAGATACTGTTAAGGGTTTTAAAACTCTGAAGAATTTCTCAGAGTATAAGCAGGGATTAGAAACTTAACTTTTTCAGGGATATGCCATTACATCTTCACACTTCATTGAAAATAAAATAAAAGAAAGAAAAGAAAAAACAAAAAAAGCCACACCAGAAAAACCCCCAAAACAAAACACGACCCTCTCAACTCAGTGGGATAAAAAAGCCTGTAAATGAAAGTGAAGCTATCCAGTTCAAGGACACTTTCCAAATGAGCAGCATAGAAGAGAATAGAATTGAGGTACAGACTCTAGAAAATAAATTTGTGATGATTTTGTCTAAACAATGAAGCTTCTCTATACATTTAAGTGATCTCTGCTGTTTGGATGAACATGTTTTAGCATTGCATCTGACCTAATTCTTGCTCAGTAAAGTGCTTTTCAGTATGGTTAGGCTGTCTTCAGTTTCTTTTTTTTTTTTTTCTTTTGAGGCTGCAAGAAACCTAGCTGACCTGACCTGTAGCCTAATCTAAAAATGTGCTAAAAATCCCACAGAGCTATGAAATCCTGAATTGTGTTTGGGAGTAGTTGAGCCTCCTCAATTATATTCAATGAGAAGCTACAGTGACTCTCACAAGGAGGTGGATATGGCTTTTGGACATAAGCAAATGAAACATGAAATAGTAGAATGCTAATACTAACAATAGTTGGGAAAGCAATTTAACCCTTGAGAATTCAACATGATACAATGGTCTTTTGTTTTAGTTGTGTGCTATAAGCTTATTTGTAGCTTATTTGTAATTTTTTATATTTCACACAGCCTAAATTGTTTAACTAATACCCTGAATGAAAATCCCCAGCTGAATGAGATGCTTTTAGTTTTCTTGTCCTCTTTGACTTTTAACTTACAGGCTTTAATGCTTGTAAAGACTTCTAAGACCAGTTATGACTTACATACTCAAAGGCAGATCTAAGCTTGTGGATGATGTATACCTTGGGTATTATTTCCCTACATTTCTCTAGTCTTCCCTCTTTCTGAGAAGTTCAGAGGAAATCCGTGCAAGATCCTCTTCTGTGCCTTGTTAAAGGGCTGCCTGTCAGTGTAAGCAAAACAGTGCATGTGTGCACTGGCTGAGCTCATATCCAGTGTGTAACAACACCCTGACAACTCAGATTGAGCTGAGTCTTTTGAGATTCTCTGTTGAGAACAGTCCTTTCTATTGTGACTGACTACTGGCACTTTTGTAACTAAGCTGAGTGGTGTTAGAAGTGAACTCTTTATCCTACTTGTTCCCAGTAAAGTGAATGACCCTGTTAGCACGGCAACTCATTTCAGTGTAGGTTGAAAAATGTTTGCCGCGCTAAACACTCGCTGAAACTTACTCTGCTTTCTGTGTAAACAGAGGAGGAAGACTCATGCACTCAGTTATTTTTAGTCTTAGCTGTAGAACTGCTGAAAAACAAACCAAACCAAAAACCCCAAAAACCAACAGATACCATTTTAATGCAATTAGAGCAAATTTCATCGTGCCTGCAGAACAAGATGCCTATAGGTGTTTCTGTAAATCACAGGAAGAGTTCACTTGTAGCTTTAGCTATAAGCATTAAAAAAAAAGATAGTGTTTCAGTACAGTGAACTAGTATTAACTAATGTGAAATTCTTCTGAAGCAATTACTTGTTTCAAGTTTGAACAACAGATTACTATTGTTCTAAAGAAATCTCTCTATGCTATTCAGAAGATATCTATTAGACCAGATGTTTAACTGATATGAATTATTTTGTATGAATTAACCATTGCCTTATTTTAAATACACTCTGAATCTGTTCTCAATTTAAGTTATTGTTAATATGCTGATTCATAATCTGTTTTTCCTAATAATCATTCAGACAATGTATTCCATGGAGATTACTGATCTTCACATAGAATCACTGAGATTGGATTAGAATTTAGGAGATTTGGCTACTGGTTTACACTTTGTAAACCTCTTTGCAAGTCATTCACTCTGAAAGGATCTCAGACTTTGAGAGTTCATACTTATCCTAACTACGTAGGAAGTTTATTTTGACTCTATTTTTCATTAATTATATCCTAGTAAAACGTGATAATCAAATCTCAAAGGGGAGCTAGCCAAGCAAACTGTCTCAAATGCCACAGCTGCCAAATTTAGTTGGGTTATGATTGGTTTAGCTTCTACTTAGCTCTTTTTAGATCATCTGGGAAAGTTGGGTGTCACATACACTCCCTTCCCTCCCTGCATAATCTGATTATACAATATGTTTTTTCAACTGTAGTGGCTGAGAATCAATACTAGAGACTTGAATGTACAAAAGATATGGGTGAAATGTTATGAAAGTGTGTAACCAAACAAAACATTCTTGGGGAAATGAAGTTACTGTAAATTATATTTAAAGCAGTACTTCAGAGCTTCTTTTGGCCTTATGGGTAGTAAATTACAACATCTCTATGTACAAATATTTATGTTACCCATGTTTAACCCTAAGGATTTGAATAAAACTTCAAAGATGTGAAGAAAGATCAGCTTGTTGCTGTAAAAGACTTTGAAAGATATTGCAATGATATGTAACCACTTGTATTATCCAGTGGACCTAGATCAGAGTATATAATTTTGGCTCTCATCTGAAGAAATAGTATCCAAACTGTTTAAAGTTTATTAAAATTGGCAGCCAAAAAAAAAAAAAGAGTAATATTTGTTTAGTCTTTATATTTATTGTAATCTGTGACTACCTTCCAAGCTTTTTATGAATGCATATGTTTATAGTTTGTATATATAGTATGTACACTGTGTATATAATCTGTATAATATTAAACAAGATATATTGTATGCATGTGTTTAAAAGAACAATTAAAATGCTGAATGGGATTTTGTTTTAAAATGGATATTTAGATATGGGGAGAAAATGATAAAAGGAAAAAAGGAAAAAAAAACATGCATAGGACCACAGTGAAGTGGACTACGTCCTTTTTTTGGTGGATCTTTTTCAGAGAGAAATATAGCATTTCATTTTGAGCAAGCTTTAAGAACACCCACACCCTCCTTCCCCCTACCAGCAACAATATTGGGAAGTATGCTGTGAAAGAAATCTTGTCCTAAATTACTGCTTTTAATTATTGACACTTTTTGTCATAGTGTAACTTAATAGAACAAATTCACTTTACCTAGGGGTGTTTTATTCTGTGGAAAGAGGTAACCACTCAGTTTTTAAAAGCCTCAAGCCATGTCAGCTATACCAGTCCTTTGGTCAAATTTTCCTATTGGCATGGAAATTTTCACTATGTTTTACAGAAGCAATTCACACATTGAGAGAAATATATAATACCTCATGGTTAGATGAAACATGGTATAGGCAATCATTTCAATAAAAGCATCAGTCCAAATATAAAATTTTGTGAAACTTCATGAAGAAGTAAATGTTTCCTGCAAGACACTAATTGTTGCTGTTACTGGCATGTTTATTCTGGATTATTTCCCCCGGTGCTTAGAATTGACCTTCAGCCTGGGAAGTATCTGGGAGTGCTTGATTATCTTGGTCACCCCCTTCCTTCATACACATATTCTCATATTTGCAGTTTCTGTTGGCAGAATAGATCTGGGGGATAAAGCCTATTTTCTTCTTTTCTATGTTCCTTACATCTGGTTGCTGACAAGAGTGCAGAATTGCTGCTTTTAAGGCAGTTCAGTGTTGTCACAAAAGGGGCTTATTTCCTGTGGCTCTTCCGTACTTACATGGTGTTTTGCGACCCATTTGGCTAATAGTTACTTATTCTGAGATTCACAATTTGGGATCTTAATTTTTTTCCTATTTCCTGGCTGTCATGGCAACATTGTTAAAACTGGGACAAACAGGCTTCTAGAGCTCCTCAGAAATCACGCTGCTCGGGGAATCATGTTAGGGGGGACTTCTGAGATCATCTCCCTTCCTCTGAGTATCATATTTAGGACTTCTACATGGCATGCCTTTGTTTCACAAGAATTTCTGTCACACTAGAGATTTAATTTTCTCTAAAATGAGTGGGACAACTTACACCTGGAATTGTAAATCTTATTTCAAAGGATTGAAACAGGTTGTGGAAAAGGATAGCAAATGAGGACAAACAGGTGACGTGACTGGCGTGGCCAGCCTGAGGGCCACTTAGGGCTACTTTATGTTTTGGGGTTTTTTTGAAGATATAAATTATATATATGCAATTTTACCCTACATGCCTTCAAGTGAATTATTAAAACCTTCAGGAGAAGCAAACTACTATTAATAATAGAAAGGATTCCTCCTCTGGAGCCAGAGAATTTTGGTTATCACAATGGATACTGTAGTATTATGAAGCATTGTACTTAATCCTGTTACATAGTGTAAAATGCTTTTTTCAGCATTATGGTGATCACTATGTTTTCCTTTGGATTCTGGATAGTCTACTAAAATATAAAAAAGATTAAGCCATTTCTGAGTCCTCCTTTCACTTACTGCTTCCTCTTAAGGTTTAAGTGGTTTATTGTCTTTCAGTCACTATCTTTTCTGCCCATCCTTTACCTCTTCTCCCAGGAATTTAGCTATACATGGACAACTAATATAATGATGCACTTCCTGGGGGTACTTCAGAAACACTTTGTCTGTCACAATGTTTTGTATCATAGTAAAATGTAATTTCCCCTGCAGAATTAGCTTTTCCTGAAGTTACTTTCTAATTTTTAACTTTTTAGTCCTGATAGAGTAGCTGGCAAATTTTGTTTATGGCTTTTTTAATATAAGCCAAGTAGAAGCTTGAGTCTCTGCTTTTGCCTTTCCTCTCTGTCATATTATTCCATATCATCATCTAGCGTTAATCAACTCAGAAGTGGGATCAGACTCCAGTTTTACATAGATTCTACTATGAAGGGCTTACTTACATTTGGTCCTATACCTTTCTGCCTCTGGAGTTTTTTATTGTCTCCTGAGTTTAAATTTATTAATTTGTTTTCAAAGCAAAGATGTCCATACCATAAAAAAATAATGATAAAAATAGTGGTATTCTGAGTTCCAAAGATTATAAATTTCATCAGACCTATAAGAAATGTGGAACTTAACACTTTTCTCTTTAGTGTTTTCTCTCAAACCTCTCAAATAGTTCTTTTAAAAGAACTGTTCTTCAGTTCTTTTTTTTTTTTTTTTTTTTTTTTGGGCAAAGAATTTGAATCTTTATCCTGTCCTTTAGGAACTTTTACAATTAAAGAACTTGGAAACTAAGATTTAGGCCTGACATTGTCTCTTTCACTTAAAATATTCAGGTAGATGTTTTGTTATAGAAGCAAAATGAGGTCGCATACTTTTAGTCTTATATATCAGGACAATAATGAATTGCCACAGTGATTTCATTTTATCTCAAAGAGACACCCAACACATCATACTATCCAAATTGATTTCTTAGGAAGATCATTTTTTTTCAGGCATTTTTAAGATTTCCTAATTGCACAAAAAAGCACAAAGCAACAACAGCAACCCCTCACTGAAACAAAAACCTGACAAACCCCAAAACACTTCTCTTTGTGGAGTTAAAACCAAAACTTTATACTTTGTCATTTTCATAGCATAACTGGTTTTGGTTACTGGACATGAGAAGGAAATAAAACAGGTTTTGGAAGTAAATTAGATCTTTATTGACATTTTTATGTTAACAGGAAACTAGAGAAGTATGAATAGGAGGGGAAAATTATCACGTAACTCCTAATAGGAAGTAAACAATTAGCATTATTTGTCTCTTGAGGCCATTTTTTGGCTGTTTTTTAGTTATGACACATGTAAGGAATACAATGTTTGGAAACAACATAGCTTAAAAATTTACCATATGTTTTAATATTGTTAGTATATTTTTTTATAGCTGTGGGAAAAAAATAAACAGAATCATCTTTGGCTGTGCATTAAAAAGTCCTGAAAGCACTATCTTTTAATTTTCATGAAGTAGGAAAATCTGCATATTATGTCATGGTCGGTTTGGATCTTTCAAATTTATGGCACATTGTACTCTGTAAATTAAACTTTATTTTATGAGCTTATGAGCTCATTTAAAAAAAATAAACCATTTAAAAAAAGTCCTCTGTCTCAAACAACACCACTAAAACATAAAGACATCAATCAATGGTAGAATCATCTTTGTACAGACTAGTCCAACACATGAACTCACTAATTCATTATTTCCCTAATTCACAAGCTCTCTTATTTACAAGTTCTTTAAATTGTATTTTTTCCATGAACAAACTAGTTACCAAGCTATCAATGCCAGTGCTCATTCTTTCTCCTCTATTGAGGAATGAATGTCTCCATACCACACTGGAAAGCACAAAGGCCTCATCAGCCAGCCTGCTGCTGGATCTGCTACAAAAACACTGGGGATAAGCTTAGGCATTTACACTTTCCAGCTCAGAAGTTTGGTCTGTAGCACTCCCATTTGAAGATGCAGAAGTTGTTGGCTGCAGGTAATATCTACCCTTATCTCTTCCTATCCACTGAGTTCTATCTACAGTCTGCTCTCCCATTGACCACTCATATTGGCACTGCTCTCAGCATATGTCAGACTTTAGGATCAGCTGGATGTTCATTCTTGTCATATTTTTGCTTTTCTTTCCTCTTAAGAGTTTTCCAAGTCATTTTGGTTATCCTAGCTTCAGTGTCTTGCAATATCAAGAAATTTATTTGGTAGGATTTTAGTACCAATTTAATTCAGTTCATATACCAGTTTCACCCCTCAGATTTTGAATAACATCTCTAACCTCCACGTCCTTGTGGTCAATGACTTTGTAGCCACCATCATAGAGATGGTCACTGTAATCAGTGCAGGTTTCATTCCTTGCAGGAGTGTATACATTGTTTATGTTCAGTGTATGTTCATTGTAACTTTTTAATTTTGCACCCATAATCACAGGTTCTTGTACGTAATGGAACTGCATTAAGTGAAGGGCACTTAAGTAAGAAGTGGGCTGGATTGTTTTTTAAGATACACAGCCATGAGCAATGGTAGCTTTATTTTGTCCATTTACCTTGATTTGCACAGTGACTATTAGGAGTGTGTATGAAATAATTGCTATGTATTTTCTCCTTGTGTACATATGCTGTAAGTATTCTGGGCCACTAGTACATGATTAGTTTCCTTGCATGCCTGCAGTACCCCTTTCACCCTGTTGTCACAACCATGTGCAGCTTCATATCCAGTGTTAACTACATGTAGGTAATTTCAGGTTAACTTTGCATCTTAGTGGTTATGTAACATTATCACCCACTGTCAAAACGTGTCCTTGTGATGTTGCAGATAGTATTCCTTCTGTATCTAGTTTAAAGGTTGGTTCATAATGGAGCTGCAATACCTGAGCTGTTCCGAAATGCAGGATCTGTTATACATAAGTTCTAGGTATATGTTCCAATTATCAGTGTTGCCATGGTGATGCAGGAGGGTCACACTTTCTGCAAGAGAAAACACTCAGGTTTTGGACATAATCCAAACCTCAGTTGTTTTTAACTTATTCCCTTTTTCTTTGTAAAAGGAGAGGCACATGGATAACCCCTGAGTTGTATGTTTAACTGCAACCTCATTTTATGGACTTCAAAGGGTTTTATTTCTATTTTAACAGGATTTTGGGCAGCTACTGATATGAATTCCTTATCTGTGGTTCTTCTTGCAGCAGTCTGTCACTTGTGTAGCCAACTTACAAGTTCTCACAGACAGGACTCCCATGCAGTACTAATAGATCCATTCTTGTTTATTTGCTGGTTTAGCAGTTTATTCCATCGATCTATTGTCCCACTATTTTGAGGCTGATGCAGTAGCTGGAAAATCCATTGTACAAGATTTGACCTAAACCAAGCTTGTCCTATTTTATTCTTCAAATGTTATGGATGCTAAGATTATTTTTCTCTGAATGAGGGAGAAGTACCAACCCACTGGCTTAAGGCAGTTGTGAGACCAGTGAGAGATTAGGCAGGGAAAATGTTTTGAGCACCACTATTTCTCCTCCTGTAAGGATTTCTTTCCACCCTCCAGGTGGTTGTTTTAACACACATGAGAAGTTTCCCAGATTAGTTTACCTTCCATGAAGTTGGTAGAATGTTGGTGATGTGCTGTACTGTTGTTTAAAAAAAATAACACAAATACTCAATTTGTTTCACCAGAACTTTCACCAGTCCTCTTTTGTGACATCCTCTCTTATTGTCTGTTGAAATAAATCCTATGTCCCTGTGTGTCTAAGCTATTCCTGTAACCAGGTACTGCCTCAGAGTTTTGTGCTACATTTTTTCTAAACAAATTATCAACCTCCTGGCTGCATGTTGCCAGGATGATTAAGAGTTTGGAAACTAGATGCAATTTTTTATGGGTATGTTTTTAGACTGAGCTATATCATTAATTGCTTTCCAGTGTGATGGTTTTTTCACCATACATTTCAATCATTTACTTGGCAATATTTTTTCATCTAGCCACTGGGTGGGACCCCTAAGGGTTATTAATTAAAACCAACTTTACAACAGGAACAGGCACACAAAATTTGATCTCCTTTTCTTGAGTTCATAGCTTGGTAGTTAGCAGCCCTTAGTAAACAGCCAAGTTTTCAGGGAGTGAGTTAAATCACTTTCTATATTCTTCCCATAATGACTACATCACCCCCCACCCATTTTCTTAAAGCCTTCTCTCTTTGTCAGGGTCTGTTGTTGGGTGAACTGCAGCAATACCACGGAAAGTTCTGGCTTTCCAGTAGCACTTATAAAGAAAATGTTCAGTTCTATGATTCATTTTGTCCTATTTAATTTACAGATTAGACAAAAGAAAATTAACTGGTTTAATCTAAAGCAGACATTTCTCTAAAGACAGAATACTTTAAAAAAGTTTGGCTGAGGTCTCAAGGATTAAGAGACATGTAACTAAAGATTAAGTCGTGCAGCTAGAAAAAGGATGTTGAAATTGAATCCTCAAGCACTGCCCTAGCTACTGAACTGACTGAAAAAGCTGAGTTCAGTGAGCAGGTATTAACATGAGGAAAGTTCAATAATTCTTTTCTCTCCTGGTGATTTTGTTTAATGGTGCCACCAAGGGTGAATATACTGCTGTGTACCTAAAACAGTAGGTGGCAAAAATAAATCAAGAGCTCTTCTCTTTCTTACTGGTGTTCAGGATCATTAAGTAAATAGGAAAGGTTGCAATATAATTAAATCTCTTTCAGACCTATGTTCACCAAATGTTGTTTTTTTTCCTCTGAGAACTGTCATCACTCTGTTCTCACTCTATCATCACACCTCACTCACATGACACAATGAATGTTGCTTCATATATTTGTTTATGCTTATTTTAAATTATTCCATTAAGAAAAACAGCTTTAAAGGGATGTTGTGTTCCTCCTTATCACTCAGCTGTTAAAAGTGGAATGATCAGAAGGCTTCATTGATCAGAAAACCCCCATTTTCACCAATTCTCTAAGTTTGTTTTATCTTTCCATCCAATTATCTTTTATCTATGAATTATGTACACTGAGTTCCATAAGCTGTGCTAGCTAGTCTATTGCTGCAAACTCAAGTAGTGACTTTAAAACTAGCTCCACACTGCATTGTTTTGTCAATTTTAGACTTGTGGTATTTCTGATGTTAAGAGATTTGTGTCTAACATTAGCGTGGACCTTTCTTTTTTGAATTATCTTTAACATACAAGTTAAAAGTTATTCTTGTTCCCCCTGGAACATATATAATATGTATAATATATATAATATTTTATAGATGAGAGTTTTCAGAGATCAATGTACATATGTGATGTTTTCTATGAGGTGATCATATACCAGAGAAAAGAATTATTATTTTTTAAATACCATTATAATTATAGAGATGATTAAAGATTCAGTATCAACAGATTCAATACTAAAACAGTCTTCAGTTGGACTGTTGGACTTGTTTTTATTGTAATTTCATCAGTGCAGTATTTTTGAGAACATGAAAAAGTAGATTGATATGAACTATAAATAAGATAAAATAAGTCCATCCTAATCATCCCTCTGGAACTGTGAGATTTTTGACAGCTTCAGAACTTTTACTATAATCAACATATTTTTCTAATTTTTAAACCTTTGCTTCCTTTCAAGCTAATAGTTTAGTCCACTTCTTTAAAAATAGATACAAGCACAAATATTCATAATTCATACTTTTAATAAAATTCCTGTTACCTATTTCACTTATCCAGCAATATTTCTATTGTTTTTTGGTTTTATCCTGAGTCAGCCATCCACTGAAATGGGTTGTGTAGAGATCTGTCTCTTTTAATGAAAAAATGATATTTTATTCTACCTCTTGCAATCTTAAAGAGGGAATCTAAAAAAGCTGTTTTGATTATATTTTTTGAAAAGGAGATAGGGAAGTCAATACAAATAGAAGCATCTTTTCTTTACCAGCTTGGAGTGAGACAGCACTTCTGTTTTCCAGAGGAGGAATGACTACTTTTGATTCTTAATTTTTTTTTAATTTTAGGTACAGAGTTGGGATCATCTATCCATGCTGAAAAGTGCGGGCAAAGTTCAGGCTACCATAAAATGATTAGAAGCCTAAGAGACCACCAGCTTACTGTACAAGCCTACTTCAATTGTTACAGCTGTAAGTGTTATCTGACTGGCAGTGTCCCAGCCTCAAGAACACTTGAGCCATCACAATGGAGGGGAGCCAGAATTCATGATCAATGTTTTCTTTTTGGTATCCCGTGGTCTGTGATCTTAATATTTCTCCAGCTTTGGAAACATTACTGAATGTCAAATGACAAAATCGCCTCAAACCTGTAATGAAACATCAGCAACAAATTTATTCTGATTCATAAATAACTCTCAGGTCTTTCAAATTTTCAGTCAAAGAAAAATATTACCATTCTTATTTCTCCATCTTTTAAGATTTTCAAACTGCGCATTCCCAAAATTCTCCCTTCCTTTAATGAATATGCAAAGAAGCTAGCAAAATCCACTGAAAAAAACTACTGATTACGAAAGGTGTAATAAATACTTCTGTAGATATATACTAGTTTGGGGCAGGCACAAAAAAAAAGAAAGAAAATTTATTGTATTTTTTTTAAATCCAAAAGTTTCAACTATTTCATTATGTATTTATTACATTATGTAATATGTTTTATATATATTATTATGTATCTAAATTTTACTGTGGTTTTCTTTGATTTTTTTTTTTTATTAAATCTTTAGGAAAAAAAGGAATTACTACAACCCAGAAATTAAATTAACAACTGACTGCAAGAGTTTAATATTTAGTTACTTTGTCTCTACTGGGCCTCATACAAGTTTGTGGGTGGCAATATCTTTGTATTTTGGATAAGGCTTATTCAAATTAAATTGCTGGAAGTAGATCAAAAAAACTAGAAAGGCTCAACCTTGATGAAGCTTTGGCAGCAGCCCTGCTGCATCTGTGTAGTGTTGTTGTGGGGCTCGATGGTACTACACCAGACAGTGATAATGAAGGGAACTGGGAGTCCTTCATTGTCCTTTTCCTCCTCTCATATCCGTACTCCACTACAACAGCTTTCCATAAGCTTCTAACAAATGGCAAATAAATGCCCTGAAAATCATGGAAAAGTTGAAAACAGCTGGAAAACTGGAACAAAACATACAAAAGCTTCTATTCAGTTGAAATGAGACATAACTGAATCATACTGCCAAAACTATCTACTCTTCAGTGTTTTGTTAGCAGCATTGGCCTTCTGCATTTCAAATGCAGGTGTTAGCACTAATTGCTGTAACATAGAAACATTTTTTTTACAAATTGATATCACAATATAAAAGCAATTGCTTTTTTTACTTCAAACAACTTATTGCTTTTTTTACTTCAAACAAAAAAATTGCTTTTTTTACTTCAAACAAAAAAATTGCTTTTTTTACTTCAAACAACTTCTTCTATTGAAGTAGCAAGATTTTTAAGTTTGTTTATTTGTCTGAATTTTATTTGTTTGGTTGCTCTGAATTTTATTTGTTTGGTTGCTCTGGTTTACGTAACCAAGATGAAAAAAAAAAAAAGGAGATATTAGTGGCTAGTCTCTACAGATTGTCCACATCAGCATTTTCTCAGCAGTGGGGTAGGGAAGCAATTTCTGAGAAACTGTTTTTCTTCTAGGCCAAATAAGTAATAAATAATCAAAAGATAAATAATGAAAAAGAATGCAACAAGATTTACTAGCTGAGTCATACCACTACGAGGTAGGCTGTACAGTACAGTAATAAGGATAGTGCTGCATTTTCAAGAATAATATAAGGATATACTACCTGGAAATCTTCTGGAATGCAGACAGCAAAATTAAGTCCCCGTATAAAAAATACTTGATTTTTCTCTTGCAAAAAAGGAGATACAAAGGTTACAGGGGTTTTGATATTTTTTTTTTCCTCAGGAATGCAAATTATAACGCAAGTTTTGCATATTGTGAAATTCCACAGTTTGGGAAAGAAGGTAAGTAATTTGTGATTTTAGTTCTAGACAAATAACTTCCTCTTACTAGATATTTAAAATATATAATGATTCAATTCGATCTTTTCTTGAAGGAGGAAAGCTTTTGTCTATTTTCTTTAGACTCAGACATTTTTGAGAGCACTATGATTATTTAATGACTCTTCCTTTGCAAGCAAATCCTAGCCAAATAATAGGTATGTCTGTTTATGCTGTACTCAAAAAGTATTAAATAAAAGATATTTGAATAGCTATTTCTTGTTGCTAAAGCACATTTCTAAAACATGAGCAGCATCATTAACTCACTGTTAGAAGAGTAAAAACCCCAACTGTTGAAGGTTATTTATACGATATAATTAATTAAAATCTAAATTATTGTCTGTCTCTGTCTTTTTTAGGAGTGAAATTAGATGATGAATCAAAACATGAATTTAGACTCCATTCAGAAACAAATGGAAGAGATAGAGGTTTTTGGGAGCCAACCAACACAACCTGATAAATTCGATAGATATTGGCAACCAGGTGACCATCTGTTTCATTCAAATTGTCCATCTCAAAGTTTCTACCCAAATTCACCTCATTATGCACATATGCATACAAGTTTCAGCAGTGATTGGGAAATTTTTGAAGCAGTAAAAATTCAGGAACTGGAGGAAGTCAAAGCGAGAGCTGCCCAAATGGAGAAGACCATGCGCTGGTGGTCAGATTGCACCGCTAATTGGAGGGAGAAATGGAGCAAAGTGAGAGGAGAAAGAAATAAAGCACGAGAGGAAGCAAGACAATTGAGAATCAAATTAGACAGTGTCATAAAAGAGTTAAGTGTGCTTAAAAAAATAAATCAGGATTTAGTAAGTGAGAAGGAAAACTTAGAAAATGGAACTGCTTGGAAAACGGAATGCCATTGCTCAGAAATATCCTATATTAAAAAAGACCAAAGCCTGTTAATGTTTCTGGAACCAGAACCTCCAAAAGACCTAAGCAAAATCATCAAAATTCCTGGGGCAGAAGACACAAAGAAGGTAAAGAATGGGAAATATTTTTTTGTGCTTCATGAAGAAACGACAAAGAATGGATGCATATGTAGAAATGGGATTTTTCAAGAATTTTGACCAAAATGCAGCCTGATCCATTCACTAGCAAAACCCTTTGGCCCCCTGACACCCCGCTATCTAAATATTTCTAATCCAGAAAAATACAGAAAACAATTCATACCTTTGCACTATGACTAGACATTTAAGGAACAGAGGCAGACTGTTATATCCAATAATTTTCATATTGTTTTGATTCTCTCTCATGTTTTACAGTAACAGGTTACCTCTCTCATCTGAATTAATCACGTTTTGTATACTTACATTCTTTCTCCCCTCCAAAAAAGCATATTAGGTTCTTGGCTTCTAAAGAACCTAAAGTCTAAAATTATTTAATTCTCTCTGAACTTCAAAAGTGTGGGAAAAGGTAGGCAATTCTTTTGTAAATTTGCAAGACTTTTCATTTGATAAGGAGAGAAATTAAATCATCATATAGAATTTAAAAATCAAGTATCAGCATTGTTTAAACAGCTCCTAGCTCTACACAAAAGATCCGGTTACATTAATCAAAAATTGAAGTATTTGTTCATGTTTAACTACCTTTAATTCTGTGCCTTGGAATGCACTGTATAGTCTTCATAGACAGCACCATGTAAAAACTTTACTTGTTTTCTGATAGATGGCAGTCTTTGTAGATATAGGTAATTTTTTTCACGCATTGCAGGAAAATGTTTTTTTCCTGCATTGTTGAAAGTAGGAAAGTTTTTACTTCGATTCAAGGGAAATTGCCAAGATCTTAGATCTGTGTGTATTCTGTTTGGAAATTTTATTCTCTAATGCATATTAATGATATTATATTCCTGTGAAATCTGAAAAAACCCCAAAAAATGGTAATGTTAGTAGCAAGAATAAATTTTGCCAAAAAAGCATGCTTTTCATATTTTCAGGCAGACAAATCTGCCTGAAGGAAATGCCACAAAATATACTTTAACTATTTTTCCTTAGTATAAAATTTTTTCTACTTAAAAATATGAAACTTTATATGTGAATAGGAAACATTTTTATTTTTTCAGTGGTTTCTAGTGGTTTCTATTTTCTGATGTAAATTTTGAGCATTCTTCTAAAAACTCGAACAGAGGGATGTGAAAGAGGATTGTCAGTAAACTGCTAAAATGAGATTAGCTTTTAAGCAAAATTCTTCAGCTATGGTAAAGCAAATGCATTTCTAAGGGAAACTTGTTTATAAGAGACGTTCAGTCTTCCTCAGAAATGTGTATTTTACTTTTAACTTTTTTTCTGATTTTGATATTAGTTTTTCTTATGTTCTGTATGCAAAACATGTATCTTCAAAATAGATATCTATATACTTTGTTCCTTATGAAAAACTTGTATAAGCCTTCTTCAATACACTTTACATAAAAAATTTGAGTTCATAATGTAAAGTTTCTCAATACATTTTTTAAATGGATAAATTGCATTGCTGGTTTTATTAGTTCCAAGATTCTGTCTTCACCAGAGTTATAGCCAATAAGAGAGAAATTGAATCTATTTCCTTAGTAAAGACACGTTTGAAATACTTTGGATATGAAGCTTGTCATAACAGAAGCTGTGAGATATCACAAAGTTACGGTTATTCAAATATACTGACATTTTTGCACCTTCTACCCATATACAGTCCAACTGTCTAAGATGTTACCTATTTCCTTTTTTTCTCCTGTGTTCCTTAAATGTCTAGAAGAGCCTTGGTAGGCCCTGCTGGAGCTATGTTTGACTTTTTCCTTCACTTATGCTTTTCTCAGGTGTCATATTTTTGTTTCCTCAGGATGTAAACAAAGACCAAAGCAATGACAATAAAAATATCACCCCAAAGCCTCCCGATTTCTTCCCCAATGGACTTCCCAGCATCTATTTGGAGGAACCTAAAATAAGTTTGGGCACTACAGCTAAGACAACAGAGAATGATTTAATACACGTGTCAGTCTTAAATTTGCATTTGGCTGAGATGAGGAAAATCATACAGAAGGAAAGAGAGTAAGTGCTAAATATATCCTACTTTTGGAATTCTCATAGAAGGATTGAAGACAGTTTCTAAAATAGATATGATGTTTGTCTTTAGAGCTCATATGTTCTAAACTTTATTCATTGCTATTTGCAAGGCTTTAAAAAGAATTTAGAGAAACAGTTCAGCAAAGTGTGATTATTGTTTCCTTTGGCTTGTCCGTCATTTAAATAACAGGTGTTCCTTACAAACATGTAATTTGGTATCAATGCAGTGATATCTAAGGTATGTTATACCCAGTTATTGGAGTGCTTTGTTCATAATAACAAATTTTCATATACTCTACCAGAAGACTTTGAAAGAGTCCAACTGCAGAATGACAAAGGCTGGTTTTGAATTCAAAATATATGAATCAGCTGCAAAATGCTGTTAACCTCTTCACTTGTAGCAAAGTCTGTGTTAAAAGCCTGTAACAAAGAGGGAGTTACAGATTTATTGTACACTTATTTAGCCTATCAAATTTGCCTGACATAAATACTAAATGTATATTTTGGTGGCCTAAAAGGAGTTTTATGTTGTATAAATGGTGAAAATTGAGAAAGGCTTTTCAAGGAAACATGCAGCATGTGATGGGTGATGATGTAGTAGCAGACTTCAGGCAGTAATTACAGGTGACGGTAATATCAAAATCAGCTGAAGTTAATGAGAAAATTAAAAGGAAGAAAATTCCCTGTCTATTGCAAACATATTCAACACTTTCAGTTCAGAGAATCTCCAATGGTAAACTGTGCTGAAGAATTTCCTTCCTGCCAGTTCATTTCACCTTTCCTGCTTGTCGGTTTATTTCATAACTGTCATGTACATAGCACAAGTCTGAGGTAAAAAATCCTTTCAATTCTTAACTGATATTTAATGTGCTTTGTTATACGAATTAGATAGTTGTAGAAAGCATACAAGAATTCTCTAGTTGAATCATATAGCAGAAGATGGCCGTGCTCTCTCTCCTTGAAAGGTATTTCATTTACCTGTGAAAGCAAATATATGTGTGAGTTAGGAGACTGATGCCTCACATACCCATTTTCCTGGGGTTGAAATACTTAGGGACCTAGGTACTTCATCAGCAATCAAGTACACATACATATATAATAACTTTCATTTAGAAAATGGAAAATTTTTCAACTCACTTTTAGTCACATCTCAGGAAAACTTTAATAGGTTTTGGTTTGTCTGTTCACATGCATCTCTAACCAATTTTTAGCTGTACTTCACAGAGACAGATTTTTTTCATTTATTAATTTTTTCATGTATTTATTTTTTCTTTTTTTATTTATGAATAATTTCATATTCATTTATTTTATACTGTGGCATAAGACAATAAACTTACTGGCACAGAGTAAGAACTGGGGCATGTCTATAACACGCAACATGTGATAATGTCAAGATCAGGCAGCAAAAATGCTCACCGAGCAGTGATTTCCACAAAGCAGCGGGGATTGGTATAACAATATTTTCTGCATGCAGAGATGTTATGTAAGCAGAATATATGCAACTTCTAAGTATGAAGCCACTATATTTGGCAATGCAGATAGTAAATAGCTAGAAATAATGTTACTAGGATAAATATTATAATAGTCACCAGTCTCTTGATATAGCTGATGAATCTCTGTTGAGCAGGCTGTCACCTGCTGTCTAATAAAGGGTTAGTCTCCACCACTTTGTAGAATTGGCTGATTTTGCCATATTTCCAACTTCAGATTTCCAGTTTTCTCTCTTAGGTTTCATTCTTGCTCATGTCAGTATTTTTACTCCTGTATTCTGGAGTTGCTAGTAATGATTATCTCAACAATCTCACCCCGTTTGCATTTTTACTCCCCTTATCTTGTGTGGCTCTAGCTTAAGTATTTTCTCACAGCTTCTTTCTCACAACTTAGCAATTTTCTCAGTGAACTCGAGCCAAGAACACACAGCTGCGTTGCATCAAAAGCAAACAGATAATAGACAGCTTGAACCCCAAGGCCAGAGGTTACTTTAGCAGTCAGTATGATCTTACTCATACAGCAGAGGACTTCTCAGCAGTTTCCTGGTTTACATGCAGCACCCTGAACTCTGACTGCATTTTTCTAGAGTCAAGTTAGCTTATGCAAATCCAGTGTTTGAATTTCCCCCTAACTAAGTTACCTAATTGGTAACCTTCTTGGTTTCCGAACTCTCTCCATAAGATATTTTGCTTTTTCACCCTGAGAAGACTTCTGCTTTTTGCATTCTGCTTAGAGCTATCATCAGTAATGTTGGCATAGCCTTATGCACACAGATCAGGCTTTGCAAAGGACAAAAAGAAAGAAGGTCTAAAAGAAATAATAAAAGTAAAGAGATGAAAATTTATGTTCTGACATTCAAAAAATATCTTGGCTTGGGTTTACAGTGTAAAATTACACACCAATATCCTCTATTAGGTATTAATGGCTCACATCAATTACACATTCAGGTCCATTAGCATGAATGGAACTTACAAACCTTATGAGTGGCTCGGCATTTTGCATAATCATTTGCTTAAAATAGCTATCTTTTGTCATCTTTTGGATGTGTTCTCATCTAACTGTCTTCTAGCTTTAAAAACTAATTTGTTCTGTTTTGAATTTAAAAGTGTTTAATTCCTCTAAAACCAAAATCTCACAAACTAGTTGACCGCTAGTTGATAATATCAAAGAGAAACTTCTTAAGACTGGCTGGATAACACAGACAATGGATACAAAAGGCTCTGACTGAGCAACAAAAAATCCTTTTTTTTCCTTTGAGGATCACTGAACACTAGCACCGGTTTCCTAGGAAGGTCGCTGAGTCTGCATCCTTGGAGACATTCAAAGGCATCTGGACATGGTCCTGAGCAATCAGTTCTAGGCAACCCTGCTTGAGCAGGGGGTTTGCACCAGATGGCCTCCTTGGGGTCACTCTCAACCTCAACCATTTTCTGTAATTCTGTGATTTAATTAGATAATGAGTTAAAATGTCTCGTTACAACATCCATGAAAAATGCTCTGAACTTGATTCTAGTAAGTAAGTTGCTTCTGATGTCTGCTATATTCTTTCTTCCACTCTTTGATTTCTTTATTTAAATAGTAAACTTTATGTAATCAGGATAATTTCTTTCAATTAGTGGTATCAGAGGGAGCTGATCTCACTTAAGTACTGTAACACAAAAAAAATTAGTGTCTTCTAAATAAGCAAAACATACTGTACATTCCTCTTTTACTTTTCAGAACAGACCAATTTTTGAGGACTTTCACTGCATTCAGTGCAGTCAATGGACAATTATTCAAAGTATTAGAATGCCATCTTTCATGCTTTCACTTTCTACTGTGTTAAATGTCCCACTAAGAATTCTCTTAGTACCCCAATGAAGTCATGATATTATTCCAATGGAATATCCCATTACTTTGAAAGCAAAACGGTTGAGTTGAAGTGCATGAAATACATATTGCTCCATTTGGCTTTGTGAATAATGGTGTTTATTTTATTATTGTAATGTTATGGCATTTCTAGGTCTTTCCTAAGATAAGCTGTGCTATATACTAAATCTAGGCAGAAAATGGAGATCCCTGATTCAAGAGCATTAAGTTTAGGTATAAAAGAAGAGAGAAGAAGATATTTCACCATAGTGGATTGTTTCATTAAAGTAGCTGACATTGCTTCCAGGACCTGAGTCAGCCCAGTCAGTGGCAACTCTTGTTATCTATGTGCAAGCCTGCAGTCTGCTGCATAGAAATGCCCCAGACAAATTCCATCAATACACTTTGCTTTAATATGTGAATATTTAAACCAAATATTCTCAAAATATAGTTCCAGTAAGCCAAACAATAACATCTTTGTTAAAAAGGTTGAAAAGTTCTGTTGGCCTCCATTAGAGGACTGCTGTGGTACACAACAGTTTCTTTAATTGCCAAGTATTAGAATTTTCTTTTCAACTATTTCATATTTTTCTTATTGTACAGGAACAGTACTTCTACACTAAATAATACATTTTCCTTAAATTCTTCTAGCATTTTCTTCCAGGAGCAATTATTTTTTGAAACATGAAGTATGTATCTTTTAATAATTTTTTTTAACATTTGACATCGATCATCTTTGGTTTCTGGTCTCTATAGTGTATATTTTCCTCTGTATACATGTGTTTAATCTGCTGTTTGTACTAAATCCAAGTGATGTAATATGTTTTCTTTGAGGATCTTCATTGATGTGAAGAAACTTGTGATAAATTAGGTGGCCTGAACCACTAACTGAAGTTAAATTTTCTTCAGTTTATCCCAAAATTTTATTTCATTTAAAGTTTCAATTCTGTGCTACTGGATTTCTGTTTTCTCTTTAAATATTTCTCTGTTTTCTCTTTAAATATTATTTTTGATTAATCTTTTGGACTAATTATGCAATGATAATAAAAACAAATGAAGCATAACTCAAGCTATGAGAAGGAAATTCAAAGTAATTTTTGTTCTGTCAGCTTCAAAATTGTACAATGCTAAATTTTAAAATTCTTTTTTAGAATGAATGTATTTCTGGAGAAAGAAATGGAAAAGATGGAAAATGAATTATTTCTTTGGAAATGGAAATATGAAGAACTGAGACAAACCAAGCTGGAAAGCCTGAAACAGGTATGTTAGCAGTACATTGTTATCTCATGGAGTAAGAAAGAAAATTTAGACTTCTGATTTCCTGTGTTGTAGATAAGAGTAAAATTGTGTCCAGGGTTTATGAATGTGATAAATGCACCCTTTATCAATGATTATTCTGTGTAACCAGGTGGGAGGGACCTGGTGAGGGTGTGGGGATGCTGCCATGGCAGCACTGATGCTCGGTAGCTGTGAGAGTGGCACTGGGATGGCTCCACAGGCTTCCAGGAAGGGACCAGCCGAGGAGGCAGGTTCTGGTGCCCCATCCCCATGTGTGGTGAGGCTGGTGGTCCTGATGTACAGCGATGTGTGATCAGGGTCCAGTGGGGCTTGTGTTCAGGGAGAAAGGGCTCATGTGGGGTAAGAGGATGTTCAGGAAAGCCTTCCCACCCTTCCTGTGAGGCTGCAGAAATAGAGCAGTAGAGGTACAGAAATTGCCTGAAAAAATGTGTTGTCCCCATCTACCTGGGCAAGGAAGTAAGGCTGGGCAGGATCAGAGAAGGAAAAGAGGAGATTAACAGGATCTTCACAGGGACCCAGAGATAAAAAAGTCTGAACCACATGGGAGGGGCAGCCAGAGGCTGTGAGTTTCACAGTGAATAGAGTCCCACAGTAGGAGGGCTGAAAAAGTATGTTCCCCAGCAATTGGGGGATGGCTCTTTTCCCAGATCTGCAGTTCAAAGGGTTCAAACGGTTGGTAGTGAAGTAAGAGAAGAAAGCGATAACTTGTGAGGCATCAGAACCAGCTTTAGCATGCATTAACATCAGGAGGAAGCAGCAAGTGGCAGTAGTAGGAGGTTGCTCCTGTGAGGATAGAAACCCCTGTGTTCCCCACTTGCTTTTTTGAGGGTTATGTGGCTTGCTGTGCACTAGGATCCAGAAAATTGCAAAGAGATTGCTAAGGTCTGTCCAGTCCTTAGACTGCTATGCTACTATTCATCCTGATGGGCACCAGCTAGGGGCATATTGGGAATGATCACATAGCTCTGGGTTTGAGGTCATGGGCACCTGAACTAAAAAAGGAAGCAATGAGAGATTACAGAGCACAGTGAAATAAAGAAGAGGTGGTCAGCTGGAAAAGTCAGGGCATAGGTTGATAGGAGCATGAAAGACTTCAGGAATGATAAAACAATGTGAGGGGACACCCGCCTCAAATGTTGGTAAAGAAATGCACACATCCTAGGAAACAAGCAGGGAGAATTAGAGCCATGTGTGGTTACAGAACTACAATATTGTTGGAACAATTCAAATACTGTGCCAAGTCCATGCAACTGGAGTACTGTGAAGGACTTCTAGAAACACTGGCAAGGAAGGGCTGAGGGGATGGAAGTTGCCCTCAGATTTAAAAGCAGCTCAGTTCTTTTGAGGTCTCCAGAAGGATGGGGGATAATCAGACTTGTGAGTTTAGGATCAGAGAAAAGGCCCGTGAGGGTGTCATTGTGGTAGAAGTTTGGTACAGACCACCTAATGAGGAAACAGAAAAAGTGTTTAAAGAACTCAGATCTCAGAGTTGTAAATCCCAGTTCTTGGGGGTGATTATAGCTGCTAGAAAGTTAGAACAGTTGCTGCAGTCACAGAGATTTCAGTGGGGCTTCAGGAATGAATTCTTGCTGAATGCCAACATGTGGTGATGAATAGCTGGATCTGCTGTTGACTAATATGAAGGAAACTAGCTGGGTATGTGATGATGAATAATTTCCTCATCTCTGATAGCTTTGAAATAGCAGTGTTGGTCACCCTGAAACAAGAAAGGCGAGCGGCAGAGTACAGACCCTGAGCCTAAGGAGAGCAGGATATTGGCTTAGTCAGAAAACTGCTGGGAAGGCTCCCATGGGAGGCAGCTCTGATAGGTAAACAAAAGAGTCAACCAAACCTATCAGGCCTTGGAGTACAACCAAGTTTTGTCCTAATACTCAGGAGAACAGGTAGATGTGCCAGGAGACTGATTCAGCTCAGCAGGGCACTCATGGTGGAGGTCTGATGCCAGAAAGCAATGTCCTTTTACAAAAATCAGCCTTGAAGGAGTAATTTAAGAACATTGCCTGGTTGTGTGAACTGGTGTTAGGAAATATGTGCTCATTTCAATCTGTGTTCATGACTAGAAGAATAAGAAATATTTGTGTTGCAGTTTACGGGTTTTAGCTTTCAGGACAATGGATAGAGCACCTCTTTGATCCAACAAAACTCAAAATGTGTATTTATAATACTAAACATAGATAGTGAATTAAGAATGTCTTCTGAATTTAACATCTCAGATTTGGAATAATGGAGAGAATTTAATTAGTTTTTTTTCATGTTCTGGAAAGAATTGCAAGCAGTCTATTAAATCACAAGTTCTAGTTAGTAGATGATGCATATGCAATGCAGCAGCAAACTAATATCTATCTTTCATATTTGAGTTCCTTCAGATTTTAGTTATTTTCTGCTTGCTCATTAAGTAGGATTTTAGCTTGTTATACTTGTGCAAAACAGAGGAAGTCCAGGTTTAGTTAATAGTTTTGCTTAAGAAATTTAATCTTCATGAAATGCTTTATGGCACTGTCATCAGGAACAGAAGAACAGGAAGTAAAAATTTTCTGAGAATTCATTGGAGACAGATAATATTTATGCATTTGCTTGTCTACATATATGTGTTGCTGCTTTTTTCTTGGGAACATGCTCAATTGCTTTAACTGCTAACAGGAGGCAGGAGGTGATATTTTCAACATTCTTCGCAGATTCTGACTTTCTTGACATAAATCTCATTTTTAAATTGCAGAAAAACACTGATCTGGATGAATCAGATTAATTTGAATGAAATTATTTATATCAGTGGAGGGGTTTTGTGTAAGTAGAACCTCTACTGAAATAAACCAAACCTTGTGTGTTGACAACAATATGTGAATATTACTCACTATATATGAGTGTTGAGAAATGGATGCTGGAACAACAGACAAGATTTTTGACAGTGAAAAATTTGAAAGTGAAATAATGGAAAGTGCTGACATCTACTAGGCTAAGCATGGAATCTGATTCTAATATAAATTTCCAATATTAAATCACAAAGGAATTTCTGGATTAAAAGCAGATCAATCATTACATCTGGATTATTTTCATGTCCTTGACTAAATTAATCTGCTATTTCCTTTGGTAGATTGCCTAACAGTCCCACTGTGAATGTGAAAAAAAAGTGCTTGGTTTGCAAGTGACAGTGCCACTGCAAATTAAACCATTTTTAGGAATGGGTAGCTCTTTTAGCTGTTTGGAAGTTGGAGAGATTTTGGGGAATGTTAGGAACTTCACAGCTGCCAAGACTTGATTATCAGTGCTCCCAGTAATTAATCGCTTTCTTTAGTTACTTTCATTAAAAGACAAGTATTTACTCAGCTTGGAATAAACTAAATAAGGAAAGCCTTGGTGATCTTGATGATCATTGTTTTAACATATTACCTATTCAGAATCAATTTGGAAGTTGTAAATAAGTTTTCAACATATTGAGTTAATTTAAAAAAGTAGTAAATGAGACAATTTATGATCATAGTAACCATGAGAATTATAGGCAGCTTTGTGTGACACTAGCATTGATGTTGACTTGTTTGGGGTCGAAAATTAGACCATTTTAACAAGTACGACAGAAAGTTGCATTTGGTGTTGTAACAATAATTTATTTTTTTGTTCTAAGAATTCTGCTCACCCATTAAAAGCCGTAAAACTCTGTTATTTTAAAAACAGGAAAGAAATTACTCAGTATAAAATTACACTAATTGTTCTATTTTCATGAGTATCTACAGAAAGGCAAAAATTATTTGTAAGGCTGCTGAGTAAATAAAGAGTATTGACATTAGATATACTTGGGCTTAAAGTAAACTTTATTGGAAAGAGGAGGAATCTTTAAGTTCTCTGAAGAACATGAAAATTTTTACATCTGTAATTTTGCCTGTTGAATGTGCCCAGGATTCAAATATCCATTTTTTTCAGATACAGTTTAGTTTACAACTGAATTAACCATCAGTCTGAAAAGCACAAATTATTAGCTTGGTCTTTAGACTCTGGAGAACAAAGCAAATCCTTGGTGTGTTGCTGTGATGTTTGTAAACAGAGAATTGGAGTGAGCAAGCCTGTTGATGTTTTAGGTTTTGAATGATCATTTTATCTTATGTACAATAAAATATTCTTGATTATACTTGTTGCAAATCTTCCTCAAAATTTTATATCCATCTTTATAAATCCTGAAGGATGTGCTTTTCTGGTCATTTAAGAGTTAAATAAGATGGAATATTTACAAAACTATCCTGAAAAAAGTGGAAAAATGCATATACTACTATAGTCCACTGGTGTGCACTGTAGACTTAAAAATGCCACTATAGGCAGTGCAACTCTGTGTTGTTTAGAAGAATTTTCAGTTAGCTGAAGTACAGAATATACTCTTCCTCTGCATTATTTAGTGCTTTGGTAGTTAATGAGGGAAATTCCTATTCCAGTTTGTGGGATATGAGGCGAAAAATACACTAATTGGTAGCTAAATCTTTTTGGAACATCAGTGATAAAAAAGTATACCTAGATAAAAAGGAACACAAGCTAAAGGAGCATTTTGTATTTGGCAGAGACATTTCTGTTCTTCCTCCTTTTCTTTTCATTTACAATTGAAAGTAAGTCACCAGATTTTGCCATAGAGCCAAAAAAAAAAACCCCATCTTTAAACATTTTTTAAAACAAGTGTTTTCTCTTCTCTCTCTCAGTATATATATGTTTTACATTATATTACAACAATCTATGTATTGTTACTTAGGAGCATTACTTTCTTTAAGAGATTGTGACTGGTTTCCTGCCTGTTGCTCCCAGGTGAAGGAAGCTCCACTGATGTGAGTGAAGCTTCTGGATAAATCAAGTCTTCTCCTATCACTGTAAACCTTTACATGCTCTTTAAAATGGAATGGCCTATTTGGAGGCTCAGATTGTCAACAGGTAGATCTTGTTAAAGACTCTGGATGATTTCTACCTTCTCCAGAAATCTTTATTCTGAAGTTATCTTATAGTGTGAAGGTGCTACGCAGCTGTTTACCTGAAATTGCTTCTGTCATTCACTTAGTACATATATGAAACAGAAAAGTGATACTCCTATAATCTTACAGCAAATTTAGATACACAGAGTAAGATCATCCATTCTGTCACATGCTCTTCACCTGACTCAAAAAATGCCTTCTGACTGTTCCCTGAATCCTGCAGAAAGCATAATTATCAGACATAAACCTGTACTGGCTCCTGTGAATTCCTCTGTTTCATTCCTTACCTAAGATGCCCAGAAATGCTGAGTACTTTGTGTGGCTATCATAGGAACAAAATTCTGTACAAAAAAAATTTTATAGTGCTTTTATAGAGAATAGGCAGTAGTCTATTTTAGTGTGCTAAAGGAGTTTTTATAAAGTTTGATATCAGAAGCCTCAAGGCTGAGATTTAAAATATCATTAGGCAATTTTCTGTAAACAACATCTGAATTATTAGAGAATGCAAATGACTTTATAGAATGGAATCTTGGTGCAGCTAATTTTCCTGTAATAAAATCTCATTATGTTTAGACTAAATCTAGAATTTTGAGTGTTCCTGTGTAAATTACAATAACTGACAGGTGGTCAGAGAGTAAGGAAAGAATTTGGTACGGTTGCTTCAGCAGCAATTCTTGCAAAGAGTTAACTATTCTTTCCACTCTTTTCATGTATCAGGTCCCCGTTCATATTTAGTTTTATCTCTGGAAATGACGTCCTTAATGTTCTTAGTGTCCAGCATAATTTGTCATGCTGCATAAAATTAAGGTTCCATTTGATGTTTATTTTCCCACAAATCTAATTTGGAAAGTGCAGGATAAGCCTACAGTTTCATTGACTTTTTTGCTCCTACTGGCTTCTGACAAGATATTTAAACTCTATTGAATCATACTTGCCAATATTTTCTCTGTCTTCATTACACAATTTGCATTGAAAGCACCAAGCAAGACAAGGATTATTTATTGGTTATTTTTTATTATGGACAAGTGAGACATGAAAAGTTATTTCTATGAGAATGCATGTTCAGAAAAAACATGTGTGTGCATACTGAAACGTATTTCTGCACCCAGATTTTCTGTGAAAGGAACACCATGCCTAAATGGCACCATTTGAGGAGGTTTGTTTAGCCTGTTCTGCCACTGGCAGGAAGTATAACTTGGTGGTGAAATGAAAAAGATGAGGGAGGAACGTGCAAATGCACACACTCATAGATGTGTGTCTATGTGTGTGTTTGTGTTCATGAAGAAATCTTGGTCCTAGGGATTAGTCAAGGTGCTCCTTCCCAGAGGAAGGGGGCTGGATTTAGATGGTCTTCGAGGTTCCTTCCGATTCAGGTCATTGTATGAGTCTATGATTGCATCTTTAATTAAAAGAATTTTTCATAGTTCAGATTGAAAGGCCCAAAATTATGACAAAGTTTCTTCTTAATAATGTATCAATATGGTCAGTTCACCATATGGCTCTCTGTATCAGAAATTAATTCTTTGCAGTGTATAGTTTAAACAAAAAAGGCTTTTTAATATCTAATTTTTAACATATGTTTAACTGTCCTGAATTTACCTTTTGGTATTATATTTTAGCATTCATTTAGTTGTTAAAGTAAATATTTCTGCTAGTGGGCTTACTTGTCAGTCATCCACATAAAATCAACTTGGGCTGAATTTACTTGAAAACAGTAACAAACCATTGAAGAATTAAATGTAATGACAGGTAGAATGTTGAAAACTGATGGTATTAAAGGTATTTAATTAAAGATATAAGAATTTTGCTCTTAGTGATTCAGTTCTTTCTTTTTCTACTCTAACCTGGATAATGATAGCAATGTGTCACTAATTTGGGAGGAGGCTTGATTGGAAAAACAGCCTTAGAAAATTTTCATCCATTTTGAAACAAAACTTTCACATTGGTGAAATCCTGCATATTTCTTCAAGTAACAGCATGAGTGATACCTTGAAGTCAATGAGAAATCTGCTGGTGTCAATGAACCTTTGATCAGTTCCTAAACTGTGTAGTAACAGGGGATTCTTCAGGGACCCTTGAAACTTCAGAGTATCAATATGAAGTTCTGTTGTGGGTATGGCTCAGATAAAATGGAAGACATGTAAACTGTAAGCAGTAGAACCATTGCTACAGGTGCTTTCCACCAGACCACTGCTCTACAGAAATTGTTTTATGTAATTGCTTATCTAGATCAAACAACGAAAGCTGTATATTTCCGGTTCTTACTCTGAAGGAAGAGCTATATGGAGAAATGTCCTATGCTATATTTATCTGAACTGTAAGCAGCACAACATTTTTAAATTTCCTTGAACAAGTCATCTGTATTTCTTGAATCTGGTTGAACTTAAAGATCAGAAGAGAAAACAAGCTTGAATATTGGTTTAATCTAATCTTTTTAGCAGAGGTTGCTAATGTTTAAGGAAAAAGCTCACTGCATGAGAGTGAGAACATGGCAACTTTTGGAATCTGGGGTATTCTAGTGCAATTTATCTCTGCTTTAAGTAACAGTGGTATCATATCTGGTACTCATCAAGGAACCTTGATGCCATTTTGTTTTTCTTGAATATTTCACATTATGTCAAATCAGACTTGCAAATTTTAATTAAATATGTTGGAATGGATGCTTTTCCTACAGGAAAGTAATGATTGCAAATTCTAGTGTGGTTTCATACTGTTTAGTATTCCAGTAATCTGACATGTATTTATTTGTAGAGATGTACAGTTACAGAAAACATCCAATTCTCAGCATCCCTTGACCATTAATCTGAAAAGTCAACACTTCTTATCTGTAAGATAAGTGAACTAAATTAAATGTAGAGGCTTTGACTGTTGCTGTTATTTTGATGTATTTTTGTTATGATTCATTAGCAGTTACATTAAAAATGTATTGTAAATTTAGTTAGTATCTTATTTTCCAATCCATCAATTAGCATTCCTATTATATCTTTAATATTATTATTTTGATAGTTTTGTATTATCAATTAAAATTGGGTTGAACAGTGCTCTGATCTGCAACATGTAATACCCATACAGTTTAGGAACTTCTTGAGACTGAGCACAATTTGAACTTGTTTTGAATGTTTCCTAATCATGCTGACCATTATTGATTTTTATGTTTCCTTACAGTTCTTTATTTAGCTATATGTTTTTCTGAATTCAACAATATAAAGTGAGGATGGAAAGTTGGCTAAGAAATTGGTTGTAAGCAAAAGAGGAATTGACCTTCTGTACAGCAAATCAAACTTCACAAACAAACAAATAAACAAATAAATATATTACCCATTGCACTATTTACTCTTTTTCCCCAGACGATTTTCTACATGTCTGCATTCATCTTCTTATGACCAGTCCCTGTATTTTTTGAGGAAGTACTTTTACAGTACTTATTAGAATGGCTTATTGTGTATTCTAGTTCCTAAATTAATTACTAATAATAACTACATAAACACACAGCAGTAGATAACTATTTGAAGTAACAGAAGGCAAGCTTTTATAGTCTGGACTGCAATTAAATTTCTAGGCTGTTTATTTGTAAAAATACCAAATATAAAAATTATTTTCTCTAAACGATATATAAATTGTTATTACTCGGAAAGAATGAAAATTTAATTGGTCTGGTCATTTCTTTCCATAGAATAGGGGCTCATTTTTGCTTCCATGAAGGTCTGTACTCACAGGCATACAAATCTATTTTTTATCTTGTTATTAAAAAGAGGTTTTGCAGTAGTCAGTCTCAGGTCTTCCAGGGCTTAGTCTGTGTTCCTTATTTTGGGAAGAAGCTTGTTGTATTAGGTTTGACTGGGAAAAACAACCAAAAATCCACATACACACATGGTCCCCTCCCCCTGATAAGGACATAGTAACAGAAGTAAGCTAAATGCAGATCATAAAGACTCTTAAACCAGGAAACTTCAGTCTGGCGACAGTACTTGGATGAAAAGGGAAGTAAGCAGAGTTTAATAAGAAATTTCAGGTGTCATTAAAAAAAAAAAAATATTCTCAGCAGGGGTCTATTCCACCTTCTTTTAAAATATAAACCAGAATGTCTGGAATTGAACTTTTCAGCACAGAGTGAGGAGTCCTTCCCCTCTCCTCTCCCTCTCATGAAGCTAAGATGTCAGTGAGGAAATTTAAGGGGTTAAAGTTCTTGCTTTGCTTCTTATTTTTTTGGGCTTAAGAATGCCCAAAATCATCTGACCTTTGAGATTTCAAATTACATTAGGAAAAGCATTAATGCAATCCTATGCCTAAAACAATCTTTGCCATTTACTTAGAATGTTTAATGTAGTTTGTTTATTCTATTACCACTGCCACCCTTTCTGTGTTGTGTCATAATCAAATCAACTATAAGAAAAGCAGGCTACTGCTTGTAAAGTAAACAAATCTAGCCCTTCATTGCAAATATCAAAAGCTCAAGTTTTACCTTGTTTGTTAGTGAAACATAAAAATTAAAATGTGGCTTTATTCTTTCACTTTTAATTTATTTTTAATTGACTTGAGCTACAGTTATTAGATCAATTGATTATTAGTTAATATGGGAATTTTTGCTTGTTTATTCCCTGGATTAAAAATTTGACCTCACCGTGCACAGTAGCAAAAGGAAATAGTCATTTGTTCATACATTGGAATTCTCACTCTCCACATGAGTGATGGCTTGTCAAGCTTTGGGAGTTTTGGTTGGCATGTGTCCCTTATAAGTTTCAAGCAGTATTCTCCATGGGATTAGTTGAAATGTGAATTATTTCCTTGAATGAGATTAGAGAACATTTTAAATTCACCTAAACCCCTGTATAATGTTTGTATAGATTAATCTTGGTTAGAACTCTAGTTACTATGTTCATTTCTAGTCAAAAAAAGGAAAAGGAGTTTGATAATTTAGTTGTGTTAGTCCCAACTCAAATATAATTTCCATTTAGAAATATAGCAAACAGCATCTTGTATATGCCATTTCTATATAAGGTCATGATTATCTAAGCACCGATGTTTTGCTAAACACAACAACAACAAGAAGAAGATAATTTGAAGAGCCTGCAGTAGAAGATATGCTGCAAAAAGATGACCAGTGCATTCAAACGACTTTAGATTCAGTCTCTGTTTCTAATTATGGGAAGTACAGGAACTACTTGAATCTGGCTGGTTTTTTCATTATTAAAAAAAAATAACCTTCAAGTCAAAGGTTACTTAAAGGATGCCTAACATTAAAGTTATGAGTAAATAGTAATTAAATTATGTTGGAACCAATGCTTCAACTTTTGTTTCTGCAGTCAGGAATTACTTTGAAAATCACTCTTGTCAGATTTGTACAGGAAAGAGTGAAAAGTGTTTGACTTATAGGCAATTTCCAGAAACTGAGGAAACTTTTGGAAGTGGTTAGTATGAAGTAGGCAAGAAAGGAGCCCAGTTAAAAAACTGATACTGGGTAGTCTGAAAGACCATAGTGAAAGAGGACATTTAGTAAATTTGTAGAGTCAAATTACTGAAATAAGCTAGTGAAGCATCTTTTTGGTGCAGCTGAGTAAGTTACATTTGATGTAGAAGTTGGTACATTTTATACCATGAGCATTACCTTTGAAATACAGCAAGCCATAGAAGTAGGAGGGGAATATAGCTGAACAGCAGCTGAAATGAGAAATATAGAGCAGGAGAAGTTGTGAGTGATGGCTGTGAGTGATGCTGACAGAATTGCTGGAGGTGAGGTTCTTTGCTCCAGACAGAGACAAAAGTTTCTCTTAGGGTTGAGTAAAAGAGAATGCTTAGAGGTGCTTTTGGAAGGGGACTGGAATTGGGGTGCCCGGGGCAGCCAAGTGCTCTGTACTGAGGGTCTTTGTGGTGTGAGCTAGAGGTGAGGGTCTTAGTCCCAGACAGATGGAAAATAAAGTCCCTCCACTGTTGCCCATATTATAATACAGGTATAAGGTCTGCATGAAATTATCTATGACTTGGTATATTTGTATATTGAAAATAAGAGAACGTGAGTATTTGTTTCTAAACAACAGTAAAGGTTTTAAAGGAAGAATGATTTGATATAAAATTTATTATTGGTAATTTAATTGTAATTAAGTTTTCTTTAATGAGTAAATAGCTCTCACCACATTCATCTCATGGGGGAAGAGAGGAGAATTTCAGGGAAATTCTGAAAAATTCCCAGTATCTTGTAACTGAGAGATAATCTTAAACCAGCTGTAGACAAAAAAAAAAAAAAAAAAGAAAAAAGAAAAAAAAAAAAGAGGCACTTATAAAGGCAAAGTTATTATGGAAAATTTTTCAAAAATTTAGAGGAGCAGATTAGAGATTTCATATCTTTTTTTCCTAATTTAGAAATCCAGGTTTTCATTTTTCTTGCAGGGGCATTTTTTTTCTCTCTGAGATGCAGCAAACAAGATTCTGGTGGTGAAGGGGTGGTTGCTTCAATGGCTCCTTATGCAGCAGCAGCAGATACTCACAAGTATCTGAGAGGGCTCCCATGAGCTCCTCAATGATGTCTGAGAGGATGCCTGGAAAGTCAGGATGAGACTTAAACCAGAGCACTTTCACCTTCAACCTGGAGAATGTACTCACAGGGATTTTATCTAGGCTACTTAGAAATTCAGTCAATATCAATATAATTGACAGAATTGAGGAATGGTTCTTACTCAAATATTTTATTTTGAGGTAGGCAAATATATGACCTGCTATCTTTTGCACAATATTAGGGCTTCCCAACCAAAAATGGTGGTAAAATATTGATATATTTATATTAGCAAATATGAGACAAAGCTGCATCAATAATAAGCACTGAGATGAGGCTTATACTCTGTTTTAATTTGAAAGGTAGGTGAAGATGTTGATGTTTAGTTTTTATTATTTTTACTGTTTTCACGAATTAAATTTGCATATAGAAGGTGCATTACTTTTCATCAAGTACACCAAATGTACATTTTCCAGTGAAAAATGAAGGAATATTTTTTTTTTCTGTGTTTTTCTCAGCTGAAACACACTTTACTCATAGCAAAACTAACAGGTATTTGTATGGACTGGTGTGATAAGGTATATGTATGGAGGTTTGCATTTTGAACTACAGATTGTTTAATTCGGCTCTGCAAGATAATAAAGTACATGGTTCATTTTTCATGTGCATTAGTGATTTGGCTGATCAGGACACGTGGATATGTTTAATATATTGCCTGGGATATGTTTAATATATTGCCTGGCTTTAAAAAAGAAAACAGCATTTTTTTATTTGCTGGGTGAAAGTCCCTTGGTTTCCAAGACAGCCTGCAAATGGCTTAACATTTGGTTTATATATCAGTAGAGCACTTAGAATAGAACAGCACAAAATGTATCAGAAAAAAATAATCACACTCTTTTTTGCTTTTAAATACTCATGCAAACATTCATGCTTTTCTGGGAAGCCTACAAGAATGTCTACTTGACAAAATTGTCCTTACATCTTATAAATATCACATTTTTTATTTATAGCATGTGTTTTTATATCTTCATTATAGCAGTCCATTCTAGTTTTAAATTTTTTCCTATATAATTTTCAAAATTGTTTTTGACGCATGAAAATGTTGACTAAATAAGCAGCACTGTACAGCTTGGTAGACACTGATTGTTTGGACATTGCTCTAGTCTCAATCTTGTTATGAATTGGGATTACAATGAGGAGGATTAACATGCCCTGCTTGAGCAGGGATGTTGGCCCAGATGGCCCACTCTGGTCTTTGCTACCTTATCCATTCTGTGATACTGAAAGAAACTTCCAGTATTCGTTTTGTCATCTTGTTTAGTTTCTCCACATGAAAAATGTAAGTATTTCTTGTTGTAAATGAGTTCAAAATGCAAAAACCCTTCATAGTTTTAAAATAGAAATGAGTACCTGATGTGTTGGTATTCTCTTTACTGATCTCAAATGCTTAGATTGGTAAAGGTAGTTCCTCAGATAGATAGACATATAATTTTCTATGATAGACATTGATAGAAAATTTGTTTTCTTTGAAAGAATAGTAGATTTTCTCGAACAGGAGGTGTTAACTTTAAGGTAATGCATAGTCCATTTGAAATTGAACTCACAAGAAACTGATGAAAGCAGTGCCAGATTCAGATGGAAAGAAAGATCTGTAAGATTAAAGGTAATTTTCTCCACCTGACCATGTTCCTATTCTTGAACTTATTTACACCTGTCTTCATATATTATTTCTGATTGTTGTAAAGATTCATGCTTCAAGCTTTTTATATATCTATGGACAACTTCTATTCCTGCATAAATCACTTCTTCTAAACTAGTCATATACACAAAAGAGTTTTCTGTCTGTGCAGACAAGGAAAAAAATACTGGTAAATCAGCAACTTTCCATTTAATGTCAGCATAGTGCAATGATATCAGCTTGCAGCAGAGAAGCATTTGAGTTGAACCAGGAGGAAGAAATATTTGATTACTAAATATGCTGGTGCTAGGCATTGCTATGAATACAAGCAGTCATTAAAAAGTTCCCTTTCTTGCAGGGCTTGGTGTCCCAAGATATTGTGAGGGACAATAAAATTTATCAAGCTTTCAGTATAGTGGCTGATGGACTAAATGGTGTTCTTGGCAAACTTGCATACAACAGGGAAAAAAAGAATAAATTTTTTTACTGTATTGAAGCATTTGTCAAATAAAATGATAGCTAACATTTGTCTTCCCTTTCCTGTGGAAGGAGTGCTATAGATTCTGGTAGTCTTTGATTGTACCTTTTAGGTAAAAAAAGAAAAGAATTCTAGAAAATGTCAGACATATTGGAAATAATCATTGCAAAACTGCCCAGTCTCACACATGCTAAGTAATTTTGTGAATTTTTGCTTGCCAGCAGACATCACACCTGCATACAGCAGTCCTGATCTTGTAAGCAGGAAACTTGATGAGTTTTCTTTAAGATCTTAGGAGCTTTGGCAATTTCCCTCATGTTCTTACAGACTTTTAGCTGTAGAAATCTCAAAATCAAAAAAAAATATTAAAAACCAAAACAACCAGACTCCCTCCCCTATAGCCCAAAATTAGGGGTTACTTTGCAAGTAACAAAGATTCTTGGAATTGTTTTCTATCCAGTTGCACATGATTGTCTGGCTTTGTGAACTCCATCTTCCTCTTACACCTTTCTCAAAGAGAGGTGAGCAGTGGAGTAGAACCATAGTGTGTCTTCCAAGTTCTGTAGATACAGCTGAACTAAAACTGGAAGTGATTTATGAGAACCAGATTCATCAACATAGTATTTCCTTCTCTTGTGTATCTCTTTGAGGATGCTTCTGGCTGTATGAATTTTTTTCCTGATCCTACAACACAGACCCTGTACAACTATGTTACAAATTGTAATGATGTTTCACAATGAATTCAGTGAAGGAATGATGCTTTTGCTTGATGTTTGCTTGATCTTTAAGCAGAGCTTGCTTTCAACTCATTTGATCCAATCTTCCTAGATGCCATATTTAAGGAAGCTGCATGTTTGCCATTCCTTCCAGCAGCTGAAGCACATTCCACACTTTGGAAGTTGATGACATCTCATAAATTACCACTGTAAAAGGGCAGATTCTCTGTCCTTGCATTTCTTATCCATGTGCAATAATTTGAAAGATGGTTGGTAAAACTGAACAATTTTTGAGTTCTTGGCTCTGAAAAGACTGTTGGATATGACATTTTTTGAGAGACAGTATTCGTGTCTGAGTTACAGAAAAGAAAAATTTGCTTCTCATGCTGAGTTTTCTGAGTAACTATGGGGAAGAAATCAAATTCACTTGTGACTTTATGAAGATTTATGGTTATTTAATAGGTTTTCTTTACTAGGAGGGTGTCATGGTTCTTAATTCATAATCAACCTGTGGCTTATTAAATTTTCAGTGCAATATACCTCTTTCTTAAATTCTGTAGAAGAATTGTAGCATAGATGAATGGAAATTACCTGCATGCACAATACAGTGAGGACATCAAGAATCCTGAAAATACATGTTCATTTATCTTGCTTTGCAACATGAAAAAAGCCCTGCATTGTCATTTTAAGGACAAAAAAGCATATTAATTTGAAATTTGAATTTTTGATCTGCACAAACTGAAGCAGATGTTTTACATTTGTACTTGAGTGAGGCTGCCCGAGGTCACTATTTTAAACAGGAATTCTTCCCTCTCTGGGTCACAAGTCTGTAAGCCTCATTCAGCTTGCCTGTAGGCTCTGAGTATAAAGACAGATAGCATTAGAAGCTAATGATTTGCTGTGGTTGTGTAAGATTCAGATAGGAAATTCTTCTGTTTTCAGTCAAATCAGCTTTTATTTGAGATATGTAGATAATCTTTCACAGAACATACTGTTGGTAAAGAAAATGACAGTTTTGTAGAGGAAAAATTTTACAGGGAGAATTTCTGGTTGGATTGGCAGTTTTTTATTTCTGACATCACTCTCAAGTCAGATCAGATCAAAACTACCGGGTTTTTTTAACATAATGCTTGTGTTTTGTCCAACTGTGTTTTAAAAACTTCTTTTAAAAAGCTGAAGATCATAGTTCTCTAAATACACTTTCTGACCCTTTCCAAGTTTTATAGAAAGCTAAGAAATCTTTGCACTAAAAAAAAAAAGAAAAGCTGAAGGGTGCATGGAATTTCTTCTGTTTGCTGACTGAAATCACGTTGACTGCTAGATTTCATCTTCATCATCTTTCTTTTTGCATTCATTGCACCTTAATTTTTGCCCTTCATCCTACTCTATCTTTCCTTAACTAAGGGGAAGGAGAAAAATCTGGTTTCAATAAAACTTTTGGAACTTCAACCACTGTTATATTGCCTTCAACTAAATAAGAGTATTAAGATTTTCCTGCTAATGAACTGTAGGAGGTGGAGTTCCTTTTTCAGCATCTCTTTTTTTCAGGGTTCTGCCTTTCATAAAATGGTGTAGGTTAGCTCTAAGATGTAATTATCCAGTTTCAAAAGGTCAGTACACTGTACTTCATTTCCAACATTCATTCCAACCTTTGCAATTTTCCACTTCATTGACACTACCTTGACCTCATTCTATGCTTCCACCATTATTCTGGTCTTCCTATTAAAAAGTAAAATTCAGTGTAAGTCTGCACTGATATTTTATAGAGAGAAAATATTCACATTTTAAGGGAAAATTAAAGATGTCAAGGTTTTTTCACATGTTGCAAATTTTTTTCTTAAGCTTTCACTTTTCTTTATAAATCAGAATTTGGAGTTTCACATAAGAGCATTGTATAGCATGGAATATGAATATCCCTGTGGCTGCTTTGGGTTAGCTGTCCACTCCCAGCTTCTTGGGCAGCCTGAGCCTCCTAGCTCCCAGGGCAGTGTAAGAAACTGAAAACGCCTTGACTTTGTGTAAGCATTGCTCAAAAACAACGAAAATTTCCCTCTGTTATCAATATTATTCTCATACTAAATTCAGAACATAGCACTGTACCAGCTACTAGGAAGAAAATGAACTCCTATTCCAGCTGAAATCAGGACTGTTAAATATGTAAATTTATCATAATTGCATCTTGGTGGAAATGAATTGAAATTTTACAGACATAGGTAAATAAGTTTATCTTTGACATCAGATCTTCGTGTGATAGTCATCTTCTGCTTAATTTCTTGATGAAATTTAACCTTGGATTGTTTTGTGATTTCTCTCTATTTGATGTCTGACAAAAATGAATTTGTATTGATTAGTGTCAACACTGTGAAAAGGTGAACTTTCAGGCTTAGAATTTCAGCTGTGTATTTTGGCAGGTGCTTTGCAAGAAGACAGGGTTTCTCATGTTCTGGAACTTTCATGGATACTTGTAATAATAAATATGGCTGCACATTCATTTAGGAAAAAATATGGGGCTTGTGATTGTAGTCCAGTAGAAGGTATTCAAACAATTTGCATAACTTTGGTGGGGAAGAAATAATATTTGCTGCTAAATAGGGGTATTTGATTCCTTAATTTCCAACTGTTGTACAGAAATTCGGTGGATAGATTTTAAAGACCTCATTGGGAACATGTGAGCATCAAACATTTACTTGTGTGTTGGAGTTAGTAACTTGTAGTTTATCACCCTGGACCCACTCTAATGATTTGATGACCTGGCCCAAAACTGCACAGGGCTCGAGGTGAGGCAACACCAATACAGAGCAGAGTGGAACAATCACTTTTACTGTCCTTTGATGATCTGAATGAGCTTATTTAACTTTATTTAGTTTCTAATTGTTTTTATTTACTCAGAAATAAGGTGGGGAACAGAAAAGTTTGCAATTTGATTTAGCTAGAGAATGACGTTACTATTTACAGGATCAGAAATATGTTTCTTTTATGCTGTAACAGCTCATTCTCTGCTCTACATTCAGAACCTTTTCATTATTTGCCAGAAATTTATTTTAGAATAAAAGTAACCACTAGAACTGAAAAAGTACACCTCTATGGCTCTTTCTAAAGCCTTGTTGGCTCAGATATCCTGTTTCTTTAATGAAGAAGTGTCTCGCAATCTTTTGAGTCACCATTTTTATCAAACCATCAATTTTAGTTCTCACAGAACTAAAAATTGTAAAAAGCTCTTAAAATTTTGACATTTTTGAAATATGTTAGCAATTCTCTCTTTTTTTCACCTCAATTAAAAGAACTGGAACCTTTTATTTTCACAGTTTTTAATCTATGATAATCTCTTTTAATCTCCTGTTAAGAACCAGTTAATAATATCTTGTTAACAGTAAGTACTTTTTGATAATAATATCCTGATAAATTTCTATTAGTACCTGATAAGTACCTGATTTCTGTTATAAACATAAATTAACTTTACAATTTTTTCATTTGAAGTCTGAGAAGTATTTAATGCAGTCTGGACAAAAACACCTATGTAGTTGTCTCTGAAGAATAAATCAGTTCTTTGATAATTACTCTATGTGACTTATTAATGTGTCTTTTTCTTGATATAGTTAATTTGTCCTATATAAGGATTTGATGAAAAAATTCATTAAGTTATCCTAAAATAAGGTTACAGCATTGGCCATAAAAGATTATACTTCACTTAAGACTATTAACCATGACCACAAGAAAGAGATTAACATGAAAACTTAAAAATCTTTCTTCTGATTATGAGGATAATTGTATGCAGTACTGAAGCTATACTTTAGAACTTCTTCAGTTTAATAAACACTTATTGCAATCCTTGTAAATTGTAAACAGAATAAAAACATGCTGATTTTTGTCTTTTGCAGAATAAAAAGGTAACTTTGACATTGTCAAGCCAAAATCAGTCTCAGTTTTATTTAAAACATATTATTTTAATACTATTTTTTCCTGAATAGCAGGAAAAGAATAGGATTTTGTTACCAGTTACTGTATAAAAAAAATTATCTATGCTTTACTTTTTTGAAGGTACATTTGATGAAAAATTGACTGTCTAGGTTATTTTCAAATATTTAACTTTGACACATGGAAAACTTACACCTTGGGCTGATTTCTAAGGTGCCAACTTTACTCTGAGATGAAGCTATTAGCCTCACCCAGTGAAAACCAGGGAGTTTTATTCAGATATTCTTCCTTTTTCTTTCTTTTTTGGTTATTCTTCCTCCTACCCTCAACCTTCCCAGATGGAAAAAATGCAGTGTGAGAATGCCTCTGAATGGGGAAAGAGAGAGCGACTAGAAGCAGAAAAACATAGTTTGGAAGAAGAGACCAGAAAACTCAAAATGCAGGTAAAAGAAATTCAGGAACTTCTGAAGGTGAAAAAAAAAATAATAAAGCAACACTAACCTAATGAGTTGTGATCATTAAAATGCACAAAATGGGCTTTTGTTTAAAAATCAGCTTATTTTTACTTAGTTTAGTAGTATTACTTAGTTGGATTATTTGAGCAGCATTCACACCCAAAATTATTATTTCAAAATGTCAAAAAGTGTCCATAAAGCAAAGATTATACAAGACAAAGCAGCCCTTACTGCATCCCAGGCTTGAGCAATTGGACCTCAGTGGCTTAGAATTTCTTTAGGGTACAGAAACAGAAAATATTTTCTGTTCATTTTTAAAAGGTGCAGGGAGAAATGACAAGTACAACAAGGCTAGGAAGAAAAAGTGAAGACTGGGAGGAACAGAAGAGAGTGAGCTTTGCAAGCTGCAGAGTCCTGATGAAGGTCAAAGCAAGAAAATAACTGTGAGACAAATCATTTCCCTGTCTTGTTGAACATCAAGTCTCTTCTTAGGAGATGGAGAACTGAAAGCAGCTCCTATTCCTTATTTTTTTGTGCCTCCAAAGATCTGTTCATTTATTGTCCTGCTGAAAATGACTTGATAATTTATTCGAAGACCCTTAGCTGAGCACATTTCCTTTATTTTATGGTTTTCTATGCTGATAACTAAACAGTAATCCAGAAGGCTCCCACTTTCATTGAGACCCTGAAAGTTCAAAACAGAGAAAGCAAAAAGGCCCCCAAATCCACCAATCAATCACTAAATGTTCATATCTGATGCTATGAGGTGTGTAGTGAGAAACAGTAACTTTTTTAATTTGCCTAAATAACAAATAATTTCATCTAATTTATGTGCATTTGCTGTTGAATAATGACATTCTAAGTAACTAGATTTAGAGTTTAGTAACTAGGTAATTTCTCTTGGGAAAGACTGGGAGAGAGGTTTTATACCTGATGTCTGCTGTTAAATGTAATCATAAGATTTTTCTGTTTCCATCATGACTGAGTAATAGCAAATGGAAGCTCATGCATATAAGCCTACCTTTCTAACATATTTTACATAACATACACCGGGTTTTAACTTTTCTTTACTACTATTTATTTTATGATAACATATACATATCACATCAGTATTTTCTTGATTTATTTGTAATGCAAGTAACTTGAGGTTGGAGATATGGCCAGAAAGAGGCTCATCTTCTTAGGCATATGACTGTATTTCAAATCCCTTTTGCTTATATGTCTGTGCTGGCTTGTTTATGTGTTTGGTTTTCTTTTAAAAAACAGTTAGTTGCAGAGACTATTAGATATCTGTGATCAACTCTCTCCCTTAGTATCAGCTCTCTCCATTAGTAAAGCACCCCTATATTTGATTTATAATAGCTGCCAAACATGGAATCACAGGGCAAGTCAGACTGGAACGGACCTCATGAGATCTTCAGTCCTACCTCTTGCTCAAAGCAAGACGAGCTCCAAAGTCAGACTGAGTTATTCAAAGTTTTGTCCAGTGAGGTCTCAAAAACATCCAGATCTGCATGACCTACCCTGAGCAGTGGGTTTGTGATGGCTTGACCCCAGCTGGCAGTTAAGCTCCCACTCAGCCTCATTCACTCTCCAGCAGGGGCTTGGGGGACAGAATTGGAGGAGCAAAATTGAGAAAAATAACTTGCAAATTGAGATAAAGACTGATTAATAACTGGGAAGGGGGAAAAGGGAAAAGAAGGGGAAAAAAAAAAAAGTGATGAAGAAGGGACCAACACCACCAGCAGACTGATTGCTTAGCCAGTCTCTAAGCAACAGCTGCTTTGGAAAAAGACATCACCATGTCATTGCAATGGGCTCATCCTTCCCAGGTGTAGGACTTCGTCACTGCTAAATTTCCCAAGGTCCTTGTTGGCCCCTTCTTTCAGCTTAACAACAGAACTTGATCCCACCTACAGGCAAGGATATTGCCCCTGCCTGTCCCAGCCTCAGAGGGACACTGCAAGACCTTGATGGGAGCATTTTCCCTCCAGAGCTGTGAATTGAGCACGTGATGTGTTTCTCTATTTAGGCTGGGAACCATGCCCTGCATCATCCCCAAGGCAGTCTTCAGCAGCCTTTCCAGCCAGATCTCCCTGCCAGGTTCTGCCACAGTATCCTAAGCATTCTTCTCACTGTGTCCAGGGCTCTCTGGCTGCAGAGAGCAAGTGGTACCTCCAAAACTGATCTTCTGTGACACCAAACGCCCATTGACAACATGAGTAAAATTAAAGAACAACAGGATTAAAGTGCTGTGGCAAACCCTTAATGAGAAAATTAACCTTGCTGCTGCTATTAAATTCAAAACAGGTGTTAAGAAAGGAAAGAGTTCCTTTTTCAAGCATTCCAGCCTGACTCAATTTAGATGGAACCTGTCTACTCCTTTGTAGACACATCCTACAACTGTTGAACCTTGCTAAATTCTGAGACTGTTTCTGATTTTCTCTAATACTATAAATAACCTGAAAACAATTGCTTTGACTTCTGGTTCAAGACCCTTTTATTTCTGGGATAGAAGCTTCAAGTTCAAATAAAATAACATTATAAGCAGGGTTAGAGTAGTAAAAAAGAACGACTGCTGTAATGTGGGTGATGGTTAGATGTCTAGGTCAGCAAAAATTGAAACTACAGCTATTTTGTGCATCTCTATGTGTATGATTATGGCTTTATTTAGCAAGTAGACAGAAGACATACAGCTAATTTTTTTTTGGAGTGAATCTCAAAGCAAAACACAATTGCCTAGTATCCTACTTTTTTTCTAAAACCTCTATTTGTGAGATTATTTGGATCATCCATTGTAGTTGTTTAAAACAATATTCAGTGTTATTAATTGATATATGGCTGATTTGTACTTGTGGAGGATATAAGCAAACAATGGCAACATTTTTTATTTAGTAATGGTTTTAGCAGTATTAAAAACATGGTATCAATACACAGAAATTAAATCCTTACTTCCTTATCTAAACTGTTTCATGCTGACAGTTATTTTGCTCTTTAATATGTATCTATACCTCCACAGGACATAGAATTGGTGCAATCTCTTGTCACATAGTAGTAAGCCACACAGACTGAAGTTCTGAATATAAAATATAATATTAATTATGTCTTTCAAAAAGTGTGAGTCCTTAATATTATTCTTAGCTGGCAGTATGTTGGTTTAAAATGTTTCCCCATGCAGTTTTTGAAAGGTTAAGTTCTGTTGTAGAAGATGAGCAGAATTGATGAAACAGTTGGGATCAAATGTTGCTGTGCAGTTTTATTGATTGTAGTTCCTGAAATGGAAAATATCATTTAAATTAATGGATGTATTATTTGACTGATATCATGGTAAAAATCTTAAGTGGGTCTAACTGGTTCATCTAGGAAGGGATAGCATGAAAAAAACCACACCTTGTTGATGGTATAAATCAATACCCAAAACATGATATTTATGGAAAAATATCTTCTCTTTCATCTGTTAATATGACCTTGAAACAAACTTATAAATTAATTTTGAGGAATATTCACTATTCTTTTGTATTTTCTCTAATGAATATGGTAAATAGCAATAGCTGGCCGTGAAATAATAAATAATGGAATATGTTTTGCAGTGGACCTGAATATTGAACTGTGGAGCTTGTGGATGCGTGAAATAATTTTTATTTTAAGTTTGATTTCTGTCTGTAATATAAGGTTATCATGCTGTTAGCAAAAAAATCTGTATATCCATGGGATTTGTGAGAAGAGCTTAGGAGCTCCCCCAGACACAGGCAGCTCCACGTGGCTCCAAAGGAAACCCACTGGCCAAAGCTGAGCCAATGTGAAAGTAAAAACCCTGTGGACACTAAGGTCATAGAAGGAGGAAGGGGAGGAGGTGCTCTGGGAGCTAGAGGATGGATTCCCCTGCAGCCCATGGTGCAGACCAAGGGGAGGCAGCTGTGCCCCTGCAGCCCCTGGAGGTCCATGGTGGAGGAAATGGCCATCCTACTGCCCATGCATGACCCTCTGCTGGACCCTATGCTCTGAAGGAAAGTGCAGCCTGTGAGAGCACAGGCAGGAGCAGGCTCCTGGCAGGAATCTCAGACCCTAGGGAACCCACTCTGGAACAGTCTTTCCTAAAAGTCTTTCTTGCATGGAAAGCTCCCATCCTCAACCAGTCCTTGAAGAACTGGTTGAGCAGTTTGTGAAGCCATGCTTGAGCAGTTTGTGAAGGATTGTATCCCCTGGGAGTGACACCCCTCACCCTGATACAGGGGAACACATGAGGAGGAAGGAGAAGCAGAGAGAAGCCATATCCTGACATTCCCCTTCTGTGCATAGACAGAAGAGGTAATGGAGAAAATGAGTAAAGAAGTGATGTTGAGCCTGAGAGGAAGGGTGAGAAGGAAGGAAGATGATTTTAGTTTTTTCTTTGTTTTTAACCATTCTACTCTATTTTTAATGGGTAATATATTTAATTTTCCCCTAGTCAAGTCTATTTTTGTAAATTTATCTCAATCCTTGAAAACTTCTCTCTTCCTTTCCACTCCTGTCCTGTAGAGGAAAGGTGCGAGAGAGCAGCTGGGTGGGCATCTGGAATTCAGCCAAGGTCATCCCATCATAGTGTCAGAGGTGGGTGTGTTCCCTCACATTTCACAGGCAAAAGTTACTTTTAATGATGCAACTTCAATGAGGTTGGTTTTTCTTGTATTTTTAAACTATTAGACATTATCCACTGTCTCCTTTCCCTTAGACTCTTTCTTTCCTCCCTTAGAAGTGGGATATTTCTTCTTCCTAATTATATGAGGTATTTAATGATGTCTTTCTTATATGCAGAAAAAAATTCATCTGCTGCAGCCATAAAGTCTTCTAACAGTACCACTGTATAAACTCTAATTTTATGGATACAAAGTTTTGGTGTGGGAATAGGTAAAATGTGAACGACAATCTTCCTTGCTTTGACTGAAAAAAACAAAACAAAACTAGTAAAGGCTAGAAGACTAAATTGCTGCTCCCTAAATCTATTTTTTTAATTGAGTAAGAAATCAAATTTCAAACATTCCCTTTTTTTTAAGATCTAGAAAAATCAAATTAACAAAAATTCCAAAATGAAAATCCTCTGTCTCTGCACATCTCTAAAGAAGATTTTATAACACAGCTGTACTCACTTCCAGATTTATTTTTTAATAAAGGCTAGACCACTACAGTAGCATACTTTTGATGAGAGACAGCCTTATTAGATTGAGCTGCACAAAATTGTATCACAAGTTATTAATTAAAACAGTTTTTGCAAGTACAGTTGAAAAATCAAATTTATGAAGTAGTCAAGAAAAATAAATGGAGCAAGATAAGATGAAAACTGCTGCAGCTGCATAAACATACCTTTACATTTTGGTTAAAAGGCATAATGTGACTTTAAGGCAAATTTTTTCATCATCCCTGCTTGAATTGGTATTGCTTTAATTCGGAGTGATTTTGTGCACATTAATTCTTTCTAAAGGAAACCATGTGGGAAGTTCTGCTTCAGATATTGACAGTCCTTGCTGTAAGCCCTGAGAAAGTGGATATGGCTGGAGCATTGACAGGTTTTGGGATGGCCAAATGCCACATGGGGGTTAAGGGCCACAGGAGCAGGAAAAATCTCAACTCCTGTGTTTGTTTTGTCATGTTTATGTTAACTTTTGCTGCTCTGCTCTGTTTACCAACTTCTGCTGTGCTGAATTAGGGGGGTGAGTAGGGCCAAATGCAAAAGGAGTTGCAAACTGCTTCCTTGCCAACAGTGAGCACATTCAGAGAGTGTGTAGATGTGATCTATCTGCACTCTCTCTGAATGCCTGGGGAGTGCCAGATGCCTTTTGAGAAGGCACCACAGTACAGAGGAGGAGTTTTATGATTTGCCCGCATGATAAGAGAGGAATTCAAATACTTAGGGGATGTATTAATTGCCACGTGTTTCATTCCTGGTTTTGTGTCACGGATCTCTTAGACTGAGTTCTATTTATTTACTCTTCATCAGAACAAAACTCAAGAAGAGATGTAATTGTGGTAATATTGTTAAACCCTTTGATATTCATCTAGCACTGTTCATCCAGTGGAGAAATAGATTTGTTTCAACAAAAACCACTGGGGCTGGTTGTTGCAATGATAAAACAGTACAGGCTGCACAATTTGCTCCCTTAATGGATTTCTAAAACACAATATATTTTGTCAGCATTATAACATGGAGCACTGTTGTTATTATATGTTTTCTAATTACTTTCTTGTGAAATGCTCATTTCAATTCCTTAGAAAATTGTCTAAAATGTAGAGCTAAAACTAATAAAAATAGAGCTTTACAGATATCTTTCCTCTAGCAAAATTTGCTGATATTTAATAAAGACAGGAGAAAAATTACTGGATTACAAACTCTTACGAATCAACACTCAGAACTGTACTTTTCTCACCAATTTGTTTCCAGTTTCAAAGATATTAAATTCAGAATTCCTGAAAAAAAAAAGCTCAAAGTTCAAGAACAGATTTAAAAATTAATCTCTCATTTGCATCTGACTAGTGGTTTAACTTTAAGAGCATTAATATGCTTCAAATTTTTCATTTAATTTTATTATTTTATCACCCATTTTCTAACTTCTTGAATGGCCCTGTAAATTGTAATGATACATTTTTCAAAGCTCTTATAAATATTTTTTAATTACACATTTTATTGTGATGATGGAAACCAGAAAAGCTATAAGTTTTTTTGATGCATGTGTATAATTAACTATTCTATATTTATTCTTTCTTTTTAGGACAATATTTTTATTTCACTTAAGAATGCGTATTTAGTATTGTTCTTTAGTTTCCCAACTCTATTGCACCACCTCCCTCCCTGTTTTTTCCAGTCAGTAGGGAAAGCTTGAATTAGAAAAGCCAGTTACCTTTTTTATTTTTGCAGAGTAGCGTGAGAGTATTTGCATGCCATCAGAATAAAAGTTCACCCAGCCCTATATCCCATTTGTGACATGGACCAAAAATGGGGATGTATGGAATACTTCCTAAGAGCAGCAGAGGAATATTGTCTCAGAGAACTGTCATGGGCTCTTAGCAGCTCATGTCTTAGAAGTTTCCAGAATGAGATCAGTGCTTTTCAACTCTAATGCTTCTTACTGAAAATTTTTTTGGTAATTTTTATAAATTATTTTGGAGCACATGTTAATTTTTAACATCCACTATGCCCTGCCATGAAAAATTACAAATTTAGCTGCACATTAGTAAAACATTTACACTGTTTTCTTTTCATCTACTTTTACATTCCCATGATACTGAAACAGAAAATTAATTCAGTTCCCTCTTTCTTCACACCATCACTGATAGGATCTTCCAACACCATGGAAACTGCTCAAATTTCCTCTTTTCTTTCCCTTCTCACTTACTTTTTCCTGATTTAGTAACTAGGTATTCCTGTATGTAAGGGCCTTTTTTTTTTAATGTCAGCTAAATTTCTCTAAGAATCATTGTAGAAGATCTTTATTAAATGACATTTGAAAGCCTGCCTAGACCTCTGTTCTAGCAAAATAAGGTTATTGACTCATTCAGAAAACTGGCATAAGTTAGTAAGACCTAAAATTTTTTGAATAAAAATTGTTTTGATTCTTCCTCAATAAATAATATTTGCCCATGCCTCATCTTATTTGTAATTAAGAATGTCAATATCAGTTCCTTCTGGGTTCTTTAATATCCTCCTGAAACATTTTAAAAATTGTCCTTCTGTTAGCTGTTTCTTAGGCTGTTTGAATTCTTTAATGTCTGATATCTCAACCCAGGACTTTTTAACTACCCATTTTGTCTCCTTGATTTATGACAATGTTCAGTTTGAGATGGATCCTCTGATGTAACCCATATAATTATATAAAATATGGGCACAGAATTATTTATTTCCATGCTTCTTCCATGCGAATTCAGAGGAAACTCAAGTAGCTTTCTTGTTTCCTTAATTTTTGATATTGTTTATGTAATTGTCAATAGACTTTGAGGTTTCTTGCTGTTGATTTGTTAGAAAAAAGGATTAATAATAGTATTTATAATTTCTGCAAGTTGTTCCTCCTATCCTTTTTCGCTTCTCTTAGTTATCATTATAAAAGTATTGCCAGATTTTAAGATTTATTTTTCCTCCTTGTGAAAAGATAATTACACTATTCATGTGATATTATGTCTTATATACTTCCCTTATGAAATAACCACAGTAAACCCTACCTCCAAATATGTCTGTGAAATTGATTTAACTTTCTTCTGCTCTGTTTTCAGACTTGAATATGTTTTCAAATTGTTTCCAAAATCTGTAATAAGATAAAATTCCGATCTTTAATTCTCTTTCCCTCCCCCCATTTTAATAATACTTAAAATATTTTCTTAACATTATTGCTGTTTATAGAAGGTCAGGAATTTTACTTGTTTTTTTTTCTTCTTTTGTCTCATGATTAAGTTGTCATTTGGTAAAAGGGGTAAATGTGCATCCAAGTATGCCAATGCTCTGTTCAAGTTTCATTCCTTTGAATCCAGCCTGTCAAATCTGATTAATCAGTGATTAATCTTTTCAGTTATATAGAAATTTTGGCCCTGTGTGAAATATCTGAAAGCTTGTCTCAGTTGGCAAGGCACTTGCTACAGTTACTGAATATTTTAAAATACTTCTGATTAAATTCCATCTTCTTTGAAGTAGCAGACTTTCAAATTCACTTGTTACAGGAAAAGGACTGATCTTTTGGGGGGCCTTCAAACTCAGGATATTCTGTGATTCAAATTACTTTTTAAGAAAAATTAAAAAAAAAATTAAAAAGTAAGGAGAGGCTAATTCAGCCTTTAGTTTGAGGTGTCTTTTAACAGTCTTGGAAAAAGAACAAAAGGAATTGTTCCTCAGCAGTATCTCTCTCAAAAATTCATGCTCATGGATTTGAACATTTTTGGCATTTGGAAATTTCAGTTCTTTAAACAGTCAGCAGTAGATGTTTGGAATATCTTGTGATTTGCCTTGCTGTACTATGCATAGCACATTGCTTTCATAACAGCTATCTTGGGTTATTGTGTTCATTGAAGAGATCATGGCTCAGCTGTCCCTGATCTGCTCTCACTTCCTAACCCTTTTAGCCAAGCTTGTGTAATAATATGTCTCTATGTAAACCTTCATAATGTTTCTTATTCCTTTTTTCTTTCATTTTCCTTCTTCACTCCCTCCCTTCCTCTCTTACTTATTTATCCCTTCCTCCCTTCCTCTTTTACTTATTTTTCCCAGTATATCCAGCTCAAGAAGTGGGACAATGCAAATCTCATGAGATTTAACAAAGCCAAGTGCAAGGGGCTGTGTGTGGGTCAGGGCCACCCCCAATATCAACACAGGCTGTGGGATGAACAGGCTGAGAACAGCCCTGTGAGAAGGACTTGGGGCTGCTGCTGGGTGAGAGGCTGGACATGACCAAGGCATGTGCTCTTGCATCCCAGAAAGCCAAATGTGCCCTGGCTACATCCAAAGCAGCATGGCCAGCAAGGGAGAGGATTCTGCCCCTCTGCTGTGCTCTGCTCTGGTGAGACCCCTCTGGAGTGCTGCATCCAGCTCTGGGGTCCTCAATACGAGAAAGACACTGAGCTGTTGGAGCAAGTCCAGGCCACCAAGATGATCAGAGGGATGGAGCTCCTCTTCTCCAAGGCATGGCTGAGAGACCAGAGTTTGTTCAGAGGTGGAAAAGAGTGGGCTCAGGGGTGCCTACTTGCTGCCTTTCAGTATCTAAGGTGGGCCCACAAGGAAGAGAGAAAGGGACTTTCTACAAGGATGTGCAGCGACAGACAAAAGAGGAACGGCTTCAAACTGGAAGAGAGTAGGTTTGGATTAGATATTAGGAAGCAATTCTTTATTATGAGCGTGGTAAGGCATGGATCAGGTTGCCCAGAGAAATTGTGGTTGCCCCATCCCCAGAAATGTTCAAAGCCAGGTTGGACGGGGCTCTGAGCCACCAGGTCTAGTGAAGGATATCTCTGTCTATAGCGGGGGTTTGGAATCACATGATGTTTAAGGTTCCTTCCATCCTAAACCATTCTATGATTCTACGACTATAGGGAAAGAGCCATCTAAATCTAATTGGAAATAGTGGAAATAGTCTAGTATTTCTTCATTAGACCTTATTAAAAAAAAAATCACAATACTTTGAGGCTTAAGAATTTCATAAAAATTCAGTCCTGTGCCAAAGAAGAGAACAAAAATAACAGTTTTTACTATGTTAATATTTAAGGTAATTTTGTCAAGATTCAATGAAGACAGGTAGTCCTCTAACAGCATAAATACTTACCTATGGATCTGAACACCTCTTGTCTGACCTCATCTCTTCCCATATACTTTGCTTTTCTCAGTTTAGGAATATTGATGTCTTTGCCTTTCTCTGTTCCAGAAAATTTGTGATGGAGGAAAATAATAGTTCATATAAGATAACCAAAGTTATTTCTCTACCTAAAGGCAAATTTCTTATTTTTCTGTTTTTTGTTCTTTTTCTTTGTTTTTAAGATGCTTTGACCAGAATTTTATTTGTACGTGATGTTGCTAAAGATGTTATTTTGCTATAGTCTAAAACTGCACTTCTTATTGCAAAAACATTGTGAAAGAATTTCCTTTTTTTCTTTTTTTTTTTTTTTTTTGTATGGCAATAACATCTAATATTTCTAGTATAATTGTTTAATTATAGTTGGGAAGTGAATATGTTAAAAAACAATTTCAAGGCATTCTCAAGCTATGTTAACACATAACATAATTGCAAAGGAAAATAAATAGTCTTCAACATTATTTTACCTATTATCTACAAGCAGAAATATCAATCATGAAGTCATTTAGCAGGAATTCTTAGATAACATAATAAATCCTTACTCTCAGCCATACATCTTAAATAAATAAATAAGGATATTTTTTCACATTATCAAATGGGTAATACAAATGAGTTGCAACCATGTTGGAAGATGAAATTTTTTTAGTGCCAGATAGCATACTATGTTTAGTAGACTGTTTTATACCTTGCTTAAGCAGGTTGTAGAAACCCTTACACATGTTATCCTAGAAAACATTTTTCTGTCCTAGAGTTTGCAAGAGGTCCTTGTAGTTTTGCAAGTGATTAGTCTGTGGAGACTGCTTTTTGTGCCAGTGTTGTAATGGCTGTATTTAGAATCCAGGATGCCTCTTCTGTTGCCCTACTATGATTTCGGTGTCAGCATCAAGGCCAGTATGTTAACCTCTCCCCCAGTATGTCAGAGGGCCGCCCGTTCCCTGAGGGAAACAAAGCCAGGAGCTGAGCAGCACTTACTTTTGGTTTCCAGCAGAGCATTTTGCCCAAGCTTTATTTAAGGTCCTTTCTATAAGGGGAGCATGGGCATGCCCTCAGCTATACTGTCTCTAAATTGGCCCAAAGCCCAGGCAGCCCAGCCTCTGCCCTTAGAGCCCCCCGTCCATCACTTAGTATCAAATGACTGTATCTGAATTAGAACTTGGCTAAGAGGCTATAAAACTGCTGAACAGTGATAGTTTCAGCCCAGCCTAATTCACCAAAATAATAAGTTTCTTCTGTTCAGATTGATTAAATGTGAGCTTGGTTTTTTGTTTTTGTTTTTATGAGTTTTTTTGTTTTGTGGGTTTATTTGTGGATGGGGTTTTTTGTTTGATTTGTTTTGGTGGTTTGTTTTTGGGGGTTTTTTTGTATGTTTTGGTTTTTTGTTATTGTTTTGTGGTTGTTCGTTGTTCTGGTAAACTGATCAATTAATAACTTTGATGTCATGTTGAAGGTCAACCCTGGTGATGGCTGACCTTCAAATGGAAATGACTGTAATGGGCTCCTGTATAGTTGAGTGGAAATACCTTTTACCAAGTCTAATGGCCTAGAACTGATAAGTTAAATCAATTACTCTACATTCACACTCTTGTGGTTTTATGATTACTAGGTGTAAAGGTATCTGCAATTCTGAATTGTCTTAGACATTTACAACTCATCACACGGCACACCATGATTGAAGAAGGTGCTTTTTCGTAAGTAATATTTCCAGCTAACTAAGTGGAAGTGAATGCTTTTGGCAGTTCTGCATCCCTGGCTCCCATGGTATAAGGCAGATCAATTTACATGAAGAATATTGTTGGTAAAATCTGAAAGGTCATGGTACTCAGACATACATAATAGTCTGCCTTCTGAAAAATCAATCTGTCTGCATTGATTAGGTGAAGAAAGCTATTGATGTTTCTGTTTGTTTCAGAAACTGATGGTTGTGCTGAGACTAAACTTTATTTCCATTGACCTTACTGGGACTTTTTAAGTCTAATAAATAAAATATTTCATTTTATACACAAGAATAATCTTTATGATTTAGAAAATATTGACTCCATAAATTCAAAAATTTTAGGAAAATGTCCTATAAAGGGAAAGAACATAAGGTCCTAGAGAAAAATAATGAGACATTTTAAATTTTTTTATTTCCCAACAAAGCTAGATTTGACTCTACTCTTTTCTGTTTTCAAAACGCTCCACAAAAATCTTGTAGCTTATAAACTGTTCCATTTGTTTCCATCAGGATGTAATAAAAGCTTCAATCATGTAAAAAAAATTGTGGCATTCATACTAAAAAATGAAGGATAGTGAAGATAATAAAAAGCCTTGAATGCTTATGGGATTTTTTTTGATGAATGTATGCATCCCCTGAAATAGGAGTAGAGAACTGTTAAAGAAATTATATGTCCTGACACCATTGTGACTACAATTTAGTATTCTGTTACTAAGTGATTAGGGTTAGAAAATATATATTTTATGAATTTCTAATAATTTTTCCAGTATATTAGTTAGTTCTTATCCAAGAAAAAATTATTTTCTTCCAAGTGCTTATTTTTCTGAAATGTTTCAAATAATGCAATTAGCCTCAATTTTTTTTAATAAAGAATTTATTACTAGTGACCTAAATACACGATGACAAATCACAAGAGGTTTCCAAGACCTTTTCAAGTGTGTGGTGCTTACTAGCTTCTAAATGCAGATAAGTTAATTTCACTGAACAGTGGATGCAACTCACACAGAAATGTTAAATCAAATGCTTCAGCACAAGCCTATATTAAATTTCATAAGAACCAATCAGGATCATGTGCATGAAGCAGAAGTTTTACACTTTGGAATGCTGAAGGTCATACGTCAATCAAGGGGAAGTTGTGAAAACTGGAGTTTATGAGGAGAAATGTCTAGAAATAGTTTCAAATTCTTCTTATTTCTCATATGGAATAAAATCCCTCTGTTTTTTCTTTGTAAAGAAAACAAGATTTTTCTCTAAATACTGGACGTGATTCCCTAACTTACATACATTAGTTTGGAATAATAAAATATGTTCTATATAATCGTTTAAAATTTTCTGAAGAGGTATATTTATACTATGCATTTGTGTTTTGTCCATTATAAACATGTGTTCACATACTGAAAAAATAAAATAGAATCAATTTATGAAAAAAAACCCAAAATATCTGTAATTAAGACAATGTAATATTTAAAATGGAGTTTTAAAAAATATTGGTGTTCAATCTTGTAAGCCAAGACTTCACTTGTTCTTTGTATTCTCTAAATTATTAAATGTTTAAATATATAAATGGTTCGTCAAAACTAGACACAGTAAAATTTTTTACTTATTTGGTGCTTCTTTTGAACCAAGAAGACGAAAATGGAATTATGCTTTGAAATCATACAGCCTTAAAAATGATTGCAAATATTTTTGGATTGAAAGCACATTCCACTTTAGGCTGTTTTATGAAAATGAAAGAGTTATTAGATGCTATGCTGTAAATGTACATTGTATTTTAAATAAACTTCTTTGGGGTTAGAATTGTTCCTGCATAGAGGGTAAAAATAAGTTTTCTGAGGAGAGGTGAGACAAAGAGGAAACAAAATTTAGGATGTGACCTCCACAACTTCTCCGGGAAACCTGTTCCAGTGCCTCATCACCACCACAGTAAAGAATTTCTTCATAGTATCTAATCTAAACCTGCCCTCTTTCACCCTGAAGGCATTCCCTCCTGTCCTGTCACTACACATCCTTACAGAAAGTCCCTCTCCATCTTTCTTGTAGGCTCCCTTCGGGTACTGGAAGGTTACAATTAGGTTAGACCAAAGCCTTCTCTTTCCCAGGTTAAACAAACACAATTCTCTCAGCCATGCCTCATAGGAGAGGAACTCCTTTCCTCTAATCAACTTGATTGCCTCCTCTGGACTCACTCCAGCAGGTCAGTGTCTTTCTCTTATTAAGGACCCCAGAGCTGGATGCAGCATTCCAGAGGGGTCTCACCAGAGCAGAGCAGAGGGGCAGAATCCTCTCCCTCGCTCTGCTGCCCACGCTGCTTTGGAGGCAGCCCAGGACATGTTTGGCTTTCTGGGATGCAAGAGCACATGCCTTGGTCATGTCAAGCCTCTCACCCAGCAGCAGCCCCAAGTCCTTCTCACAGGGCTGTTCTCAGCCTGTTCATCCCACAGCCTGCGTTGATATTGACCCAAGCAGAGCCCCTTGCACTTGGCTTTGTTAAATCTCATGAGATTTGCATTGTCCCACTTCTTGAGCTGTACAGGTCCCTCTGGATGGCATCTCGTCCTTCGGGTGGGGTAACTGCACCACTCAGCTTGGTGTCATCTGCAAATTTGCTGAGGGTGAACTCAATTCCTTCATCTTTGTCATTGGTGAAGATATTCAATGACTCCAGTCACAGTAGAGATCAGTACAGGAAAATATAGTTTGGTTTTGTAAATACTAATGGTAGAAATAGGAACAAGAATATTTTGTAGTGGTGGAGAATCATAGGAAAATCGTGAACTATCCAGTTTATAGCATGTTCCAAAACCCAGGCACATTGATGTGAACTCAACTTTCTTACATCTTCAAGCAGTAAATCAACAATAATAGAATCAGAAGTCTTTACAGATGCTATTTGTGAACACTAAAATAGATACTATGCAATCGTCTGCCTGTTGTGATCTCTTACCTACTGGATGTATTTTTCCTTTAACACAATGATTATTACATATTAAGATATTCAGTATCTTAAATTAAATGAGTGGTCTGTGTATAAATTACTGAGCTGTGGATTTGGACTAGTAAAAGCAGGCTGATAGAGTCCAGCATGTAGGCTGCAGTATTTCCTATCTACCTTTGAACTGTGGACAAAAGATTTGAATTTGTATTTTTCTTATTTTTAAACAGTGCTGCTGGGCTAAGGAACTTGCACTGTAGTATTTGTTGAGTTTGGCTCCAGAGAAAGAGGAGCTGTTTCATAAGATCAGCTAAATTGATATTTAGAAATGTCACCGTGATATGGTGGCCTTTTCTAATATATCCCAAGGAAAATATAACCTTTCACTCAAAAATTTTTGTTGTTGAGATTATGCAGTTGTATAGTCTATTTCTTATTTGGAGTCCTTAATATTTAAATGATTTTACAAAAAAAAAACCAAAAAAACCCCCACATAATTTTAAGCAGATATACCTCTTTATTTTGCCTCTCAACATCATTGACTTATTGATTTCTATTTGTATATATGGTAGAAAGCATGTCATTAGCATGGTAGGAAATGGTTGAGCAGAATTTGAATGTTTGATTGAACAATTCCTCCTGAGAGGGGGAAAACCAGGTCTTATTAGATTGGGCAAAAAGGAATTTTTGGTGTGAGAAACATATGGGAAAGGATGGAAAGCATGCATACTAAATAAAAAAAAATTATGATATGGTGCTATCTTTCTATGCATTGTCCTCACAAGACAAGAGGAATACTGTAATAGTTTAATCTTTAGACTTTTTTGCTTTTCCTCTGTATTGTGTCCTCTTACCTTTTGCCCCAGCCTACTGCAAAGCCAGGGATATCTACCCTGATGTCACCAACAAATGCTGACAGGAAAATTATGCTGCTTTAGAATAGTCCTCAGGTAAATTGCTCAGGAGACCTGTCAAAAATGCCTTACAGTTCTCATAGCACAGATATTAAAGTTACCTTCTGGGTGATGTGAGGAAAGAATAGTGCTACGTACTTTCTTTTCAAGATTAGAAATAGAAATATTACCCTGGCTTTGAATATGCTCTGTAAATTGCTTATTGTGAATTTCCACCACACCGTACTATCTCAATTGCTTCTAGGAATATATAAAAATTATACCATTTTGGGGTGGTTTTCTGACCCTTTGTGCCAGGGAGCATTTCCATGTGGTTCCTGCAAAGATTTATTGTTCACAAAAAAACTCCAATGATCAGCGAGACAGAAAATTTTAATATGTAAAAAATATTAATTATGAATATATTAATATGTTGTGCTAATATAATGGGCTAATGTGTATTTAGGAAAACTGCATGAAATTGCTTACACAAACAAATAAGATCATATGGATGGGAATGTCGCTTTTTACTTTTCCATATGTATTAAATATTCAGCAGCTGTGTGGAATTGGTAAACTGAGCTGGATTAATGTATGCATTAGATATATATGATGACATATGAAGGACTGTAACTGGCAAAACTAATGGTTTTGTCAGTGTGATAGCACCCATCTCAAGATGTAGTACAAGGCTGCAATAAAAAACAAGCAAGCAAAAAACAAAATGATGTTTTATGTTAAGGTGTTCATATCTCCTCTCTCCCCCACCCACAGAAATTGTATTTAAGTGACATTCAGAGGTCTTGTTAATAGATGTTTGGTAGTGGTCTTGTTCAAAATACAAATCTTGAATTGATTACAAAATTTCCTAACTGAAAACCTGAGGATCCAGGGCAGGTCCATTATGCACATCAGCTTTATAAGACTTGTGCAGTCATGCCCTGGTTTTGGGAAAAGCAGAAATTGTGCTGCAGTACTCTGCATTGTTGGTTTGACCACACACAGTAAATCTGACCTGAGAAAAATGTATTGCCTGTCCTGAATGTGCTCCTATCATCTGTGCACATCGTACTCAATAGAGCTGACTTGGACATTTTGATTTGTTGTACCCATTTGCTAAGTAGGACATGCTGCTGAACACTAGGGCAGTATGTCTCCCTGAGAAAGGTAAATAGTGAAAAAACCAGATTTTTGCTATGTAGTTTTCCTACTCTGAATGCCCTCCCTCCCTTCTTCCTCCAGCTTTATATGCTGAGCCCAACATGGTATGGGATATCTCTTTGTCCAGTTGGGTTCAGCTGTCCCAGCTGTGTTCCCTCAAAGCCTCTTGCCCATCCCCAGTCTCCTCACTGTCAAGGCAACAGGAGAAGCAGAAAAGGCTGGGGTTTTGTGCAGGTACTGCTCAGCAATAGCTGAAGCATCTAATGTCACAACTCTGTTTTGTCCAGTAATTCAGAATACAGCATCATAGGAGCTGCTATGGAGACAAACAACTCTGTCCCAACAAAATAAGTAAAACTATGAAAGATTCCCTCAGGTTACATTGATCTCTTCTTTAAGGATGATTTAATGCAGTGTTACGTTGCTTAAAATGAGACATCACTTGTCTGTCAATAGCATCTCTTTCAATAGTTTATTTTACTTCTTTATATTGATAAAATGTGGGCAATAAACAGAAAGAGTGAGTGAAACTAATCTGTCAATGATATATACTTATTTAATTATGTTTATAGAGAAACTATCATTATGCATTTCTAATTGGACATTTGCTTCTAATAGTTTTGTCAGATATATATTCACAGCCCTTAGAACAACAGCTTTTAGCTGTAATCTGGAGGTGGACCAGGATTCCTGTACCCATCTTTATTAAAAAATAAATGTTCCATCTGCTCTTTTTTGCTTTGTACATAACATATGGTGACAATACCAAAGTAATAATACCTAGGGGGGAAAAGTACCATCCCTCTGTATAGCTAAGGATGGCTGCATAATACTGTGAGATTCTGTTACTGCCATTCCATTACAATGTGTTACAGAAGCAAAAAATATATATTACTGGTCTGTATCTATGATGTCTGTGGTAATATTATGATCATATTGTAGTAACATGAGAAGTTTTGTGATTTGAACAGGATTGTATTAGAAAATGGCTAGTATAATAATTCCAGTTGATTCAGTCTTAGTAAGGTCAAGCTAAAGAAACAGAGACCAGTAAATTTATTTATTGCTATTTAAATAGCAAGAATGCATCTTTATTTGACATATTTATTTTAATCTAATTTAAAGAGTGATTCTGTCATGGGGCTCTTGATTCACCCAAGAACCCTTTTCCACCACATCAAAAATTCCATGCTCCTAATAAATAATTATATAGGGCATCTCCATTGTCACTTCAGTATTTTGTGTTCAGAATATATCACAATAAAAGTTGAAAACACTAATCAAATGAGGGTGATGCTGGGGGTGGGGGAGAGAAGGGGAGCTGAAATTTTACTTTAATATCAGTAAAAATTACAGATTTTTGGTTTCTGTCTAAATTTTGTGTTTTGAATGTCTAACAAACTTGAGAGTGGCAAAGAAAGGATTTACAATAAAAGTTAAAATGAGCTTCTTGGCTTGCTCTTAATTGGCTTTCTTTCCCATCTAGCAATTTCTCTGTGATTAAATTTTGTCCTTTTTAAATTACTGTTGTCTCTAATTACTTGACCATGTTTGAGAATTCACATTTTCAACATAATTCCTTCTTTGTTTGCTATAGGTCTGTCTTAGTTGCAATGTCAGGAACTTTCTTCTAGAAGTAAGATTATTTCTTCTGCTGTCAAGATTAAGAAGAAAAAAAAAAGCACTGCCAATTATTGCCCTTTTGTGGTATTTTAGATTGTTCTTTAAAATATTTTTATTCTTTGCCTGTCTACCATCGGCATAAACAGATTCCATGAAATACCAGTCGAGTTTAGCTCTGTTATTTCAGTTGCTACTTCACTGTGTATCAAGAGCATTCAGAACACTTAATGGACTTTTTTTTCTTAACTGAGTTCTGGAAAAGCCTTAAATCCCATCTCTTCCCATTTTTTGAGGGACATGCAGCTGTCATGCTATGCACTTTTTCTGTAAGTGTGCAAAATTCTTTTTCACATCTCAAAATCAGAAGACTGGAATAAAGCAGAGAACATCTGGTTAGGTTGGCAGTATCTGTCAGTTTGCCAAATTATTAGCTTTATAATGGAATATCCATCAAAAGTAGAGAAAGAAAAAATGTTGGGGGTTTTTGTTTGTGCACCATAGATGGATATTTATGTTAAAACCAGTGAGGACATTGAGGACATCTCAAATGTTCTTTACTTCTTGAGCCACAGCAAGGAATGCTTCATTTGAATTTTTCTGGGTTTTCTGATTTTCCTTTTCATCTAAGAGGGATTAGAAGCAGAATAAAAAATAAAGTAGTCTCTTCACAAACCCGATCCATCTTGATTTTTGTTTTACTCTCATAGTAACAGACATTAGAGAGGAAATCATTAGTTAAATGCTGTTTAATTCTTCATTGAAAATTAACTGTCACTCTGTTTAAGATTTAGACTTCACTACTCTAAGTAAACCATAGTTTGTTGACATTGTTTCAAGCATAGTAAACTTTGAAGTAGTTCCTGATTTGTTGCTTTTACTTTTTGAGCGGTTGATGAATGTTGTGGAGTGGTTGCAGTCTCAGGCTAAGACAAAGAAAGAAAACAGAAAATAAATAAAGGAGTACATAATGAGTATATCTTGAAATTAGGAGGATCACATGAAACTGGTATGAATTCAAGAAGCACATCCACATTTTGGATTATGTTGTAAGGTTAGTCTAAATAAAATCTAATTGTGTAATCCAAATAGGTAGTTACTATCTCAGTTACAATGACACTGATATTTACAGACTGACATTATCTAGGTAATAAAGACAAGCTTTCAGGAGAAATACAGTTAAATTTGTGGTATGTAAATGACTCAAGTTTTCCACTTCTCTGATGTCTTTTTCATCTTTCTGCTGTGAGCCTAGTATTTTAGGTTGGTACACATCCTCAGGAGGGATGGAGTCAGGAGGAGGATTACAGGAAGTTATTGGTCCTGATTCTTTAAATGAAGAATTTTATGATTGATGGTGACCATTTCTTTCTTCTCAGATTTCAGTCTGTCATGGGATTTTTTTTTAATGTATTCAAACATGCTGCCATTGTTTGACTTGTGTTCATCGGTTGCTGCCTAAACTGTGTTTGCCCCTTTGTGAAGGCAGTTTGCAATTATTAGTTTACATTCTGTGAAAGCCTTCTCCAACCCCAGTGTCACCTACAGGGGTAATGTTTGCTACTTATCAGCTTTACAGATTTGTCAGACCTTTGCCATAAATCTTATTCACATTGCTAAACTCAATTCTGGTCAAGACAAGACATGAGATGTTGCACTGCTGGGTTAATAGAAATTCTGTGGCCTTCCATGAGTAAGGTCAAATTGCCCCATGGAGTGGCATCACCACCACACTCTCGGTGTAAACTTTGAGATATATTCCATGTAGACACCTTTTACCATGTGGATTTTTAAATTTGGGGTTTGATCTCTTGTTTGGATTAGGGTTTTTTCATGTGGTTTTGCAGGGTGGGTTGTTCAGCTTCTAAGGCTAATAAATGAAATTAGTTGGAATGCTACTTGTTGATCCTCTGACAGGTAGCCATAGCAAAGATTCACTATAATTTTATTGTATTTAGCTGGGTTGGTTGCTATGATATTAAAGACCAACCTAGTGATTCCGTGAAACTGTGAGATGTTCCAAATCAAGTTGCATCAGACATCAGATTTGCTGTAAATGTATTAAAAGTATTTAGGAGAAAAAGACTAAAAAAAATTAATCTTTGAACAATTGAAAGTGAAATGTAACTCAATATGGAGTACCAGAAGGAACATTATGAGCTTTTCCATGCTCCTGCTCTTTAGAATAGGCAAGGTTTGATGTTCTACAGCCTTACTCAATGACCATTTTTCCTTTTTTAACTTTTCATTCAAGGAGACTAATGGACAGTGATATCTTCAGAGATATATTATGAAACTAAACAGCTTCAGTGGAACAGCCTGCCTTTCTCACATTTTGCTTTTCCAGCTCCTACCTAATAACAAAACAAATAAAAAAAAATTATCTCTCCCTTTGGTCTAAAATGCTTTCTTTCAGAGTGTGATAACATTTAGTTGTTTTTATGTACCTTGTCCTACACTCCTGTTTCTCAAAATTCTACTGCCTGAGGAACATGGAGTCTTAAACAAAAAAAATTGCTACAGTGCTGTAAAACTGTATAATTGCATGGCCTGAGGTCCATGGATTCTTTTGAAGGCAGCTTGTTTAAACCCATACATCACTATTTATAATACATCCCAGCAGATCCTGATCTCATAGTGACCAATAAAAGCTGTGATGTGGTTCAGCTGACACACATTAGAGAAAGTAATTGACTTGGGAGTACAAGCAAAGGTTCATCTGGCCACAGATAACTCATTTTCTAAGATATTGCAAAGATACTGCTTGGAAAGGAATTTGCTGTGACTTAGGTTGGAGAAATAAAGTCGCAAGGACAAGTTTGTCTTGAAAGTTTAAAAGTGCTCATTGAAAAATATGGAAAACAAAGAAAAAGTTTTAGGAAGAAGACTTATCTACTGATTTGGGCTCTATTCCTATGGATTTGAATGGATTTAAACCTTTGAACAATATTTACTGTTTTTAAGAGATAAATATGAGAAAAAATAAGAAAAGAAGGATGTAATTTCAGAGTATATGCACTATTAGGTGTAAAATTTATCTTTGAATTGCTTTTTCCCACTATTTCTGTACAGAACAGATGCAGAAATTGCAATTCCTTTCCCCAGTTTCTCTTTCCAATTCATTAAAATTCAAGAATTTTTTTGATTCAATAAATTGACAGGTATTTTTACCCTCTGAACAGAGAGGATAATAAATCTTTTACCTTGAAAATCTTGGTGCTTGATACATCCAACTGCTGTGGGTAGAAAAACTAAGGTGATGCTGTGACTTAGGTCAAATATGGTGGATTCTGCCTGTTCAAATTTTCAGGTGTGTACAGCAACAAATATCTGTACTGCAATCTTATAAAGCTACATTAACTGTGGAATTTTATTTTCTATTTCTGTGTATCAGAGGATTGCATAAGAATTTTTGTTGCTTCTTCCTCTGACAATTGTTGCAGCAGACCTGAAAAAAAATGAAACATAATTGTCAGTTCTGTAGCATCTAAAAAGAAAAAGGACTCATAACTTTACAATATTTGCATCAGAAAATGTGGTAGAAGTGTAAGGCTGTCGTCAGGGTATACTTCAGGCATGCTAAGCAGAATTTCTTATTTGGCATTTTAAATCTGTGGAGACCTGCCCTTGTTTAATAAAAGTCACATGTAAAGCTAAGAATGTCTTAGCTTGAATTCAATCCCCGTGTAGACATATTTTCTAAAATAAAAGAAATACAGGCAACAGCCTTTTGACCCAGATTAAAGGTGTGTGGATCTGCTCAGTGATTTTATTTTATGCAAAGAAGGATGATAACATCCATTTCTTACACTCCTTTGTGGATTGACAATCATACTGAGTAATCTTCCTGCTTACTGATTTTTGTTGGTCTTTTTGATATATCTGTTGATGATGTTGAAAACACCTCTGGGAATTAGGAGAAGTAGTTATTAAAATTGATTAGTAATACCTTAAATAAAATTAAAGAAAATTTTCAGTGCCTTAAGAGCAGTGAATTATATGATGAAAAGAGATTTTTATTTACTGCATTTAGTAAACTGACAGTCAATAAGGATGGAAGGTTTGGATGTACGCTGTATTTTATGCCTTTTACACCTGCCCTGGAGAATTTTCAATCTTTGTGAGTGGAATGCACATAAGTTACATCAATAAATAGACTATGTGCAGTGCCTTTATTTTTTTAGATTATGTTATTACGGTACTCTAAAAATTCACTACTGCTTTTTTGCTCCTGACCAGGCATGAAAATAATGATAGTCTTCAACGGGGGCATTGGAAGGAGGTCACAACAGTATTTGCCACAAGTGTCTGCGTGGCATAAATGTGACATATTGTGCATAATTTTGAAAGATATAATCCTAGTGCAGAGATGTTTCCAAACTTCTGGAACTATGAGAAGTTAAAGAGGAGAACTTCTAGGTGAGCTCTGTCATGGTACATCTCCTTTGCCTCCCCTATGTAAGGATCCTATTGTGGGAAGTGCTCCTGAAAGCTTCTGCCTTTTGAATATCATTCCATGTTAATTGCTAATGACATGGTCATTTGGGAAAAAAAGTGCTGGATTAAACCTGAACCTGGATTAAACCTGTGGGTCCTAATTACATATATTTCTGTGAAAGTTCATGAATAGCCTGAAGGATCAGTGCAGACTACTTTCTCTATCTCTAGCACAGCATTCATTCAGCTCAACTTCATATTTTGTGTTACCTCAAATTTTGGTGATTGCATATTTTTATCTCATAAAATTAACTGGAAAGTCAAAAATGTCAATCTTCCAAAATTTGTATATGAATGCAATATACTTAAGAGAAACACATAGAAGATAAAATGTTTGGTTAATTGTTACTCAGTAGTTGATCTTAATCAGTAATTACTAATAGCCAGCATTAGTATATTAGCTGAGTAGTGCTAGATAATTTAAACAAGGTGTTTCCTGCATCTACTGTAACTCGATGATATAATATGTGAATTAAGATTTAAAACAATATCCATACAAATAAAGCTTAGCTTTGAGATTACACTTGGTTCTCTGTGCTTTAGGGATATTAATATTGGGATGTTAATATTGATTTATATTTACACAATCTGTCAACTGTAGCTGAGAAATCATTCCAAGGTAAAAAAATTATAAAGAAGAGATGGCTATGAGTGAAATATGAATAAAAGTGAAAGACAGATTTTTGTCTTGCTTTGGTATTGATATACTGTACTGTCAGTAACTGCAATAATCAGCAGGTCTCTGCAAGGTAGCGATTTTTTAAGCATTAAACTTCTGCATGTGTAGATAGTTTTAGGTACTGCTACAATTGCTTTAATGATGGGGAAATTTTTTAATCTTCATGTTTATTTTGTTAGTGCTGCTGTAAAAACTCAAAGACAAATAAGATAAAAGAACAGAGGATTTTTTGTGTAACTGCCATATGTATGTGTATGCTTATATTCTGCCAAAGTAAAAAAGGAAGAATTTTTACTTTAAAACTTTAATCATGCTGGTTATATTCAGTAAAACTTAAACTTAGCTTGCTGTATTTTAATAGAGGACACTGAGAGTTTGTAGATTTTCAATGACTTTTTTTCCTTAAGAAATCAAAGTCTTCCTGAATAATAATATATTAAGAATTAGCAGGAAATCCTCCACTATCCGAATAGAATAGGTTCTGAAATTACTATATTTTGGTCTTGCCTAGCTAGCTTCCAGTGATAGTTCTCCTAGGCAGAGAGGCAATTTTTAATATCTTGATTGTTAAAGTAATCTTATTTGCAAAAAATGTCTCCTTATTTTGATTGTTTTGATTTGAAAACAATCTTTACATCAAGTGAGTTATAAAAATAATTGAAATATTGATAAAGCTGCAAACATGTAGGTTTTAAATTGTAAAAAATACACAGTTCATTTGGTTTCTGCATATTGATCATGCTGAGAATATAAAAACCTTGATAAAGTGGCAACGATTGCAATTTAAACAAAAGGAAATGAAGCTGAAAAATTAAACGAGTCTTTGAATTAACATCAGTAATTGAATTTTTCCACTTTCTGAATATTTGTGATTTTTTCATATAAACTGTGAAATACCAAAGTTAGAAGTTAATCTAATCTATTGTGGATATTAAAGATATATTGTTCATATTTTAGAATATTACAGACCAGAGTACAGCTGCTAAAATCAAAGAACGTGGAGAATCTATCAGTTTTAATATAAGAAAAATTTAAAAATAATTGTGTAGAGAGTAGCGACATTATCTTCCTGTGGTATTCAGCTTGAATACAATTCAGAGATTGCAGACATTTTCAGGTGCCATTCAAAGCAGTCTTACAACAAACTGTTGATTAGAAAAATGAAAGACAAAATTGTTAGAGTTGTGGAAAATTGAAGTATTTCCCTACTATCAGGTGTCTCAGGCAGCTTGGTCACAATACATTTCTGTTTATTGACAAATAGCAGCAGGGCTACTCCTGATTAGCTAAAAGTGGCTATCCTGAAGGAAGATAAATGGTTCCATGCTGCTCTACCACCACCATTTCCACGATTACCATAGAAACAATCAAATATGAGACACTGCTGACAAAACTGCAAGCTGCAGCAGCAATCATTAACTTCAGAAAGGCTGAGCTTTGCACTTGATCAACCTCAAACTCAACAGTGGGTATTTTTCCTTGTATTTGGTGATCTGCCCTTTTTCAATGGGGTAAGCAGGGGCTAATAAAAGGCTTGAAGGGTGGATTGTTGGATATTCAGGCTCTGGCTATTGGTTTGCATTTTGCTCTTTTCTACAGGTGCATTTATGTTTGCACATGGTCAGGTTTACTTGGCAGAAGCTCAATGGAATATATGGTGCATAATTTTTTATGTGAGAAGAAATGAAAATAAGATTTCACCATGGTTCTCATGATTGATGAGATTTTTAAAATAAGAGGGAGTCCAATTACTAAACGGTATTTCAGGCAAAAAGATCACTGAGTTTCTCAGTCACTCCTGACTGCTAATCAATTTGTTGAGTGATGATTAAAATGTTTTGCTTTGACCTAAAATGACTTAGCAGTTTGAGTCCCAGCTAAATGGTTCTCTTTGATAAGAAACTGCATTCTTATTCTATATATAAATTGCAGTTCCCTGTTTTAAAATGAAAAATTGTGGGTAGCTCTTTCAGGATTTTATAATTCCCTCCATTTTTTACTTATTCAAACCAGGAATTTGTCATCTTCACAATACCTAAGTAACTTTCTGTTTATGAAGGTCGGAAAAGAGGATGAAATATGTGAGAGATGAAGGAGTTATTAGTGTTTTCAGAATGGTTTATTTTTTTCAAGATATTCCTCCTTAACATTTTGCACAATTCATTTTCTTTTTTTGAAAGAGTTTTGAGACAAGGGTGCCAAAAATATATTTGTAAATGTAGGTGACATCATGTTTTATTCCAGATAGTAAACCCATCTTTCTAAGATTAGTGAAAAAAAAATTAAAAATCACTAAATTGTGATACAAAATATTTACAATTTTTTTTCTGGAAGAAAGATTGCATGCAATTGTGCCAGCATAATCATGGGGGGTTGCCTGCATTTCTGAAGTTTTATCAAAAAATATATGGCTGTATGTCAATTGTATTGTTGTGTTACCAATAAAGAACTTCAAAAAAAAAAAGAAAATTCTGAAAGACTGTATCCCATCTACAGTTAGACCAAATTTCATTGCAAGCTCTTCAGTTGCATAAAGGAGATGCTTGGGTAAAATCCAGATACAATTTTGTAGAATAGAGCCATCATTGCTAATAGCTTTGGTAATCCTTTTGCAAGATTTGTCCAACAGTCAGATAACAACATAAAAAAATTTTCATTTCTTTGGTCTGGGAAAAAAAAATGCTGGTGCATCAAAATGTCAAAGTAACTGATAATATCAGAGTAAGTAAATCTTTTCCTCATAGTAACATATGAAACTCCTGAACCCATCATTTTCCAAAGTAGATTTATGATATAAAAGCTTTGTGCAGATGTCAGGTATGATTCAAACACACAATTCTGGTCAAAATCCCAGATTAGATACTGTACCATTAAATCTGTTTCTAGCCTAAAATCCAGACTTCTTGTAAGTGTCTGTATAGTTTGTGAAGTGATTCAAAACCAGAGAGGTCTTAATACTCTTAAGTAGTTTTATTTAGGCAAAAGTCAAATTTGCTTTTATTTTTATTTTTCCTAGCTTAAACAAGCTAGGATATATGCTAATTAGAGAATTAATATGTGCTATCTTAGAGAGTTGCAATGTCTTTGGAGAGCTCTAAACAAACTTCTGTAATTGTTTACTAGTTTGTATTTCACTATTAAAATTGCAGAGAATACAACTGTAAGTTTGTAGAATTGTGTTTGAGTTGATTTTCTTTTCTATTGATCATATTTAAGAGGCTGAGTACTCTAGTTCAGGGCATATGGAAATCTATGAGTGTAACTTTTGTATATTAAGAGGAAAAAGTCATATTCGACATGTAGGGTTGTTTTGGTTCACTCTTTCTGAATTTAACTGAATTCTTTATGTGCCCTAAGAAAATACAGAAAGTCAAATGCAGAAAGCAGTATCCTGTCTTTATTTGTATAGGAAGATCTATAAGAGCACAACATATAATACACAGACTTTCTTGAAAAGTGCAAAGGTGGGGGCAAAGCTGAATTAGCTTATCCACTGCCTAGCAGCAGAGTCAAGCTGTTCTACTTTGTTTTGCCCCCAGGCACAAGTAGTGGCAGTATTCCCTCTCCACATTTACTCTAGATAGCAGAGCTTTTTGGGAAACCACTCTAAGCAATGATAAGTAGGAAGCTGGAAATGCAGAGCAAGCAGACTGTTCGCTTGTGGGGAAAAGACAATCTGTCTGTGCTCAGAGGAGTAACATCTCACTTTAGCAAGATTTATTGCAGCTTCAAGCTGAAACCAGTTTTTTGATATATATAGAAAAAGAAGATGTGGTTGTCTTGATCAAAGCACTGTCCTAAAGATTAATTGATCTGTGCCGTATGTTCGGTTTTGTACAGACTTGAAGAAGACAGGTAGTAGTACCCTGCTTCAAATTTCTCATCAATCAAAACAGGTGATACTTTCCTTCTTTTTTAGCTTGTTATGGGCAAAAGATAATTCCTCATAAGGGCTCTAGAGTATTGTGGGCCCATAGTTCTGGAGAGAAACTTAAAATACTAAAATTCAGTACCTCTATGTACTTTCATACCAATATTTTTCACTGTGTTGTGACCTCTGCCAAGAGGTTGTGCCCCGGTTTGTTTGGATTTAGAGCAATTCACCTGCGTCACATAATTGGCTGTGGGTACCTTTGCCTCTCATCTCTATGTGCATAACTGGAAATGAAGTTTTCAGGTTGATTTTAGCCATAAATCATTCATATATGTAAATATATGAAAGCTGATGCCTTTTTGACACTTCAAGTTATTTTTTAAAAAAATCAGAAAAATGTATATAGATCTAGCTGAAAACAGAAAAATAATTAATAATCTTTAGGAATATTTCTGTTCTACATGGTCATCTGAAGTACATAAATATTCTCTACATTGACTACATGATAAGGCATGTCTCCTTCTGTGTAGTACCAAATATTTATAATGTTCCAATTTTCCATGCTAACCTTTTTTCAGAGAAGTGCTGTAGCTTCAGTATCTGGAGAAAAAAACCCAGGTAATCTACCAGCACAGAAGAATTTCTTTAATGAATAAGCCCTTTAATTATGTTCTCGTTCTGCTATATGCTCAAGATTGTAAAATTGCTGGAGAGAAGAGTAAGTAATTGAATAGCAATTTAAGTGTGAATTTATTAAATCAATTAGATTTACAAAAGTAATTTGAGACACAGTGCTGCTATGTTGGGTGCACCAAGTATATAAAAATTTTAAATAGATGCTTGTAAGTGCAGCATAGTTTCTAATGGGAATTTCTCTTGGTTATAATAGTAAAAATGATTGATTCTACGTGTCTTGTAAAGCTTATTCTGAAAGTTATTCTTATCCTAATAGCACCTCAGAGGTAGGCCATTTCATTTCAGATTGCTGGGGAATCTCTAGGCATAATAAAAGATTTAATAAACTGATGAAAATTTATAACAGTGATGGAAATATTTCTGTGCTTTTATTTTCCTCTTAAACAAACGTATCTTCTGTATTAACTAGTTTGATAAAGCCATTAATTTCTCTGCACTTGGAACTTCCATGAACATTATGTTAAACTTTTATGTGTAATGTACTATGTAATATTTTATGTTTTACTTTAGGAAACTAAAGGAAATCTAATTTGTGCAATTTGATGGGTGTGTGTACCGTAACTAGCCAAACATAAAGACAGAAAATGGTTACAAACGCTTTTGTGATCAATTGCTACATTAGCAAACGTCTTCCTAAGGACCTGACCTCATACCATGGTGTTAGGTGCAAGGCATCAGAGTGTGAGAGAAGTTATTGTGCATCAAAAACCAGAAAGAATCTTACATGAGCAGTGTGACTGCTACTCGTTTCTTACCTTTCCTGCTTTCCAAAGGATATGCCTGTTCAAGCTTTCCTTAGTGTGATAAAATAGATTTAATAGATGCAGAATTTATTGTCTCTAATGGAAGTAAGATTTCATGATACAATTTCATTGTCCCTCCAGTTTAGTGACTGCCTTTTCCTCTTCTGCCTCCCATAAAATATCTGTGATCCTTCAGATTATCATGTTTCCTATCCCATGAGACTCTGTTTCCCTGTTTGCTATCCAGAGGTACATGGTGCCATGAAACACAGCTTTATTCTTCTCCAATTTCAAATTTCCTTTGGCATCTAATATTTAGAACTACAGTCACTGTTTTTATGTTTCTTTTTCTTCTTACTTCACCTCCACCAAGTTATTTGGATATTCAAGATCTTCTCCTTCTCCTCTTATCAATCAATATTTTAGTTTCCAGGGTCTGTGTATTAATTTTTCACTATTCTCCTCAGTCTTTTGCATTCAGGAAAATTTCAGTCTGAACAGGAAAATGTCATGTTTGATGAACATTTATTATTATAAGAATTTTTTCCTGATTAGTCCACTGTACAAAGTCAATGTTGAGGCTATGTGTTAGCACCCACATCAAAAGGGGGTAGGAGAGTGAATTAAAAAATATTATTTGGTAAAGGCTATATACATATTCCTGTGCCATTGAGTGAAATATCATAAATATCAAAGCAGTCAATAAACTGTTCAGATTAAATAGATCAATCATTTATTTAACTCAAAGTGAAACTTGAAAAACATTTAGTTTAAAAGTGAAAAAGTGAGCAGTTGAAATATTATTAGCAACAATTAATTTTGTCCAGAGAGGATGGTCTCAGGATACTAATATAGGAAAATCCATTGACTATCTGTTTTTAAGGCAATAAAAGAGAAGTGTTTGTAGACTATCACTATATTAGCTTGGGTACTTTCTGTATGGCCTCTTTGGGTATTAGGCAATCATTTATGGGAGTAAAGTAATAAACCCCATGTCTTAAAATATTACAGCTCAATGAACATGGAAATATCCAAAACATCAGATCACTATTTTGTAAGATATGAAGTGTTAGAGAAGCTAATGAAAAAAAAGTAAGCTTGAACTGCTTGGCTTTATTGAAGTTTCTGTATGTATTGAATTTATAACCATAAGGAACAGAGAAATGTGAAGGATGGAAAACTTCTTTTTAAAAACTTCTCAATATCTAATTGGTTGTCGAAACAGCCAATAGGAAAGCTGATTGGGCACTTTCTCTTGAACAGATAACAGAATCTCAGAATGGGTAAGGTTGGAAGGAGGCACAGTTGCAACATCCCATCAAATCTTCCGAGTCAGGGTCATCCTAGAGCACATGGCACAGAATTGGACCCAGATGTGTCTTGAATATCTCCAGTGAGGGAGACTCCACAACCTCTCTGGACAGTCTGTTCCAGTGCTTGACCACCAGTCAAGTTCTTCCTTTTGTTCAGGTGGAACTGTTCATCAGATTTTTATGTTCAGCCTTCAGTGGTTGGCTGGGTAATACTTTCCATACATGGAAACATTAGCAGCAATGACACTTAGAAAATTCAGCAATACCTGGCTCTTTGCCAGCTTGGGACTTCAAGAGGCAGAGATACATCTCCAAGATCCACAGTCCCTACTCTCTGCTATCACATTAGCCATGAGAGTGAAATGAGTTATATTCCAAATCCCACAGGACCTCCTAGGACTGGCCTCACTATCTTAAGCTAGCAATGAGTTGCCCCACCTTGCACTGCCACCTACCCCAGCCCCTGCCCCTCACAATTATTTGATGGAGCCATTGCCCAGCAAACTTAGCAGGGCATTTGAGCCCTTCAGGTCATCCACAGGGCACTGATGCCTTCAGTACACACTGCTGCAGATTGTTTCCCTAGGGAGTCTTGTTTAAGGATTCAGAAGTATTTGCTCTACTGTGAAGTAGAAAGCGCCATGCTAGTCACTTCAGAGCCATTTTGCTGACTCTCTTAAAGAATTCACCAGTTAGTGGGGGTAAAGTAAGTGATGTCTTCCAGAAAACTTTCTGGAAACCAACTAGTGATATTGGTTATCAGGAAAAACTAAAAAGATTTCATGTTCTCAACAAAGTCCTTAAAATTTTGTTCTGTTTCTAAAGGGTTAATTTTCTTTTTCACTTTTTTTTTTCATCTGCAGTCGCAATGCACCAAAATCTGGCAGCATTGTAACTCAAGAAGACAGTAAATTTGATGGAGAATATAGCCACTTCTTTTTCATCTGCATATAAAATGGCCAAAGATGAAATAAATGTTTTCTTCTGGTGCAATCTGACTGAGCATGTGACCAATATTTTACTAACTAATGCATTTTAGGTGCATTAGTTAAAAGCTGCTACTTTAGGCAGAAGAAGTATGAATCCTAAGGCTAGTTGGTACTGGATTTGAATTGACATTCTTGTGAGGGCAGATTGTATTCTCTACTCACAAGATATTTAACAGCAGGCTTTTAAATTAACATCACCCTGGTGGCATGCTTGAGGTCAGGCAAGGTATGATGTGATGGTATTGATGCAATAAAAATTGTGTCACTCTTGAGGCTGGTCTAGTTGGGAATTCCAGAAACAAAGCTGAGATATTGCACATTTCTTAGGGGACTGACAAGTAAGACACTTCCTTTCAATTGACCTCAACAATCATGGCTAAAATGCTGCTGAGAGCAGTGCTGGGCCACAGCAGATGTGGTAAACGTCACAGGGATCCTGAGAAAAATGTGTGAAAATCACACTAATGTGCTATGAAAATGTGCCAGCAAACCATTTCAAAAAGTGGACTATCTTTTTATTTTTCCTGTTACCAGACTTCTTGGGGTCTTCCAAATAGTTATGGAATATGGCCAAGGAAAAATTGTTACACTCATGGTCAGATGTCACTTAAAGAAAATGTCTTAATGAATATTCTGTCCACTGTAAAGGTCAGACAGAGACAGAGAGCTGGATCTCAGCTGTGACAGGGATGGTGGATGCTATATAGGATTAGGAGGTGTGCCCATGTTCTTCAGTGAAACTCTGTTAACTCAATGTCCCAGTGCCCTTATCTGTAGTACAAGTGGCCTGAGAGAAATTAGCACTTTTGCCTCAGTACATTAAGCTCACAAACTAGCACAAAAATTGAAATTCTCACTAACTTCATTAACAATTATATTTTAGAGTCAAACGTCTGTCCTCAAATTCTGTCGTGGGGTAGAATTCAGAAGATGGGAAGGTCAGGAGTAGTGAAAACCTTTTCAGATATTATGTCTAAATACATCAGAGCTGAACTATTGACCCTAATTTTTAACATGTTTTAATTATTGATTTCCATTTCGGTAGAGCGTATCTGTGAACAGATTTGTATTTACAAGAATTGCAGAGTTCAAAATGAAATTACAATATTCTGGTGTGTGAATTCTGTAATACAGGCCATGCTGGCTTACTCCCACCTAGCTCCTGCTCTTGCTCAGTGTGTGGACACACACTCATACACACAAACAAATCCTTGCATTCATGCATTCCCAGACAGAGTTCTTTGTGACCCTGAGCTGTGCCATGAAGAGTTTTGATAGAGATAAGTGCAAATGGCAGTCAAATTTTTTTGCTGCTGTCCTGTTGGTTTTGTTGTTGCTGTTTTCAGATTTTTTTTCAAGCAAATATTTGTTCCCTCTAAGGTTTTGGATTTTTTTACATATTGGCACTAAGCATTTCATGACTTATCTTTTGTCAGATTCCTTTTGTGCTGGCTCCTCTGGTAGGAAAAAAGGATAAAATTCTTAGTGTTTTTCACTGTTTTAATACTCTATGTAAAAAGACAGCTTGCTTTGACAGAAGGTTCTTAGGAATGCTAAGACATAACAGATCTAAGGCTATCATGATGGCTCATTATCACAATCTAGATTGATGTTATTGAATCCCACACCTGTGAAATAAAAGAATGCGGTAGAAGAGTGTTTCTCCAGTTACTTGGTGGGCCTTGACCGTGCAGTACACTTGGCATTGCATGAAACCTTGGCAAAACTTGTGACATTGAACAGATCAAAAGGTGTTTTACTGTAATTTTTAGATTGAAGGCTAGCCACATGTTGAGAAATAATTTCTCTTTCCCCCTTTGGCTCTAACTTTTAAGATCAGTTTGCCATGTGTTTGTAGGACTGAAACACTCTAGTGTGGATAAATGGTGTCACTTCATGCCAATATTAAACTTTGCCTATTTCTTCACTTACCACCTTGACTTACAAGGAAGAGGACACCATCATAAAAATACAATTTTATTCAGTCACTCCAAAAGGAAACACTGTGTTCCAGATAATAAGGAAAGTCTTCTTTGACTCTGGCACACATTTTTCTGCTTTTCTGAGAATCAGTGATCTTCTGGGATTGATATTTTGGTGATTCCCGGTGACCCTTGGAGGCCTCATGGCATTCAAAGCATCAATGTAATTTCTAGGTTCCCCTGTAAATAAAGACAGCTATCCTCATCTAGATAATATTCTTGCATCAATTGCTGTGGAATGCAGAACTGATAAATAGTTACAGACATATTAATGTGCGTGTTTATAGCAGCTGAAGAAATTTGCAGCAGGTAAAATACAGACATGTAAGGGAATTGAAACAATTTTTGAAGTCATGTTTTAGCATCCAGAATTCACAGACTGAAACTTTATACTAGTTTTTTGTTTATACTAGTTTTTTTTTATACTAGTTTTTTGTTTAATCAATTTTTAGTCATTGATTTTACTGAATCATAACTTTTTACAGACTCTGTTATCTCTAAAGTGCTCTGGTTCTGTCAGAGAATCAGATGTAAGTATTTTCAAGTATTTGGAGGAAATCTTGTCAGCTTTGAGAGTCATAGATTCAGTAACCTATTTCAAAGTTCTCAGAGTATTCCAGGCCACTTCTCCAGACAATATTGTCTCTAATTTGTCTGAGGGAAGGGAGTGAATTAAGCACTGTTAATACTAAATTACAGAAGAATTCTAACTTATGTTTGTAGATATGTAATATTACTGATAGGGGTCTGCTCTCTAAAAGAGGGTGAATAGCTGAAAGGGAATGGGTTGTGTAACCTTGGTCTTCTGGATGTGAGCTGCTAACAACAATTAGCTGAAAAATAGATTGTATTTTAAAAAGCTGTTTACTATGTAATATCTATTTACTATAATGGTAGTATTTCTCAGTTAATTTCCATTGAATAGAAACATCCATTTTGTCTTTCTTTCAGTCTCCAACTTCCCTGCCTGCATGGATGCAGCTCAGACTTCAAATGTAACTTTGGATACAAATAATGAAAATCATTTAACTAAATTTAGTAGAATGGGCTATTCTAAGATACAGTTCATTTCATCCTAAAGTGGATGTCTTTCTGAAAGTTTCTGTTATCTAACAAGTCACACAAGCAACATCAATACAGTGGATGAGGTATGAGTGTTCAAGGTCTAGAAATTATTAGTTCACTACTTAGAAGCTCAAAACAAATTTTCTTCCATTCAGTCATTGCAAATGTCATTCTAACGTATTGTTGACCATTTGTGAACTACAGGAGCTGAAAATTACAGTAATAGATGGTGGAGATGGGAAATATGGACCATTTCTTTCACATAATCACTAATGTGGCTTTATTTCAGTACTATGAGAAATTAACACTATGGTAGTTAATAACAGTTGTTCAACTTTGCAGCTGATGAGGCAGGTTTCTTCAGATTTTGCCTTCAATCAAGTTCTATTTTATTTATGTTCTATGTTTTTTAAGGTAGCATTTGCTTTTTCTGCTTGCTCTCACCAGAATGTAATGGTACTGCATGTTTTTAGTCTAATGGTACCAAGCACCAATGTGATTAAAAACACAGAGCTTGTTCTTAAGTCACTTTCACACATTTATAGGCTACATTGCTTTTTTTTTTTTTTAATTTTAGAAGCTGGTTCCATTATCTGCCTCTACAAACTAAAAGCATTAAATTAACCATACTGTCATTTTTCCATATACAATAAAATTATTTCTGACCAAGTGCCAACAACTATCACTAGGGAAGGATGGGATTGTCTCAATGTAAATATATCACGTTAGTGCTCAGGAGGAAAGAGCAGATTGTGCACAGGATTGGTAGGACAGCACAAGATAATAGTGATAGTGTTACAGTGGGATTATTTTAAATCTCTTTTTCTTTTTTTTTTCCAAACAACCTCTGTCATTGCTTACATTTCAAATAAAAAACCTACTTGTAAATATAAATTCATTTTATTAACATAAATAAAGCAGGAATATTTTTTGTAATTCTTTAAAAAGTATGTATCTCTAAAAGTCTTACCTTAGATATAGGAAATGTAGACAAATACAGATCAAAAAGAATAACGACAACCAATGTATCATTATCCAATGTCTTTGTCCCTACATACTGGAAATATTATAATGCTTTTTTTCCCAGCAGTAGTCAGATTCTTTGACATAACTCTAGATAAGATCTTAGAGTTCCAGTCATGGCTTTTTTTCTGTTATTAGTTAAAAGTAGCTCTGAAATCTACAGCATGCTTACACCAAGCTGAAAATAGAGAATCAAGAAAAAACTAGGAAAACTGATATATGCAAAAAAGTAATAGAATGGCTTGAAACTGAAGCTAAAATACTGATAATTCTCAGGAAATCTTAGGGAGTTAAGTATTCAAAAGCTGAGGTACATCAAAGTAGAAGTTAATATATAGAAGAAATAATATATTATTTTATCAGAAGCACCTGGCTGGCAAGATTTGGAAAATTTATATATTTATTGGAAATTAATCAAGGTTTGTATTTGAATTTAGACAAGGATCAGACTAATCCATTGCTGATACTCTTCTTTCTATATCTTTCCTCTATATGCATATTTGCTTTTCTGCCTCTGTGTGCGTGTATATATAAAATTTAAAATGTCTGTATTTGTAGAAGTCATTGAGACCATGACAGGCTAATCTGTAAAACACAGCATGGTTTTAAGGTAAAATCTTAATGCTTTTAAAAATATATTTAAGTTTCAGCAGTCATATTTGTATAAATGAAAAGAAGCTGATTTCTCCTCAAGTCTCAGGATTATTTCAGGAGAACTGAAGGAGTTATAAATTGAAATAGCTATCAAGAAAGGAATAAAAGTTCAGCTAGTTATCTAGAAAATGGTATTGGGCAGAAGCAAGGCACTTTTGTTAATTAAATTTAATTGAAAGTAATTATTTAGCAGTTTTTTTTTTTTTTTAAATACAGGTATAAGATCCTCATGAATACTTCATTTTATACTTCCCTCAATTGAACAATTATATGAAAGAAATCAATCTTTACCTTTAAATCTGTATGTGCGAGGTATTCATTCTTCTGCATCTGTCCTCGTTCTGAAAATAATCTGGCTTAATTAATGCTCTTGCACCAGTCTCAGAGGAAAAGTTTCTTGTTGTTGCTGTTGTTGTGCTCAAGTGTCCTTAGTAAGATCATGAAAGCAGCTGCCTTTCATTCTCTGGAAAATGGCTGGACTTCCATTATTGCACTTCAAGGATCACTCTTCATCTATAAGTGTGTGCAAGTTCTGTCTTTGCTCTCCCCTGAATTCATGGAAAGGGACAGGGAGAGGTGAATCACAAGCTTTATTTTGAAGCCTATAATAGTCCTTTGTGTAATCATAGTCATGATACAGTGTAAAGAAGACCTTTCCCTACTGATAACCTTGAGTTGTTCTTTCTTGTGTAGAAGTGTGTAGGAATAAACATTTTCTTATCAAACAATATGACCCTTGTAAAAGAACACAATGCATTAAAAAAACAGGTAGAGGTGAAGTAAAATAAAGTTCTTCTTCCCTTATCCTGAAGAATGTGTCATTTTTCCTTGAGCTTTTGTTAGGTTTTTCATTTCCTGTGTTTGAATTTCTGACAGTCAAATCCACACAAAGGCCAGACCCAAGTAAAGAGATTTCAAAGAAAAGATAGGAGATGGTAGGAATAGTAGGAAAATATGGGATGGTGGGCAGTGAAAGGATTTTTAGGTTCATTTTGAGTATTTTGGATTTGGGTGTTTTGTTTGTTTTAGTTTGGTTTTTTGTTTGTCTGTTTTAAGATCAAATCCTTGCTCCATACATTCCTGTGTAAAACCTTCAGTTGTCTCACTTCAGCTGGAAGAACTAAACTTTCTTCATTGCTTGGTTTTTCATGATCTTCCTGAGCCTTAATGTGAACCTCACCACTGCTTCAACAGGTGGGCCAGCAGGCTGCTTGCAGTTTTGGTACACAGATGCAACTGCTCATGGCTTTAGCTGTCACAGGTTCCAAGTCCTTTAAAACTCTGAGTAGCAGAAGAAGGATCACTGCATTCAGTAGGGATATCTTTCTGGGGAAAAGACTCCAATTGCAGAATGCATTAGGAACTCTGTCATTATACTTTTTATTTATTCTTTGTTATAGTGTCTGCACAGCATCAATAAAGCACATAGAACTTTTATGAATGAATACACATATATTTAGCATGCCTGCTCAAACATATTTTAGTGATAAAGGAACCTGATCAAAAGTGTTTGGAGACCTCTGTACTAGACCTTCTCCAGAGGTACCTTCCAACCTCAGCACTTCTATGACTTTTTGATTCTGAAATTAATTGACGCATTTCCTGCAAGTGTCAGGAAAGGGTTTATAGAAGGAATAACTACAAAACAATTTAACTTCTTTTTCTAAAATATACATCTTGTCGTATTGTAAGTGGTTTTTTAAATAAAACTACCATTCATTTGGAACCTTTCTCATGGTGTGAAAATACAGGCTTCAAGTTTATAATATTGTTTACCTATTGAATTCCCTGATCTTCAGCAAAAACCTCCATTCTGATCTTTCTGGATTAATAAGTAAAAACTCAGAAAAAATGCCTACAGTACTGGAAGAATATATTTTCCTATATTGCTTAAAAAAAACTCCAGTATAAGTGGAGAGAGAACTTGTAGTTATAAACTATCACATTTATTCACGTTCCTTTCCCTAACACAGCCATTTATCAGTGATTTAGCCAAAAGCATGAAGATCCTGTTTTCACTAAATCTGAGTGGTAGGAATAAAGGGATAAGACTAATGTTAATGTAATTTTCTTTAGATAGCCCTTAACCACAACGTATTTGCAGTTAATATACATTGCACAGAAGAATTGTACTTAGTGGTACAGGCAGTATGTCTTTAACACACCACAAAAGTGGTTGTTTTCTGTTTACTGTTTTCTGTTTTGTCTATTGTTTTCTCTGTTTCATTGTCAGGAAATTATCTTTGTATTCAGATGAAATGTGCAATGTAATTATTTGTATTCTGAGACTCACAGGAAAATGAAAAGTTCTTAGTTTTTCTGACTCTGCTATTTTTTATTTTACTATATGATACATATTAATTTTCACTGCTCCTCTCAGGAGTACATTTATATAGCCATACCCTAACCTAGCAGGTTTTGAAGGAATATTTGACATGCAGTTAATATTCAATTTGATTTATGCAGATTAATGCAACAATGTGATGTGCTGTCAGATTTTCTCATTATTTTGTGCACTGTTTAGGACACGCATCATTAAAGTGATCAAGGCTGGTAAGTGTAATTCCAAACACTATTGGCAGTGAGTTTATAGTAAAGTCTACTATTTCAAGGATGAAGATGTTCATTTTTTCTTTAGATTTGTTATTCTCAAGTCAAATAAATTTTACAATGCATGTTAAAAATATGTAGCACTTAGGTTTTGTATGTGAAATTACGTTTATGTACAGCTGTAGATATTGCTGCAAAGAGTAATATTACCTTGTTTCCAATGAGGTAATAGCTCACTATTATAGTATATTCCTGTACAATGAATGTTTAAATCCTATCATGTGGTTTTAGATGAAATTCTTTATGGTGAGTTTGGAAAATGAAATTTTTCTCACAAGAGACAATAAAAAGATACTCTTTTAAAGATTTACGTCCAAAACTCTTTGCTGTATAAAAACACATCAAACTGGAGGATGCATGATGAATAAGGTGTAAGCAATACCAGTTATTTTTAAACAAAGAGCATGTTTTCTGCCCAAAACACCATAATGTTGATTATAACATGGCTAGAAGCAAAGAGAATTTTGATGCATAATTTTTTCTCTCCATAAATAAAATCAGAAATATTTATATTTTTTAACTCTATTAGGGCATTATGGGATACTGCTCCATTAACTTATTTCTTTTGTGAGCACGAATTTTCATTTAGGCTCTACTCTATGAGGTAGTCCGTAGTCTGTTTTCTGAATGAGTAAATAATTGGGGTATTTTACTCATGTAGTCACTTTAGAACTATATTTAGTTTTCCAAAACTCCTCGTGTTACCAGACTGTGTGTTCACTTTAACCAAAAAAACCCCAACCAAAACCAAAAAAAATTAAGAATGAAAATGTTAAGAGAGATGTTAAGCCTGTCTCCTGTACTTTCTGACAGTAATCTGCATTTACAGATGCAGTGAGATTTGTGCTTCACAGAAGTAGTTGAAATTATTAAAGTCTTTCAAGTACTGGAAATATGCTTAATTATCATCTTTACTGTGTTTAATCCCAGTGAAAAATGAGAATCTTTACACTTGAAAACTCATGGTTGGAATGGTAAGGAATAGAGAAGAAAGGAGTACTCCATGAACTAAGAAGCAACAGAACAGGAGCATTAAATCCATGGATGGAAAAGGAGATTGGCTAAAATCTTGCTCTGGGGATACTAGGTGAACAAGTGGATAATGACTTCTACATACATTAGAAGCAGTCTCCCATTCACAGATCCTGGTCCTTCCAGGAACTTCAATCACCCAAAAATCTGCTGGTTCATTAATATTCTGTGATTTTCTCTGACCTCTAGAGTGGTCCACCCTATTGAGTAGGAAATTGGGTAAAAATCCTAGGAGGTCTGCATGGGTGAACAAGGAGCTCCTGGTAACACTCAAAGGCAAAAAGGAATTCTACAGAGGGTGGAAGTAAAGACAGGTAATTTGGGAGGGATACAGAGACATTACCTCAGCATGAGGAGATACAGCTAGGAAAGCCAAGAACCAAGTGTAATTTGATCAGGCCAGGGATGACAATAGCAGCAAGAAGGGCTTCTGTAAGTACATAGCAGACAAAACAAAAACTAAGCAGAATTTGAATGGATGGGGGCCCAGGTGACAAAGGATATGGAAAAGGCCATGGCGTCTTCACCTCAGACTTTACTAGCAAGATCAGCTTTTAGGAATACCAGGGCAAAAGTCTGGCCCAACAGAAATGTACACTTGCTGGAAGCAGATTAGGCCAGGGAATTCATAAGGAAGCTGGACATACGTAAGAAAACTGGACATGCATAAGAAAAATGGACATATGTAAGAAAACTGGACATGCATGAGCCTCTGGGCTCTGATGGGATGCACCCACAAGTGCGGAGGGAGCTGGTTGTTGTCAGTGCCAAGGCCACTTAATTATCTTTGAAAAGCAGTAGTGGTTGAGAAAGTCCAGTCGTCAAGCATCCATCTCCTATCCTCAGGAAGGGTGAGAAAGAGGACACAGAGAATTACAGGCCAGTCAGCCTCATCTTGATCCCTGGAAATGTGACAGAGCAAATAGCTTCCAGGCAAGGACAAGATGTGGGTGTAGTCAGCATGGACTCAAAGAGAGAAACACCTGCTTGGCTAGCAGGGAGAACCTGTTGAACCTATTGGGTTAATTTTGTGAATACTAGGATCTGAACTGGAGAGGTACACAATGCATATGCACATACAAGTGAAGTGATCTTCATATTAAAAGAAAATTGCAAAAGCAGTGGATTGCATGAGAAATATTTATTCATAGATCTTCTTTCATTCAGGAATTTTTTTAAGGTTTTGCACTACAGGTTTTTTTTCCGGGAAGTCATTCAAGGTGAAGCCTTGAAGCTTCCAATTGCAAATGAGATAATGAAACTCCTATTAGGCAGAGTCATGACTCATAATTTTCAGATTTTGGTCTTGATTGTAGTTTGGTTCCTAGATTTTGTGGCTCCAAATGAGGAAAAGATATAGTAAAGATTAATAATTTTGGCCTGCATCATGCAAAGAGGAAAAATGCAGATGGCTAATTAACTGATTAATCACTGGGAAAAAATGCAGTTTTTCATAGCTATTAAGTGAGAAAATCTATGAAAGGAATAAAATAAAATAATTTAAATTTTAAAAATTAAAATGTTAAATAAAACCAAAAATATTTAAAAATTAAATTCATTTCTTTATTCATGTTTATTAGGATCATGGACTGCACTAGTATACCATGCAAATGTGTGAAAATTGTCCCAAACTATTGCATAGCTTCAACCCATCAGATTTAAAGGACAGTGAGCTGTTCTGATGAAGAACAGACATTATGACAGCTCCATGTCTTTTGAAATTATCTCTAGCACAGAAATGGTTGGGAAAACTTATGAATTCTGAGTGTAAAGTTGAATGTACAGTGTCATGCTAGCATTTATTTGAAAGGAAACAAAATTCTCAGCCCAACAGGTCTGAATTTTTTTCTGCAAGGTTCCAGGTGACAGAGTCTTCATAACAAGTTCAGGAGGAACTTGCTCTGCACACACATGATTTTATTAGAGTGAAAATAATTTAAAACATCATATCTAAACATAAGAAATGATTGAGTGATCCTAGACATTACTAAGAGGATTATTTTTATAAATAATTCTGGTAACTAAATATCTGGCCCTTCACAAAGCTCTCAAGATCAATATTGTTCTTTCAAATTAACAAAAAAATAAAGGATGTCTATACCTGGAATAGTACTGATAAATTGTCTGCATCTAGAGTGATGTAATGTCTCTCAAATTTAGATCAACATTGTTTGAATAAGCCTACTAGGATCAAACAGCAGAATTGTTACAGATTTATATTTTTATCTTTCCCTGACTTGAAGGCCATTACAACTTTATACCCTGTACATTTTAAGACAAATATTAGCCAAAAAAAGGCTCAATGTATTTATTTTCTGTTTAACATTGCCCTAAGGTAGATAGTCTGAAGGTATGGTCAGTGTGGCATACAGTTTATCAAGCTTCTTCTTTATTTCATCAACAAAAAATATTCAGATGTGTATAATAATAGTACACTGTTCTACATATACAATTTAGGTTACGTTTTTATGGTAAGGCGAATGAAGATTTAAAACAAAGCAGTTTTATGGATAAAGCAAGGCCATCCTCCTTGTAAAATTCCTTCCCATAAAAAGGGCCACTTTTGTCTGTGCAGAATTAAAATTTATTGTCCTACTCTTGGGCCATCAGTCCTTCAAAACAGTATGAATTCACTTGAGAGAGTAATAGACAAATAATTTAAGAGAGAAAAGAAACTTTAGAGAGATATTAAAAGTGAGATTATTCAAATATTTTATTAAATTTTGTTTTAGATAAATGTCGTAAAAACTTCTAGGAGATATTTGAGGTCACAGAGGTCACTGTCATGTAACAGAGGATGAAACACTGAATTAAGACACAGAAACATTGAATTCTCATTCTAGTTCTGCCATTGAGGCATCATGATGTCAAGAGAGTCACTTGTCTCTACTTCAAACTGACAGCCTTGAAAATTGAGATAATTGCATGTCTCTAATCAGATCTCTTCTGCTATACTCATGTTTTACAATGGACTATTTCAGCTGACTACAAACCGTGGGACAAAACCAACTTAGAAACAAGAGGTTACTTTTCTTTCAGAATTTTAATTCTTCAAAGAACCATTACCAGTATAAAATATAGTCCATTTCAGATGTGATACCAGCTTCTACTCTCCATCTCCAGCCTGACAGGTCATGCTTTAAGTAATTTTGGTGGTAATTCAAGATTCTTACTGTTTAGAAGACTGGGATGATTTCTATGAGAGTCAGTTGTTTAAAGATAATCTATTGAATGTCTAATCCTCCAAAAGAGGCACAGGGCCAAGGTACCAACCACTTGCAGTGATTATTTCCCATGGCTCAAAGGGTTTAATTGGTGTTGAGCCAAACTCTGCCCATTGGTTTTACTGAGATGGTATGACTGCAACAGATGGCAGAATTTGTCTTGTGTTTCTCTGGCCTCCTTCCAAATTGGGTAATTACATTCAACATAACTACAGTTGTGTAGAGTTTCAGTTCAGTTCAGTATTTTTCCTCCTCTTCATTGCTAATCAGTTTTCATATTTGAGGAACCTGTTTGAGCTTTTTATGGGTTCACAGATGATACTTTTCTATAGTTTAACCAGTATTTTTTATTTATAGCAAAGCAGCTTGCTAAGAATCGCTCTACACAGAAAAACACAATACAGATTTTGAGAATCTTAGAGTCCATTTAGATTGTTACAGTTCTAATATATTAAAGTATGCCTGGCAACTGTGTTTGTATAATGTGAAATGTATTGCCAGTGTAAGAGTCACCATTTCCAGTCCTGCAAGAAAAATGAATTAAGGATGTTGTGCTTTGTGTAATATAAATAAATCATTTTGCCATCAGAAAACATTTATTTCATGTGGTCCCACCAAACAAAACAAGCAAACAAATAAAACAAAGCAAAAGAAAACAAAACAAGACAAAACTCTTTTTATTGCAAAGCACTATTATGTTCCAAAATGCATTGCTAATGACTTGCTTCACTCTTTTCATAATTGTGGTTAAGAACAACAGATGCAAAACAAGAAAATTCTGCTGCAAGTTCTAGCCTAAAGATAGGAAAACAATAACCTGAATAAATCAGGTACAGAAAATTAATATCTCTGTGTGAGGAAAAAATTATGCATGTAAGGATAGGCTAGTGAAGTACTTTCAAAAGTAGTTAGAATGATTTCAAATCTTACTAGAACTAATTCTAGATTTAGTGAGAGCCTTGGTCTCATACCTGTTAATGTTATGTTAGAAATATCCTTTTCAGAGTCCTTGAAGATTTCCCATTCCTCCTCTATCAAAAAAGAACTTTTACTTAAAGTGAAGATTTGTGCCAATATTGGGTTAATTATACAGTTTTGAGGTGTTTACTATTTAGATTTCACTATTCAACTGTGGACAAAACCTTAGTTTGTAGTTGAATTCAGCAAAAGTGAGATTCGTGTATTCTCATCCTTCTGTGTTCATATAAAAGGATACTGAAATTTTTGGATTTAATTGCTTATAGTTCCAATAAATATTTCAAGTGATTTAAAATCTGTTAATTTGGAATACTTTTCAGCTTTTCCAGTTTCTTTGCATTTAGATGCTTGTTTATTTCTTAGCCTCTTAATATCATCCATGATTGCAAATGGCAAAGTATTTACCCACCAAAAGTCTCTGGTTTCAACATTTACATTTAGTTGAAGAAAAGAAAATAAATTTGTGGCGTTTGACATACGACCTCATGGAGATATTAAGAAGGACTACATTTCTTTCCTTCCAGGTGAGGATTCACTATAGTAAGGAATTAAGTTCTATGTTGTATTCACGTTGAACCCATTTATCTGAAACTGCTCAGAAATTCACAGGATATCTTCAGGGATTCCAGAGGTCATGATTAGGAAAGACAGTTACATATCTGTAGTTTTCTTAATTACTTCTCTTTTAGAGAGTTTTATTCTCTTGACTCCATTACTGTGACTAAAGCATCTGGCTGGGACATGTTTTATTATTTCTTAGGGACTATGCTAACACGGCTCATTTTGTGGCTTTTGTTCACAATAAGCCATGTGTAATGGTAGTTAGATCCTCCCAGATAAGTTCATGATGTTATCCTGGTGTGAATTGAACTTGCAGTAAATGAATCAGGCATCCTTTGGATGACATAAGCTATTTGGTCTATTTTGTATAAAATGAAACTCCCTGTGTGCCTTATGTGTAGGAGGAACTTGTACGCTGCAAACTCACAGAGAAGACAATGTTTGTTTTCCCCCCTCCACCAGCATGGTAGCCAATGTCACTAGAGGCACCACTTATTGCCAGAAACATTCATGCATGCTTGGAGAGGCAGGTGAATCATGCTACTTGTTGGGAATTAATTTAAGAAATGAAGAGCATTTGGGCTTTTAAACTGAAAACTTGCCCATTACATCTAGACAAGAAGTTGGAGGCCATCAAAGACTTTACACTGAGTTTGTGTCCTGCTTCCTCCATTTTCAGTTGGGTGAACACCATACTGTGACAACCGATGACTTCCCTAACACTGCTGTGAATGGTTCTTAAAAAAACATTTATTTTCTTTTAAGTCTAGGTGGCCCATCCTTACTTAATTTGCTTTCCTTTTAAATAAATAAGTTTCACTCTTCTAAGAAAACTGTAAAATAGCACAAATGTTTCCTTTCTCTTTCCCATTCAGAACTTGCCTGTTTATTGGTTTTGACTCTTGAGAACAAGAAATATTATTTTATTATTATTGTTATCAGTGATCATCATCAGTTTTCTTGTTTCTTGTGGAAAATTGCTTTCTTTACACAGTTACTGAGATTGCTGCCACTGTCAATTCTGTTAAATTCTGACAATTAATTATATCATCAAGATTTAGTTCCCTTGTGAAAACAATGAGTAACACATTAGCTCTAGGATATGTACAGGTGATACGACAAAAAAAAGTTATTAATACTTGTGTACAGACATGATCCATCTAATTATTGCATAGTCATGATTTTTTTTATTTTGTACTCTGTTTCTAGGGATGTTTTCATGTCTGGTCAAAACATGAAAATGAGGCTGGTTTTACTTGGAAATGAAGCCAGGCAAAACTGCTACCTCTAGTGGAAAACTTAATGAGTTCTCTGTGCCTTCTATTTGTAGATAGAATAGTTTAAAAAGATCATCCAAATGCATATTTTATTTTTACCTTATGCTCCAAGTTGGCTGAAGAGGTAGTATTCCTTATAGTGATATATATATATATATGTGTGTGTGTGTGTGTGTGTGTGTGTGTGTATATGAAGCAAGGCTTTAATTCTCTTTCCCTGTGCAGTTTTGAGTGGTCTGGTAAATTCAGGCAAACTCATTGACCTGTCAGAGTCTGGTAGAATATTTTGTCCTTTTTTTCAAGGTAATCAAGCAACAATAGCTGTACAACAGCAGTTTGCTCCATGACTGATAACAGCCAGAAATAAAATACAGTCAAAGAAAAAATAAAAATGTGTCATGTTTGTACAGAGCCATAAGAATAAAAGAATAGATCTGGAAGCACTGAAGAACAGCTTGCTCAATAGCATTTCTTTTTTTTTTATATTTTCTTTGTTTCAGTTAAATTACTTTATACAAATTATTCTCTTTAGCAACTAGTGGAATGATAGTTGAACAAAAATGTAAGAGGCTTTTCCCATTTATATTTGTTTTTCAAGTCACCTTTTCAATATGAGACATTGTGCATATCTGAATCATATTTCCTGTGATGTGAATTCGTCTTATGTAATGCAGAGTAACACATATAGTCTGATTAATGAGAATACACTAAATTAGGATTGAGTGCCATTCCATAAAATCAATATTTTTAAAACTAATTTATTATAGATGTCTTCATGACAGTTTAAAAAGCAAAACTGATTTTTTTAAATTTCATTTTGTTATATCAAACCTTTTAGTTTCAATTTCAGTAGGACATGTTTTTCAAGAGTTGTAGTTTATGGCGTCATATGTAGTATGGCAAATTATGAAAGGCTTTTGAACTATCTTGGAAGAAATGGCATATTAGCCAACAAAAAATATTTCAGTATGCCAATCACCATCTTCTTCTAGTGCCTTTGCCTAGAAAAGAACCAAAATACTTTACAAGAAGCTCAGTACTATTTGAAAAGTCTCTTTTTCAGAATGGCTTTTGAGCCATAATATCAACCCTCTCATTAACAGATTTTTCTCTATTTTATTAGCTGTTGTACTATATGTATGTATACACATGAATACACTCAGAATTATTTTCACAAGTATAAATGCAAGATTTTAGCCCACCAGGTTATGCCTTTGAGAAACTTGACACACTATAGTCACTTCTTCTTCAAGATTTGTTTTTGTTCTTGAGACTAAAACTACCTACCTCAGTCCATCAACTGTGTCTGAAAGTACAGAAGGCCATGGAGCTTGGGAGCTTGGATAGCAACTCATGTTCAGGTAGAAGTTTTTGATTACTCCTTAAAAAAAAAAAAAAAATGGTTATACAATGGATTGTTAATGTATCAAAACAACAACAAAAAAAAGGACAAAATCAAACAAAAATTTTCATCCATTACCAATTTTGCTTGCAGAGATTTCATAGGGTTCAAATTACAGTCCGGCAGTGAAAGTTATATGTGACTTATTTCTTAATCATCTCTGCACTATATTGCATTTCCAGTCTTGTGAATGTTTTGTTGTCAGTGGCACAGGAACAGGGAAAATACATTAAGATAAAGAAATATCCTTGTCTGTCATTAAAAGGAAAAATATGTGTAATGCCCTGTTGTCCATAAACTGTCATATAACATTTTAATGGAAGAATTTCAAGGTAACTAAGACATGTATAGAGTAGAACATACTGTACAATGATATGTAATAAAACATGCCATAAGATCTGACAACTTTTATTTCAAGCATGAGAAGCAGAATACTACTCTTTGAAGTTAAAAACTTTTAAAAGTGAAACATACATATATAGAGAACAATTTCAAATATTCTTGGACTTTGCACTATAATCAGCTTCAAAGTAAAAAATGTGCTTAGGATATTTGAAAATCAGTCTATTCATTTTGAGTTTAGTGTTTTGCTAAATTAGATTCAAAAGCTACAGCAGTGCCTGGATTAAACAGAAAGAAGCAAAAGAAAACCTGCAAATTCAGTCTAGGCATTTGAAAAGTATTTAGATGACATTAACAGTTGGGTCTCAATGGTGATGTTCAAATGGATAAATGAAGGGAAGATGTACTATATTTTGATTTGCTTTCAGATCATTGATTTGCAGTTCGCAACAACAGTTAGGGTAATTTTTTTTTGATTCCTATGTTTCAAATCTAAAATGTTGGGTTTAAGGTCAGGTGGATGTAGCAACGTTCAGACAAAATACAGGCAAGCAGTGTCATTTCTGAAAGGAAAAAAATCTCCTGCCGCTGCAGAAGGACTTTCATGAGGGGCAGTTAATTTTGTATATTCATATCATGCCTATATATTCTGTTCCTAATTGTTTTTGTAGAAAGAAAGAGATAGTTAGCAATGTGTTAGATACAAAAGATTTAACATTTACTCCATTTCTAAATATCCTTTCAGTTACTTGACCCACAGTTGACCCAAAATGAAACAGCAGATCAGCTGGCTATCTAAGGCTTTTTTAATGTCAGCTCTGCCAGCTGCATTACAAAAAGTGGTTACCACAAGTAAGCAGTTAAGCTCTTAATTGCAATATTCTTCTGGCCTTTGTGGTTCTACCTTCTCAGGATAGATGAAAGCTTATGTATTTAATAAACCAAGAAAGTGTTAATTAATTTACTAAAATTGGCAGACAATTTAGTGGGGTCTGAGTGTACTTTTGAAAGAATCTACAGATATTGGAAAAGCTCCAAACCACATAGGAGACCTCTATATTCATGTCAGCAGATGGGATTTTGTTTGAAAATGCAGGGTTGCAATAAAAATTTGGGCTACTGCTGGAGGTGTTCAGTTCTCTGAGCTTTTAATGACCAGCTGTTTCCTGTATCCATGGTTACCCTGAATGTTAAAATATCCTTTTCAAAAAAACTATTTCTATATTGCTTTTTATGTTATACTGCTACATGTGACTATGGAGCAATATTAAACAAAGGTCTCTAATAATATAATTATACAGCACTGGTTTTGCCTAAGAAAACACACCTAGGTAAAATAGCCTAGATACATCTAAATGAAAAAAGAGTCATTTCTTTATATTTATTTTCTTTTAGTAATTAATAGTCATAAAGAAATACATTACTGTATGGACTAATAAAAATCTTACATGAAAACAAATGTGATCATAGAAGAGAAATTCACCATTTCAAGAAAAGGAATATGTACAAATATCACAGATTGAGCTGTCTTGGCATTTTTGTTAAAGTGCTGATGTCAGTTTGCATAAGGTATAAATTATAGAGTTATGAAGTCCCAATAGACAGTAATTAACATTTATGGGATTGTCACAGAAAATTATGCAACTAGTAAGACACACAGAGACTTTTGTCTATGACTATGCTGTCTATGACTCTGGTCTATGACTGCCTTGGTCTTCATGCACAACTTCAATGTTTATCACTTCATGAAAATGAAAGGTCTTTTTTAATCTAAAAAAGTATTTTTGTAGGAAAAAAGATACAAAATATTTATAAGATATGAATTATGCTGCGTGATGCACTTAAATAGAATTATTGCAGCTAGGCACTGTGTTTAACACCTGCCTACATCTTCCTGTACAGTCAATTTTTTAAAATGAATTTCTACACTCCCAACCAGTCCAAGATATTTTCCACAGTTTTCCTACTGAAAATGTCCCATGGCTGTCCTGCAGTCAAGTCAAAGTTACTTAGCATCTTAAATTAATAGCGAGAAGAAGATAATTTATCAGGAAGTAATCCAGATACTTAAGTATGATAGTATTCTTCAGAAAAGTGAATATCATGCATAATCTGCTTCTCTCTCAGTCTTAAGGGCAGCCAAGTGAACTACCTTCATGAATTTTCAGAAACAGAATCTTCACACCTTCAGAAGACTGTTTTATAACAAGATAAATAATTTTTTATCTTTTGATAATGGTTCTACCTAATATCATAAAGGTTCTTCACAGTATGTTAGAAATACAGGTACTATTTAGATTAAATGTCATTATTCATTTTTTATGCAAATCAAAATCCTTTGTATACATTACTTCAGAGATATTTCAAACTTTGGCTGATATTTTTAAATTTTTTTTGTAATTTATGTTTAAAATAAAAGAAAATTTTTGAAAAAAAAATCATTTATGCCCACTAGATTTAGTAAAATAATAGCTTCATTTCAAGGGACTAGATTGCAAGGGACAAAGCTGACACACAACTACTCTTATATATTGCCCTTAACTAGACTAAGGTGATAGTTTTAAGTAAATGTTCACTGATTTAATTTGAAGGAATTTTCAATTTCAATTGAAGTCAGTTTTTATTGGCACAAGGTGTTAACATTTTAGCCTTTCCACAGTCAGAATCTTGGCTGTGTAATTGTCTAATTTAGTGTCTGTCAATATTTTAAGATTGGTTTGCTCTTTTGTGTTACTCTGAAAAAGAAATTTCTGTTCCCAGTAAAGATGTGAAACAGCATACCTGTGATAAATTCGAGGTTTGATATCAAAATGATGACACATTCATTTTGGGAGCAGTACTGAAGAGTGTCTGAACTCAAAAAAATCTGCATAAAACTAAAAAAAACTCCCTTAGATCTGCTGCAACTTTTAGGCAAAAGCAGGTCCCAGCTAAATAGCTCTGAAAGATTCAGATAAAATGTAGTGATGTCAAAAAGAAAAAGAGTCTACATGTGAAACAAGCCTTTAATATTCTTTCTCACTGTGTGTAATTCTAGTGGATAAGATACCTTCATTATGTTATGAAAGCACCATTAACTGTTGGTGACACGAATGCTGTGGCTCTGGGTTATCAGCTGTCTGATTAGAGAAGGATTTGGGACATGCTGTTCTCTGGCCGTGACTCTGCAGTAGATCTTGGATCAATCACTTCTCTGGTGATTCTCACTTCTTGAAGCAATCACTTCTTCTCTTTTTTGCATCCTCTCTTTGTCTCTTGATTTTAATTTCTTGTCTTTTTTGACTGTGAAATGCTCCCTATTATGCACTTCTCTAACATCTAGAACAGTTGGGATCTAAATTCCACTGTAATTTTAGCACTTCAGCATATAAATACTCTTGAAGGACTTTTAAAATCACAGAGGTTGCAATAATTACAATTATATGAAGTGTTTAAGATAAAATAACTTTCTTGAGTCAATGTTGTAAAAATTTACCCTGCTGAGTTCTGAAATATTTAGAGTGAAGTTTGTCTCAGAACATCTCTTCATTTTATTGTTGGAGGATACTCTAAGTCTGCTTTTCTTATTTGTGATCTTGGGGAGTAAAAAAAAATATTGCAGCCAACTACTGTTTCAGCCTCTTTCTTTCTCTCTCCCCTTCTCCCCCACTGTTAACCCTGTCTTGGTTTTCCTTCTTTTTCTTTTTTGAAATGCAAATTTCTATTTGAGAGGAGAAAGAATATTGTTACACTTCTCTCTGTTTTGCATAGTAGCTTACAGATTCCTCTGCTTCTTTACTGCTGGTGTTTTGGCAGCAAGTATTAATCTCTTATGCTCTCTTTCAGTCTCATTTTTTTGGTAGTCTTGTTTTGTGGGGTTTGTTGTTGTTATTTTTTTATTTTTAAGACAGAGAGGAAGCCATGAGATGTCTTTTGATAGCAATGCAATTGTTCAATGGAACTTTCCCTTTGCTGTTAGCTAGATAATGTAAAATTGATGTTTCCTTGAGTACAGATTACCACAATCTCCATTCAGGTTCCAGGTTTTGAATAGCTGTGCCAGCGTACAACAAATGAAGCGCTAAAATGCATAAAACCAAGCTCCATCAAGTCAAGTGTTTTGCCAGTTTTATGAGTTCCAGATCCCTCACCTAGGAACAGAATGCAAACAAAATATCCATATATTTTACTCTGCTCTTGTTTAGACATGGTGGAAATGAGAATCTGTCTCACACTCAGGTAACAATGTGCAGTGATAGTGTACTCTGAGAAGGAAGCCACTTCATTATTGATTTGGAGTAGTGTTTAGCATAAAGAAAGGTCCTGGTTCTTGGGCATTGATGTTTTATGTAAACTAGAATGTTGATATTTAAATGCAAACTACAAAAGTCAGAAATTCCTCAAACAAAAAAAGCAACCCCTCACACACAATTCCCAAAAACTAGTAAAATTTTAAGTATTTTGTGCAAATCTTGCTATGGTTCTCAGTGGTTGCAGTATTTCAGCACAACGGCTCTTATATATTCAATCTTCGTGGCAGTCAGAAATGATACTTTTAGTAAGATGTCTTATGTTTATTTTATGTTGGTATCTTAATTTCAACATCGTGATGCAATCTAATCTGGCTTCATGTAAGTACACAGGGTACCAAGGATCAAAAATATTTTGACTTATTCATTTCAGTGTGAGTTGTATTTATCTGTAACAAATAGCAACTTTGCTGTAGCAGAGTCCCAACTTTGCACTATAGAATAAATTCTAACAATAATTATTAACTCTTAATATACTTGCAAAATAAATTCAAGAATAGTACTATATTTTGTTACCAAATTCAGAATGAGTCTAGGAAGGACAGGTGAGCTAGATGATATTGAAAATTGATCATGGCTCAGTTTCTCTGCGGATAAATTTTCTGTGTGTACTTTCTTTGCTATATCTTTTTTCCTTAGATTAAAAGTTAAAGAAATAAATATGTTTAAAGTTTACCCTTTTTTTCCCCCCTGACCTGATGTCTTCTTTGTAATATTGACTCACATATGAATTACATCCATCAATAATACTCAATACATTATGGTTTTGCTAACTCTACTAAGTACTTTACTCACAGGGTGGAATAATAATCTAGAAACCATGTTTCTACTAAATAAAGTCAAATAAATCACAAATACGTTATGTGTCTCCTTAGAGAATGGGCTTTGTGGTTCTGCTGTTCATATGACATATCACAGCAAGGTCAGGGAGCAGACTGAGCATCTCTCCAGGCATTTTATCTCATTTTAGAAAGGATGCTGATAGTAAATCATCCAGAAACACTTTTATTCCCATTTTCTCATTATGGCACTGTGGTTCTTTTTTTTTAATAGCCAACCATTTATTTATTTTTACATGTATACTAAAATATTTTCCCTCCTTGAGCTCAGGGTCAGAGTCCAGGAAAATGTATCTGTGAGCACTGGCTAGGCTGCTCCCTCTGTGGTAATTCTGAACTTCAGTATAATTTAATGTTGGCATTTGGTGTACTCTGACTCTCAGTAGCTTGTGGCTCCTGTATCTTCATATATTTGGAGTTTGACTTTTGAAATCCTGCCATTACAACCATTTGAACTGTGTAATATTTTTTAGGCAAATCATACAAAAAATGGTTCAGCTTGCCATATTTCACATTCACTTATGGGTAATAAATGTTGGGACCAGGTTTATTTTTCTTTTTACAAAAGTGGCAGCTGTGATTTGGAGTCAGATTTTGAAAATAGTTTTCAAATTTTCATGGACAGAAATTTTCATAAGTTAAGGAATTATTATTACAGGGGTTTTTTTTAAAGTTGCTTAATGTATATGACAGTCTTTTGATGTTTTCAGACTGTTTGTGGTGGAGCCAGTTAAGATGGAGTTGTTTTTATGCTGGCCTTTTTAGGTACAAAATTGCTTTAAAATAATTGTATAGAAAATATGAAATAATTCTGATTGAAACTGCCAAAATAACTCTTTTGCTAGTTAAAAATTAAATTTAACAAATTTCTCCATTAAAGTATTAAATGCCTCAGTGCAAAGCACCATGTTTTACTTCAAATTAATGATTTTTCCCTTTATCTCTGAGTATCTTATTTTTCCCATTATTCTAAGCAGCATCTGCTTGATAACATTTATATAGCATTTGAAGTTAAGGGAAAAAATAGCTGACACACAACACAATAGGTGCTGTATTTCAGTAAACATGTTTGCTTATTGGAATACACTGAATTGGATTCTGCTACTACAGACCACTAATATGTATAATATGTAGTATAAAAAGGCACAAGTGTTCCTGTTTTCTTTAGCTTCTGGGCTCAGTCTGGACATTATTCTCAGGTAAAACTTTAGGAAAGAAATTTTTACATGTCATTCGAACTTAACAGAAAAAAGTTTTTGCATTTATTGTAAGTTTTACAAAATGTTGTCTTCAGAATCTAGAACAGCTGTCCCATTGTAATTAAAGTTCTGGTGAAAGGGACAGGCTGCCCTGCATTGGTGACATTACAATAAAAAATCATAGACGCAGTGAGATTTTTCATAAATAAGTCAGATAATGGAGAACTGGAGTACAGTAATAAAAAGCAAAATATTCTGAAAATTAATCAAATAAATTTCTCTCTGAACACTCAGTAGGCTGTTATGAATCTGTGGATGTTGATTTAAAGTGAGAACAGAGTATGGAATATTTCGTCTTTCAAAGCTCTTTGGGATTAATACTTGCAAAAATTAGAGCAGATTTTCACTGAATATGCTTGATCTTAAAAATGTATGGCTGGGAGGAGTGGATGAGCATAGATTTAGATGTCTGCATGGGAGCTCTGTTCAGTGTCTGCTACAAATCTCTACCTCCAGACTAAGATTTATTAGTAACTGAGGATTTGAAACACCATTAGCAGAAATTGCAAGAAAGAAACTTTTCTTTCTATCGCTTTGTAATTTTGTTAAACATGAGGTTTTCTTTTTTATTTCCTTTTTTTTTTTTAATAAACTTTTTTCCTGGCTTTATTGCATGAATTGGCTGGGAAGAGTGCAGAAAGAAAAACCTCATGCTCTACTGGCTAAATTCTTTGTGACACAAAGGAATCAAAATTAAATCAAACCTAATCAAGCCTCATGAATGAATAATCAGGTTGTACATTAAAGCTTAATTGCTTTTTCTAAAATATAACAAAGATATTTGAAATCATTTTTGCAGTGAGGCAGTGCTTACATTAACACTTCTCAGTCTGATAATGTTTCATGTTCCCTAATATGGGTAATGAGTTGCCTTCTTAATTCCTTTCAATATTTTACTATCTTTCATGTATCAAAATGTTCACATTTCTTTTTAAAATTACATGGAGAAAAAAGAATTTATGAACTTATGGATTTAGGCTCTCTGATACATTTCCATGAACTATACAATGACACAATGATTGAGCTGAATTATCTCAGTAATTTTTTAATTTATATTCACTGTTCTTCTACATTTGAAGTAATTTATTTTGTCTGATCCTGAAAATGATGCATCTTCTTTGCAGTTGATCAAAAAGCATTTAGCAGCATACTTCTAATGAGGTATGGAGATTTCTGAGGTGTTCTGCCTTTAAAAACTAAATTTACATGGGATTTTCTAAAAAACCCTCCAATTTACAATTGATTTTGTGAAATTTAAGGAAAAACTGAAAGCTCATTTTTTCCCTGTAAGCAGAACACATGGATAATGAAAGAAAATAATTGATGTGGTGCTTTTAAATGACAGAAAATGCCAGTTAAAAGCATATAAATGTAATAACACAAATGTTTGAAAACAGAAGTTCAGGATTATTTGTGGCAATTAATGTGTATTTCATATTCCTAATACTTACTGCTTCCTGAAGTGACACCTTCTTTGGCACAAAAGGATAATATTGAGTTGTACAGTGTATTCAGAATAATTCAGGGTGTTTTTAAATTCCACTTCATGTCCTTAGGATGAAGAGTTCTGTAGACCTCAGTAACCATTATTATTTCTTCACATTGTGCATTTACCACATAATCTCGTATAAGTAATGCAATAATGGGGGGTGTTGGGGGGGGGTGGTTTCCCTTTTTTTTATGGTGATTCCTGCTTTGGGATTACTAGGTTTGTTTGTTTTCTATCACATCCCTCATAAAGCATTAAATGCTGTGGCTTTGGTTGCCAAGACTCAGCTGTTCACACCATCCGAGATTTCCAACCTCACTTTTTGTAGATCATTAGTTTCATGTAAATCTGCTCATTGCATATAAAACCAATGTGGCTTTTCAGGTTATGGCATAGCAATTGAAACATAATTTATTCAAACTGCTGCAAGTTCACACTGCTCTTATTTTTGTGTACAAGACTTCCACGCTCAATATTTGCTCTGGACAGTCCAGCTTGATTATTCATGTTTTCTTCTTGTCTTGGTCATATGACAGTGCTCCCAAGGAATGGATTTTAGTCTCACTGCTCTAACACATCAATTTGTTACTTCCCTGACAGATTTCTTTTGCTGTTCATATCTGTGGGGAAGATAAATGCCTATAAACACCAAGTGCTTCTAGAGCCTTGTCTATTCCAATATAACTTTCATGACTCTGCAAGTTCAAATTTTGGCAATATGAACCTGTATATCCAAGGCTTAACTTTGTTATTAGAAATTTTAATTGTTTCTCTTTGATAGAATATCTGTATTATGCTATTATTTAAAATAGTATTGGTTATTGATACTAATAATTTTTTTCCTGAGAGCTTACTTCATCGCTTCAAAACACACTGGTTTTATAGTCAAATTAAACCCAGTCCACTTCCAGGAATTCCAGCCTGGAACAAAATCAGAAAGTCCTTTTTAGGGTGCAGGTTCAAGGTTAGGCTGGTCTATGAAATCACTGACAAGACAAACCTATTCCTTATCAATGTTTGTGCTGTCTTGCATTCTTTATGTATGCCACTCCCTCCAGAAATGAGCACAATTCCCTGAGCCTGTGTTTATCCCCGTTATTTCATAGTTTGTGAAAATACAGAACTCCAATTCCTTTATTAATTTCATTTGAGTATTACTATTTTCTATTAGCATTTTCTGGCCTTATTTGTATTACAGGTAACAAGAGGGACTCTATTGTAGCAAAGATAACCCCAGAAAATGTTTACATTGTAATGTAAAATGTATAGAATTGGAATTGTTTATTTTATGGGGGTGGCGGTGGTGTTGGGTTTTTGTTGGAGCTTTTGATAATTTCATCAGCGAGCCTGGGGCTAATGCTCTTAGCAGAAGATTTGACATATAGAGAAATGGCAGCAGAGGAATTTTGAGAAAATACTCTTAATGGTGCCATTATATGGATAGGTGAAGGATATTAAATGTAATTCTATTCTGAAAAGGGTAATTAAAACGGTACACTCTTGGATATTGTATCTATTGCTGTTCTGGGAAGAATCCTACTTTTTGGATGACATCTTCTTATATGAGTAGTCCCTGAGTCATCCACTGATCAGATGAGTCATCAGTGTTTCTTAATTTTTATTTTGTTAGTAAACGTCAAAAGACTTTTAAATTTATCGATTTAGCTAATTAGTTGCAGATTTTTCTCTTTCTTCAGATTTTTTTCCTTATTGGACTGAAAATGTTTAGGTAAAAGTGAGGATGTTTAGTATTTCAAGATGTACTTGTTAGAAGGTTTCCCTGCTCTCTGATTCTCCAAAAATTCTATGGAATTTTATGCCCATGGTAGAAATTGAAGCACATTGTGTCTTATTACTCTTTCTTTGTTGTTACTCCCAAAAATGACCAAAGTCTGCAAGACTTCTTGTCAAAAATAAAAATTTGTCCATTTAAAGAAGGCAGCTTTTTGAACCCCTTTCTCTAAAAAGGCCAATTAACTGTTGCATAAAAGTAAATTTAGTTCAGAATATTCAGAAGAAGATACTAAGAAATCAATAAAAATTCTAGCCTAAGTTTTGAGAAGGGAAAAAAGAAAAAGTCTTTATTTTTATAGCATGCCTTTATACTTTAAATTGCTTTACACATTTTTTCTTTTCTTTCAAAAATCTGTTTATATTGCCACTTTTCCTTAATATGAATTAAAGATACTGTAAACTTTATAGCATATAATTTGATACATAAAATAATTTATTTACAGTTTTTACAACAGAAGATCTGACTATTCTTAGTAAATTATATTTCTTACATAAGCAAATCCATATTTATGCCTTGTGTCTTTGGAAATTTAGATCCTCTCTCTTTCAGAAATTAACAAAGATTATTGAAGTTCTGGAACTCATGTAGATTTTAGAGAATGTATGTTTTCAGGATTTTTCAAACCAAATTAATTGCAACTGATACAAATATAAGTTTAAAATTGATAGTGTTTGATCTTCAATCTACAAATATTGTACTTAGGCTTTAGCTTAAGTCTTTAGCAGTATCTGAGTTGTAAAACATTAATAATCTACATTTATTCTATTTTATTATCAATCCAATTTTATTTCTTTAAATCAGGCAAATTAATGTATACTATTTGCACTTTTTATGCTTAATAAGACTGGAAAATAGTCAATGTACCTAATTGTTCATAAGAATCTCTGTTGTAGAATCCAGCATCATCTCTTAATTCTAATAAAATATTTGGTAAGGAAAATCAAACAACATGCTGTGTTTCTGAAACTTTTCAAAGTCCTTAACAACCATTACATTTTCATCAGAAGGAAAACTGAAAAATTAAGTTTTACATTTTAGTCAGACATAAATATTCCAGTTTCAGTAGCATTTTGGAATCAAAATAATTTAGGTTGGAAAGGGCCTAAGAAGGAAGAGGTCCAGCCCACCCCTATGCTGAAAGGTTAACTTTGAGGATAAATGTGTGGCTCAAAGCCACTCAATGCTTTGGATGTTTCCAGCAGCAGAGATGCCACAATTTCTTCAGAAAACCTCTTTATCTGGAGCTTTACCTGCATGCATTCAACAAGAGTCACCATCCTAAACACAATACATGATATTACTACTGATTAATAAATGATTAGTAAATATTGTCTGAGGAAACAAGCACAGTGGGCTTCTGAGACACCATCTATCTGTATATTTGCAATAGTTCTATGGCAATAAAGCAAAGTTTTTGAGAGGATTCTCAAAGATTGGAAGAATAGAAATAAAATGGGTAAATTCATAGCTATTTTAAGCAAGTATAATGCCTCTGATTTAGTCAAAGCAATGCTTTTTTACCTCAGCCTAGGAGCTTCTTTAAATCTTGTCACTTGTAATTTCACACTGTTTATTTTTTATTTTATGTTCTGTGTTTTTTCATCTGTTTATTTCTTCATTTAATATTAATTTTTATTTATTTAAGACCTCTTAACTCTTATATAAACAATTTTGATTTTTTTTTTTTACACTGGTTTCAAATTGGTTATGACAACTGTTGCACATTAAATGTACCAAAATTATGAATCATTGTAAAGCTTCCAAGCCCAGTGCTATAAAATAAGAAGAAAAATCTTTGATAAATTGATAGAGATGCTTCCATTATTTCCACAAGATGCAAGAGTGAAATATAAGTTCCCTTTTTTATAAGAAACTCTCAAACTTAGAAACTAATATCTGATACCAGATAATGGGATTAGGGCTAAGACTGTTTCTGTTACAGTCAGGAAGAAGGATATTTGTCTCCAGCATTGAAGGAAAGGGCAAGATGCATTTGTCCCTATCAGGACGAGGGCTGGAACAAGAGGCTGGATACACAATGTCTCTGTTTAGACTCTGATTCTATGGTCAATCTACATTCTCAGTGCCAAAGTGAATTTGTCTCTCAAGAGAACAAAAAAATAAAATTCTGAAGTTTGTGTTCTGAACAAAGCAATTACCTTGCAGTCAAAATAAACAGACAACATTTCTGCAGCTGTCTGAATCATGGATGCTTACTGTATCATTTTTCCCCTGTGGTCCAAGAATAATGTTCCATCTGCAAAATGACTGAATGGATTTCATAGGTAAACTCATTTACGATTCCATTTTAATGGAGTTACCCTTCATTAGAGGCTGTCATTCAAAATTAATATGAGGAGCTATTATTGAGATACCAAAAGTGAAGAGCTGAATGTCATAGTACTCATTTTTCATAAGTATGGATGCTCTTGAAGTGAGAATTGAGCACTGGGAGCAGATTGATCAAATAAATATTTGGTGTAGTACTTAGTTACATTTTTATGTCAATTGCTTCTGTCAGTCAAAGCATGGCAAACCAAAGGAGAAAATACAACAGAACAAATATTCAAAGCAACAAGCACAAAAAGAATAATGTCCTTCCCTTGTTCTTTTTGCTTATATCACTTCCACAGTCATGGAGGAAGGCTCTGGGTTCATTGTTTGTTGGGTTTTGTGTTGGTTTGTTTTGTTGTTTTTTGGGTTTTTTGGTATTAATAATAACTGAAATTAGTGAATATTCAATAAATTCGTATTTCAAAAGAAACAAGTGGGCACTGAGCCAGTACAAGTTTAGTGAGCTAGAAGACAATTTGAATATTACCACTGGACTTATATTTTTACCTAGAAATTTACCTGACAATGGAAAGGGAAAAAAAAAAAAAAGAGTAAAGGAGAAACATCCAGTACATTTGTATTTTCAGTAAATACAGTGTGCAAGATATCTCTGTTGGCCTTTCTGATTTATTTGCTGAGTAATACATATTGCCAGGATGATGTGATCTTATATACTTTCTAATGTAATTCATACAATTTTCTACTCTTTTTTCCTAGTAGATATCTATCTTTCTGTTCTCTTTAATAAAAGCCTGTACTGTCCTTCACATGTAATCATAAATTTTACAGTAGGACAATATGTATTCATAATTGGTGTGGGTCTTTTTTTAAGGTATGCTGTGGGAAATGGATTTGTAGAGAGCTCTCAGGGCCTGAGAACAGAAGGCCCACACTGTATGCATCCATATGCAAACTTTGAAATAAGAAATGCTGACTTAGAAATGCCATGGAATTGGACAGATATTGTTGACAGAGAAATGGAGCTAGAAAAGTTTCAAAGGATGGCCTTGCCAATAAGACTGGATACTTTGGAGAACTAGAACTATGAAAGATGCACTGGACCAATGAGGGGTAGTTTTAGATGATTGGCTTTAAGGCATCTACAGGATGGTGTGGCAAAAAGCTGATAGGCCAAGAAACGCTTATAGTGTGTTGTAACTAGGAAATAGTTGGCTTCTGATTGTGATGGTGTGAATTATAGCATCAGTATTGTCTCACCCTTCTCATGAGACTGAAAATGGAATAAAAGTTTTTAAAATGCCTCTCAGTTGCCCCATCTCTGGGTCAGGAGAAGGGTATTGTCCGACAGTATGCATTTTTGAGTCTGTTTAAAACACATAGCATCTTTTGCTGACAGCTAGTCAAGGGGAGGAAATATTTCTTTGCAGCTATTCCATCACCTCAGTTTGTATTTTGTCGATAGTAATGTGCAACGAGGGGGGAGTGGGTGAGAGACAGAGACAACAATGTCTCTGTCTCTCACCCATCCCCATGCAACAGCGGATTGTTTTATTGTCAGCATCCTCCTTGAATAGGAGGATTTGAGTCTCCCAGTCCAGACAGCTCATGGGTCTGGCCTAAACACTGCCCAGCTCCTGTGGCAGTGAGATGTCTGCAGCTCAGGGTGGAACATGATTGGGTCAAGTCCATGTATGTGTTCTAATCCATCCTATCCCACAGCTCAACCCAGGGGCTGGTTTATGGAACTGGGCTGGGCTTCTTATTTGCACCCAAATTATTTGTTTAGCCGCAGACCAGCTGTGGCAGTAATGCTATTAAAATTTACATGTAATAATTAGTATTGTTTAGTTTGATTAGAGCATGCATCTGCTCCTGAAAATTATGATGCTTCAATTTTTATTTTACTGTTTGCTCTTATTACAATGGCAAACCATTGTCAGTAATTAGACCATTGTTTACTTCAAGAAAGTGGAGCAGTCATCTGCCTTCAGCAGCATCTGTGTGCAGCTACCATCTGTTCTTCTCAGGAGGTCATGAAGTACTGACTGTAAATTTTCTTCCTTTCACCCTGTGAATGGTGTCTAAAATTTCTTAATATTTGCTGCTAAGGAAAAAGCAACTTTTTGTGTATTAAGTTATAAGAGGTGGTATAATATAATTTTAAAATATAGAAGACATTATGTCTCAGGAAATATCTTCAACCTTCAGAAGATGAGGGTCCACAGAGACTTTACAGCAGTCATCCAGTACCTAAAGAGAGCCTGCTGGACAGGGACTTTTTACAAATGCCTTGTAGTGATAGGACAAGGAGGAATGTCTTCAAACTGGAAGAGGATGGATTTCAATTAGATATTAGCAGGAAATCCTTTACTGCAAGAATTGCTAGGCACTGGAAAAGGTTGTCCAGATAACTTGTGCATGCCCCATCCCTGGGAATGTTCAAGGTCAGGCTGGATGCAGCTCTGAGCAACTTGGTCTTACTGGAAACTGTCTCTGCCCTACACAGTGAGGTTGGAACTAGATGATCTTTAAGGTTCTTTCCAACTCAAACCACCCTATGTTTCTGTATACATTATTATCTACTAATCTGCAAAGACTGTGATTCTATGATGTGAAATCCAGTTTTCACTGTTGCTTTAGCATTTTTTAATAATTTCCACAGGAAAATGTGCTGGAAAAGTGAGATGGCAATAAACTAAAGCCTTCTGTAAGCTTAGAACTGATTTCATTATCAGTAAAATTTAGGAAATTTTTTCATCATCATAATCTGTCGGTAGGTTTAGAAGGTTACATTCAGACTTCTGATGATTAAGTCAATGTATTTTTTCTCTTGAGGAAGTTAAGAATTAAAATAAGGCCAGTTTAACATGTGCATCTCATTTATATTTTACAAAAGTCCCATATATATACATATATATGCTCAGAGAAACTGTATTAATCCTGGCACATGGTTAATAGACACTGTAGAGAGGAATGAGCCTCATTTTAACCTTAAAATTATTTGATTACAGAATTGTTTTCAAAATATCTTTAAAACAATAATAAGTTGGATCTTATTAGTGTTGAATTCATCACTAGTATCACAAAATATTCAAGGCACAATTCTGTATAACTTCTGAACTGCACTTAAGGATGTATTCTGTGATTCTGACATCAATGTGATAATGTTATGGATGGAAGGCTTTATAAACCTGCATTTGTGGCCAACCTCTTGACTAAAATAACATTTGAACTGGCAATATTTTTACATTTTATATCTGTTTTCTGTAGCAAAATGTTCTTGTGGAGTTTTTTGTGTCATTGCTTGTCAACAAGTAGGTATAGACATCCTTGTTGAAAATGTAGAATACGGAAAATAATTTTAAAAAAGGGGGGAAAAAAAGGAGAAAAAGAAGAGTAATATTACTAAAATGATTGAATTAAAATTTGAAGACTTCTTTCCTGAAATTAAGAATACAAAGGCAGATACTTGATATACTTGTTATCTGTGGTTTGTATTTTGCCTTAATCCTTTTCTTCCCTCCACCACCAGATTCTCAATATTAAAATGGAAATATAAAGAATATAGGATTATAGACAGGGAAAAGTTTGGTTCAACCAGACATAAAATCAACATCAACTATTCACAGGTAATCTGCAGTTCTTAATCTAAATGCAAGGTTAGTGGTATGACAAATTCTGGGCAAAGGGATATGGCTATGGTGGTCAGTCTTTTCTGGTTAGTCTTAATGTATTATCAGTGTTTTCTTTCCACTACTTTATTTTTTTTTTTAATACACATATATAAGAACCTGTGTAAAAATAAAAAAACTTAAGGCATGAGAAAAGGAAACACACTGCAGAATTTCATCAAATTTTAAATATGCATTATTAGAGTGCTGGTATTTCCAAATTCTTGACAATATTAATCAGAATAAGTGAAGATTGATCAAGTGGTCAATGTAGGTTTGTTTCAGGAAACTGGAAAGATGAAAAATACCCACTTAATACACGCATTGAAGTGTTAATTATAGCCAAGTTCTGCTGATTTCATAAAGCTGAAGTCACATTTTCACATCAGCATTCAATGAACATAAATAACTAATGAGTAAAAATGTTATTTCTATTAAAGGTTCTTAATAAACCATAAAGAGTAGGTTGGAAAAATGATGGTTGTTCAATTTTAGCATAAATAAAGGAAAAGCACGAGAAAATTAATCTAATAATCTTTATAGTGACAAATCAATTTTTAAAAATAAATTTGTAGGACAAAAAGCCAGTATTTTGCTGATAAGCAGCAATTTTCTGCTTAATAATTATCTTTTAGGGAGCAGTCGCATTTTATTAAAATGACTAATTAACTCACTGTACTGCTGTGCTAATAGTGAAGGAAGCACAATAAATGAATATTGATAGCATGATTTTTTTAATAAGAAAAGAATTAAATAACAATGTGTTCCCCATATTTCATAGCAGCAATTTAAATGCAAATGTACAATGAAAAAATTACCCCCAATCTCCCCCTACGCAGAAGGAATATGCGTTCTGGTAAAGGACATTCTTATTCAGGAAGAGGCCTGAGAAAAGAGATGAGCTAATAGGGAGATATCAGTTGTTAAAATGCAGTTGATCTGCTCAGCAGGGGGAGATTTCAAGCAGGGTTACCCTCCTTGAACTGAGATTTCAAAAGCTGTAACCTCCAACAATCTAATTTCCTTAGTTTTATGCTTCTCAGCAATCGCAAAACCCACTTGTCATTTGGAACAAAACTGGGAGTACAGATTTTTGGAGAACAAAAATCTTTTCTCTAGGAATGTGATAGATGGATATGGTATAGGACTAATCGAGGTCTCATTGCTACCAACTGCACTTCTCTCACAGAATATTCAGAATTTTTGCATTACTTGACAGGCAATTCATAATGATCAAGGGGGCTACATAGAACACAAAGTAATGGCAGGAAACTTGAGCTGATGGAAATTTTTGCTGAGAAAGAGAACATGGACTAAATAGTAATGTAAAAGCAATTTGAAGATTTTAATCAGTCAGTATTTTTCCATGTCTAGTCAGATTTGGGTTAATCATGTATATAGACCAACAGGAATTTTGTAGTTAAAGAAGCTCATATTAAACAGAAAGATAGACTTATGTGGTGATTCAAGGCATATGTTAATAACAAATTAGAACTGGTTTATACATTGTTTCAAGAAAGCAACATGCTGTTTTGGAACAGTCCTTACCTTCTATAGAGAGACCTGGCATCCAAATTTTATATCCAGCTAGATATTTGAACACTACTATCATATTTATAGCTTGATAACCTTACTTTGCTTTGGCATTTCTTATTTATAACTATGCAGTCCTCTAAATAATTCATACTGAATATTTGCACTTGCAAAGTGGAGAAAATTTAAAGACTATGAAAGAAAAACTTTCTTCTAGTACCTTCCAACTGTGCTTCCAGAGTGATGAAGGGAAAAACAGATACCAGACTGACATTTGGACACATTAGTAGGCGCAGTGCTACGTCGTGTGTCAATAAGAGGTTTAATCCCACAGTGTTAGTTGTGTCATTGCAAACGCTGCTAACAAATAGCTTCCTACTATGGAAATCTAGTATGGAAGCACTTGCATCAGAAGGTGAGCAAAATACAAATAAATATTGCCTATGGAATCCTTCAGATGATGCTATAAGTTTCTATTATTGCTATTGTTATTATTATTACTACTACTACTACTACTACTACTACTACTACTACTACTACTATTATTATTTTCATTCTCACATCATATCATCTCTAGTTGAGCGGAACCTTTTTTCATTTCTTTCATATCTTGTTTTATTTCCCTTGCCCTTGTTTCTCTCTGATTAGAGTAGCCGCAAATGTGAAAACTTTGGTTTTTTTATGTGAATTGAAGCAAGAATTGATGAAGGGACATTCAGCCTGAATTTATAATGGGAGTTATAACAACCATTTTCTTCCCAATGTTGCATTTTCCTATAGTAGTTATAGCTAAAAGTACTGAGAAATTATTCATGTCAAAATTAGAATAAAAAAATGAAGCTTAAAACTGCAGAAAGCAAAGAAAGCAAGAATTAGGTTTTCAAAAGCAACTGTAACCCAAGGCTAGGCTCTTTAGAAACATGGGAGCTGATAAGGGTGGAAATTAATAATGGAACTCAAAAAATGTTATGAATAGCTCCCAGAAGTAAATAAGATGTCATGCAATATTTCTGTAAAATAACACTGACAATCTAATGTAATCTTTCAATAACAGCCTCAGACAGGATCATACTAAACATACTGTGCTAATATATACTGTATTCCTGCCATTCAGCTCCACATCATTAGTTAAACAAGATTTATGTCTTTATAAACATATCTGTAAAGAGCTTTTAACTGGAATTTTGATTTCAGTTGCATCCAATTAGGAACTACCCATGTTCCTAAACAGTACCTGTGCCACTAAAATGTAATGTACTCTGGAATTTCCTGTGTTCCTATCACCTTGTAATAGCTCAGTAATGAGAATCTCCATCAGGAAATGGTGGACTGGGTTCCTACTTTGCTCTGCTCAGATTAGCAATTTGTTGTTCCAGCTATAAAACTCAGAAATAACCCCCACATACCTTAGCTCCTACTTCAGTGCATTTCTCCAATCTCAGTATGGTAACATTTTCTGCCTGTCAAATAACATTTTGAATGAGTATTCAGGTACAGAAAATCACTTAATTTGCAATTGTAATTATTATCAGGTGTAGAAAAGGCTCACTTCTACAGCCGTTGGTCATATTTTTCAATCACAAACCAGTACACGTTTATTTATCTCTAATTTATCTCTACTGAAATGGAGTTACTTGCCAGCAAATTAATTGAATAAATAAACAGATTTTTTCACATACTGGTGCTCCATGACAAGCACTGATCAGAAGTTTGGCTGTAGTTCATAATTTAACTAGCAGCTTTAACTAGAAGCATGTTTAAGAGGTGTTGTGGCGACTAAGAGGAAAACAGAAATACACATTATGCCAGTCTGCAGCCATTCTTCAGTTAAAGATTAAGTACTTGTGTCTCTTTTGGTTTTACACTTACTGCAGGTCATCTTCAAACCTCCATCTTTTTAGCCTTTAGAAAAATACTGATCAAGAGACTCATTTGAGACAAAATAATAGATTATATGTGTAAATACTCACTATCCATATCAAATGCTTTCAAACAATGTTAATGGTCAAATCTATCCGCATTCTTTTCACTCTCTTTTCTTTTGATGAACACATAGCCACGAACCAATTCCTCTGAGGGTTTTGGATCAGAGTTAGTGTTTGGAAAAACAAGTTGAATGTTTTCTATCACATCATCAAATAAAGTTATGAAGGAAAACAGACTTGTATAAGACTTTCCTACTTACTCCAGTCAAAGTATAGCATGGTCTCCATAGCCTGTCTGAGCTGTGCCCCAAAAGGCAGTTTAGAAAATGTGAAATTTTCACATCATTGGAAGACTGTGTGTTAGTGACTACAGACCTTCTTTCACAAGCTGATACCGTCGTCAACAAATTTTTATGTAGCACTTGTCATATGTTCTGAAATTTGATGCAGTTTGAGGTTGAAATTATTCATTTGTAAAGGAATTATCTACAACATCCATTAACTTTCTCATAATTTCAATTCCCTTTCGAAAGCTAAAGACCTTTCTTGAACACTCACAGCACTAGAAGGATGTTAATCTACAGCTCTGATTTAGATGATTTTGTTCTTGTTTTGCATGAGAGATACGCGGGAATCTCATCAGAATATAGCAATGGTTTTTTCTAGTGCTGTTGAGAAATACTCATGTGTAACATGTAGGCAACTGTTTGGATGCATTAAGAAAAATCCATGGCAATATTTCATAAAGGTATACCTTCCTGTGTGAATAGTCAAAATTTTAGCTCTCTTGGATTGTAATGCTTTGTTGGCTTACTAAAGACTCTCAGATAGGGAGCATAGGCAGCCTTCTGTGGCTTGCAAAATCAGTTATGCTTCTTGAGTTTTTGGTTAGCATTGGCCTAAATCCTTGATTTCCCACTATACAAGCTCCAGAGTGATATTCTTTTATATGCTGGAGCTCATTATTAAACCTGAGTGCTCGGAAAAAAATTAAAATTAAAAAAGATATGCAAAGTTACTTTTTTTAATTAAGCATTTGATGATTAGGAATATAATGTCTATGAGTTGTTTAAAACTAATATGAGCTGAAATTCTTCCAATAAACAATGATTAAAATTACTCAAAACTGTAGTTGCTGGATTGGCTTTTTTGTAATTCCTAAATGTCAACTAAACACAGACTGATATGCTGCATGTAGCAGAGCACTCTATAATTACTGTCAGGAGTGACACCACTCAGCCTGCTGAGTGAGAAGGCTGGGCTTTGGGTTGTCGTTTTTTCTTTCTTCTTGTATAATATCCATGCTTATCTATTAAAGTGCTGGACTGTCTGACTAAGTTTTTATAGTTGAGATAGCCTTCTTCAGAGCCAAATAGTTTTTTGGGTGAAGACTTTTGTTTTTTGGGTTTTTTTTTTCTGTCAGTGTTGTTAGGTTTTTCTGTAACACCAAAACCAACAAACCTCCAGCTCCCTTCTGAGTGTCTTCTGAGGTTATGGAAATATACTTACATCCCACCATGAGGAAGGTTTTTTTGAATTAGTTGTATTTTTTAATCTTAAAAAAATATGTGAGAAAATATTGCAGGCTGCTTGACTAACTTCCACTATTGCCATCCTCTATTGACTCCTTGCAGTCCCCAAAAGTTTCAAATTTCTTACTTAAATTTTCAATATGACATGGACAATAATGTGACTTCTGAAAAAAGTTCCTGGAACAATGATTAAACCTAGCTATAAACCCTTTAAAGACACAGACTTTGAAGAAAGATTTTATTTAAGGGTATGTAGAAATACAAAGGAAATCTCTTAAAAAGCTCTTCATATTCAGGATTTCAAATATTTTGTATAAACTTTATTGTAACACACAGAGAAAATATAGTGAAACAAAAAGCATAAAAAAAGTTCAAAACCACGCTACAAAAGAAAGAAATACTACAATTAAGTAACCTGTGTGGTTAATTACAGAAAGAGTTATTTAAAAGGTTTAGGTGGATATTGCTTTTTAGACTACATCCACCACTCATCCTGCATCAACCAAACTTGTTACTTTGTTGTAGCAGGACATCAGATTTGACAAGCACCATTTGCCCTTGGTGAACCTATGCTGGCTTTTCCCAATCCCCTGCTTCATCTGACTTTTGAGAACCTCCAGGAGCATCCATTCCATAACTGTCCCTGGGACGAAGTAAGCCTGATGGGCCTGTAATTTCCTTGATCCTCCTTCAAGACATTCTTGTTGATGGGGGTGACATTAGCCTCCTTCTATTCTTCAAGGACATCCCCTGACCTCCATGGCCTCTCCAAGATCATGGAGAGTGGCCTGGCAATTGTGTCAGCCAGCTCCCTTAACACCCCTGGGTAGATAATGTTGGGCTCATCAGTTTTTAGGGGTCATGCTCATTCACACACAACCCTTCCTTCACTGACAGCAGCTCTGTGTTTTCATCAACCTGGATTTTTGTTCCCAAGGCCAGGAAGCCAGCAGGCAGAGGTTAAGAGTCTCTTGGGGACCCCTACCTTTCTAGATCTCCTTTTAACATCAGGCTAATATTTTCCTTCTGGTTTTGATTGTTATTTACATACCTGAAGAACCCTTCTTGTATTTTTTAACCTCTCTGGCCAATTTGAATTTGAGCTGAGCTTTTGCATTTCTAACTCCATCTCTGCATACCCTGGCAATGCCCTTGTAGTTCTCAATGTGTGTTTGTGCACTTTTCCATTTCTGGCATGATTCTTTTTTTTGCATTTGAGCAGACTCAGATACTTGCAGTTAAGCCAAGGGAGTCTCTTGCTTTGCTTGCTTTCTCTTACCTTAAAGAGGATGCACTCTTTTTGTGCTTCCAGAAGAGTGCTCCTAAAAAGCTTCTAGTATTCAGTAACTTCTTTATCCTCCACAGAAGCTTCCTGCAGAATCTCTCCCAACCAAGCTCTGTGCAAGCTGAAGCTTCCTCTTCCAAACCCAGAAATTTTTGTCTTAGAAACAACCTTCAGTGTACTCAGCAGGACCCCAAAGTCCACAGTCTTGTGATCACTGCAGCCAAGGCTGTCAATAACAGAGATAATACAATGCAGGGATTCTTGGTTTGTGATCAAATTTTGATTGAACTCTTAAGACTTAGTGGCTGCAATCTATTTCCATAAAAACAGCAGGTGAAGAATAACAAAAACAAAATGATTTATCCATAACGTCTGGTCGTTGGGGTTTTTTTGATTTTTAAAATAAGACATAGTTTTGTATAAAGAGCAATTAGTGGCACAACTATAGGATATTAAATTTATTTTTAAAAAATATTAGAAAGGCTTTCTATCTCAAGTTTATTAGTCAGTCACAGCATAGTTGCTTGAAGTGCATTTCTTAGTAGTTCAAAAATTGATTTAGGAGAACAGTCCATTTTCTGAAATATGAGAGCAAACTGGGGTTGAAATTTCACAATTATACAAAAACCTAGCACATGATGCCGCATTAGATTGTGAAATAGCTCTCAAAGTTTTCATAAACTAATATTCTCCAAGTTTCCTAAAACTAATATATCTCCTGTGTCCTTATATAAATAATATTCAGTGGTAGACAAGAAGTGATTTGAATATACAAGGAACTGATATATGTATATGACCATGAAGAGTAGGTATTCACAAAACCAATATACATCAATGTCAGCACCATCCCTAACCCTCCTTCATGTAAACCAAGTGGTCAGGAGAGAACAGAAGGCTCCCTTTCGTTGTCACCTTCGTATAATACTTTTTTTCTCTCATTTTATTTTTAAGTGATTCCCTTTGACCAAGCTTGTCAGGCTGGAATAAAGGTATAATCTGTCAGTAAATCTCAGCTCCCTGAGCAATCTGGTCTTGCATGAAGGCATCTCTTCCCAGGCAGGGAAGTTGAAACTCGTTGATCTTTAAAATTCCTCCCACCTTCTGTGATTCTATGGTGTATCTTTTTTTCTCTCTGTGTTTTGAAGGAGATCCTTTCTTTAGATAAGGACTGTTTTAGTGCACTTTATTAGCTAAAGATTGCAAACCGTCTTTCAAGTATGTAGGGAATTTGCAGGTCTTTAGCAAAGCAGTTTAAGATAATAAAACCCTTGACAAACTTATAAAAACAATTTGGTCTTTAACCTGACAGCTGTCTTCTAACATATTTTCTAGGAACATTTTGGTGACAATATCTTGTACAGAAAGAAGTTGTTTAATTGTTCAGTGTAGATCATCTACAGTCATGTAGAAACAAGTATGTACCTACATACACTTGCAAATACTTTTAGTTTTAAAAATTAAGTATAGTGGTGATGCAGTAGGTTTCACACCAGCCATACAAATTCAGAACAGAGCTACTATGGCTGAATATTTAGAGGAAATTTTCTTTTTCACTGAGTCCAGAAAGTAGAAAAATGCCAGTTCAGCCAGATCAAGGCAAGAATGCAAAAATAGAGGGCTGCCAAGGGAGAGGTATTATTAGCTCATCCCTATCTCTCAAACTCTCTTTCTCTCACGTTCTCTTCCCTCCCATCACTCTCCTCCCCTCACTCACTCTATCTTTCTCTTCCCCACTCTGTCTTTCCCTCTTATCATTTTTAATTTTTTTAATTACCAGCTTCGGTATGGTTGTTTTTCAACTATGGTGGCAACAGGGAAATCAGGTTATAGACCAGTGAGTACCTAATTCAGTTGAGTTAGCCCTGTCTATGTAAAGCTTATGCAGACCTCAGTACTGTGACCCATGCTGTCTGGTTTAAATGGCTGGTCATTTAAATGTATTACACCTTGCCTGGTCCCTATAAGTGTCATGTGTCTTGCCTGGAAAAGCCAGAGGATATATATTTTTTGTTAAGAAGAAATGCAAAAGGAACACATTTCATGTTATTTAATCCTTGAAAATCCAGTGAGGCTTTCAGATATAAATTTGAGATCCATTAGGTGAAGATTGAGTTCTACGCTGTGAACATGAATAAGACATCTCTTTAGAAAACACTCTGTGTAAAAATAATGATTTTGACTTTGGTATATAAAACTAGATTGGAAGGAGTAATTTTTAAAAATAACTTATTAAAAAGTGTACAAAAATATTTGACATTATGAATGACGTAAGTTAGAAATTTGAAAGAATCTTAAAATGTTAAGATGGAAGAATTTGTAGGAATAAGATTTTCCTTTCTGGAGGAAATAATTTAAAGGTTATTCCCTTTTTAATAATTTTAAGGTTATTCCCTTATTACCCTTATTACTAATGCTTTTTTTAAGTCTGAATAATATCCAAAGCTACTAATATTATTTCTACCAGAAATTGTCAAGAAGTGTTAACTAAAACTTATTTTCTTCACAATGTAATGGTATTTGTAAAAAAAAAAAATATGGGGTTTGCAATTAAGAGCTCTTTCATTTCAGCATCTAGAAAGATTTCCTAAAGATGCTATAAGCAAATTTCATCATCTAGATCCTGTGTATTTTTTTCCATAAAGTATTCTTAGCCAAAATTTCTAGAGGCTCGTGACCTATAACAATTGCATAAACATAGAAAATAATCCAAATAATAGCTTGTAGTACTTATGCCTATCTTATCTATTTAGATCTTGCCCCTTGTAATTCTGCATGAGATCTGGATTTGTCTCAGGAGCTAATGAAGGGCAAAATACTTTGGCAGGAATGTGTCTGTATGACAAGTACTGCTTATTTTTGCTACAAAGCATTGAAGGACCATTTTTATTTCTTGCCTGCAGTATTTTCCACAACACTGTTGACTACTCCTGATTATCCTAGATTGTCTGACTGAAATGAGATATTTATTTGCTTGTTGGCTCAGAACCTTCAGCAGTATTTTGCATCTCTAAAATTGGCATTAACATTGCCCATTGGCTTTGATAATTAAATTGTACACCTGTTCAAAAATAAGCACCAGATTGTTAATGGTTCTTGGCCATCACACTGCCGGTTGTTTTCCAACAATATTTCTCTTCAAATTATCAGAACATTTTTGTATTCCTCTAATTGTGGCATTAACTATTCCAAGTCTTCCATGGCAATGCCTGGGTAAAACCATAACACCAGTATTCTAAATCAGTAACACTCTAGCTGAAGTGGGGAACCTGATGAAATGAGGGTCATTATTATTAAGAGTTTCTTTAATTAATCACTTCATCATTTCTCTTAATAAGACATTTCATTTTAGTCAATTCTACAAAGATATAAAAACTCCACATATAACTAAATCACTGGAGATTAAGTAGTTTAAGTAAATTGAAATCCATCATATAAAATTCTCTGGAAAAAATTGCTTATTATATTTAAAAGTACATGTTACTGAGTAATTAAGAGGACAATAACAGAGGCAGAGAATATTGAAGAATAAAGCATCCCACCTATAAATTTTATTGGTTGATATCTTTTTTAAGTAATAGATGTGATGAAACACTATCACTGTTTACCTGTAGAGTTTTATGAATAATCCTTTCTTGCAAATTCCTTTCCTCCATATGTCATTACAAGATTTATGAGCTCTGTGTTTCATATAGAACCTTTTAACCAGGACAAGGCTTCATTTCACCAAGTGATTGTTGAAGAACAAAGTACAAAAGGGACTAATAGAGTGTTTTACAGCCTTTCCTTACTATATTATTATAGTCTGATTCATACATCTCTAGACACCAGAAGGGTAGAAAGAAGAATCATTGGATAATTCTTGAGTACTAAAACATAGAAGAGTGTTGTCTTTTGTTGTCATTCACTGTCTGCATATCTGAATTCCTTCTGCAGTCGAAGTTTAGCTTCTCAAGCACTGCCTTTTTCTTTTTTTTTTTTTTTTTAATGTCATAAAATAGAATTAATCTTTGCTTTCTTGTAAACACAATTACAAATTTCCTTCACAAATGATTTTTGACCCGATTACTTGTGGTCTGTACAATCAGTAGGACATGAACTATTTTGCTCTCCATAGCATCTCATCCTGCTCAGTTGGGTCTCAGCTGCTGGTCTTCCCAGACCTAGAAGCAAAGATACAGCATCAGTGTCTGTTCCAAAGTGCCATCTGTGTGGTGCTCTGAAGTTGGTTTACTGCATCTGGCAGCACTTCTGCTTTTCCTGGGCTGTGCCTTATTCTCACCTTGTAGAGCTGGAATCTCAGTAGCTGGCTCTGCAGAGAGATGAGCATCACATTCAGTAGGGTCATCTCCCTGATATGTTTTAACAGCTACTGCTCAGAGTGCACATCTGCTGAATGGCCAAAGGCAAACTGATGAAACTGTCCATGCAAAGCATCATAACCAGTAACTCCTTCCCCATCTCCTCTCCCCTTCTGATGTGCACTGGCTGACTCCTGCTGTTATGCAGAGTACCAAGGAGCATTGACCCTTTCCAGGGGTGGTCTTACTGATTTCTTCACAGGTTAAAGCCCTTGATTTTTTGTCTTTTGTTCTGATTCTCTTAGCATTACCTTTTTCAAGGTTCTGTAAGCTTCAAATAAATATAAATGAAGAAAAGAAAATATTGTTTAGGCCATATGTATCATTAGACTGTATTCTTGTTTGTAGTGAAGAGATTTACACCATAACTGGCAGATAACTGAGGCATCTCTCTCTAATGGTCCCAGAGGTCAGTGTTCCAAAGTAGGGTTGTATGCTGCGCTAATCCAAACCTTGTATTGTCCAAACTTTATTCTTGGTTTGGGAATATATCTTTAAAAGCATTCTGAGATGCCCTCACAGTGTTTCTTATATGCTTTGTTGATTTTTCTTTCATCTTAGTTTTGACTTTCCGTAAGAGTGACTCTAAGTTTCACGTCCCACTGTGTAATACCATAAATGATTTTGTTTATAAAACCAAATAGGTTCCATTTTTTAGGACAAAACCAGTTTGAATAGACTTGTGAATACAACTAGTATTTCAGAAAAGCTTTCTCACATCTCCTCCAGTATTTTCCCTTCTGTAGCATGGGATCCTCTTGTCTTTATTTAACCTACAGGCAGATTGGTGTCATTTGTGACAGCAAAATAATGTCCACATCGTCTTTATAGATTTAGCCTGAAGAAAAACTGAGAGAATAGTCCTTCCTTCCTCCCATTAGAGGCAAAAGAAAAGAAACTATATAAGGGAAAATGAATTTTCCTAATCTTGTAATTGAAAAAGCCAAGCTCAAAGAAATATCAAAATTTTAGTTCAATGTAGTGAGGCCATAGAAAAAAATTCTGAAACACATTATATATATAAAAGCAATTTAAACCTGTATTCTCTAACAGTGTTCAACCTGTATTCTCTAATGGTGCTGTGTTATTTTAATGAACTTAGGTAGCAGTTTTAGAAGATACCATATTTCTATCCAGAAAAAAAAAATTAAAAATTGAGGTTTGTTAGTATATGGAATTTTATCAACTTATGTGATAAAATTTTCATTTACAGCACAGCAACCATGAATGACAGTAGTCCAGAGCTGTTGCTGTATCTGCATTATAAGAACTGCCAGAAGCAGCTGGAGAAATATGATGGACTGGCTGCACATTTCAACATGTGTCTGCTTAACAGAGGATAAAATTAATGAGAAGAAAATAATATCACCAAGAATATGGAGAATCTCAAAAATAAAGCACCAGTATTAGGAATTGAGTTCCTTGCATCTTTATCCCAACTCTGTTGTAAGTCATTAGGAAGTGCCTTTCAATCCTGTGGCACCACTGATACTAATGAGCACAATTTCAAATGCATTTGCAAGACTAAAAAGGGATTGGAATATCACATGGATAAAAATGTATGCAGAGTCAGCAGACAGAAATAGTGGGAAGGATGTATAAAACCACTAAATTCAGGATTAAGGCAATAAGTAAATATCTTTTATTAAACGAGTAGGTGATTCAATTGTTTCCAATCAGATTTAGTAGAATTCATATATATATATATATATATATATATATATATATATATATAAAATGGCTGATACTCTGAGATTTGTGAAGAATCTTCACACTGAAATTATGCTGGGTTGATCAACACAGACATCTGGTATACCTATTATAGTGTCTGAGACAGCTGCATTTTCAAACACAAAAACATTTTGGAGGAAAACAAGTGAAATGGCTACATCTCCTTTTTTGACAAATACTGATATTGCAGCTCCTTTTGTTTACACAATGTTTACACTAAGTAATATACTATGTAATGAAAAATTGGAAAAAAATTAAGAGGTGTTTCAGAAAGTCTGTAAAATACTCTTTCTCTTTTGGATTTTACAGGAATTCAGTTAAGGTTTTTGAAATTTTTTAAAAAATACCTTTATCAAAAAAAAGCCTATTCAGGTATTTCAGTCATACCTGCATTTATAACAAAACCCTAAAGTAACAAAGGAGGTGATATTTTTAAGTTCATTTACTCTTCACATAACTTAAAGCTTTTATTTGAATTCTTGAAAAGGAGAATTTATTCAGTGCATTTACTTTTGGTTCATTTTTAACTCGGTGTTGTTTCTAATGTTTTAGCTGATGCATATCCCACTTTTCCCTCCCTCCTTGCCACCCTGAGGGTTCCTGAACTCTGTCACAGGATCCTGCCTGTGCTATCGTGTGCCTCTTCTTTCTGTGTGCAGTAGGGACAGAATTAGAACCAGTACATTCAGCTCAAAAAGGAATTAAGTCTGGGAAAGAGTCAGCAGGTTGTAGAGTTAATGGTGGTGGTGGACCCCACTGATCCTGGTACTAAAGGCTCTGATCCTTTAATTGATTGAATTTTAACTCTGGATAGATCCAGTGACACACAGTAAAATCTGTACCATTTAATAATTCCTTCTACAGAAATGGTGCTGGTGTTAAACCTGAGAAATGGAATTTATATATAGGGGTTATGTTAATCTTTTTAATATATATAAAGGTAATGGGAAAATATCTAATACAATAAGGCACATCATTTTAGAAAATTATAAAATACTACAAATTTTAGGCAAATTTTAAAAAATTGCAATTGTATAATGAACCTCAAAATAGTAGAAGAATAACCCATGTAATTTTCCTGGGAAAAAGATTCATGTACCTACAGATTTGTTTATTTTCTTCTAGGCAATTCTCTAGTTTGAGAGATTGTGCTGTTATCTACTTTATTAATTTTGTTAATTAGAGTTGCTACAAAAGCATAATTACCAGCAAATAAGACTTAGTGAAAAAGGAAACTCAAAAAAACATGCTACACTTTTTCTCCCTCATCATTTGTGCCATCCTTTTGCTATTCCTCAAATGCATGATGTCATTTTTAATGAGCTAGTTTTGATTTGGAGCAGGAGTACAGCAGGGAGCTAACAAATTAATACTACAGAGCTGTATGAGCACATTTTTCAGTCCCATCTGATTTAGACTTCAAATTCTTTACTCATTTATCCTTTGAAATTCCTTTAGTTAAGCTATTCATCTACTGTATTTCCCATTTACTTAAAGACAATGACAAAAAAAGGTTGAAAAAAATAAACAGCAGCAAAATATTTCCAAATTAATTGGAGTGGAAACCAGAGGCACGTTATGATATGATATAAAATACAGATTATTTTTCTTTTTAATATTATATTTTAGAATATGGCATACTATACATTTGCTCTTAGAACTTGCTCTAAAAGAAAATTCTGACCTTAACCTTTCAAAATCAATTAATCTCTTTTGAAATACATGAACCAACATTTCTACTATCTCAATTCTTCCCACTGTAATTTTAACAGTGTAACAGATAAGTGTGGGTTTTTGCACATTTGAAAGAATGTGATAGCTTCATGTCCTGTCCTGTGGCTTACTCTGGAAGGATGACAAGATTTTAGCTCCTGTATTCACCTTAGATTTTAAGCCAGAGGAGAACTTTGTGGCTATTAAGAAACATGCAACTCTCTGAAATTAATGAAAAATGCAGCTGTGCAATGAATACAATTTTACTTCTGTGTTTAAAAGGTTAGAAAGGAACCAGGGACATCTGTAAACCAGCACCCATAAATGTTGAAAAGTTCTGCTCTAGCCCCGTGGCATGCCTGTACAGCTTGTAAACAACAGGAGAGACCAATCTTAATGTTCATAATAATGCATGGATCAGAATCTCATAAATTAGACTCTTCTATTTGCACAGTCTCCTATAGCTGCTCATTGTTGCAGTAATAAGCAGGCAGGATTCTGTTTCTTCATGCAGGAAAAGCTAATTCTTTATTCACATAACTCATTTTTATACAGTTTCCACAGACCTCATGTCCAACTCCAACTGGCTAGTAGTTTTCTTGCCACTAAGTTCATTGGTTAAAAGGTGTTTTTGTGTGTACATGCTGAGACTCTCTATTCTTAAATTGTTTATACATCTTCTTCACTGATCCTCATGGGATAAATTTATTGTATTTGCAGATGTGAACAGTTCTGTTACCAGAATAGTTTGTTGTACTAACTGCTTACATTCTTATGATTATTTACATGGGAAGTTACGAGCTGACTGCTAGCTTAGCTAGATTAACAGGGCCTAAACCATATTTTATAAGCTTTTCTTTTTTAATATCTCTACCTGTATGCAACAGCTCATGTACCAAAAAAAAAAAAAAAAAAAAAAAGTATGGCTTTGTTTAAAAACAGCTTGTGTTTATAGCAACCCTTGTACCTGGATATGATGAGGATGATGATGATGATGACGATGGTGATGATAATAGCAACTAAAATACTTCATCCTATTATATTGTACATTTGAAAAACTTCCATGGCAAAGCGTTACATTGTCTGGAAAGGCCTGAAGCTGTGTGTGTATGGGTCTCTGTGAGTGTACATTGCTATATAAATCCCCTATAAAGACTTTGCAGCCTCCATGAAAACACAAATATTTGCTTACTTTAAAATAATACCTGAGTTTAAACTTTTTTACTCACAGTGCTTTAGAGTACAGACTTTAAATCAGGTCAATTGATTGTTCTGCTGTCAGATACATGCCTTTTGCCTACCCTGTTAAAACATGGAATATTCTGATGAAGCTGGCAGAAATCAATTTCCTGCGCTGAAGACTCATTGATAGTTTTAAAGCAAAATGCTTCATAGCTTTTCAGTCTACCTGTTGTACATCAATCCCGAATCATGAGGTAATATAATATTTGCTAGAACTCCTTCTTCCAGCTGCAGAGACCCAGTGGAATCTGCAGTGTTTGAGGCAGGTTCTGTTCTGTGTGTGCAGCTGACATTGCCCTCTGACATCCGTGCTGAGATGGGCAAAGGTCAGCAGGACTGGGCTTGATGTGATGCACAGTGGAGGAGCTGGGGGCAGAGGTAAAATAGGAATGGCAAACACAGGAGTATCAGATAGGAGGGGAAGAGACAGAAGGAGATTAGGAGAAGAAAGGGTGATTAACAGGGCAGATGTGAATAGGGATGCAATTCTCAATCATGCATTTAGGACTATATTTTAAATAAAATTTGGGTCTACCAAAAAGTTGTGAATGTCAGTTCTTCAACTTTTAGCTTATGAAACATTTGATTTTTGCAACCATAAACTTATATGGATTTTGTAGCAAGAGGCAAGAGGAGAGCCTACCCATAAGTCTTACCTTTCCATCATACAATTCCTCCACAATTTGGATTTTTTCATTTTTTTCCCTGTCCTCAGTGGAGAATAAATTCTGAAGTTCTGTACCACTTCTATCCACCCCAAATGGCTGTCTTTCTGCCAGTAACAATACGTTTTCCAAAAGTAAGGGAGGAGGAAAAAGCAGACTTAATATTTCAGAATGATGTATCTAACTAAACTGATCAATATCTCTACTGAATAAAATTAGTTTTTTCTTTATATAGGATTGAAAGAAATAGAGTAAGTGGTTTTTCTGTGTCAAGGGACTTCCAAACCTCTAGTCTGTGATCTTAAGAGGCAGCTATCCAGTGTAACTCAGTTCTTTCTGAAAGTATAAGTTATCTCCATGGAAGAACAGTTTGAAAAGAATATATAAAATTTTCATTTCTTAAAATTAAATTTGACATCTGGGAATAAGGTTCCAGGTTTCAAACTATATGAAAAATGAATTATTCAGATGCTTACAGGGGCAGTATTCTTATTTGATGTAGTTTAACCTTCTTTCACTGAAAACTTGCCTTCCTGAATAACCATCAAATATTCAGCCAATATTCAGACACTAATTACTCTGAGTTTGCTTTTTTATCCTTTTTTTTTTGGTGTGTTTAATGCATAAAAGCTTTTGATGAGAGTTAGATCATATTTAGATACACACAGAGGAATTTTTAAAAAGTTTAATTAAAAATTATATAATTGATTAACTCACCAGCAGCATTAAGCAACAAACCTTTAGAATAAGTATTGTAGTAATCATTTCAATAATGCATTCTTCTAAAAATAAAAATGTATTAAGCAGATTCAGAGAGTGAAAAAATGTCAAGGTTTCAATTACATACAGCTAGATGCCTGGGACTTGGAACAGGCAAATCTGGAAGATGTAAAATATGATTGGTGTGCATGCTACAGTATTATATCCTTCAGGGGCAGTAAATTATGGCTACAAAATGAATACATTGTAGCATCAGCAACGTTGCTAAACTTTTATGCTTGTATCAAATTCAAAGTGGAAATTTTATTTGAAAGTTGTGTCTCAAAAAGGACTTTTTCCCCTTAGCAAAAGAGTGTGAAAAATTGCATTTGATGCTGTTGCCTCTGCAGTGGAGATATTAAGTACCTTGAAAGGATATAAAGTTGGGTTGTTTGTTGGTTTTTCGGAGTTTTTTTTTAATTGGATTTTTAATGGATATACCCATTTTTCATAGTGGAGTTGGCAGTTCAAAGAGCTCTGAACCAGTGGGTCTTGGGAAAGGAGTCATTTCATGAGGATTGATTCATTCCAAACTTCTAGCACCCTAGCAAACCTTTCTCTAATCTAGACCTTAAATTATTCACATTTTTGCTGTAGCAAAGTGACACCCAGGAATCACGAGAATACTATTTCAATGAACACAAGCTATTACATTGTCTTGTGAAAAATGAATGTGGGAAAAGAATATCAAGTGGTATGTAAAAGTTTTGTAAAGACAAGATTTTGTAAAGATATTTCTGTGCTATGCTGATTATCTGCACTATCAGCAGCATATATATAATTATCTATTTATCTGAAAGGTTCTTTTCCTTACATTATATTCTTTTGGATTTTGTGTCTGACTAAATATCCACCCCTGTGAGAAACTGCATTTTGATGTGATTCTATAAATGTTCCAAAAGGGAAAGCTGGACGTATCATCTCATGGGCAAGATGAACCCATTCTATTCAATTTATTATTTAGAGATTATTAGGTCACTAGTGGACTAAGAGTTTGACTAAATCACTAACAGTTTTTAAGGCAACAAAAAATTAGATTTCAATATGTGAAATATTTGATCTTTTTTTCTAAATCTTCTTAATGATTGCAATAACATATTTTCTTTCAATAGCATTGAAATCACATGTACAGTAGAGATGACTAGTGTATTAGTCTGAAACCTAACCTGAAGTATTGAATGATTTTCTTAAATATAGACTGTCACCATGAATGTTCTTGAAATGAATCATTGATCTTTCCTGAAATCTTTCTGTCACTAAGCAGAAATACCATTTGTAGAATGATTATTAAGATTATAAACTTGTAATTAAACAGCAAAATGCTGTACTTGAGATGAGATAGTAATTATCATAGTCTTGAAATGTACAAGATGGTGATTTTACAGAAGTTTTTTAAAGAACCATACAAGTCACAAAACATTTATACAAGAAACACACTTTTTACACATCATTTAAAGTTTCAACTTTTCTGAATGCATGACTTTATGCTGAAGAGTATAAATGTGTATCATGGTTGAGATTAGCTAATGGTCTTCAGCAGAATTTGAAAACGTTTTCTGTAGTCAACTGTGCATTCTCTGGTTCTGAAAGATTACTCAAAAGATAATTTGTCATGACAGTTTCTGTGTCAGCATCTCTTTTCTTTATTCCTGAGAGCTTTAATTAAATCTTTTAGCTGTGCTTATCACTTCTTATAAGATATTTCAGTTATGTTTTATTCTGGGGACCAGAAGAATCACTTTCTTCTAGTTTTCACATAGCAATGTGAAGAATTTTTTATTATATAGCTTCTTCCAACAACATTTCCAAAAAGTTAAAACTTACATTACATATGCTCCTTTTTGGGGTAGCATGTTTGTCATCCATCAGTTCCACACTTGAAAGCCTCCTGCTGTGCTTTGCATTTACTGTCACTTGCAGAAAAAACCTACTGCATGTTACCCATTTTTCTTCAAACAAGTTCCTGAGATGCTTTTAAGGAATGGATTTTGTCTGCTTGCCCACACTGGAGGTGTGTTTAAAGACATAGAAGCAAACAAAAACTATGGATGATTTTCGAAGCATCAGTACAGATCTGCAGTGACCACCACTAAAATTTTATGATAAGTGTCACACAACACAACCTACAAATTTTGAGAAAATTCCCCAGGGTGCAGCATCATTCCATCACAGCGCTAGATGCACTGAAGTTACTTTTCAGTAAAACTTCTTTATTTGTAATCACTACACTAAACATGAGCAAATCATGCAATCAATATTTAGAATTTGAGGAAGTAAAGATTTTCACAATTTAGGCAAAACTATTTACTTGACACGTAGAGATCAGTTTTTATTATATGGTATTTCACTTTAGAAACCAATTCATAAGTATACATATTGCACTGCAGTTTTAAGTAGACAAAGCTTAAATTCTTCAGAAGCACTAAAACTTTTCTGGTTTGATATCTAAATGAAAAGTTTATGCTTCTACCCAGAACTGATCTACCAAAAAGCTTGCAATTTGCAGCAAAATATATGACTTCAGAATAATTTAAAAATTGTATATCCAAAACAAAAAGATGGAATAGAAAAAAGAGAATGTGGAAAGGACTATAAAAGAGGAACATTAATTAGAAAGTGATGTGTGACCAAGTGGAGGGATTTATAAGCAATTATGCACTTTGCAGAAGGTCCTGGAAACGTATCATTGGAATGATTAATTATTTTCATAAGTGTTTCAAAGATTTACTTCCATATTCTAGAGTCATGTCTCTAAGGAGGCCAGCTAAAGCTGGTTTCATGAGATATGAAAAATGAAGTATCTTTGGATGGGATGATGGGAAAGTGTGGAGTGAGAGAAGCAATATTGCAAAATGGGTGCCAAATAGGCTAAGTTGTGTGAAACTGGAGCACACAGCAAAAATTACAAGACTTGTGATGCTTCCAGTTTTATATATTTTAATGAGGCAGAGTTTTGTTGGAGTCCAGTGCTATACTAATCAATTTTAATTCTCAAGCGACAATTATGGAGATGTTATTTCAACATTTTTAAGGTCATTCTTGATCTCAAAAAAAGAAAGAAAATACACTACAATTATCTGAATTACTTAAATTCATCAATATTAACAAGAAATTTAGCATTGATTGCAATGAAGTATAAGGTTGATAATAGCCCAGAGACCTCCAAAGGAGAAACTGTAATTTCACCTTATCCTTGAAATCATAAGGCAAAGTTCTTCTGAATTTTACTGGAAAGAGAAAAATCCCAATCTGAAATCAAAAAGAGGCTGAACTTGATGTTTTCTTATGCTGCATTTTGCTGCATTGGTAGCTCTTTAAAGTAAAAGAGAAACCCATCCTTATAAATCGTAATGCTTCTTCCTTGTCAGGGAAGATATTTGTCCTAAATTCAGATGGATGAAAAAAACCACCAGAAGCAATAAGTCCTCCAGGTTCTAGCAGACTTCATTTCACATTTACAATTCTTCAGATGCCACCTCATACCCAGTTGGTTTCAGATGTTGTTCTGAATGTTCAACAGTGCCTAATGAGTGCCACAGAATAACATCACACAAAATTCCATCAAAACTGGTGTCCTCTTTCTGGGATGGAAAAAAGTAGGTCTATGAAAGACTTTAAGAACAAAGCAGGCATCCCAGAGATACCGTGCAAGATTCCAGGAAAATCGAAATCAAGGATTCCTCAGTCAGAGGAATCCTCCTCTCTAGAGGAAACTTTTATCCATTTTCCTCTACTAAACTGTTCAGCTGCTTTCTGCTCCCCTGTAAAGCTTTTATAACAGCTTACTACAAGAGGTCTCTAGACTCATGTTCTGTTAAAATTTATTCAGTATTGATAGAGATTGTGACCTGTTCCTATTCACGCCGTCACATGCATCCTGAAGCTTGTTTAGTCACCTCTGCTGTTCAAGCCAGACCATAAAAGTGTTAACATGTCTGTGTGGTTCTGCAAACCTTTTCTTGGTTTGGCATGATTTCTTCTCAGGTACAGTAAATATTGTATTCAGTATTCATCGTGTGGTCATTTATTGAAACAATATAATAACATAAATATTGTGTGCCCCCCTTATTTTCTAGCAGTTCACTTTTTTTTTTTTTTTTTTTTGGTACTTTATCGTTTCAGACCATTGTTACAGTATCTTATCACTTTCCAAATTCTGCATGTTGATCAACCTTTTTCTTTAAAGAAGAGAGCAACACGTTCTCACTGAAAAAGCAAAGAGTTAACTAAAAAAAGCTATTAGTTTTGTAAGTGGAATATTTCAGAAGTTTTCAACTTCAACTCCTGCTTATTAAGATTATTTATAATCTACTTGTCTATAACTAATCAGAAGATCCGAAGTTAGTTATTTCCATATGACTTTTTTCTTCTTTTTTGAATTCTGATAGTCTGATGATTCCTTTCTCTTCACTGATCTCAGACTATCATCTTTAGAAATCCTGAACGATGATGTGCAAAATTGTTTCTTGAGCCTATAACTCCAAATACTGCACTTTTATCTTTTTAGGCAGAGAAATAGTAATGTATTTTTCTGTATCCATCATGGGGTCTCTTACAAAAAAAAAAAAAAATTTTGCTACCAAAATTAACAGTAGCAAGCAAGGATGGTCTGTCAACATGGGTCTGTCAGCATTTGTGGTGCTTATAGGCTTGTGCTTCTTTACCATATTACCTGTAAAATTACCTGGCACTTAGTTTTTCATTTGTGTAATCGTGCTTCAGCTGTGTTCCAAAATTTAGAAAATTAATAGAGAAAAGCAGACCCAGTGTTCTAATGTTCTTACAGTTTTAGATTTTTTTCTGCCAGACATAAGATTTTTAAAGTAAAATAGCATCTCACACTTGGAGAATGCAAATGTATTCCTCTTAGAGGCACTTTAAGTGCTTCCTTCTGCAGATGACACTGCCACTAAAGAGCTTCTTTCCCTTCCCAGTACAGTTGCACTTGTCATAAAAAATTCCCAAGTGATAGTTGAAGACTGCAAAGTTAAATTTGAGCTAAGATTATTCATATTCTTTGTATGTTGTTTCCAAATTTCTAGGTTATAAGGAGCGGAGGCTTAAGAAAACTTAGAAATTCTTACTAACACCAAAGAGTTGTTCCACAGAAATTATTTGTGTGTGCTCACGACTTGTATTAGTTTTGTGAATATAGGTCTATAAATTTTAGAGATACATCAATGTTGAGCTGTCAGTGGTGTTTCTTTCACAATTTTCAGGGGAAAAATATATTTCTCCCATCAGGTTTAGGAATAATTAAATGCTGTGTTCACACCTCTTCTTATTCAGAGGTAAATTAACTCATACACATACATGTCATTGTAACAAACATGTCTCTATTTCCATGTATGATTGGATTATGCTCCATTTTGTGTCTAATATAACTTGAAATGGATGAGCTACTTTACTTTACCAAAATGTCAAGGCCAATCACTATTGCAATCTCACAGTGAATAATTCTAAAACGCTTTGTGCATCAGTTTATGCAGTTAATGTAACTATAGTGGCACAAAACCCATCAAATTGAGCACATACAAGATATGAACAGAATTCAGAACCACATGATGAAACAACCACCTTACTTGGTTTAACTTTTTATGGTCTTTAAATTTAGCATAGCTCATGTATGTGCCTCTGAATTCTGCATATTCTGTGGATCTTATGTAACTTCTATAAAGTGCTGTAAAAATTTCTAAAATCTAAGAAAATCTACCAAGAAGACAATATTCTCAAACTGTTTCTGATATTTCTGAACCCAGTAAAATGATGCTCTAAGTCCCCTGCTGTGATTCATAATTTTCAGGAAATAAAGAGAATACATTAAATCAGCTATGCCTGTTTAAAAGCATAGCAGAAAGCTGGATTCTGTTTCTAGTCAGAGAAGACCTTCACAGCATTTCAGTCCAATATTCTATTGATTTTAATGACATAAATACAAATGCGACCTTTTTTTTATTTATTATATTTATATTTGATAAGTAGCAATTAACAGGCATCTAAAGAAGTGTTTGAAAAATTTAATCTGGAAGTAGCAAAAAATTTAGAGATCTGAAAAAACAAGGAACTGCAAAGCAACAGACAGAAAATTGTAACAGTAACAAAATTAATCTATCAAAAAAAAAGGAAAAAAATGACAAGATTTCTGTATTCCTACTGAAAGAAAGAATGTTCAAAAGACCCTTTCTATCATTAGAAGTTATAAGTAAAATTGTAGAGGATGTGAAATTAAACTCAATTACACACAATTGGAGCTACCAATATTCCATCTTAATATATATATGTTTAGGAGGTTTATTTTAACTTTAAATCATAACTGTGCAATAAACCAACAGCTGTGCGTGCTCCAGCTGCTGAATGGGTAAAGTGAGGGTATTGGATGTTTTGCAAGGAAAGAGTCTTGGACTGTCCCACTCATAGACAGGGAGCTGGGAGGGGTGTGAATGAGATTTACAGAATCATGAAGGCAGGAGATGAGCTGAGCATGGCACTGTTGTTGGCCAAATGTGAGAAATAGGGGTCACTGGAGCCTGGGTGAGAGCAAGGATAACAAGGCAGCAGTTTGCAGAGCCTTTTGCACAGAAAGGTACAGAAAGGGCAGATGGGAAACTGTGGCCACAGCTCTCTTCACAGAGAGCAGCAGGCACAAGTTTCCCAAGGATTTCTCCTACAGAAAGGCAGTGAGAAGCTCAGAGAAGAAGAGAAAGCAATTCTTATTTCTACTTGCTGCATCTGTTGTTTTGCACATGTGGAATGTGTTATGGAGATTGTTTACCCAAAGTGACTTGTTACTTGGACACCAGTAAAGGTTGTTTTGATTCCTTGACCAATTGGATCCACGTGTGTCGTGACTGTCTGGAGACAGTCACAAGTTTTTCTTCAGTATACTTTAGTATAGTATCTCTTTAGTATGTAATTTGGTACAGTATTAGTGTAATATAATATAGCTTAATAATAAAATTGTTCAGCCTTCTGAATCATGGAGTGAGAGCCCGTTATTCCCTGGCTGGGGGATCGCCTGTTTCTCCAATAGGAAACCACAGGACAGTAAGTCTCACCTCAACCCCTGAAAAGGTAACAGCTAAACCTGGAAACCATTTCCAAGTGTACTGAGGACAATGAGTGCATTGTCTGGATCCACAATTTGTTATCTGAGTTGCTGGGCAACAGGAGAGTAAGGGAATCCTGAAGTGTGAAGCAGGAACGTATCCTCAGATGTTCCTGATGCAATGGTTCTGGATGCTAGAGAACTACCAGAAAAATAGGTGGTAGAAATGCAGTCATTTCATTATTAATTTTGTCCCAGCAATGCCATAATCCAGAGACACTAAAATTGGACGTTTCAAAGGAGTGTGTAGGTAATAGGTCAATTTATCCTGAAATGCATTGTGAATTAGGTGTATTAATAATGTAATTGAGATATGGAAATTTGCAGGTAACTTTTCTTACAAAAAACCAAAAAAACAAAAAACAACCAAACTTAGAAAAGCAGTATAGTTAATTTTTGCCAGATCTATGAGTAGTATTTGGCAAATACCAATTTGTTTTCCTAACACATTGGTAAATAGATAAAACAATGTTGTGAAAAATTGACAAGGGAAAAAAAATAAGCATGATATATATCTTATCTACTTGTGTTTTACCTAATCTTTACCTGCTTTACTCTTTCGCTGTTTTTGTCTTTGTCAGCTTTACTGCCATTTTGGCATCAGAGGCTTTCCCCCTGCTGTTTGCATACATAAGATAATTTCACTGGTCCTGAGACCCCTTGTACATTTTTTATCAGTCATGGTAGGTCCTAAGATAACAAAACCCTCATGTCACCAGATTACCATCACCATTTGTTGCTTTTCACTTCAGCTCCCACGTGATTTCAGCAGTCAAAACCTTACTAGCCACAGAACTGGAGATTAGTGCTTTGTGATACTTGAAAGCTGAGGTTCCAACTTCCAGTTGTATGATTTTCTAGCTGCATGCTATCTTTAACAGCTGGTGAGATAGTAGCTGCTATCATGTCAGAATTTGAAGCTGTGAGGAATGGAGGGGAGCAGAATGACTAATTGTAATGCACACATTCCCTTTCTATCTCTAGCTTTGCAAGTTTTAAAAGAAATGCTTTCACTGTTGCAAAGCTCATAATCACAGCACAGCAGTTGTGCACGGTATTTGTTCCTACTCCAGCCGGTTCAAGAGATACCAGAATTTAATACTGTCAGAGATGAGCAGTGTTTTGGGCAATGATCCAAGGCAGAACATGGTCTATAGCATAACTCTAGTGCTTCCCAGAACTCTCATATAATTTTCATTCAATGACTATAACTAGGAGGCAAAATATTGAATGATACCACAGCATACTAAGCAATTTTTTCAGGAGTTAAATTATTTATTTTCTTGAATGTACATGGATTTTTTTTCCTTTTTTTGAGGAGAACTTGATTTTCAATCTAAATCTTAGCACTCTGTAGTGTTTTCATTGTGAAAAGTACAAAGAACCTCTCCAATATAATTCTGAAAATGCCTAATTTAGTTTCATGACAGATTTGGATGGGAAATAGCAAGTGAATAAGGGACATGGGGAGGAAAGTTAATCTCTGCTTCATAGTGGTGTATCTTTCATACCTGGAAGAAGTAAGAGGAAAGCAATGAAGATGCCTACTGAGCAACTGTTAAAAGTTGAGAATTCTGAAAGGGTAAAAGAAAGGAAATTGAAGCTGGCAACCATGTAATTGCTAGGAAGGAAAATTGTCATGATTTTTATTGGCCTGGAGATTATGTAGGTGAAGATATTATTGTGGCAAGTGAATCTTAGTGTATTAAAAATGAATGAGAAAAGGGCTTGTGCCAAGTGCACTTTCGTAGCCTTTTTTCAATTCTTAAAAAAATTGCTCACAGAAAACATTCTATACAAACCACACTTCTTAAAACAGAAAGGAATATATATATAATTTATACCTTCTTTGTAGGACTAGAAGAAGGCTATTCCTATGTTCAAAATCAGGAGGCATTTTAAAAAAGAAATAAATATTAAAGCATGTTACACAAGTGAGACTTCTTGTGTATACTTACATGTCCTAAAACAGCCAGCTGTACTATCTGCATCTGTCAATATTCCTGAAATCTCTTTTCAATTTTCACTTTCAAATGTGCTTAAATTTTGAGTGCTCACAATGTGAATGTAAAGCTTTGAATAATGAGAACGTGCTTTGAATAATGAGAAAAATGCTAAAATCAGTTTGTATTTAGCCTAAATGTATGCTTAGCAAGAGCAAAAATGCTGAGACATGCTTTCTTTTCAAACATAAGGAAATTTTCTGATCTCTTATTGTAATATGCAAGGAATTAAATATTTATTGGCAAAATTAAATGAGTGATAAATGGAGATGTACATAAGAGAAAAAAAGCATTTTCAGACAAGTTTTGAAAAATGTACTTTATTCTGAATACTTTCACTTTAAAAGCAGATTATATTGGTATTCTGGTTCTTTCCAGGAGGTTCAAAGTATTCTAGAAACCAAAGATAGAAAAGCCATTACTCCTCTATTACTATCATTCCCCAAAAGGTGAAAATTTTACTTCTTCTGTTCATTTTCTTGGGGAGAATGGATTGAATTTTTCTTCTATCATGTAGTTGAAAGGGAAAGTTGTCTTATTTGGACATCCCATAACCTGGCATGGTCAAATTCTAAAATGTTATAAATGAAGAAAGATGTTATTATGCAAAGCTATTATGAGAAAAATATCTGAAGGTCTGAGAATAAACAATTTAAGAAAAGGAGAGCTTTTATTTTAAAGGCCATTTTAATTCTTATTGTGTGTCAGAATTATATGTCAGAAGAGTGAAATAATTATTTTATAAATGGGAATGATTCCTTTGGAAAACCACAGTTAAGGAAGTTTATGAAAGAGCATTCAAAGGAATCCTTTCCTATTAAGTATCCACAGAGTCGTTCGAGGGCACATGTAGTATTTTTAGAGATTGGAATGGCATTGTGGGTGAGTTTACAGTGAGTTTGAGTAATTTCTGCAGTGTAAAATATGAAACCCAATTCAATATCCATATGTTCACTCATGATCTTTCACAGTCCCCTAATGCTAAATGGCAAATACATTTTAATTAAAGCAGAAGCTGACATAAATCCATGTTCTATAATTTGGGCATTAGCTTGTAATTTCACTCAGAATATTAATTTTATTCATAAATAAATGTCTAAAATTATAGTTTAGTTTATACCAGTAGATGCTAGCTCAAGCTTATAGTGATTTCCTTTCTGAACTCTGATTTGGTTTCATACCAGAGAACCCTTCCTTCTATATCCACCAATGAAAATAGTTTAGCAAAGCACCACTGTTTGGACAGTAAATGGCAAACGGAAGTGGTTCTGAACTGAAATTTATTATTGATTATTGCTAAGTGAATTCCCATCTTTTATATTTAAAAATTACATATCCAGGATATTAATTATTTGGTCTAAATTATTTGATTGAAATGTTTCTGTTGCAAGTTTTTGAGATTTTAGCGGTAAGGGCTCATTTTCATTCTTATTTCATTTTCTATATCAAGCTTATGATGCAGTATATGCCTTTTAGAAAAGCATATGACATAGTTAAGAGTATTTCTTTGAGAAGAGAACTTTTTTTAGTCTCCATAGGAGTCCTAAATTTAAATAGGAACCTTGATAGGATTGAGCTAGTGTGGCAAAATTCAACTCATCTAAGAGGCCCATGGAATCTATAAATACCAAAAAGAGAGATAATGTATTTTACAAATAACTATCATTGTGTTTTTGGAAATCCATAAATTCCTTAAACTTTAGTTTTTCAAGAATTAATGTCCTTAAAGGAGAAAAATATTTCATACATCTTCATTTCCCTCTCTTCTCCACATGTACAGATGGATATTTATCAGAATATAGTCACCCTATATTTCTTGCTGTATTTTCTTTCACACTGCTACACTAATCCCTTACGATTTTGCCTCTAATCTGTACTCCTGAGAAATGCACACATCTGTCCTTGGGAAGTCATCCTTGATTAAAACAAACAACAACCTTGTAATGTCTCTCTGTAGAATACTTACAGCCAATTGTGTGATGATTAAATAAGATGACAATAATAATTTAAGTATCATGTGTAGCTACCTTAAAAAAGTTCTATCTAGCTCTTCCATCTAATTAAGGCTTGGAAAGAATCCTACCTTCCATTGATACTTACTGTGCACTTCCACTAAAAAAGAGATTAATTGAAACAGCAGTGAAATTTTTTAAAATATTCTGTGGAGAAATGCATGCACAAACTATATTAATTGAGCTCTAAAACAGTGATGCTAAACAACAAAAGCAAGGAAATGCACAGCGAAGCAGGAAATGTACCATATGTTATTGTATACCTGGGTACAATGGGGACAAAATCTTAATGGCTTTCTTAATATTTCTGTTCTACCAGATATTGGTGGACATATGGTATGCTGCCTTTTTATATGCTTGTGTCTTTTCACAATTTTGTTAGCTGACTTTGATAGCATTTTCTATTTGTCTGCTGTTAGGAAAAGGGCTTTAAAACGTTTTGTTTATTTATCTGGAGTTTGAAACCCATGCACCTTATTTTGCTTAGTACTTTATACCTCATTTTTAATCTTTTATTCATAGAAGTTGCTTATTTCTTTTATTTTTAAGCTTTCCATATTCTTAGTCCCTGTCTGGAAGCAACTTGAAATACACTTGAGTATTTCACATGCAGATGGGTTTCATCTCACTGTCAGTGCTGGCCAAACAGATGGCTAAAGCAACAGCAACAGCTGCAGAGCTCACCAGGCTTTGCACAACCAGGATGGTACAACCATAGAATCATAGAATTATAGAATCCTTTAGGTTAGAAAAGACCTTCAAGATCATTAAGTTCACCAGTTAACCCAGCATCACTAAATTATGTCCCTAAGCATCATATGTACTCATCTTTTGAACACCTCCAGGGATGATGACACAACTACTTCCCTGGAAAGCTGGTTTCAGGGCTTGACAACCCTTTTAATAAAGAAATTTTTCCTAATATCCAATCTAAACCTCCGCTGGCACAACTTGAGGTCATTTTCTCTTGTCCTTTTTCTCGTTACTTGAGCAATCATGCAACTGGCTTCTTCCCTGACTGCCCCAATGAACCTCAACTAGCTCCAGCTGGCAGCAAAGTTTCCCATTTCACTTGGTTCCTAATGCCCTTCCAGCTGAGAAACAAAATACAACTTCTTGTGACATCATTTCCTGGACACCACATGTTTTCAAGTTTGGCTGATGCAGAATACCAAAGGGAAAGGTTTCCCTAGTTTTTTTATGGCCCAATCTCCATAAATGTTCACATTTAAATAGGTTGTTCATTGCTTCCATCACATGGAATACACACGTTGAAGTCACAGAAGTCCAGAAGTAGTCAGAGGAAATATGTAGCAGAGAAGAGCAACTGGGCCAAATCCTTTTGACATACATGTGACTTACTCCAATTATATCCTGGCAAAAATTCCCTTCATTAAAGCAGTGATCTCAGGGCTTCCTACTGGAGGTGATTGAAGACTGTTTAAACCAATGTAGAAATAAAAGGACATTGTTGTACATTAGCTGGCCAATAGCCATTCTTAAGTCTTATAAGACATTACAGATATGGGTTAGTCTTTTAACTAAGATTTAGTCTTTTCTGGCAAGTGTGAGTACTTTTGTCTGAACATTTAAAGCTTACCATTCTAATATTCACAGAGCAGTTCTGGTAGCAGCTCATTATATGTGCAGCTGCATTAGTTTAAATATGAAATAGAAGGAATAAGGAAAGTCTACTAACTTTTTATAATGTCAGTAACCTTACATGATATCTAGAAATGCCAGACTAATTGTTATTGAAATGTTTAAATAAGAAATATTTTTTAAAAAAATAACTTGATTTGTCCTGAAAATTTACCACGTATCTTCCAAGGAAATCAAGTAATTTAAGACCATAGCCATCAGTTACACCTAATAATTTTTCACATATTTTAGGCATTTTTTCTTTAAATTTAATTTAAAACTTTTTAGGGTGCCAGTTTTAGGAATCCTATTTTTAATTTAAAATAATATATCTTTGATTAGCATATGAATGGGAAAGGATAGAACTGAGTAATTTTGCACAAGTATTTTAATAAGGAGTTGTTCATATAACTTATCTGGAGTTTTTTATAAGGCAAAGTCATTATTGGAAATCATTAAATGAAAGTAATTAAAAAGGAAACAGCCTTTCAAAAAGATTCCAGTAAAATTCAGTAACAGCAACCAAGTTGCTGCACAGCCTAGTCTCGTGTATCCAGCAGGGTGAAGAACTTGCCAGCTTATTGATTCTTACTGATGTAGGGCTTGGCAATCAGTCTGTATCTGGAATAATTAGTGGGGATGTTAAGCAGTAGACAGGAGCATCATGGGGTCCCTGACACTGTAAAGAATTACACTGCTATGCCAGCTCAAAGGCTTTTACACTTTGGCAGCTTAAATGCTTTTGACATGTGACACTGTGTTTTCTAAGAATATTGTTGTTTTATAAATAGTAGGCAGATTAGATTAGATGTGTGTGCACAGTGGCATGACTGACTTGTCCACACTGCCAGGGAATGGATTTACAAATGGATTACAATTGCAAAGAATTAACTGGGTACTATTGCGGTGGTAAAAAGTCTCCACATTTTGGTAAAAAGTCTCAGGTTCCTTGACATTTTATTCAGACTTTGTTCACAAGACTATTGGGGTCCCAGGATTAAGAGTAATCCAATGCATTTGTGAATTCCCTTTTCTGAAAACCTGATCAAAACACATAAAGGGACAAGTAACACAGTAATTGCACCATGGCTTTTGGTAGGATTTGAATGAAAAGGCAAATTGACATGGAGGGAATTGTAGATGTATGCCCCTAAGCTTAAAGAGCAATTAATTAATCATGGATGAGATAAAAACTAGAAACAGTTTAGATCTGACATGATTTCCTCACTCTTACATGAAGTCTTCTCGAGTCAGCTTGTAGTATAGCTACTTTGGGTGTACTTAAGATCCTAAATTTTGATAAATGTCTGCTGTTCTGTGCAAGGCTACTGTCTGTTCACTGTGCTCTAAATTCCCCAGAGTGTAATGGCCAGTTTCTGGCACCCAGTTTGAGTGGATGTTCTTGGTTTGCTGCATATTGTTATTAGGAATGCAACTTATCAACTCAAAAATTATAAAAACTGACATACTTTTACCATAGTTGTGTTGCAATTATGAATTTTATAGTGCTTATACTATCTCCTTATTGTTATTAATTTAATATGAAGACGTTATGCCAAACTAGTGAGTAAAATTCTGTCAAATGAGGAGTTTCAGACATGTTTGATCTTTTACACTATTTCCCACTTTCCCTTCTTGCCAACAAGACTCATGAGTTGAAAGTAAGTGCTTTAAATGTTTCTTGAATAGCAATAGGACTGAAATTCAGAAATGACAATCAATAAATAATGGCTCCTAATCATCAAAACTGTAGCTTGCTTCTCACTGTGAAAGACAATTCCAAGTAATTGCTCAGAAACCCTATGCTTCTTCATTTCTGATAAGGAATCAGCTGAAAAAGCATCCAATGTGTACAATACAGACAGATTTTCTCATCTAAATTCTAATGTCTCCTACTGAAATCTTTTTCTTAGAAGAAATTTGAGCTGCAACTGTTTAGACTTGTACTGACTTTTCTGTTTCGTGTTGTGGTCTCACCTTTTTAAAAATTCCATTTCAGAATAAAGAGGCGGAAGGAAGTGAACACAGGATTTGGAACCAGGCAAAGTTCCTTGTCTGTTGTTGGAGACTGTGCCATGACAGTGAGTGAAGATATGGAAGATCACCAAAAAGCCCTGCAGCACCAAGTCTAACAGCAAAGAGGAGAGGCCAGCATTGTTCATAAAGACATACAAGAAAGTGTCATTGAAGAAGTGCATGCCAGAGATATACAGGAATACTGTATGCATTGTTTCTATGTATTCCTGATTTTTTTTGTAAGAACCAAGGAATATATGCTAGAGTCAGTGTGCATATTTCTAGAAGTTATGTTGGCCATTGTCATTCCTTTCCAGTTGTTCTAACTGTTCTCTTCTAAAGCAAAAGGCGGACTTTAATTAAAATGTTTTATATTTTTTATCTTTGGGAAAAAGGACTTTAAAATGTGCATGGTCTATTAGAGAGGTTCACATTCTGTCCTGGAAAGGCATTGAGTCTGAAATGGAAGTCAGTGGCTTGTTTCTTGCTTTGCTTGTGTGTTTTACTTTCATAAAGTGGTGGAAAAAATACCTGTATCACAGGACCCCCAGTTCTACTAGGGTGACATGTATTACACTTTTCTTTCATTTAAAAAAAAGAAGAAAAAAAAATTATTTTAAATACCCAAAAATTATCACATAGACATCTAGATTAAAGAAATATCATTTCTTTATGTGTTTCTTATAACCATAGCAAAATCAATGCATCTCAAATTTACCATATTGTCTGCATATCACATTTTTATTTAAATTTTACTTTATTAATTGTCCATGAAAAATAATTGGAAATGTCATGTAGGAAGTAACATAAATAAGATAAACTGGAAAAGCAAATTTTGAGAATTTTAGAAAATTCACAATTTATAAAAACATCAGCAACTTTCAGCCATCAAGGGAGACATAAATTAAAATTTTGTTTGCCATGTGCAATTGATAATGAGTACATGCAGATTCTATTTCCCAAGGATTGCTGTAATTGCTCAGCAATATGTTTGTTTCATTTTTTATATTCCTATAAACTGAAAACATATCTTAGGGCTCTAGTTGTATTTAAAGCTATGTCCTATCTAAGAGGGGGTTGTTAGATCTCTTGATTTCTTTTGTAACCTGGGACCATACAAAAAGTGAAAAACATTAAATATTATTGATTACACAGAAATCACATTTTTCCCAGGAATTCTCTGAGCTGCAGATGCTGGGAAGCTGGGAACAAAATGTTCTTATGACCCTCTCTGAGCTTCAGGCTGCTGGCAGGAGTTTCTGAGTTTTGACTACATTTATACATTCTTAACCCTTTTTCTTGTTTGTAATGCTGAACTAATTTCAGCCACTACCCCTCAGTACACGCTAAAGGATATAGTCAGGGAATTCTGTCTTTGTTTCCAGTAGCTGATTCACAAGTTCATCAACAAGGTGCAGAGATATTGTGAGACAATTTATTTTTAAATGGAGTTTAAACATGTAATACTTACAAGAATTGACAATAAAATAAGATTCATAATTTTTTTCTAATTCAAACTTCCTCCCTTTATTAGCTCACTGGTTCAAGGTTTTATATTAGACAAAAGATCTCTGGTCTTGTTCCATGCATTGTGAAATGGCACACTGACTTTCTTTAAAACTCCATCTGCTTTTCTTATGCCAGCGTCTTCACGATGCTACAGTGTGTGAAATGGCTTCATTGAAAGTGTTGATGGGAACAATAGAAATGGAAAGTGCATAATTATTGATTTTTAAGTGCTGTAGCAGCCAAATGTGCTTCTATGGTTACACTGAAGCACTTGAAAAAATGGCAACACAACAGCTTACTGATAAAAGCTTGTATCATTTAGATAAACTTTAGAGATATTTTTCTTTTTTTCCCTCCGACAAGCCATTAGAAATATAGCTCTTTTAGAGATAAAGTGTGGTTTCAGCACTGACCAAAATACCTATAAGCTCCACAGTATTTTTTTAAGCCCACAGTAGTAACTGCAAAAATCAAATCAAATGATATTAGGAATTACTGGGGAAAATGGGATTCTGTCTTTTCTGTCTTTCTAAATCTGCAGGAAAAACAAATAACGCTTAATTGGTGCTGGAGAACATTTCTGTGCTAACAGCTTGGTAGTGCAACATGGATAGTGAGGGAAATCAAACCAGAAGCTAGTTTCTGCTGCTCTTTCTAACTCTACCATAAACCCTTGCATATGTGTTCACTGTATTATACTACCCAGCAGGTGGGACGCACCTGGCTGGTCAAAAAGTCATGGTGGCAATAAAATATCACCACATGATGGTAGTTTTAAAATTTATATTTCAGAATGTCAATACAGTATCTTTTCTTTCTCATGAGAAAATTTTAGTTTCTTTTGGGGTAGTTAATATTGATATTTATCCCACACATATCTTTCTCATCACTTATTGATCATATTTTACTTTCAGGCACCTTCTGAATAGCACTTTTTAAGTTTTTTTTCTTGCCTCTTATAGGTCACAAAAGATGCCTTAATTTTTCATGATTTCTCCCTATTGCCTGGGACAGAGAAAACTCAGCTACTTCCATTATGAAATAAAATATTTATTTCATCTTCATATACACAGAGAACTTCAGAGGCCTCTCTGAAGAAGTAAACCCATTATTTAGTCACTTGAAAGTGAGTCAAAATAAGATGATGTATGATTACCCTGGCTAGAGTTGAGAATGTGTGAGAATGCTAATTTATGACCTTTCCATAATAATACTAGAATGTTTCCTGATCTTAAATATAAACTTATGATATTTGCTATATACCAATGTTCCCAGCCATTCCTCTTCACATTTTCCATGTGGGAAGTGAAGATACACACATTTGTGCAGGAATGATTTACTCAAGGTCACTAAGCATAATTATGGGAAAGCCAAGAAAACTAACCTTAAATCTGGCAGCAAATAACTGAGCTGTTCATCTTTTGAGATGAATGGTGCCTAAAACAGTGGAAAAAATAGTCTTTCCTATTTTCCTTTGTAAGATAATAAATAGCATGAATCTTTTATGTGGATCAATTTTGCAAACTGATTGTAAACACAGTGATAGAATGACATGGAAATAATTTTCACAATGCTCAATTAAACCTTGTTTAATACCATAAATGTGTGTATTATTTAATATTGTTATATGTGCAGAAAGATAGGAAAGAATGATTTCCATACTAGTTGATATGGAAACAGTGGGTAACACTGTGTTTGGAAAAAAATAAACTAAAATAGCTCAGCTGGAAGAGACCTACAATGACCATCTACTCCTAGTGCCTGACCACTTCAGAGCTGACCAAAAGCTAAAGCATTTGTTAATGGTATTGTCTAAATGCCTCTTAAACACTGACAGCATTGGGGCACTGATCTTTAGGAAGCCTTTTCCAGTGTTTGACCACACTGTCTGCGAAGAAATGCTTCCTAATGTCCAGTCTAAACCTTCCTTGGCACAACTTTGAACCACTGCTATGCATGCTGTTACTGGACACTGGGGAGAAGGGTTCAGCAATTCCCTCTCCACTTTTCCTCCTCAGGAAGCTGCAGAGGGTGATGAGGCTGCCCCTCAACCTCTTTTTCTCCAAGATACACAAGCCTAAAATCCCTAGCTGCTCCTCCAAGGACATTGCCTCCAGCCCTTTCACCTGCTTTTTTGTCCTTCTCTGGATTCATTCAAGGACCTTTATATCCTTCTTAAATGGTGGGGTGCAGAATTGCCCAAAGCACTCAAGGTGAGACCACAGCAACACTGAATAGAGCAGGACAATCACTTCATTTGACTGGCTGATGACACTGCTTCAGCCATCCCAGGATGGGATTTGCCCTCAGGACTTCCAGGGCACTCTGCTGACTCACACTGACCCTGGTGCAGAGCAGCACCCCCAGGGTCCTTCCTCCAAGACTGCTCTCCAGCCTTTCCTCTCCCAGTTTATTACAGTGCCTGAAATTACTCCACCCTTGGAGTAGAATATGGCATTTGTTCTTGTTACATTTCATCCCATTAATCATTACCTAATGCTCCAATCTGTCTAGATCCCTCTGCAAGGCATCCTAAGCCTCAAGAGAGTCAACAGCAGCTCCAGCTTGGTATCATTAGCAAACCTACCAATGGTGTATTCAGCTCCTGCATCCAGATAGTAATAGATATATTGATATATTATTGATAAATATATTGAATGAAACAGGCCCTAAAATTGAGCCCTGAGGAGCACTACTGGTGGTCAATTGGCAGCCAGATATAGCCCCATTTAGTACAACCCTTTGAGCTCTGCTCTTCAGCCAGTTCATCATACAGCACACCCTAAAAACACTCATCCCACAGTTGGACAACTTGTCCAGAAGGATGCTGTGAGGCACAGAATTAGTAAAACAGCCTTAGTAAAATCCAGACAAACTACATCTTCCCTTCACACACAGGCAGATGACAGGGAAATATATCAAATTAGTCATGTAGGACTTTGCTTTTGTGAACCTATGTGGTCTGTGCCATGTTGATTTCATCCTCTTTGAATTATGTGCTACTTTTCTGAGGGATGTCAATCTCCCTCTAGAATACTTTGAAATACTTTTCAAGATACAGGCCAAAATAATAATGTGCACTTATTGCACTGCTGACTTGATTAACAGTTAGAGAATGCTACTGAAATCTCTACCCTTGTATTCCCCAGTCTGCCTGTCTCCATGACTTTCTCAACTGAAAAGTTTTCTCAGAATAACCTGAGTCTATTTTGAATGGAAAGAAACCTTAAATGTTGAGTTTAAAATATGCCAGTAAGCATATTATTTATCAGAAGACATGAAGATTCTTGGATGTCTTTTACCATTACAGACCTTTTATCATATGACTTCAGGAAGAGGACAGGCAATCTTAGTCAATTGAAATCAAAAAAGGTCTATTCATAATTTTGTACAGAGTAAATCAAAATGACCTAAAACCCAACACTAATTTCAAAAGATATTCTAAGTATATTCAACAAATATAACTGTGTAAGACTGCAAATGTGATTCAATTGCCTCCTTTAATCATGAATAGGATATTTTCCAGGCAATGCCATTTCAGGAACCTATTGATCATAATTAGAAAAGGGCCATGAATGACTGCTTATGCTAAGATTGGCTAAAATAATTCTTAAGGCTATTAACATTTGAAAGGAAGAAAATGTAGATAAGAACAGGACAAATGAAACCCTGTTATTTACTGTTTAAGCTTTGGGGTTTATCTTTGTAAGAGAGTTTAAAGTGAAATTTTAGCATCCCATCAATCAGTGAACACATCAGGAGATAAAAGTGGATTTACTAATCTTCTTAACTAAACAAAATGTTATTTCTGTTAATAAATGAATGCTTTTCTTCCAGTTAGATAATCAATAAAAATACAAATGGATTTAAAAGGCAATGCATAACCAAGCTTCTCGTTACACATGGCACGACTTTATTGGCATCCACAAATAGAATTTAAGAAGCACAGTTTTGACAGTTTTGAAATGGCAGCATATTTCTGGAGACTCTTAGTTGTTTCTTAATGTCTTATGCGCATTGACTAGAGCTCAATGAAATCATGCATCTCTCTCAGAAAAAGAAAATGAAACAAAAAGGCTCCTGTGTGGAGTAAGAAGTGACATGGTAATTTCCTAAGAAAACAATTCAGAATTAGAAAAAATATTAAGCTTTTAGGTGTTTGCACTTAGAAAACACTGTTTTAATCTATAGACATATATTTTGAAAAATCCCCCTTTACAAGCAACAAAGAAATTATTCCAAATTTCTTTACATAATACTATTAACATATAAATAATCTCATATATTCTGCTTTCCTTACTGTGTACTAATTCTGCACCATTATTCCTATTATATATTTTCAGGTGTCTTGTTTAAAATTGTGTTGAAAAATAGTAAGTTTAAATGCTTTTACTAATCTAATGGAAAAATAATTTCTTTTACAAATTAAATGCCCTATGAAAGCTTGCAGGTAATTACCTATAAATAATCATCAGTCATATTCTTTTTTTTGCAGTGTTGTGGGTTAGCCACGGCTGGCTGCCAGGTGCCCACCAAGATGCTCCTCTATAGGACAGAGGGAGAAAAATGATTAAAGAACTTTAGAATAAAGCTAAGAACATGGTGATTTCTTACCAGTTAGTTACATGGGCAAAACAGATTTGACTTGGGGGAGTTCAGCTTATTGCTAATTAATAACAGTGTAAGATGATGAGAAATAAAAAACTAAACTAAAAGCGCTTTCCCCTTCCTCCTCTTCCCAGGTTAAGCTTCAGTCCCTCACCCCTGACTTCTGTACCTCTTTCCTTCAAGTAGCACAGGAGGATGGAGAATGGGGTGTGTATCAGTCCTTAACAGCTCCTCCCTGCGACTCCTTCCTTCTCACTCTGTTCCCCTGCAGTCCCTTCCACAGCCCTTCATGAACTGTTCCAATGAGGCTCCTTTCCATGGGGCACAGTGCTTCAGCAACAGACTGTTCCAGCATGAATTCTGAGCTGCAGCTCCTGCCAGAAAATTTGCTCCTGCATGGTTCCTCCACATGTTGCACCTTCCTCCTGACATGTCCAGCATGGGGTCTTCCATGGGCTGCACATAGATCTCTGTTCCACCATGGACCTCCATGGGCTGCAAGAGGACAGCCGGCCTCACTACACTCCTCTCCAAGGGACTGCAGGGGAACTTCTGCTCTAGTGCCTGGAGCACCTTCTCCCTTCCTTCTTCTTGACATTGATGTCTCCAGAGCTATTGGTTTCACTTTTTCTCATTCTTCTTTGTCACAGTTGCTGAGCAGCATTTTTAACTATTCTTAAATATGATATCAGAGAGGAGCTAGCAGCTGGTGGGCACAACTTTGGCCAACATGAGGATCTCTTAGGAGCTGTCTGTAACTGGCTTTGTCTGATTTGGGTTCACTTTCTGTTGTCCACTCATGGAGGCCACCTCTATAGCCCCCTACCTGTTACCAAACCTTGCCACAAAGCCCCATTATAAGGGTTTTTATTCCGATAGCAAAACACTTCCTTCTGGAGTAATTTTAACAGTGGAAAGAGCGTAACTTAGAGTAAATGTACCCCATTGTCTTGTTTAAACAGATTTAATCCTCCATTATTTTGTTGTTGTGATTTCTTATAATCCAGTGTACCAGGAAAACATGAGCTACTCAATACAAGCCTGGCTATGCAGCAGTATAGTGAACTGTTCAAAAGAGGTAAAATTTGATATTCTTTTCTATGATGATGAGCTGTTTCCAATACTGTCATTCATTATACTAATTAATGAAAAAGAAGAGTAAAAGAATGACGCAATTGTGTTAAAAACCATAGGAAATTTTACCTAGGTTATTGTTAGCAAAGTAAAATTGTTTTCAAAAAAACCATTCCATGGATTTCTGTGCTGTTAATAAAGAAATGGCCATTCATAAGAGTTCATGGAATCATAGACCAGTTTGGGTTGGAAGGCACCTTAAAAATCACCCACTTTCAACCCCTGACATTGCCTGCCGTGCCCTACACTAGACCAGGGTGCTTAGAACCCAATCCAACCTGGCCTTGAACAGTTCCAGAGATGTGGCATCCAAACCTTCTCTGGACAACTTGTTCCAGTGACTTGCCAACCTCACAGCAAGGAACTTCTTTTTAATATCCAATCTAAGTCTTATGTCTTTCAATTTTAAGCCAATTACCCCTCTTCTATCACTACATGCCTTTGCAAATCATCCCTCTTCAGACTTTGTCTAAGCTCCCCTCATGTCTTGAAAGGCCACAATAAGGTCACACCAGAGCCTCCTCTTCTCCATGCCAAAGAATCCCCAGTTCTAGCCCTCTCTGTGAGTCTCGAGTTCCTGTGTATAGGATGATAGACAAAGAAAGAACACCACAAGTTATGGGACAGATGGCATCTGTGGCCACCAATGACTACTGAATGCCCCTCAAATATTCCTCTGAGCATGCTTGGAACAAGGACTGTAGATAAGACAAAGGGGTACTATTGTCCAGAGGTTACCTCAGACCCAGGGGCAGGTTAACATAGCTGGGGGAGAATGTATAACTGAAAATGAACAAGAATGAAGAATTTACAGCACATGAGGGATGCCAGATCATCAGCTGCACTGAAGTCAGCTCGGACTGGCCAAAATCCAATTCTGGCAGGGGCAGATTGCAATCACCATCTCCCAGCCCAATGACCCAAGAAAGCACTGACTCAAAAGAAGAGAAAGGCTGAGCACGTGCTCTAATTAGCATAAGAGAATGGTGTAACAAATGAACATGGATTCCTTTGTTTGCTAAAATGTGTAACGGGTGAGAAGTCTTGAATGACATCAGGACCCTCACCACCAAGAAGCCCAGGATGAAGAAGGGCCAACAGGATGTCACTGAATTGTGGTGGTGACTGATCCCTCTCTTCACTTTCTTTTCTATTTCTTTCTATCTCTCTACATCACATTTACTGTTAAATAAAATCCACATTATTGACTTTGGCCTGAATTCAGGCAGTAGTCAGATCTTAGCTATGTTTTCAACAGACATGCTTTTTTTTTGCATATTCTGGGTTAAATTTAAAAAAAAAGTTCAAACATATGAGAAAACGAAGGAGTGTTTTTAGAATATAACCAGCACTTCAATGAGAATGAGGACTAGACATATAACTTGGCAGATTCAGGATAGCTCAGAGCTAAAAATCACCACGATCTTCAACGATAATGGAGTAAACATTCCATATTTATTAATTCAACTCATTTAAATTCTCACAGTTTGCATCAGTCTGCATTCCAGCCTACGTGAGAGGGAAAATAGAAAATATTATCTACATGTTCCATGAAAATCTTTTAATGCATTCAGGGAAAGACAGAACCTTGCAAGCTGGATGGCTATTGGGAGACTATGCAAAATTTGGTTTAAAATATCTTTCATTAAGAAATATGAATAGGAACTATAAATGTGACTGCTCTGTAATTATTTATATATTAAAATACTGCTCATAGAACTGAAAATATGTTCTTAAGGAAACTTCACTTTCACAGTACTTTTTAATAGAAGATCACCCTAGACTGTTCAGGGAAAAAAAAATACAAAGATTCTTGGGCACAAAAGTAATAATAAAGATATATTTTATTTATGAGTTTTCTTTCCACTCTTTCATTTGTTCACATTTTTGTGTATATGGAAGCACTAACTTCACATTTCAGTTCTGCCAATTCTCTCAGCAAGATGCAGTTTAATCCTTCAAAATTTAGCCTTGCAGTTTGCCTTTGTGTCCACACAGGTGATAGAAAAGCCAGATTCAGTTTTCCATGTAATTTTTTCTTAGAAGCTTGAAAACTTTCTGTGTCTTTGTTGTATTACTAGATATTTCTTTCTAAACTGATCTGAGTAATGTAGAAACAATTTCTTCTGTGTTTAAAGTCAGCAATTCAGGATGGCAGAGGAAAAAAAATCAACTCCTGGCTAAGTCAGTTACATTTTCTTGTATATCTACAAGAAGCAGTTTCTAAATGTGAGCATTGGGTAAGGGTCACATAAAAAGGGCCAACTAAAGGATACTATCACTACTTTGTGAAAAAGCTTTTACTGTTACTGGTATTCCCATCTTGAAGCTGATCCTAAAGGAAAAAAATAGCTTCATTTTGCTTTAAAACTAATGCACAGTATAACTCAAAGTCCTCCTTAATTGCCATTTCTTCAGGCTTGACTTCCCGTAATAAAACATTTCACCCATAGGAAAAGATATATTTGGCTGCTGAAGATTTAACCATTTTCCTTAGATGGTGCCCTGTGGGAGAGACAAGGCAAGGAAAGACTTATGTTTTACTCCTAACTAATTTTCACACAGTAAACCAGAGATCCTAGAGCTCAAAAAATAGTCTTTTCTTGTTATATATTTTTATTTTTACAGCACAATTTTCTGAATCACTGAATGATTCGCATATTTGTTTGATTTGGCCAAAAGCATGTTGACCCTATAATATTTTCAAAAGATAGATTCTTCTCAAGGTTAGTTTCTAATTAAGGTCTTGATGCAGTAACCATCTCAGCTATTAGTTGGAGCATATCAAACTAATACAGTGTTTTGATTTGATGTACATCAAATAATGTATGAACATCATGATCATACATTAAAAAAGCTTTTGTGCCCTTAAAAAAAGTCAAAACAAAAAAACTGGGGAGTTTTAATATGAAAATATTCTGCTAACTGCACTTTTTTATCAAGCTAGAAAAGGTATAATACAAAAGCTTTGTGACCAGGAGAAACTGACATGACAGGTTTTTTTCTGAATGGGAATATCATTGAGTGTAGCTCACTGTTTGCTTTGCTTTTTTAAGATAGAAGTTCCATATGCCCTGTTCTAAACTTTTAGATTCTGGACTATTATTTTCTAAACTTATCACCGAAATTTATTCTCATATTGAATTTTATATTGAATTTTAAAAGCAAGTGTTGTTTCCTGCAAGTAGAAAAGTTCATAACAAAATGATACAGAAATTCAAACTTCTTCCTATACACATCAAAGCTACCTGATCAAAGGCATGAGACTAAAATGGAAGAAAAGTACTAAAGATATAAACATCTGGTAACTCATGGGTCAAAGGACTGTAGCAGTTCAGGCCAGAATAACAGGGTTTTGTTGTAGGGAGGAAGACAGAATGAAAGGCTTGCTACAGCTAAAAATATGTTTGAAATGTACATCATCTCCAGCAGCCAGCATGTCCCATGCAATCCCAGACTGCTTTTAGCATAACATAAGGCACTGGTTTCAAGAGGCTTGATGAAGAGCAAAAGGATGGATGAATGCATCTGAGTCTAAATGTAACAAAATATACCTGTTACCTTCCCAAATTTCCTATCTGCCTCTTACTCATACAAAGCTCTTACTCATACAAAGGTTCCACCAATGAGAAATGTGGAAAAAAGCTTTTAGAAGAGCACCGTTTGTGTGAGAGAGTGTGTTTGTGTGTGTAGAAGCACATAACTTAACATACAAATTTTTTATTTATCACATATTTATTTTTAGGCTCAACATCAGTTAGCAAAACAGAATTAAACTACTATAGACTGACTTACAAAGTTTTATAGCACAATTTTAAAAGATATTCAAGTATACAGAAAGCCATCAGAAGGTTTCAGAAGTAGTTTGCTGTAAGTAGAGGAAACAATAATCAGAGGCACTGGAGGAGACATAATAAAGCTACATAGAACTCTGGTTATTCAGAAAAATAGAATTCAAATTTGAACACTTGCAGTCAAGGATGACTGAGATGGATATAGAGTAGAATGTGGGTATATTTGACTAGAAGAACTGTCTCCTTTTATTTTACAGTGGAAAGATGAGGAGGACTCAGAAATACACTAGATGTGAGCAAAAGCAGCAATATAGGCCACACAGAAATGACAGCATCACACCATAAGACCATCAATTGACTATGAAAGATTTGTCAGCAAAATTAAAACCACGTGTCTGCCCTTTCTTGTGGAGTCCGTATGATACAAGGTGAGTGATGCAATGATTTAATCCTATTTTTTAAAAATTTCCATCAAAATTTAAGTATTATGTGTTACATGGTTTTAGAATAGGGATGAAAATGTGGACTGCAAAACCTTCTGAGGTCTAATGTGTGAGCTTAGTCGGATGTTCTAGGAAAGACAGAAAGTGATTGAATGACTGCAGTAATTCATCAACCCAGCTGCACGCTGTAACGCTGAGTTCCTGCTGCAATAATGTAATGCAAGCATTGATCATGCTGTTCCAAGATTCCTCTTCTCCAACATGTTTAAGAAATATTGTAGCTAAACTTGTAGAAATAATGATAATATTAAATTATATCCAAGTGAGGGGAACGTGTGGTACTACGGTTCTATTAACTGCAAGGATCCTGCATCTACTCTCTCTGAAATTCTGCATCCTCTGGGATATCAGGAGTAAATTGTTTACCTGAGTTTGTAGAGTGAATGGAAAAGGTTTCCTGACATGTTTGAAATGTCCCTGAATCTCAGATGAGGATTAATCACCAGATGCAGCAAACAGCTGCCTCTGCCACTGCCAGCTCAGCCTGCAGCTGAGCAAGTTGAGCAGTGCTGGCAATGGTGTGCTGTACGACCCCTGCTCCCTGGCTGTGGAGGGAACTTTGAAAAAAATCCTTGCATTCCATGGGGACAGAAGAGGTTTGCTGCCTTTCACAATAGGAGAATGTACTTCATGTGGCTGAAGAGGCCTTTCTCAACTGTGAAAGAGGTCAATGGCCTTCTCTTTAACCTAAAAAGTTGTATAATAACTTGTTATGGTACAGTGCTTCTATGCTTTGAAATAATCCACAGTTTCAGACTTAACTAAATCCAGAACACAGTCACTCTCTTGACAAATGTTGCTCTAATACTTAAATACATAATATTCAAATATGTTTTTAAGTTACTAGAAACACCAGAAACTTGAATTCTGCCCTTCCAACAACAAGACCGATGACAGGAAAGACTTGCATTAATAATTTTGTCCTCTGTGTCTTCATTCCAGAGCAGTGAAGTACCATCATCCCTACCTTTCCCAACAGCAAATTGACATTTTACTTCTAAGACAACAGTGGGAGAATTGATCTCTGTGTGGGAACAACCACGGAAATATTCGGTGCTCTCTGGGAGTTGTTCAACATATGCTCATCCATTGAAACATTCTGCATGTTTCCTACATAATCGGGGCTGGACCTCAGCCACGCACAAAGCCGATGACAGCCATAAGCACCAGGCCATGAGCTATATTCTCTGTATGGCCTTTTCTCAGCACACCTTCTGTTCCCTCCACTCCCCAGAAAAGAACCTGTTTTCTAAACATAAAGGTTTTGATTAAATGTAATTTCCCCTTTTTTGCCAAATCTGGTAATTGTTCAAATCAACTTCACTTTAAATGAAGAAAGAAACAGCGTGCTTTTTGGCAGAGTGTTCCTTTCTTAGCTGGCAAACAGGAATTTGTCACAACGTAATAAATTATGTTATAGCACAACTTTTTAAAGCACCATTAATACAAATATATATCCTTCCTTTTTGACAGAAATGCCACTGCTCTATTCAAAATCTAAATTCATTTTCAGACTTTTATTGATTCAACCATTATCCTTTTCATCCAGGGCTCTAAAATAATGCATTAACTTTACATGTTAGAGAAGTGCAGCCTGATCCTATATCCTTTCCAATGTTCAACATCTTATAAAAACACCCAGAAAAAGCAATTTTTTTTCCCAAATGATCTTTACATGATAGCATTATTGTAACTATGGTCATATTTTATTTTCAGTTTGTGGGTCTGTAACATGTAGCTACTAACAGTTGTATTAAAAGCAGAAGGACATGGCATTGAGAGCTTCTTATGCTGGCTGCAAAAGAGCCATGAAACCATAGATGGTTTTATTTTCACTAATCAATTAGAAACTTGATAGAAAGGCTTTATTAGCATTTGAGAAGCCAACAGATCTGTCCTATGTGAAGATGGAGATCATTCATTGGTCCCTGGGGCTAAGTGCATGGGATACCAAGACCTTTTCACAGGCTCTGAGATCAAAATAACATAGCCTAGCTCACATTCAGATATCCATGTTCTCTTGCCCCCCAGAAGAAGTGGGCAGCATCACAACTGCCAGTGTGGCTGGTCCTTCTCATATGCTATTTGTGCCAGCCTCTGTTTGGGCCCAGTGCCACCCAAGAGCAGCCAGAGCTGTAAAGGACCGCGCCAGCGACTGAGAGCGCAGCCATAGCAGACTGCAGCCTTGGTAAAGCATAGACCATAATTGTGGGGCCATCTCAAAGCTAGCCCTGTTTTATTTTTTGGTACAGACAGACCTCTGAAACCTGTGAGATCGTAACAGAAAGGTGCCTAATATTTGCAAAATATTAACAAGATAAAAGCTGATGGAAAGATTATAGCGTGCTTTGAAATTTTTTTGGTTTTGCATTCTTGTTTCTATGAGATCTATGAATTTTAAAATCCTACACCATTTTTGATGAGTTCTGAACAGTGTACTTTTATTAGCTATTGAGGATTTACTATAAGGAAGCCTCATCATTCCATATACTTAAAATTATGGTAAGTCTCACAGAAGAACAAGCGGAGTACAATCCCCACACACCAGGGTGACATTGGTTACTATTTCCTGCAACAAATTCCTGAGTAACACCAATCCTGCTTTGACTTCCAGCTCTAAGTTCCCCTTTCTGTCTATTTAGCAATTTGGGGGGGGGTTATGTCTTTCTTATAGACTGACACAACAGGAGTAAATTCTTCTGTAGTAAATAAAATAAAATAAATAATAGTCTCAACTCATCATGAAAAGCCTATTTAAATCTTTGAAAACAGAGGGAATTTGAAGAGTGGAATGGGACTCAGAGAAGCAGAAACTATAGATTACCATAAATAACATATAGTAGAGGTGCAATAGAGTGAGTGAGAATACGTCTCAAGCCCAAATCAATACCAGCAAATGAGCCACAATAATTTTTTTTTTTTTTAACTACACTACTCTGTATTGTGTAGTTAAAGTTTTGAAATGACTTGAAGTTCATAAAGTTATTCCTTCTGGAAATAACTTATCAGCCAGATTTTACCTTTATTAATGTGTGTACAGAAAGTGCAAATGATCACTGAAGAAACCTGCCCATTTTAATGTTTTCATTCACAGCAAATAGAGTTGCCAAGTCTATGTCTTGTAAAACTTAACAACTTGGATCCAGCTGGTATATCAAAGCAAGTTATGGCCCATCAGGTTTTGGAACACAACCAAAAAACCACAAAAAATTGCAGTGTAAGGAAAACATTGCTTACTTTAAAAAAAAATATAGGTGGTTAATTTTTTTTTTTTCCCCAACAGCAATCCAGATGGGAACTTCAAGTGCCAGTCAAAACCTGAGTCCTAAATCACCCTGTGTGATTTACTCAAAGTTCACCAGAAGATAAGGGAAGTATTTTTTGTTCTAGATACATGAACAATGCAAAATCATTGTAGCAAATTTTTTTTCTTAGAGTTTTTTTATTCAGTTTAGGTCTTATTGTGACATTACAACACCTGAAAATCTCTGTACATAATTAGTCATACGATTTTTCTGAAAACATTATTGTTTTGTGTCAGCATTTACAGTGTGTTCTAAAATCTTGTTATATTTGTACTCTTTTTTTTTTGCTGTAAGACCACTTTTTTGATATCATAAGAATACAGTTTTAAATACTTTAATGATTTGCAGAGCTGATTATGCGTAATGAGCAAACTCAGAAGATCCTTTCAGTCCAAGTCCTAGACAACAGTGATAATTACACATTTCTGTTGTCTTGTACCTGACACATTGCAGCATTATGATCTCCTATGTAAGTCTGGTATCATCGAGGTCCAGTCTGAGTTTCAGTCAAGTTTTATTTTTGAAAGCTAATGCTAAAGGTATCAAATTGACAGTAGAAATTCTAAGAGAACTCTATTTTCTCCTGTTATTCCTCAATGTATAACCTGGGGAAAAAAAACCCTAAAATGGAATTTTTTGTTCTTTTGAGAATTACTCTTTACAAATTAGGAAATCCTCTAATATGTCATATTCTCTGCATTTATGAAATTCTTTACTCTTTATTTTATTGAATTATCCATAAAATTACATTAAATGACTGACTCTTTGGCTTTATTTTCTCTTAGTATTAAAAAATTCCTTCTAGTACTCTGTCTTCATTAGGAAAATAATACTTCTATTACATATATGATAATTTAGCTCCTAAATGTCACAGCAGGTGTCTTTAAAATGAGGTGTAAAACACTCTGTGAAAACAGGGAGCTTTGTAAATGTACCAGTGTTATTTTTTAAAATATCTTCTTGGTGTTTCTTTTTCTTAATTATGTCTATCATAAACCCAAAAATCTTCAGTTTATATTACCTAAAATTATTATGTTTATTTCAAATGTAAATGGATGTGTTTATTTTGTATTACATGGTGAAGTTGTGTTTATTACTCAGAACTGTCTGCTTTTTAAAACCAGGTGATTACTCATAATAATGAAAAATTCTACAGAGTACATATCCTTTAAAAGTTAAAATTATATGCATCATAAATATTTGGACAGTTTTCATGTGCAAAAATTACCTACTTTCCTGAGTAGAGGACCTCTAAGTTTCAAAGCATGGCATGACACAGACCATAACAAGCCTGAACATGGTTTTCCCAGAATCAGAGAAGTGTAGAATGGCTCAGGTTAGAAAGGATTTTAAAGATCCTCTAGTTCCAGCCCTGCTGCCATAGGTAGGGACACCTTCCACTAGACCGTGTTTCTCAAAGCCCCATTAAACCTGGCCTTGAGCACTTCCAGTGATACGGGGTATCCACACCTTCTCTGGGCAGCCTCTCCCAGTGTCTCCCCAGCTCACAGAAAGGAATGTCTTCCTAAGAGCCAACCTAAACCCATCCTCTGCCATTTGAAGCCATTCCCATCACTTCAAGCCATTAGTGCTCTGCAGGTCTGGGCAGCCTGTGGGCTGTTTATTGCAGTCACAGGGTTAGGATGCAGATGTAGCAGGCTGCACAGCAGCTTGCAGTTACACATTTCCTCAGGGGCTGGTAGTCAAAATGCAACATCTCTCTAAATATATCAGGCAACTTGCACAGGATTTTGTGGACAGTGAGATAGCACCACATGCAGCCATGTGCATACCCCTCAGATCTGTATTCAGTTTTCTTCTACTCAGAGTAAGGGCAACACCTCAGGGCTGCCTCAGCATCTCTCTGGCCAAGCCTCTGCTGGTAGCATGATGAAAACTGCAATATAGAAGTGCCAGTAATCCTACACTGTTGTCTGTTTTATTTAATGATAAAACCATAAATCAGGGACAACGACAGTATTATATCCTTTTCACCTTCTATTAGAGTTCAGTGTTCCCCTGATAGGAAATAATTCTCTCCAGAGAGAAAAAGCTGATCCTAGATTGATTTCTGAAATACTCTCAAGCTTCTAGGATTTAAGAGGAGATGGAAAATTGATTTGTATTTCATGTGCTACATTCATTTGTGGAACATGTCTTCAGCTGCAGTAATATAGTATTTCTCCATTACAGTAATCTGTATGAAGCCTGATTTGCATTAGGGGTTTGTAATATAATTCTCTTTTAACTCCCAAGACCTTAGGAGACAATATCGATATTCCTTACTTACTTTTGGATGAACATGTGAAATGTTTGAAACCTGTTTCTTGAGTCAGAAGTTAATGCTTCCCTCTGCCCTGTAAATGAACTCTTTTCTGAAAATCCCAATGAAGAGGGATAGCATTTTCAAGGCAGGAAGCAGGAGACATTGTTCTGTTCCACTGTCTCTTCTACATGAATTAAGTACAATTAAACTGCTGACAAGGTTTAACTGTTAAAATGACAATTCCTGACAGGAACAATATGAGGGTTTTTTAAGAAATTATCAGGTAAAGCCTGTATATTAATGAAGAATCTCATGGAATAAGTATCTGGAATATTTGCTGATTGATTCTAGTTTCCCGGTAAGCCTCAGTTTATTGTTTCTTAAGTAGAAATTGTACGGATTGTGAAGACTGCTTCAGTCCCTTGAAACTATTAAAATTATCAAATAAATTTCAATTATTTAATAATTGAATAATAATTACTTTTCTTAAACATGTAATGCCAGATCTCTTCCATGGCATTTATTTAATTAAGTCATAGTCTCCTTTATTTCTGTTATGACTACATAGAAATATGAAATTAGTTTTGATTAGGACAAGTAAACTGAATGATCTGAATTCCACAGTTCTAAAACTCATTGAACAACAGGAGGTTAGGAGATAAAAAATCAGACCTTGCTCAGTGTCAGGACAGTATGAATTCACATGCGGATTCCCATTTATGACAATTGACTTTGTGCAGCATGAAATAGATGTCTCAATACAAAAATGATGGCATATTGCTTTCATAAAGTCTCTTAAAATTGACAAAGACTCTGCAGGTAATTCTCCTAGCATTTTCAGCTTTTTATTGGCATAAACAAATGGGAACATTTTATATCCTCTACCTTTATTTCAGTGGCATTAAAAATGCAGTAAATTGTAGTGTTTTGTTTTTGTTTGGTTGGGTTTTTTTTTTCTAGCATGCAATAAATACCTCCTTGATTGACAAGTACTATTTTTTTCAGAAATTCTTATATTTTTGTTCCTTTCCATCAAAGAACAAAGAAGCAAAGATTGTACTATTTTGTATTGCCTCCTAAAAATACTACATGAAAATACATTTCCCTTTTGATCTTAAGATGTCAACACAGAGATACCAAGCAAGCTTCCATCATCTATCTTTATGAAAAATCTTAGTTATTACTTGAGTTACTAAAAATTCTCTTGAGCTTTCCTAGGCCCATGATGAGATGAGTAGTAACTGAAGAGTGATGAAACACTATATGAATTTGTCCTTTAGCAGTATTTCATAGAATCAGAGTGATTCATGTTGGAAGGGACCTTAAAGATCATACAGCTCTAACCTTCCTGCCAAGGGCAGGGACACCTTTCACTAGACTAAGTTGCTCTGAACCCCAACCAGCCTGGCTTTGAACACTTCCAGGATGGGACATCCACAACTCCTCTGGGCAGCCTGTTCCAGTGCTTCAAGTCCCTCACAGTCAAGAATTTCTTCCTAATATGTAATCTAAACCTACTGTCTTTTAGTTTGACGCCATTCCCCTTAACCTGTCTCTATATGCTCTTGTAAAAAGAGTCTCTCTGTCTTTCTTGTAGGCTCACTTCAGGTACTGAAAGGTCAAAATTAAGCCATCCCAAAGCTTTCTCTTTTCCAGTTTGGACACAATTCTCTCAGCTTTACCTTGTTTGAGTGCTGCTCCAGCTCTGTAAATCATCTTGGTGCCCCTTCTCTGGACTTACTCCATAGGTCGATGAGTTTCCCATGCCAGGGACCCCAGAGGTGGATGCAGCACTGCAGCTAGGCTCTCACCAGAGCAGAGAAGAGGGGCAGAACCTCTCCCTCCCCCTGCTGCCCACGCTGCTTTGGATGCAGCCCAGGACACAATAGACTTTTTTGGGCAGTGGGTCTTATTAAACCCCAGAAGATTCCCATTGTCCCACTCCTTGAGCTTGTCCAGGTGCCCCTGCATGGCATCCCATCCTTCAGGTGCATCAACTGCACCACTCAGCTTGGGTGGTGCAACATCACCATCTGCTAGCTTGGTGACGTTGCATTTGACCCCTTTGTCTATGGCATAAGTAAAGAGATGAAAAACCAGTGGTGCCACATGGACCCCTGAGGGACACCACTTGTCACTGACATCCATCATGCCTGAGCCACTGACCACTCACCTCTGGATGTGACCACCCAAACACTTCCTTTCCATCTAACAGTCCACGCATCGAATCTATTTCTCTCTAATTTAGAGAAAAAGGTGTTGTGAGAGCTGCATCAAAGTCTTTACAGAAACCCAGTTAAACAACATCTTTAACCCTTTTCTTGTCGACTGATGGAATCACCTAATTTCTCTTATATCCAATAGAAACCTCTAGATGACAAGATTTCTTTTGTATGATCATCTCCAATAACCATTATTTAAGCAAATGTGGAAAGAACACTTACATTATTGATATTTCAAGCAACATTTCTAAGGAAAGTTTTGAACAAAATTTCTGAAGCTGGTGAATTTTAAGTAGCCTCTGACAATATCATTGGACAGATGTCCATACTAGAAATCCTGGCATTGACCCTTTGCATAACAGAGGTCACAGGAATATGTGGCCCAGCCAGAGGACTGAACACTGAGAGACACAGCAGGAGCCTCCAGACTTTAATGCACTTGGACTGCAAGACAATAAAAGGGGTTCCTTTTTTCAGGGTCCCTCCTCTCAGGCACCCAGACTGAGCTGCTATTCTGCTGTTGCACCATGATTGAATTATTTTAAGGATCAAGACATCTGAGATTCTGCTATGAGAAACCTGGTGTTGAGCTGTAAGGAAACCTGGTCTGACTGTCTGTGTGTGTGTAGGGAATTGAGAGGGGTTGGCTCAGTGGAGCTGGCCACTGCAAAGGGCCTCTCTCCCAGTTCAGGTGGTGCAAGCGTGACTGCCCGAGTGGCTCCTGAACAGTCACACGGGAAAGTTTCCTTAACAATCCTCTAGAAAGTTGCCACTGGGCTGTTGGGTGTTTTATGCCAAAGAGTCTGAATTCTATGTTAAACATGCTAGCTGCTTGGAGTAGTAAAAATTTACATGCATTTTTTCAGGAACAAAGGGAATACACTGTCAAACCAGTGAGCCCCTGCCAGGATATAGGCCTAAATTGTGCTTTAATTTCATCAAACCATCAGTTTGTCTCCTAGATGTTGTAAGGTAGGACATTGGATTGCTATTGCTACTCCTTGCTTCAAAGAATGATCAATAGCAGGCAAGATGGAGAGTGCTAGGCAGAGAAAGAGTGGTCCTGGTTATATGAAAGATGCCAATTACATTTTGCCCTGTGGGGCAAACTTTCATTTCACAAAAAGTGCTAATACAAAACAACTCTTTCTCTCACACAGCACTTATTTGAAGACTTCTGTACTCAAACTTGCAGCTCTAAAAAATATGGCATAGAAACTTTCCAGTTAGATCACTGTCAGGAACATAATGTTTCTGGCTTCCAAACTGTTTACAACCATGCTGTGTCGAAGAAGGCTGCTCTCACATGTCTTTAGCAATTATCCCAGCTCAGTCTTCTAAAAAATTTCCTTGTTTTTTTTTCTGCTAGCTCTCTCTCTGCTGTCTACTCTCTCTTTCCTCTAGTTCAACCTATGGACTGAGCACAGCTCCCTGATCTTCAACCTGCTTGTCTAAAAATTGCCTATTGTCTATCTATATGTTGCTGTTAACTGAGCTGTAGATCAGAATACTGTGTATCACTATTTATTGAATTACTGTGGTTATTACTTCACCTTGCCATCAAAAAAGGAAATATGCCTGTGACAACTCTCTCCCAAATATTTTTGTATCACCGTGATGTGTGAGAATCAAGGACAATAAAATTGCTTTTTCTTCTTTTGTGTCAGAATGAATCTAATATACTGTTAGGAAAAGCTGTCTCCATCACAGGAAAGCTTTCAATGGTTCACTGCCCTAACATTATTCAACATGCATTGAATGCTGTTTGGAAGAGTTGAAGTGACAAATATTTGTGAAAAATGTTGTGGTTTTACCCAAAATACAGAATCTTCTTATACTCTCTCTCCATGCTTTCCAAACCCAAAATCAAGTAGGAGAGAAGGGGGTCAACACTGAACTAAAAAAAAAAAAAAACAAGTAAAAAAAGAAGCAAAAATTTGAAAGATAAGTATTTCAGACCTGAGCCCTGCTTTAGATAATTTTGAATTAATTTATTTATCATATTCTTACTTACAGATACATATTTATAAAAATAATCATAGGTATATATCCCTTCAATACCAAATAAAAAAAAGAAAGAATCTAAAAACTTGCAAATCTGAAGCATCATATTGTTTGAAAATTAACATTTAACAATTAAGTTGGCTTACTTCAGTATGCCAGAATCATATCTATGAAGGTTTCTGCAGATCACATAATTTCTGACTGTGCTATTCATATTAAATTATCAGTAGAATTCAGATTAAAATATCAATGAATTTCAATGTTTGCAGTTGTATTTTTTCCTGTATAATCCTATCTCCAGTATAACTCGGAAAATAAAAGTTGTGAAGAGGTGTTTCAGAATAAGGATTTTTTTTTTCAAATTAATATTGTAATTGCATTGTTGGCTATTGCAATGTTCCAGAATGGGAAGTTAATAATTAAAGTGCCCTATTTTTATGGTCTCTATTTCATGTAGCTTATCCTGGCCAGCAGTGTAGACAAGACAGACATATGACGAGGAATTAAACCTCTCATATCCAACATTTTTATCCTCTAATCTTGCTTTCAATCTACTGCCACCCTCATTTTCACATGATGTCCTCACACATTTGCTTTCTGAAATTATTAGTGATTATTTCTCTCATCGTTATGCATATGGCTACATCTTTTCATTTCACAGAATGAGAAAAAAAATCGACTTTGAAGTTTAAATGTGCTTATAATTTCCATCTGCTGATACTTCAGCTGAAAATGAGCACTGTTTAAATTCACCATGTGAATTTTAGACTAAGGCCTTTGGAGGAAGAATCACTGGTGACTCCAGGTTCTGCTGCTGCTCTTTGAAGTATTCTTGGTAGCACAACACACCAACATTTCACAGTTGTGAGTGCTGCTTGTAGTAATGCCATGTTTGGGTCTGTCATTTTCTCTAGGAAAGTAACAAGCAACAGGAAAGTAAAGTGTCATGTTGACAGCAAAATACTTGACAGCTTTGACCTGCAGTAGACATGACATTGACAAACAGCAGCAACAGGATCCGCTCAACTGCAATTCACGGGTGCTATGATGCACAGACAGACCTTTGGTTCTCCTGATTTCTATCCCTTTCCCTCTCCTCTTGGTGAGCTCAGATAATGTTTCTTCTTTAGAAGAGGAAATCCTTTCACAATAAGAAGCTTATAAACTGAGACTATGCAGATACAAAGTGTGAGAAGTCCCAGTAGAGTGCGGCATAGGACAACAATTCTAGCAAAGAAAGATTAATTGTGGTATTTTATAGCTCCTGGCAGTGAAATCATGATTGCTATTTTGAAAAGTGGATAGAGAAAAGCAAAGCAAGTCTGACTTAAAGGATAGGATGTTAATGATGCAAATGGCAGAAATCATAGTGTTTGTCCGCAGTTTTCCATAACTGGTTCCTTCAGAGTGTGCTAACGTGTCCAAGGAGATTTTATGAGCTTGGCTTTTTTTCTGCTTCTGAAACAAGCAAATAGATGAGGGGACAATCTCCCAAAGGCTGAGATTCCTTGAAGTCCTGCAGTCTAGATGCCAGGAAACTTTATGCTGGATCATAAAGCCTAATTAATGGTCAGTATTTTTGATGTATTCTCAAACAGCAGACTTATACTATGACAATTTTGTTTAAATATCAGGAAAATCACATACAGAAGTCAACACAATTTTATCCCTTTCCTAGAACCCATCATTATCTCATGTATAACAGGTTTGACATCATCTTAGCAATAGTTACCACATGATTTCATCTGAGAGGAGCAGGGTCTGCTTTACAATTAGAATATCTAGACTGCAGAGTGAAGTTTAACATATCATTTAATATGCTTTAAACAGGATATGAGTAGAGAATAAGAAAAGTCTCATTGCTATGATGCACTTTGGTTCATACCATAATATTTATAGCCAGAATTAATAAGTCTAAGTTCAAAACATAGCCAAAATTCCATGATTCCCAAATGTCATGAAAATAAAGTTTTCCTCAGATAAAAATTTAAGTGCAAGCATGAATAAAATAACTGCAATTGTTAACACATTCCTAACATTAATGGCTTTGTTATAGCACCTAAGACTTCCAGCTTACCTCTTTCATTTAAGGGTCTCAGAGCTCATTACTAGTTTAAGAACCCAGGCATCTTTATAAGGTGAACAAATGTATCTTTATTTTGCAATAGGAATAGTGACAGAAAATTATCTCCCAGGAAAGTCACTGAAATCTGTTTCAGGCTCTGTTCCTTCCTTCCTATTCTAGATTTCTGCATATTTTAACTATCCCAGCACTATTGCTTCAAAATTGGAAATGTTTCAGCCAGTAAGAATCCAGGAATGCTGCTGCAGTTTTGACTGATTCAGCCTTGCAGATTAGTATGTATACTTCTCAGTCAGTCATTTTCTTGCACTCCTATTTGCACAATGATAGAACAGTTCTATCTTCGTGACTTAGCATAGTATGCAAATTCCCATACTCTGACATGAAGGCAGCTACCATTAGTCAGCCAAAGTACAGGGATTTACATTAATCAATGTATTGCTCTTTCCCAGTTACTTTATTGCAATTATCTAAATCTCATAACTCTGATTAGGAAGGAACAAAGACCTTTGAGAAAACTGAGATGAAGTGAACAGAATTTTTGAAATCACCATGTTGTTTATTAACAATGTCTTTGTGGACCATATATTCTCATCATAAAATTTACACAGGTGGGAAAACTCCTAATAGTAAAGACTACAAAAATCTGTGTGAGGGCACCATTTTATAAATATCCATAAGATAAAATGTATTGCATCAATCTCTAACTCACCTTAGTGGGTTATGTAAAGCAAGCATTATCCCCCATATCTACTTTGCTGATAACTACACCCTATGCAAATACTTTGATGCCTAGAGATACTGACCTGGAACAGAGGCTAGACAAAATCAAAGGAATAAAGCAACTATTTATTAAAAGGCCTTCAAAAGATGCACCTTGGGCAGCACAAGAGCCCTGCCATGGCTTGGCCCAAGATGGACACAAGATGGATACAAGGTGGATGACCAGTCATGAGTTTTCACACTTTTATAAGTTTTGGTCCATTTACATATTGGGGTTAATTGGCCAATTACGGCTTCATGTTATGAAGTCCCAGTCTGCTCAGATTGATTTCCTCAATTTGCTATTGTTTATGCTTCTTGAACCTAAAGCTGCAGTGGTGTCCTTGGTCCTCAGGCGGGAAAAGGATTGTTTTGTCTAACTACCCCATGAAGACAACTTGCTAACACTTCATATGAAGTTCAGAGTCACACACTAGGGCAGTACAGAATCTAAAAAAAATATGAAAGCTAAAACTTAAGGCACCAACTTGACACTTAAAATATAAAAAGATAAAAAATTCTCAGCTAAGCACAGATATTTAAAAAATCCTAATAATTATGCCATTAGAACAATTAGAAACATAGGGTCAAACTTCTCAATATTGTGAATTATCAATACTCTTTTGACTCTGAATGAAAGATGGTCTAAAGAAAATTGTCCAAGACATGTAAGTGATTTAGAAGTTCAGCTGTAGAGAACTCTATCCTACTTAGTGTAGGCACATTTTCTACCCTTTGGCTTATTCCCTCTGGGGAAGATTTGAGAATAAGACATCTTTGATGATTCATCCTCCTCTTCAGGAGCACTCAGGGTGATATAATTGAGAGAAAATATTTCACATAAAATAACAGGCACAATTTTTCTTCATAAGAAGACAAATCCTCTCCTTCACCTTGTCTCCAATATGCTACAGTCTAGTGGCTGGGACACTTCTGGGGAATTGAGATACCCTTGCCAGTGGAAGATTACAGCCGATTTATATCACCAGTTGATTTGGCCATTACCCTGTCAGATTTTTTTGAGGTAGCTCTTACTTTAGACATAGAATCACATAGAATGGTTAGGATTGGAAGGAACCTTAAAGATCACCTAGTTCCAACCCTCCTGCCATGGGTAGGGATGCCATTCACCAGATCAAGTTGCTCATGGCCTTGAACACTGACAGGGATAGAACATTCACAGCTTCTCTGAGCAATTTATTGCCTCACCACTCTCTGAGTACAGAACTTCCACTTAGTATTTAATCTAAACCTGTCCTCTTTCAGTTTAAAACCATTGCCCCTTGTCCTGTCAGCACTATCTGGCCATATAAAAAGTCCCTCTCCACACTTTTCATAAGCCCCCTTAAGGTACTGAACTGCTTCAATGAGGTCTCCCCAAAGCCTTTTCTTTTCCAGACTGAACAACCCCATCTCTCTCAGCCTGTCTCCACTGCTTAGGTGTTCCAGCCCTCTGATCATCTTGACAGCCCCCCTGGACCTGCTCCAACAGGACCATGTCTTTTGTGTGGGAAGTATCCCAGAGCTGGATGCAGCACTCCAGGTGGGGTCTTGTAAGAGCAGAGTGGAGGGACAGAATGCCTTGATCTGCTACCCGCCCTACTTTTGATGTAACCTAGGAAGTGTTCGGATTTCTGGGCTGTGAGTGCACACTGTTGACTCATGTCCATGTCTTCATCCACGAGAACCCCTAAGAGCTTCTCCGCAGGACTGGTCCCGGTGAGTTCTCCCAGTCTGGGATTACCCCAATCCAGGTGCAGCAGCTTGCACTTGGACTTGTTGAACTTCATGAGGCTCACGTGGGCTGACTTCTCAAGACAGTAAGAGTCATACACACAGACACAGACACAGACACAGACACACACACACACACACACACACACACACACACACACACACACTTCTCCAACTCCTTGGGCCTTATTTCCCTCCTGCTAAGCACAGAGTGTGCCCATGCTGCCTGTTATGGATTGAGTCCATCCCCCTCTTACACAGCTGTATTTTAAGGGTAGGAGGGTGTGTTCTGGTTACACCCAAAGTTAGAGAGGAGGGCACGGCGTGACTGAACATGAGGATGGAAACAGCATGGAGTGGAAAGTTAGAAGATTCCAGCATCCTAGCTGTCCTATGATTTTGAACATGGGATGAGTGGTGTAAGCCTATTATGTAACTGTGTGCTACAGCCCTCCTTATGACAACCACGAAGAACTGGGTTTTTCAGACTTAAAAATCAGGATTAGTAAATGCATTGAGAAGTTCTTGCATTTGTGTGACTGCACAGTAGCCATCACTCAGGAATTTTCTGGCTATGGCCAAGGTGTCAGGGATGAACATATGACAATTCAGGCTAAGTGAAAAAACAGTGCATGGGAGAAAACAGATAGGTAATGGTGATCTAATTGTTTTGATTTCCAAAGTATTAAAACCTGATATTCTTATCTTGCTGGCATTGTCTTTCATGATTTAAACTATTGTTGCATGCAGTAGTTTTTCTTTAAATATTCTCCTTGCTGCACACATGCAAACACATACACAAACACATCAAATGTAAAAATCTCTAATTCCTGTTAGCAGAAAAGCATTAGAGCTGTCACTGCCTCTTTAATAAAAGGTCTGTACAGCATAATTGTATACTTCAGATATAACCTAGAATGTGTTTTCAGGGCAACTATCCATTAGCTGTGTTTAAGCTACACAAAGCAGCTAGAACTGGGATCCAGTCCTGTTCTCAGTGGTTTTAGTTTAATTCACCATTCCCCAAACTTTGAGCTGTAAATATTTGTAATTGCCTGCAACTTTGCAGCAGCTGAAATAAGGCACTCATTAAACCTTTCATTCCTCTCCAATTATCTTTGGTTTTTTTTTTTTCTCTCAGGATCTTTTTTGCTCTTGACTAGTGCCAATAGTGACAAGTTTTTGCAAAACAATTACTATATAAAATATACTTACATTTGATATTCATTTCCTCGTTTCTCCACAAGCTATCAGAAGTGACATGAAAGTTATTGCCTATATTCCTAGAAAATATAATTTTACAGTACTGAAACATATTAATGTGAAGCTATAGAGATCTACATTTGGAATTGCTCATGCATGTGTTTATTCTTTGTGAGTGGAACCGTGGAACTCAAATATAAACACATGTAGAAACATGGTAAGATTTTGTTCTGAAGTTGAAAGCTCTGAAAATACAACAGCTCAGTTATAAAAAGAATATACCTCATAAAAAATATATCCTCAATCTCAAATTTATAGAGTTAGAGACACTTAACAATCTCTGGAAACCAACTGAGAATGGCTTAAAGTAGTAGCACCTCAAGAGGTGGGGTACCTAAATAATTTCCTGCTTTTTAAATCCAGAATGTTAGTTTGGCATCTCATCTATTTATATTATATATATATATATATATATATATATATATATTCATATGTACAACATGCATATGTAAGTATGTATTTATGTGTGCATGCCTGTGTGCATGTATAAAAGGTGCTTAAGAAAGAAAAAGAAAACCACCAGTAAGCTGCTACCTGCTGAAATAAATCCTGATCTTGAACACAGGAAGGCCCTTCTTTCCAACTTCAATGAACATCTTTCGAAAATAAATTTTCAGAGCTGAATTCCTAAATATGGTTCAGGCTGGCAAGACAGATAGTTCAGACAGCAGTAGAACCTCTTTCTTCACAACAGGAAAAGATAAAATATGAAGTTTACTATAAGGTAAAACTTATGACCCTAAAGATATTTTTAAGTCTTCCCAGTTTGCTACTGATATGGGGTTTTAAACCCCCAGTTTTAAAGTACCTGAAATCCATTTTCAGCTTTTCTGTGTCTTATTGCTCTATATCCTCACCAGGATCTCAATTAAATTTTATTCAAAAGCTTTTCTAAATTAGATTCTTATTACTAAGAAGAAAAGTAGTATCTCTGTTTACCCTTACAAATAGGAAAATGTTTGACTGAATTTGTCATCATGGTACTTTGGTAAAGAATGAAAGACAATTAAATCTAACTGGGAGATCTGATAAATAATTCACTACCAGGGCTGAGAGATGCACTGATGCCATTTAGGTTTTGCCTTTTTTCCTATGTTGTCTGTATTCTTCACACGTATATTTGTAGCTCTGTACTCTATTGTTTTACTGACTAGTTTTCCCAGTACTTTTCCATGGGCTTTCCTTAAGCAGAAAGACAAAACAAGTTCCAGAGCTCCAAGCCTCAGGGGGTACAAGGCCCCAGTGCTATCTTGGCTCTTCCTGGGAACCAAGGACAAGAACAACTCTTGGAAACACATTCTCACGGACAAAGTACAACTAGCGCTGAAGGGGGGCTTCCAGAGAAGGGCTTGACCTGGGGGGAATTTCATCACCACTTGTCTTCCTAATTGGTGCTTTTTATCATTTATTCTAATTTCCTAAAACCTATAAAATATACTAACCCCTGGAGTGGGTGGGGGGAGGGCTGGATGCTTTTGTGGACATTTTTCTATAGCTGCTCCTGAAGGCCTTCAAATAAAGATCCCTTTTTATATTATTACCTCATTATTAAAATTATCTCAAGTTTCACTTCCAGATTGAGGAAAAGGTAACAGCACAATAGTTTTTCTAGTAATAAATTCAGAAAGATTTTTTGTCTTCTGAAGCTGAACAAGCCTAGAATAAAAGTGAGCACCTGAGAAGAATTATTGCTTCTAATCTCAGCCAGTTTCTCACAGTCAATTTTTGCCAAGAGCTTGTGTTAGCTTTTTCTTCATGGGATCCTGAAATATTCTGTGTATTTTCTTTATTCTCCGTATTGAAGTCTTTGAACAAAACCTTATGAGATCTTCAATATAAAACTTGGGTTGATTTTCAAACTCAAACAATATAGTGATCAGTGAGAGAATTACTGATTGAGGCTGAGTCTGTGGTAGATGTGTGGTTTTTATGTCTGTCAGCTAATGCTGAGGTTTGTGTGCTACTATATCATTATTCCAAACGAAATACAAACCTCAGGGGGTACAAATTCAACCTAAACAAAACAAAAACCCATAAACCTAATAAAATCCTTTCCCACATGAAGGAAAAGAAAAATATGCTGCCATTATATTAGACAGCAAAATCACAGCTTTTTACAAATATCTATGAAAGAAATAACAGGCTAGCATTTAATGAAAGTTTGCTTTGAGATTTAATGGAAAAGCCATGCTGTTATTTATGAAGTTGCAATTATAATGAACTATATTGTTTGCTAAATAGAATTAAGATGTAAAGAGACAGATTGCTAGGAGAGATGCAAAAGTGAATTTTGGGGATAATAATGCTTTCAAAAGAGAAATAATCCTAAATGTTGCTAGGTCTATGCTTTTTCTTTTCTTTGCTGCATGTTTTATAGACATATTAACACCAAAAAAAAAAAAAAAAAAAAGAAAAAAAAAAAAGGGATAGTGATTTGTAGAAAGTGGGGGGGGAGGGGGTGGGGTATGTTTCAGCTTTCTTGCCTAATGGCAAATATTTGAAGCTTCATGATACTACCCAAAGATTCACGTTCCTTTGTTTTCACATGTCAAAGGATTAGTCTTGAGTAAATAAGAAACATTCTGAAATATGTGGCAACTACTAAGATTATATGTGTTTGTTAGTTTGCCTTTTTGGACTTTTAAGACACAAAAAAATAGAATGAGATTACTGTTATTTGAAAAAAAAAGGTGTTTGTTTATAAAACTTACATATAAATTATCATAATTTAAGACTATCCATGGACTTTATGACTTGATCTGGTATCACTTAAAGGTGAAGACCCACCCACCCTTTTCAAAGGAGAGAAGGCATAAAAGAGATGGAAAGCAGTGAGCTGGGTTTGTAGTTTATTAGCAGCACCAAAACTGTTAGTGCATTATTACATAAGAATTTAAATATTGCATGTGAGCCCAGCTGCTTATAAAATAATATTAAATTAATTCAAATGGCAACACTAAGATGCACAAAATGGTGATAGTATTCTTCTTTCAGTCTTAGATAGATATATTGACCTGGTTTGTTAGGTAACTACATATACATCTTTTGACATGCAGAATTGACAGTCTACTCAAAATTGCCTCAAGTGTGGTGTGACATTTCTTGATAAATAAAGAACACCAGTGCTATTCTCTCTGTTTAGCTAGAAATTTTTCTGCTAGAGATGATGTTGGGGTTGAAGTCATTTTGATAACTTTCCAGGGAGACAGGTTTTATTAAAATTATGCCATAGATATTTTCCCATCCTGCACCTGCTCACAATGCTGCCCTCTGTCCTATTATCCAAACTAATGAATTATCTGAGAGTTTGGGGTTCAAATTTGTATGTGGACCTCGCTGTTGATTTTGATTTCAACGTTTTTATTTGTGTTTCAACTAGATATGTTTTGATTTGCATTTTGATTTTAACTTTTCCTTTTTTTCTTGATGTCATTTCAAGGCCCATGAATTTCAGGCAGGACATATTTTATATCTGATTTCTAAAGCTCTTTAAGGATTTCTGTGAGGTTTCAGATAAATTATCTTGTTTTGGTCTGTATTTTTGCTTGTTAACCATTACATATTGCTGTTGGCAAAACTTCTTCCACAAGATTTTTGCTGGGTTTGATGCAATCCATATTCAGTTGGGTTATGTTTCCCAACCCAGGGACCATTAGCCTAGTTACGTGGATGTTAGCAGAGACATTCTCATTAGCTCATAAAAGCAGCCAAAGCAGAAAACTTTTGCAAAATCAGCAAATTGCTGTTTATAGTCTCCAACAATGCTCCCTAAATCAGCAGAATCACTCCAACTAGTTTCACAGGGAGTCTGGCCAGTGTGTGTGTCATCACAAAGGCTTTTTCAGAACCCAGCACTATTTAGACCAGCCTCTAGGATGCAACAGATTTGTAAGGCTTGTTAACAGCACCTGTGATAGGATCTTTGATATAATTTCTGATTAAAAGCTCCTCCTTGAATAGGACAAACTGCAATGAATTAGAAATTAATTCCAATTGATCACGTACAAGGGTTGCCAATGGTGAAGAACTAAAAAGAGGAGGGGGGAAATTGTATTAAAATGAATTCATCTTTCATAAAAAAAGAGTAAAACAGTTAGACATATTTATACCACTGAAGAGAGGTTTCAGATGCTTTCGCTTACTCTGAGAAATCTCTTCTTATATAATGAAACACAGTGATGTCATAATCAATCTGACAGATGGGGAAAAAAAAGAAAAGTTAAATTTTTCTTTCCATGACAGCAAATATTAACACATTATGCACATCAATACATACAAAAATCACATAATTTAGAAAATATTTTCTGCATCAAATATGCTTCAACACACGGCATTCTAGTTAGAAAAGAAAAAAAAAATAGGTAGGAAATATCCCTCAATGTTCTTTTCACAGAATATGAAGATTTTCTGGTGTCTGTACTGATATTCTTACTTTATTCTCAGTTATTACTCTTATACATTATTGTCTTGTATATAAAATATAGATCTTACCAATTCCTTTCATCAGGTATCCACTCCTATACTTTTTCAGTCCTTAACTGATTGCTGTGTTTAAATTTTACATAAACCTCTATCCTTCCAAACTACATTTTTTTATAGAATATCAATCTTCTGTAAGGAAAGAAAGAGCTTCCCTTTTGCTAATGAGATCTAAAATGTGCACAGCACAAGAAAAGAGGAAAAAAAATTGTGTATTTATTTGCCTTATCAATTTTGAACATACATTAGTTAAGTATTCACACATTATTTATCTTCTTTTCTTTTTCTCTGCAGTGTGGAACCAAAGGACAGTGTTTCAGAAAGGCAGTACTCACAGTTCAAAGAAATAATGTTGAAGGTCATTATTGCAGCACTGAAGCATTTGTTTTCTCTTTGTGCATCAAACTGACAGTTTTGATGACACATAAGAGCTATTGTTTCTTCCAACTTCTTTCTCAAAATAATGGTTTTTTTCCTTTTAAGCAATTGTCTTTCATGCTTACTTAATTTAATTGTGAAAACTGTAGAATTGGACGGTAAAGAAGGTGTGGCCTAAATTTGTAATTATTCACAAAAATCTTCAACGACAGTGAGGAGAAACCATTTGATGAACATGATCAATGTAGCTGTCATTTGGCAAACAAATGTCATTTTAAGAGATGCCTCTGCATAGTCCTGGTTAGTTTGCTTCTCTTAAAGACAAAGTAAGAGTATAAGATAAACAGAATATTAAGTATTTTTCTATAATTCATGAGATTGAAACTTAAAATTATTGCAATGATCTTCAACAAACTATTGCAGAATAGTTCAAGAGTATTTCAGAAAGCCAGAAATTCTTTCTCTAATCTGAAATAATGCAAAAGCCCTAATATTGAACTTGGAAGAAAATAAAATAAGTCAGCAACATAAAAATTGGAAATAAAATATTATAAACTAATTTTCAAACATAAAGGTCAATTTCTCACATACAGCTATGAAAATCACAAATATTGTACATAGGAAAGAATTAGAACCCCAAACCTTTCTGAACATAATCATTGAATATAAAAATTACAAATTCCAAAGCAGCAGCATATGGAAACAGCAGGGGTTTTTACACATATTAGTGTGATGCAAAAACCTAAATGCTTTAATTCAGCCCGTATTGATCTGATTTCAAGGTCACTGAGAGGTCTGAAAAGTGTTGAGGATGGCTGCACTTATGAGAGAGCAGAGGACTCAGAGGAGCATACGCCCTTCCAGAAGCAAGGATCTGGCATCAGAGTAGCTCTTGTAAAAAAATAACTAAGCACACAAACCAAAACCAGGGACGTGCACACACATGCACACGTTCAAGTACACGTACACACAGTGGCAGCTACAGCTGTGACACACCAAATGGATTTGGGGGAATAATTCCCGTGATTTTCATCTCTACTTTTTATGAGTCATTTAAGCACCTTTCCTCTCATTTCAGAAAAAGTAATCTCTGATTTTAGTAATGATATCTGGTTGAAACCAGGGCAGCTACTTCACACTTTTGCTGCCACGGGCAATCTGGAAGACATTCACACAAGTGAATCTCCGCTGGCACAATAAATGGTCACTAGACATTTGCTGCCCCCAATATTTTGCTCTCCTAGGTGACTACCTGGTCTGCCAGTGGGGTAGGACCTGTTCTATGGATCACTGATGCCTCATAGATTTCTTCTTATCTTCCTTTTAATGTTTGACTGCACTACAGCTGACTGATGAGCTAAAATAGCCTTGGTTAGCTGGTTATCCAGCTGGTTATCCAGCATCCCTTCCCAATTGTTTTGAGTAGCACAATATTCCTTGCTTTCTAATAACTAATTTTCATCTGACTGCCTAGCTTGCTACTGGATTTCATTTTTCGGTAGTGAACTCACTGTTTAGCCTTTTGACTTGATTTCTGACACTGTGCTGAACCTACATTAACCTTTCTACCATTTTTCCTCCCCTTGCATGTTCTTTAATTCACTATCTTCTTAGTGTCTCCTTCCTTTCCTTTCACCCTCTGGCAGGCTACCACATTCTTGTCACTTTGACTGCCCTGCAATAGATGGTGTGTACTCTCATAGCTCTCAAGCTACTGATAACTACCATATTTCTTTTTTTCATGTGGCAGGAAGCCAGACTTAAACATAAAACAAATAAATAGCATAAAGAATTAGAAAACTGCAAGCTCTAACATTTTTTTCTTTCTTGTTTTCATCTCCACCCTGATCCCCAGAGCAAGACTGTTACACTACTACTTAAGAAAAATGATGTAATCATTAAACCTTCAATGTCCACTTTAAAGTGTGAACTTCTCCAAGTCCAGTGCCATTAAATTTGCAAAGGAATATAATTTTGTTGCATTAATATTGACATTTTGTCCCAGTGGTCAGAGAACAGACTCTTCTGAAAGACCTTTATTCCCTTTTATCCTTTTAATCCTGATCATCTGTTATCTTATTCTAGCCCAGAAAACAACAATGAGGACTTTTTTCTTCTGTCTGTAGATGTGAAATTTTAAAGACAGAACTAAAATGCTCATGAGTGGAGAAAAATAGCATTGTGTATAGTATTATCACATGGGTCATGTTGTTTCTAATGACCCACATTTGATTTTTCAGATTTTTAAATTTTAGGATTAAAAATATTATATTCCTATGCAAATCATATTGTAGATTTCTTGAGCTATGTTCAGTGTAAGTAAAGTATAGACTCAGGAATTAAGTTTTTAGTACCTTTGTTAGCTGTTCTGTAAGCCACTTGCCATCCTGGAATATCAGAACTTTTCATCCAACCCAGAATTAATCATTTCACTGTAGAAAGGTTATTTTTGGTATAAACACAAAGGGGCACATCATGGTTTAGCTGCAAGTATTTTTTCTTCCCTAATTTCAAGTACCCAAAATAATTGCTGTTCCTGAATATTTCTGAGGCCTTCTTTATATTATATACATACCAATATACTAACTAGAGCAAGAACAGGGAGAGGGGCAAAGATACTGCTGATGGTTCTTAGTACAAGAATATGGCTAGAAAGATAGTATAGGGGAGATCAGAAAATTTAAAACTTTTATTTTTTGGAAGTTACAGATTCATGAAAATCTTTAAGGTATGGGCTGACTAAAATAAGATCAGCTGGAATCAGCTGGAATCAGCTGGGATGAATGTGTTTTAACTTCTTCCTCATACTGAAATCCCCAAGACGAAATGACATAATTAAGCAATGGATACAATCTCTATTAGAATTTAAATTAAAACATGAAAATTCAAACTAAGTAGAAGAAAGAGTAGAAATTTTTGATGAACTTTACTAGTACAAACTTCAACAAATACTTAGAAAGCCCCGACTGTCACTTAAGAGCTTTCCTAGCTGCTGTGTGCTCTCTTCAGCCATTTCTGTTTGTGCTGCAAACTTCCAGCTCCTTGCATTAGATCTTCCTGTCTTAAAATCTGCTGTCTGAAAGACTGAGTTTATCCATTTTCTTCCAGGAAGGTAAAAAAGGGTAAAGCTCCTCCTTTAGGGAGTTTCACCAAAACAAGTTTCTCCCATTTTAAAGGAATGTAGAGTAAATATTCTGTTGCATCCTGTGGGCAGTGTTGGGTACCACAATATTAGAAAGGCATTAGGCTATTAGAGAGCATCCAGAGGAGGCCCATGAGGGTGGTGAAGGCTCTGGAGGGGAAGCCACATGAGGAGCTGCTGAGGTCACTTGCACTGTTCAGTCTGGAGAAGAGGAGACTGAGGGGAGATCTCCTTGCAGTTACAATTTCCTCAGGAGAGGAAGAGGAGAGGCAGGCACTCATCTCTTCACTCTCATGACTGGTGACAGGACCTGAGGAAATGGCATGAAGGTAACTTGGAGGAGAGTTAGGTTGGATATGATGAAAGAGTTTTCCATCCAGAGTGTGGATGGGCATTGGAACAGGCTCCCCAGGGAAATGGTCACAGCACCAGGCTGACAGAGTTCAAAGAGCATTTGGACACTGCTCTGAGGCACACAGCGTGATTCTTGGGTGTCCTGTGCAGTGCCAGGAGTTGGACTCCATGATCCTGGTTGGTCCCTTGCAACTCAGCATATTCTATGAAATACAGAGCTATTGTCCACCAGAGATTAGAAAAGTACAATTCTATACCTTGAAGGTCTTGAGAATCTGTCTCAAAATTTGGTGTGCCATGACCTGTGCACTTTAGAAGTGCTGTTTATCTCCTTGTGATTGCCATGAGGGAGTTCCTTGCATTTACTATTTGGGTAAGTCCAATTCATAGAGAAAAATCTGCTTGCATTTTTCCTAATCTTTCATATTTTAGAATCAGAATCTTTTTTTTTTTCTTCCTTACAGTAATTAATCTCAATAAATGTTGATGGGTTGTTTATTTTTAAAGCACTATATATGCATACACATGTAAGTATGTGTATATATGCAAAGTATGTGTATATATGCATATAAAAATGAATATACACAATATATTCCAGTCATCAGCCTTTACATCCCCTAGCACAGGTACCTTTTTGAACTCCCAACCCCTTGCTGAACACTGACTGAACATCCTGCAGTTCATCTCAGTGTTACTGTGCAGTGTCAGAACACTTGGCTGCAAATCAAACAAGAATTTCTTTTTTTTTTTTTTTTTTGAAGTTCTCAAAGAAAGTTTTAAAAGGCTGAAGGTGACACTTTGGCCTTGAGGCTTACTTCACGTCGTTGAGGTACAGAATTTTCTTCCTTATGCCCTGAAGAAAAATTTCTGAATAAGAAGAACAGAAATAACATTCCCATGTATGCTGATCTCTATACAGGAACAGACTGGTGTGATTCACAGTGGGCACCAACACTGCCTACAGCCAATGGTATGTTTTGAGTTCATTGAGAGGGTGCCCATGTACCATGCTCATGATATGATTTAGCAGGTTTTTTCCACTGGTTTGGAACCTCCTTAATGTTTTTCATTTGAAACAATCACAGGTAAAACCCCTTACTCTCATGAATTACTGTCAGGTGTATAAGTTTGGCAGCAGTGCTATTCTTCTCCTTCCTTCCTCTCTCTTCCCCTCCCCTCCACTCTCATCCTATTTATTAGCACTCAAAAGTACTTGTTACTCCAAGACTGGAAATTTTAAATTTAAGTTGGAAGTGAAAGAAGGGAAACACTGAAACAGAAATCAAGAAGGAGCTCTATAGCCACTCACAACACTTTTTGTGCTGACATAAGGTCCCAAGGGCCTCAGATTTTTTCAGCAGAACTAGAAAGAATTCATTATTTTGTTCAGTCAGATGCTGCAACTAACTTTAACAAAAACAACAGATTTTAAAGAGTTGATGTAAACACAAATAGACAAATTCCCATGGTCTACCTCTTCCTCATGTATTGTCTTGACAGACCTGCTGAGCTTTCACTTCTAGGACAAAGTTGAAGTTTACCTTTCCTATCCAGCGTTTTGTATGGTTTACACAATGTCTTTAAGAAGTCAGTGCTGGAGGTATTTTTCCCCCCTTTGAATTATTCCTTTTTTTACAGTGTGTTTCTTTTTGTAGATATTTTCACTGTTGTGATGTGATAAAATAAAATGCTGGTCCAGAAAGATTAATACATGCATTTATATAAATACATTTCTATTTCTTTTCATTTATAAAGCAGTGATGAAAAAATGTTTGCAAAAAATTAACCAGAAGAACTATGCTGTCGTGTGAAAACAAATCTTAGAGAGCCAATCAACACTGCATACCTATTTAGTAGGTATCTGCAAATTGGTTTTCAGCCTGAATTCCAATAGGATTTTGGATGAATAGGCAGGAAATTTAGTTTCCTACAGGGTCATATTGCTTCGATTGGAATGCCTTCTGGGTTTTTAGTATTAGAAGACAGCATCTAATTAAACAGGTTAGTGTTGCTGCCTTTTCTTTCATAATTTTTTTTCCTGATAGTCTTCAGATGGTCCTGTCTGAACTACAAAAACACAGAAGAGTGCAATTTAGGTTCCAGTTCTACTGTCTACGGACAGCATGAAGTACATGTCGTGACAACACTAATGACAGTAATAGCAGTGGTCCCTACATCCCTGTTCAAAACTCTTTAAAAACACTACCTTTGCTCACAAGAAAAAAATTTTTCTGACTCTTTGCTCAAAAGTTGAACAAGACATGAGCTGCAGATGACTAGCTGTATATTTTTTGTCTTTAACAGGTGTCAGGGTCCCTCAAATATATCTTAAGACTGTATACTGTAAATGTGACTGCCTTCATTTCCCTTAAATCTGGAACTGCAGAGTTTTACATGAAGTAAATGATGACATGCATTGGACTCTTTTCACAAATGTGAATTTTTTTCTCCCCTCTAGTATCTTATGAACAACAGAGTGATTAAAGTTACGAGTAGACAGGTTCTGAATAGACTACTAATGTATTGTTTTCACAATAAATATCCCACAGCATGAAAGCACAAACCAATAAGTTCTCCTCTTTACTTTTCACAAAAAAGCTTTCTTGCATTCCCTTTAGCCCACTTATTTGCATCTTTATACTGAAGTGAGCAGATTGCTCAGTGCAATATCTCTCTACATTCTCTCTCATCTCATCATTTATATTCACTGTCTTTCTTCCCATTTGCTACCTAGAAATTTACATTCCAATTCACTTCCTCTTGTATCCCAAGCTTAGTCTGGAAAAGTCAAACTTTGCTAGCCTGGGATATACTGGTCTGCAGTTCAGCACCCAAATAATCCCAAAAAGCCTTGGCACTACTCCTTCTTGCTGATTTCCTTGCCCTATTTCTGTTAGTCTAACTTTGGACATGCAGCAGGATATTACCATTACCTTAGCCTAAGGAGCACATAGATGTTGCATCCCAGTATCAGTTTCATGGTACACGACAAAAGGATCTCCATTTATCTAGGACTGAAGTCAATGTTGACTCCTAGAATACATGTGCAGTTATCTGTTCAAATGCATATTTTAAGCCTTTTAAAAAATATGTTTAATTTTTAATTTTTGAGACTTAGAAAGCAGTTGTTTTCTAAACCACTTTTTTTTTCCTATATAAATGCCTTTTAATATATATTCACCAGTGAAAAAGATAAGAGTATTTCTGCTGCATAGAATTTATAAAGAAGTGCCACACAAAATCACATAGTAAAACACTGGGAATTAAATACTTGGAGCTTTTAAAAAGTTTTCAACAAAAATATATTTTCTTTGGAAAATGCTGGTTTGTTGAATAGTTCTTCAAAAGATATTGGTTTTGATTTCTCTGGATTTTTTCTTGTATCTGAAGGAGGCCAACAAAATTGATCCATGCCTTCTTTGCATTGTTTCTGTTCTGTTCCCCTTACAACTGAGAGCAAACGGCTGAAATCTGGATTCAAATTTCAGAGCTTGGCTCCATCTTAGAGGAAGACAGGCTTTATATTGGATGTCCCAGAGGCAATAATTTTCTCCAGGTTAAAGGCTTGTACGTCTCCTTGACTTCAAAGAGACCTCCAAACTCCAAAAAGTGACCACTGTAAACAAGACACAATTGCTCTTTTCCAACCAGCAGCTCACAGGAAATTGGCTGTGTTGTGCTTTCCTATCAGTATAATGGAAGTGTTTGCTCCATGCACCAGACTGTGATAAGGATAAATTAAATATTGCAGAGCTGAATATAATAGAGGAGTCTAAATTTAGTCGTTCTTTTCCAAGTTGTAGTCAGAAGGCTGTGATTGAAAAACAATACTGGATTGTAAACATTCCCTTAGGACAGTGCTGGCAAACTACTATGAAACCAGGAAACACAACACCCACTATTCCAAACACCTCTGTAAGTGTGACTCAGATGCAGTCCCTGCTGATGCTAGTGCCACTGCCTTCCCTGATCTTCCAACTGATCCCTGCTGGGAAATATGAATGAGAATTTATCACAGCTTCATAACAAACTGTGCTGGCTCAGAAATACTTATTTTCTGGCACAGTGTTCACTAAGGGAATGTCACAGACAGGAATGTGTATTGCTCCTAGTGCTAAACTCTATGCTTACAATGACTGACCTAGAAAGGAGGTTGCTAAATGAGCAGCAATCAGTAGAGCAATGGTCGAGTTGAAAATGGCAATGATTATATCATAGAATGAATGAATTGAGGGATACCCATTCCTCAGATTTACAACCTTTCCAGGATTAAGTTTTGTCTCTATATCCAAGGTATTAAGGTAATTTCCGTTTTTTCTTGTTTGATTATCATTGTGGTAGTATTGCTCACAATCATACCAAGCAGTTCAGTGGAGCTAGTAATGTTTTCCAGTAGTGTTCTTAGCAAAAAGTCTACATCCATTTACACAGTTCAAGAAGAAATCTCATTTTCCATCAAAATTTTTGAAGCATCCAACTACCTTTTCTAAGCTTTCCCAAGCCCAGCTCCCTCAGCTGCTCCTCATAGGACTTACCCTCTAGACCCTCCACCAGTTTCGTTGCCCTTCTCTGGGCTTGCTCCAGCAATGCCATTCCTGAACTGGGTGGCCCAAAACTGAACACAGGGTCTGAGGTGTGGCCTCAGCAGTGCTGACATCAGGGAACCATCACTTCCCCAGTTCTGCTGGCCCCACCATTGCTGATCCAAGCCAGGATGCCATTGGCCTTCTGGGCCGCCTGGGGACACGCTGGCTCATGCTCAGCCAGCTGCCAACCAGCACTCCTGGGTCCTTTTCTGCTTGGCCATTTTCCACACCTAGCTACAGACCAGCTAATCTAGACGCATTAATTTTCTTGGTTTAAACCATAATTGTATTGTATGAAGACTTGCTAAAATTGAGTAAGCTCTAAAATTTCTTTAAAACCCCCAAACTTATGTTTTTAAGCACTAGAGGTTGAAAAGATGTCTTCATTCTTCTATCCTCATAAAGTTGTGTTTGGGGTTTTTTTAATGCAGGCAAGAATTAGGAAGTAAATAAAATTAATGATCATTGAAATGATTCTTTTCTTTTCTAAAATTAAAATTCTATAAAGTGTGTCCAAGATCTGATCTACAATGGCAACACAAATTTCAAATTTGACACAACATTAGTATTAACTGGCTTGTTCAGGAGAGGTGAAAAAGTCCTATTCTTCTAGTACCACACACTACAAATATATTTAACCTCATCTGCTGCTCTTGCAGTAATAAATTACATAAAAATTATGTGATTAACTCTGTTAAAGACTAGTCACTTACCTCTGAAGTTATAAAGAAGGTCTCAGGGTTTTTCCCAGGTTTCAACTCTAATTTTCCATATGTCCTTTCAGGGGAGTTTGGTTTAGAACTGATAATTGAATTTGTCTCAAAGTATTAGTCACTGACATCGCATCAGTGATGGGAAAGTTAGCACTCTTTCTCAACACTTTATTCATCCCATTGTTAACAGTCTTTCTGATCTAAATGCTACTCACTCCAGCAGTGTGACAATATATTAAAATGCTTGAAGCTCAATTTGCAATGTTGCTAACACTGAGGTAGACAAACTATGACTGAAAAATAGTTATTAAAAATCAGAAAAACAGTTAAGCCCATAGCTTTAAAATTAGTGACATCTCACCGTAAATCTAACTCTATGGTAAAAATTCATTTACATCCTTTCCAATTCTCAATGGAAATTCTTTGAACATTTCCTGATATAAGGGTTTCTTTCTTCACAGATGCAACTGTAATTAATTTATTGTTTAAGAAGCAGCCACATATGAGGCAAGTACTTCAATTGCTGCTGTATGGACAGCATAAGCCTTTATTCAACAAGTAGTCAAGCAGTGCAGGTAAGAAATGGCAACATTGTGTTGAGTAAGTTGAAAGATAAATACAGTATACAATTCATCAGATTATTTACTCCTTACACCAGATCCTACAGAAAAATAAATGACTAGCAGTCTCTGTCCCCACTCATTTGTTCACATGAAACACCCTCCAGAGTACAGGAATAAGGTTTGGATGACAGAGAATTATTTCCCTGTTCCTTTAACAATGAACATCTTGCCCAGTCCTTCTGAGAAAGACTCTCATTTCCTTCTAAAGTCAAAAGATTAAGATTTCGTTCCTGCTTTTTCCTTTCCAGGCTGAAGAGTTTTAATGTAAGCAGTTAATTAAAAGTTGTAATAATGCTCATTTTACAGCCCAGCTTGCAGGAAAACATAAATTACCAAAGAAAGAACATTTGACCTCTGTACTTTTACACATCTTTGCTCCAATTACAAAGAATATACAAACATGCATACCTGCATACATATATGGAAAAGCAAATGATATCACAGATGTTTTGATCAGTATCTGATATCTCTGGGGAATTTAAGATGATTGACAAAGTGCCATAAATGCTGGAGAAACAAATAGTGAAAATTAATTCAGCCTGGTGGACTCAGTAGCTTAATGCACATTTTGTGCCTCAGTCTTTTTATATCAGTTTCTACTGCTGCAATGACCACAACAGGATCTTTACCATTGCTGAATGCCTGTCTGTGTTGTTATCCCCTCGCAAGAGATTTGAACTTGAATTTTTTCCTCACTAAAAGGAGTATCCTTAATTAAAATAAACATTCTTTGCACTTAATTGGTTGCCATCTGAACACTTTCCATCCTGCAAATGTCATCTCTCTTTATCTGTAATGGAAAATCAGAACTTTTCTATTAGCAAGTAAATACTGGAATTCAGTTTTCTTTCAGACTTCTGATTCTTTTGTCTTAAACAAAACAAACAAACAAAAAAAATTATTGTTCTGGGCATGTTGGAGCATTTTCAATGACTGTACTTAATGAAATATGCCTCTTATCAACACATGCATATTAGTTCCTCAATGAAAATTTATACACTGTAATCTTTACATTATGATAGTTACTATACAAATAGTGGAGGTATTTTGGTTTTTCTATAAGAATATTTTTTATTTCTATAATAATAAAATCTAAACATGACATTTGAACATATGAGGACCTGATGGTCAAATGATGCCATTTATCCACATCACAGTGCATTTGTCTCTGTTACTATATGTTACAGAATGATCATGTAAGGTCCAAAAAAGCCAAACTTATCAGGAAATTATTGTGCAATATTTTTGTCACGACGAAAATAATTTGACCTGAATTATACTTGATTTAAATATTTAGTTTAGCAGAAACTATTTTCTGCTGAATATACAGTTTAGGATAGCTACTTCAACATCTGGCTATGAATAACACAGAGTGGTACTTCAAAATATGCTTCTTAGTATTCATAAAATTTTACTCCTACCATTCAGAGCCAACCTGTTGTTATTATACTTGCTATTAACAGACTATTTCAGCTTGTTTATTTTGGAGGATAATGACTTTTAAGGATATGTATTCATCCTGTTGCATGAGAATCATTCTTGTAATTCCTAATAATGTTCTTGGGAGCTACTCATACAAATCCTTACTGAATTAAGAATAAAGGCCAGCAAAAATGAAAAGAGCATTGAAGGCAATGAAAACAATTGTTACAAAAGATTAAAAGTCAGATTTTGGTGCTCAGTGGCCAATTAGCTAATTTAACAGTGTCTCAATATGCACATATAAAATAGTTGTGATTTTCATTGGCATTTCATCCTGTATGCGAGACTATAGGATTATTAAAAACATAATTAAAATAGATTTAGAAAAATGCATGAAAGCTATCACCTAAAGGCCACTAGGAAAGTTTATTTGTTATTTATACTTTAGACTTTTTCTATTTCCTCATCTCTGGAAAAAACATTCCCTCATAATTCTACATTTATCTCTCCAAAATATGAAGAGAAATCAAGTGACATTTAGCTTCTGTAAATGTCATTATGACCTGTGATGTGAACAAGAAGGAATGGAAAGTTTATTGATTAAATCCTATAAATGTCTAGCAGATGTCCAATGCAAATAAGAGAGGAGTGGAATTTCAGAGCTCTTCACAGTCAGTGACCTGACTTTTTCTCCTGTCAAAGAGACCCACATATGAGCAGCCCAGAGTAATTAGCAGACACAGCATCTCACTCGTCTTAAAAATTACCTTCAAATTTATTAAACATTTATACTCTTACAGGTATATTAGCAAGAAATAAGCCTCCATATATGATACCCACAACAATGCTGCACCCAAATTCTTCCAGTTTAAGGTACATGTTCTTAGCACTTGTGTTTTGTCATCACCAATTGATAAATAAAAATGCTGCATGATTCATTACTTCGAGGAAGAAAAAAAAGGGAAAAAGAACAGACTGGGATTTATTATCCTGACTTATAATCTGTGTACTCAGTGGAAAACAGCTGGACTTTGAAAAAAAAATTACTGTTCCTCTGCTGTGTATGCAATCTTTGTTTATTATATAAATTTGTGAAATTATGCCAGTCAATAGAAAAATAAGAATTTGTTTGGAATAAAAATAAGTTTGGGTGAGAAAGAGAGGAGCTGGAAATTTTTTTTAACATTTTCAGACAGGCATATATCAATTTGTCCTATGAATTGCCTGTAACAAGTAGTTTCATTCCATCAGGATCATTACATATCTTTTTCACTTAATTGTTGTTAAATGCTAATTGGCCTTTGGAGAAAATCCATTATCATTTGTCAAGGACAGAAATGAAATTTGTGTATTAACACTATCAAATCCAAGAAGAGAAAGTTATTAATGTTTTATTATAATTAAAGATTCATTCAGTGCTTTAGAAGTCAGTATGCTACCCTTTGTATCAGTGATATTACAGACTGTGTAGCATCTCCTTGTTTTCCATTTGTTATGCAATCTGAGATGAAGACTGACTATGAAAGGTACAGGATGCCACAGGCTTTGTGTGGTTATAAATTTAAATAATGTCAAAATGGTTAAAGTGTTGGATAATGACTTTAGAATATTAATGAATACCTCATTAAAAATATTACCAGTATACAAACTAGATTATCATTATGGTTCACTACAGAGAGCTGTAGGGAAAGCACACAGCCACGTGCTCAGTTATCATACTTCTCTTAATCATAAAATCAATTGCATGGGAAAAAAAGGAAAGTGCTGTTTATGTATAGCAGGTAAATCATCTGGGTTAAACATCATCTGAAATAAAAAAGGGAAGCTATTGAACTCAGTAAAAATGAAGTTAAGAGAGAAGATAAAAAAGAATGGAAAGTTTGAATGGCTAATTTGTAGATTTGGGTCTTACCAAAATTATCTGGCAGTGACAATGATCCTTAGGTGTACTATTTTCTGTAGGCTTTGTTGCTGGTACTCCAGAAATACACATGATCAGACAGTGTAATACTTGCAACCTACACACTCCTTTCTCCATTTCTTTTTGGGGTTGGAGGTAACTCAGCAGAGCATCTACTCAAACTGGTTAGATTAAACAAACTTCATCCCTTAGCTTGGCTGGGAACTAGTTTTCAGAATTGCAAGGAATAAATGATCAAATTTAATGAGTAGGACAAAAATTAGAATGCTGGCGTCAGAACATGGTGTCATCTTCTAGATGGCAGTCCAGGGCTCATTGGACTTTAAAACTAAGGTGCCTTGGGAGGGTAAAATAAAGCTGAAAATTAGAAGAGGAGATAATGATATTGAATCCTATAGTTTCTAATATTGCTCTTAATTTTATGATATCTTTCATGGCAAGGAGAAGAAAAAAGGCCCCCCAGATGAAAATAAATTAAAAGAGCAGGGAAAGGATACACAGAGCAACAGGAAGAAATGCAACATAACATGTGTGACATAATTGTGGAATAATAAGAACAGAGAATGGAAAAATTTTGTTTGAATGTGTGGATATTAATTGGAATGTAATTGTATGGTATGGAAATGACAGGATGATGTGATATGACAGCTTCATTGTAAGTGGTGAGAGAAGCTTTTTAGTGAAGGTAATTTAGATACCTGGCAAATAAGTGACTGAAAAGTTCAAAGGTATCAAATGAAGAAGAAACCAAAGCTGTGAATCTGAATCCAGCTTGCACCAACTCAACTGTGATGGCAGAGCCTCTGCACCCCCCTGCTACTACCTTCCTAACAGGGGAGCAAGCCCAGGTGAATGAGACTGGGCAGGTCCCCTGCCTCAGGCAGAGATCAGCAGCCTGTTTCCAGTAATGTGTCATTCTGGCAATGAAGTGGGTGATGAAACTCAGCTATGCTCTCCCTCCACTCCAAAATGAGACAAACCCACAGGTTATGTATTAATGACTGCCAAAAGGACACAGGTGGGTAAGTGATTAAATTGAGACAGAGGAGCACTGTCCCCACCACTTGTTTAGAGACCCTTGATAACACTGATTCTCTCCATTGCTTTATGCTTCTACTTGAGGCAAATACTTTTTGCATCTTAATCATTCAATTTTGCTTTCCTTTCTTGATGGAGTCTTGAAAACAAAACAAACAAATATCCCATGAAAGCAGGTATCAAATAGACAATGCAAGACTGAATGTGAGTGAATAGAAAAGTTAAATTAAAATTTTCTTAAATTTATTTTCTGGAGAAGAGAAGGTTGTGTGATTCTCCCCCTCTATTCTGCTCTTGTAAGACCCCACCTGGAGACAGGTCTGGTGTCCCCAGCATAAGAAGGACACAGAACTGTTGGAGCAACTTCAGAAGAGGGCCAAAAGGTTGATAAAAGAACTGGAGCACCTTCCCTCAGAACATGGGCTGAGAAAGTTAGGGCTGTTCAGTCTGGAGAAGAGAAGGTTACATGGAGAGCTCATGGCAACCTTCCAGTATCGGAAGGGGTTTGCAGGTAAACCAGAGAGGGACTCTTTATCAGGAATTGTAGTGCTAGGACAAGGAGTAATTGAAAGTGGGGAAATTTAGATTAGATGTTAGGAAGAAATTCTTTTCTGTGAGGGTGATAAAGTGCTGGAAAAGCTTGCCCAGAAAAGTTGTGTGTTCTTCATCCCTGTCAGTGTTCAATGCCCGGTTCAACAGGATATTGAGGCTCTGGTCTTATGGGAGATGTCCCTATTGATGGATGTTCATTAAGGTCCCTTCCAACCCAAACAGTTCTATCATTCTATGAAATTAGAGACTAACAATGTAAACCTCACATAGAAATGAAAATTATTTTGTTAATTAATTTATAAGAATTGAAAGGGAGAAGGAAAATTCAAAGAGTTGTAAAGACTGGTTTGATGCTAATGAAATAAATATCCAATTAAAAAGACAGAAATTAACAGAAGTTTAAAAAGTTCAGTATTATTTTTTTTAAAGACATAAAAAAGTGTTTTGTTTGCGTTGTTTGGGATGTTTTGTTTTGCTTTTGTTTTTTATTACAGTTCTGAAATAAGCAGAAAAAGCTTAGAGGTAGAGAAGAAATCACTTAATCAAAATTCTGTGAACTGTAGACCAAAGAAGTGAAACTAAACATGTAAGTGCACACCAATGGAAATAAAGCAAAGAAAAAGGGAATGTTTCTGGAAAAAACACTGGACACTTGATACAATGTAGCAGTCTGGACAGTTTTGATTTTAATGGGAAATCATTTAGAAGAGGTGTTGCACAGATTAGAGAAGATGATACTGATCTATGGAAAATTAAAAGGTCCTCCCTTTCAAATCTATAATATTACCAGAGTGAGACTACTAACCTTAGGAAAAAACCTAAATCAAATAGTCCCACTCAAGCTACAAGAAGATAAGTGGATCCAATTCAAAAGCAGATGCTTCACAAAACAGCATTTTCACAGACTAAGAGTACCTTGCTCATGATGTCAAATTGTAAAATAATCTTCTTGAAAGGAAGGGATGGAAACGAATGTTGTTAAAAAATTACATTCATATCCAATTGCTGTTCATCTAAGTCCCCTTTAAATGAGGTAGTTAATGAGGTTGGGAAAACACCAAAAACAAATCATACCATCAATGCAAGTAAATGATGATTTGTGTATACAAAATAGTTAACTCCTTGGAATGCACAATAATGAATAAGTATAATACTTTTGGAACCTCTTTTGCATAGATATTTGCTATGTCATTCTTTTCCTTTTTGCTGGCTCCTGAACTTTAGTCCTAAAAGTATTCGGTATGTCTGTATCTTTCCATTTGCTTCTTCCTCCCAAGAGGGTATTTTATTACCTTCATTCCAACTCTGAGCAGTGATACTTTTTGATATCTAACACCACCTCTTTATAGGTGTATAAGCAGCATAACGTGCAGTGATATGGAGCAATGGAGGTGGCATCCATCACTTTGAAATCTGAGGTTACAATTCAGAGCCCAGAGTGCACAACAGTATCAGCAATATTGGAGCATTCCCTCCATGCAAGTATTGCAGTTGCTTCTCTGACCCCAAGAAGTTGCTCAGCAGATCAAATTACTTATTTTATTTTCAAAGTTTAATTCTAACCTAACTCCTTTCTATGGCAATTTTTTTCCTTATCACAACTCACAATTACTGTGAAAACATTTTTCTGAAATTGGTTTCTGTGCTGCAAAATAAGTGAAATTACTCAATTGTTCTGAATAACAAAAACAGTTTCTGAGGAAATCTTGCTATCATTCGTAAAAACATTCAAATCTGTCAATTCTCCAAATTAACTGAATGAATTTGAAATGGAACTATTCAAAGTAATTATGAAGATGTGATATGCTTGTTTTATCTTATTAAGCAGCAAGTTTTACTTTTCAATGTCATTTATATTACTCATTGAAATGAAAGTCAACTGGAGTATAGTTAAAAAAGTCTGTCGACCATTTTCAAAATGGCCAGTCTTCCATGAAGAATCAGATTTTTCTTCTGAGCAATAAAGGTTATTAATATACAGCTTGGGTGTGCTTATTAGTCAAGGAGTCGTGAAAGTTTTATATTCTCATTAGAAAGATAGTCCAGTCCAGAAATATCTGCACCTTGCCTGTCCTTTCTCCTTCACTAACAGCATTGAGATCTTTTCCTACTTAAGCAGCAGCTAGAACTCAGAGCAGACTATATGTTTTATCCTGGTCCACTGATGTTTATTTCTGAGTTCTTATGCAGTGTTCTCTATTGCTCTGTAGTGAAAATATTCATTCCTCCAGCATAATTTCTGAAATTTTATTTCTTTAACATTTTGCCTCATCACTATACTTACATGAACACACACATATGTATACTAAAAAAATTTTTATCTTTTTGATGTTTCCTTAGAAAACCTGTTATCTTCAAAATATATCAATATTATACATTGCAATGAAACTGTATTCTTCTGTTGAACACTTTTCATTTTTCATTTGTATGGTTGAACATGACATAAATTCTTGAACAGCCATTGCACATCTCAGTCCAGCATGCTTCTTCAGATGTGGTCAAAATACCACATTCTAAGTTTGCAAAACTATTAAAGGGAATCATTGACTTTTACTTGCAGTTCATTTGATTTCTTGTAGAAGAGTATAAGGTCCAATGACATTTATTTTTGTTATTTCAAGGAAAAATTATTCAAAATGTGACTACTCTTTATTCTTTTTGGTTCTTAGCTTGTGACTCCTTGTCCATACACATGTATTTCTCCTAAGAAGAGATGTTAGACTTAAAGCTACCTACATGATAGACCTGCAAGCAGTCCTGGATTTCCTCATCTATATCTCATGTCACAGCTCCTCCACTGGACTTTCAGAATCAAATGCAGTCATTTGCATGCACAGTTCCATCTTCATTCCAATGGCTTAAATCTTCATGTCTGGAGTGCATGTACCTTGTGATCTGAATTATGATTAGGTGATCAGGCATTACAGACTGTGGAAATAAATTCTTTTTTCCCTACAAGCATTGCTCCTCCTGAGAGCTGATGCCATTGTTTCATACCTGAATTGTTTTTCAAAGCAATACATTGCATACTTGAATTATTATTGATCATCTTTTTCCCCTGCACTGAGAATATTCTGGCCCTGTATGACAATTAAGTATTGTCAGCAGTATGTGGCACTGTTGTGTGTTAATTGCTACACAAAGGGATAGCATCTCTTGTTTCCTGTCTTTCTTACTGGCAGACCACATGCACCCAGTTGGAATAACAACAGTTGAATGAATGGCAGCTTAGTTTCCTTGAGAGTAATGAGAGAGTCCTTTACCCACCCTGAGGGTCATGAGAGAGATTGCAAACATGCTACAATTATCTTCCCTTTCATTGGAAATTTCTGCATCCTCTATCTGTATTGTGTCTCTTTAGATCTTCCTGCTGTACTTTCAGCATAGGGAAATAAGTATTCCTGTTTCTTAAAATTTTTCCTCTACATTATCATTTGGTCTGTCTTTGTCCTGTGGTCCAAATTAATTCAGTTCTTCTCCAGTTCCTTGTGCTGAATCATAGATATGCAATTTTCATTCCCTTTTATGGAGAAATCAACTGCTGGCTGTATCCTGGATGCATGACACCTGAGTTAAGTCTCTGTCTTTCAGCTGAAAATTTAATTTAAAAATTATTAATTTAATTTAATTTAATTTATTTTTAATCACAGGATTTTTTCACTATCCATAAAGTAAATCAGTTCCCAACTCAAGCAAAAACGTTTTTCTGATTCTCAGTATCAGGCAAAAAAACCCTTTGCATCGTTTCATTTTCTAAAGGTGAAGTAATTAGAATTTTATTAGTCGTGCCCATGTTTCAGATACTATTGCTGACAGTATTTTCACAGACATGTCAGTTCTTATGTGTCAGACACAGTAGTGATTCATGAGACTCCATTCTGAGTTACTTGAAGGCTCTAAATCTTTGTTACATGCACATGTGTAACACTCTTCTATGTCTAGGTACCAACTGACCTATATCCACTAATATATACAAATACATTTTTATCTGGAAGTCCAGAATTCTGTTCTGTTTCTATAATTCTCTGATACCCTTTTCTCTGTTTTGAATTACTGCAAGATTTTCTTATTAATCAAGATCTCTTGTTCTGAGCATCCTTAAACTGGTAATTTCCATTGTATTTCACTAATTTATTGCTAGGAAAAAAGTAAAGATGACATGTTCATGAAAATTTGTGATCTTTGTCAAGACAGACATTTATCCAAATACTAAAAGTAGGCCTAACTGCACACCCCCTAGCACTATTCTCTGGAGCATTAACCAAATACATGCCTTCATAATTTTTATTCCTTCATCCAATCGTTTTCATTTTAATGACATCATTAGAGCAGGCTGGATATGTCAGCAGTGAAGAGGTCTAAGGGATGGGAAGAAGGAAAACAGTATCTGAATTGAGTCTGAAGAATCTAGGATATCTTAGTGAGAATTTAGAGATTCAGAAAGAATTAAGTGGGAGTCAGAAAATATGGCAAGATGTGTATATTTGAGGGGAGGGTGTTTCATAAAAATAAACATTCACATTTCGTAAAGATAAGCATAAAAATTCCTCCCTCTGCTCTGATCTCAGTGGAAGGATTTTACAGCCTTCTCCTCAGGCTTTCCCTTCCTTCACATAATACCCTGTGGTGACCCATCCTCTCCTCCCCATGTGTTTGTTCACCTTTCTGCAAGTGTGTATTTTTTCACACAGACTGGCTTTTCCAATTATTCATTACTAACTACAGTGTCTGCAAATGCCAGGCTTTAAGATGCAGTAAAGTATTATGCATAAGAATATGGATTTCTTATAAAAATAGATTTTTCAGATGGGATACAAGGGTTTTTGAGAAGCAAGTGATTACCTAAACCACACAAAATAAAATGTCAGATTACTAATTTCTCACTTCACAGTTGGACAATAGACCTTTTACCCTTTGGAAGTTGTACTGAGAAGTCTGAATGCAAACCTAACCATGATTTTCTTAGCTGTACACTAAATCACAAGAAATGTGAAAGATAGAGGACCCAGCAGGAAGATCATTTGCTGGGCAGATTATGTTAGGGGTAAGTCAATTCTAACTGTGTTCCCTATTATTGCAAGTAGTGCATAAATAGAGCTGTGTGACCTGAGAGTGTACATCTGATTTTGTTACTGCAGAGTAACAGTACCAACAGAATGTCTGTAAGAAAATGAAATTTATATCTCAGTTGGAAAAGACAAGAAGTAGATCCTGTCTTGTTGTCCTTGCTACAGCTAATGTGATAAAAAAAAACCTGCTGTCTCCTCAGCCAGGAGGCACATTCCTTCAGCAAATTTGCTTGAGGGTGTTGAAAAGCACTACCAGAAACACTGGTGAGAGTAGCAGTTAAGTTTCAATAGAAATAAAGTATAAAATATTCACAAGAAGCCAAATATTTGGCCATTTTTTCAAAACTGAAACTTTTGCATTAGGGTCAGACTTACAGTGGTAAATGGAAGTCCCTTCATTGGAGTTCCCAGTTTAGGACAGTGAACTGGCCTATTCATTAAAGATCAGCTACATTACTTCAGACAATTCAAATCCAGTTACGTGTTTCAAATCAGTCATGAATTAACCAAGGTGATAAAAATAGATATTTTAGTAATTGGACATAGATTCATGAATTTAAAATCAAGTTACAGTTTTAAAACACCCTTGTCTCTTTATTGCATTCTCTGCCCCTCCATCTGACATATTTATGAAAGACAGTATTTATAGAGGCATTGGAAAAAATCAAGGATAGCCTTCTCAGTGTCTCTAGTATAGCATGCTAAATTTTAAAGTGTGTAATGATGATAGAAAACACAGTGCTTCAAACGTAAATACCAGATTATATACCACTGTTAAATGGGCAGAGATTCCTGATGGAAAATGAAGCAGTGTTTCTGGGGTTAGATTAGATTTGGTCTGTATAATGTAGAAAATGAACATACTTTATAGTGTAGGCTTATTAATCTGGTTGGGGTTTTTTCTTTGTAATATATACATGCAAGCTGAGGTAAGTAATTTTTTTATGTACCCATCTGGAACCAAATCCCTTAATGATTCAAGAACAAAACAGATTTGATGCACTATTGATTTTTCTACCTCAGCAATAGAAAAACAATTGCTCTATGCAAAGATCTGTTTTTCTGGGCTTCTGCCATCAGTCTTTTTAATGCTTATGTAATGTAGCATTTACATAGAAAAAGAATTTCACACAAGGTTGAAAAGGAAAAAAAAATACTCTTTCATAGGAACTTTAGACAAGTCTTCACGTTGCAAAATAACTTTTAAAGGTATTTAATGCCTTTTCCAGTATTAAGTATCTTCTCTGGAGTACCTAAATGCACTCTCACTTCCCTGGTCTCAGACCACATGCTGGTCCAGCTACCTGCAGTGGTGTGCTGAGTTTCCTTTCGTAGAAGCCTTGAATAAGGGGGGCTTGCCTTAAGCTTTCCTGAATCAAACCATAGTTTGTGTGAGAGGCATCAGTCAGACAGCAGTTTGGAAAATCATTCCAAATGCCCCTAAGGAAACATAACAAGCTGTGTAAAGGCAACTCCTGGCTGCAATGCACCTGAGATCAGAATGAGTTTGTGTCTGCTCTAGGATTTCTTTGCCTGTGATGTGCAGACAGTTTGGAGCTCTTCAGAAGTGGAGAACAAATCAAGAAGCAGTTACAGTGTAACCTTCCCATGATATATTGTGCTATAAGGGCTATTTTACAGCAGCATTCACAAGTCACTAAAAAGTCCAAGACAAAGCAGTGATTTAAATGTTCATAGGTGCAGACAACAGAACATTTAAGGCAACAATCCCATCAGTTCATAAATCATTAAAGGTGAAACTGCCTTCAGTCCATTACAAAGTTCAAGAGTAATACCCTGTAGAAATGGTATATGACATCATTACAGAAACCTGAAGCATTTATGCACGCTGAAAATAATAACTACCTTTCTTCAAAAGCTCTGTTGCAAAACCCCCTAGAAGATGTGTCATTGCATTCCACTGTCAGGTCTAATGCTATTTCACTTATTATGGATTGCAAACAGGAATATGTTTCTGTACAAGGCTGATCAAAATTCAAACTGAACGTTTTCTAAAATGAGTGTTTTATGGAAATATTAGTAGGATTCAACTGACTGTTTGAGCCATGGGGTGGTGTGAGAGAAAGCCTGAAATAGTTAATGTAAACCTTAAACCCTTAATGTCTCAAAACACTGGCAGAAGAGAATGTTACCATGCCAACGAGATAAGGTATGGTTTGAAAAGAGCATCTTGTGGAGGCAGAATGCCGCTTTTCTGGGACCAGCTTCCTTATCTCGGGCAACTATAGCTAAAAACAAGCTTGAGACAGCAGCGCATTTGAGTCTATTTTTGGGAGAGGAAATAAAATCATGGGACCCTCCAAGTCCCTTCTGAAAAGTTTGAGAATGAGAAGATGCACCTGCATGAGGACAAGTCTGTAAATAACACAGCTAAGAAGGGCTGTGGATGTACCCAC